>JAQQTP010000076.1:29635227-30265909 GCA_029884605.1 Ormosia emarginata | reverse complement strand
TTCTTTAAATTTATGATGATTTAGCTTTATAGTATTATTGGCTGAACCTGGAAGTGCCATAAGGCATAAAACAAACTTAGTTGATTACTTTAGCTTCAAAACCATAAGAATTAAAAAGAAAATGCTACCTTTTGTCTCTACTTCTATTGGTAGGAGGGTCAATTAGAGGTATAGCTACTGGCGTTCGAATTGTGGATTTGCTGGGTGGCACCACTGTTGCTGAGTGAACTGAAACTGCTGACCTTCCAGCTGATGTTGAACGCACAGAAAGATTATGCTCTTCAAAGTTCCGACCTAACTAATAAAAACATCAATTTCTTATTAGCATATTGAAAACTAGGTGACACTGACACCAAATGAAGAAATAAGCATTAGAAAGCCAACATTCAGATCTCAACCTTTATTTATAGCATCAAATTAACCATCAACCCACAAAATATTACTACCCCAGCATATTTGAACTCAAGCTTCACCAGCTCTGCTAAACTTAAGTTCAAAGGCAATCAAATTGAAGGAATTGAACACTCACCATTAGTATCCAGTCTCAACCAATCCAAAACACTTTAAAACTTGCATATTTCAACAAACAAATTCAAACTATTAACCATTTTTCGTTTTTGTTTTCTATAATTGAAAAAGCGAATTCAAGAAAATTAAGCACAGTAAATTGCATCAGAAAAGCGACATAGAAAACAATTACTGTGGGGAATTACCGCAGGAGAGGGAGATCTATTAGGCCTGGTGGCCGAAATCGGAGGGATGTCAGTAACGCCATTCTTGTTACTAGAGAGAGCGGGAAGGGGCGGAGCACTGAATTGAAACTCGAGATCGTCGTCTTCGTCGTCGTCGTCGTTGAGGACCGTCTTAGAGGCCATGACCTGAGCGAGACGCTGCGCGGCTGCTTTTGCCGCCACGTTTCGCTGCTTGATGGTGGAAGACGGACCTAGCCGCGAGTGAGGGTGAGCCGGTGACATTGCCGGCGACGATGAGGCGGTGCTGCTGGAACCGCCGCTCCACTGCCGCGTGTAAACCGGACTCTCGGTTCTTCTCCGATCCATCAGTATATATGTTTAGGGAAAGAGCGAGAGAGATTTTGTGGGAGCTAGATTTTCTCGAGAAAACAGAAGGAAATTTTGGGAGGGAAAGACAAAGAGCTTGTTCGAGTCATGGACGGGTCAACTCAAGTGGTAAAGACGCCGGTCTGTTTGTCTCAGCGTTGATCGAGTCCGGTGCTTGGATAAAACGACGACGCTTCCCACTGCGCGGTTCGCAGGAGAGAAGGGAACATATGAAGAAACTGCGATGACGTGTTTTTTAGTACACGAATTTTTTTTTTAAATTAATTACATGGACAGATATATATTTTGGCGGCGCCAAAACGGTGTCGTATTCGTATAAGCTGAAGTTCGGAGTATTAATCGGCAGTTGTAACATTGGGGGATTACTGTATATTATTTTTTAGAATAAATTACAATCCAATTCTTTAAGAAATGCTTAAATTATACTGTCTTTTTCTTTATTTAAAAAATTACAATTGGTGTTGGCCGTTAGCATAATGACGACACTGCTAGCGCATAGGTCAAAGACGATTAAAAAGGTATTTTTGAATCTTTTAAAGAATATTTCTGATAATATTAAGTTAACTAAGCAAAATTACACTAGTATGGTCGCCTTGTGCCAAACGACCAACATGTGCAACTTTGATGTGGTTGGTTGATGATTACTATAATTTTGAGTCTTTCACCTTATAAGAATTTTAACGAAAAATAAAAATATAGATTAAAGTGTAATGTATTATCATTTCTCAATATGAGTATAATTTTTGAAAATAGAGTGAAGAATAATATACTTAACATCTTTCAAGTAAAGAGAGTGTAATTTATTTTATTTTTTATGAATAAAAATTTAGAGTGAGGAGACACTCACAATTCTAAAGTTAGGCCAATGATCAACAATAAATAGAATTTATAAAGAGATTATAGTATACCTAATTGAACCCAAACTTAAATCATACAGTTATTTAAACAAAAGGTTAACCAAGTAAACCAATCTCTACTAGTTGTATATTATTATTTTCAGTTTTACTAATAAAATGCCTTTGGTTTTTAATTAAAATTACAGTGTATTTTAGATTATATTAAAGGACAAATTGTAAAAAATTCTCTCTAATTATGAATCATATGTAAAAAATCATATGTACTTTAAAATTGATTAACACAACTTCTTAAACTAACCAAACAATGCATAATAGTCATCTTCTCATGCATGTGTAAAAAACCTCTTATAAGAAGTTAATATGCATAGTTTAGTGAGTTCAAAGAGTTGTATTGATAAATTTTAAAGCACATTATGTGAGTTTTCTGTACATGACTCATAGTTGGAGAAATTTTTTTGTATTTTTGTCCTAAATTAAAGATAAATATATTATTATTTATTTACTTTACATCTAAACTTATTTTAAAGGAGTTTTTTTCAAAAAAGTTAGGAAGATGTGATACGTTATATGCAAAGACCTATAATAGTACTTACGTGCCCTCAAAATTATTGGCACTAAAAATTGAACCTACACTACTTCATTCTTGCCAAACTAAAACTATGAGTTGACAACCTGAATATAGAATTCTCCTATATATTAACAATTAACACTTAACAATCTAGGAAAAGTTTACAATGTTTTTAACCAATTTTTGAGCATAAATGCTCCAAAATTCAGCACCATTGATTTGTGAGAACAAATGATTAATGAGTTATAATTCTTACAGGCAACCTGTTTACAGGTACAAGTTGTCTTTTTGAAGATGTGCTTCTTTTAAATTTTTGCTATTTGGTCTATAGATTGTATTTTTAGTGCCTCCATTTGATTTAACATAGAACAGTTATGGCATATATGGTATTCTGAACGAATGAACCCTAAAAATTTTTGCATAGGATTTTCTTCTTCTTTTCTCATGTGACGATATTCATGGACCAAGAGTAGTTGAAATTTTGTTGTCCTGATCTTTTGAAGCAGAAGCTGTTTATGGGTTGGAACAAAAATGGATGGAATTGCCATTGAAGCACTATTTTTTAAAATATACATTAATGGATTTACTTAATATAATTAGAAACTCAAAAGGAAAATGCTTCAAGAATTTCATAGATTTCTTAATTTTGAAAAATGCAAAGATTAACCTTCCACTTCCTCTTTGAATGCAAAATACTGTAGAAACCTCATGAGAAACCTTTCACTTACTCTTTAAATACAAAGATTGAATCCGTCTGAAAATGCAGGTACCTTATCATAACCCTCTTCTCTAAATTGAATCAAAGTATTGAGAAAACCCCTTCAACTCTCCCAATTCCCTCTCTCCTCCACTAGATTCTCAAACTTTAGCAGCATAATACTCTCCACCTTATACTCAAAAATCACTAGCAACCTTGGTGGCCTCCTTGTACGAGAACCCAATCCCCTGGAATATCCTCACTTTGTCGGGCAACCTTGTTTAGTAAGTGTGTGCTCTTGCTCGTGGTCTGGTTTAGGTTGCAAACCCCACTTGCCAGAGAGAACGCATGGTGGTTTTGAGGTAGAACTCAATGTTGGCGTGGAGGAGGTTAGGGCAGCCGAGGACAAGGCCGCAAGATAGGTGGGTGGCGACGGTGGACAGTGTGACCACGTCTCTGGCCAACAAAACTACTAGGGGCTATTAAAAACAAAAAATAATATTATAAGGGATAAAAATTAAATAACACCAAATTACTATAAAATATATTAAAATATTTAAAAGAACTTTCTCAAACCTACTATAACCCGTGTTGTAGATGGAGCATTGATGTTCCACACCATGAGAGGAGCATGTTAAACACCTCCAACAATCTAATGTTATTGTTGGTAATAAGAACGCAAAAAGGAAGGTGGGAAGGCCTTGCAGTTTTCCAGTTTGAAAAAGTACATATCTCTAAAATTGACTTTGTAAATCCCTTTACGTGACAATTTATAGAACAAAAAGTAATTAAGCACTTGGGTATGACAATGAGAAGGAAGCACGATATGTAGAGCAATAATAGAACAAACATCACCAACACAAAGATCTTGCACTACAAAAGCAAATGAGATGCTTATAATGAGAAAAAAAAAAAAAAACATTCCCGAAGCGCTTTGTGGTCACCACTTACAACAAATAGCAAATTAAACAAAGTCACAGTGGGAAAAAAAAGTAACCTGCTTCCTAAAAAATACGTATAAGCCATAAACGGAAAAAAAGAAAAAAAGAGGCCAAGTAAATCGGCTGAATGATTAACCTCATTCAGTTACACTTGTGCTCTCTCTTTATGCATTTTCCCTAAAGCTTTCACTCAATTCACCTCCTAGTTTGCTCCAACTTTCTTATGAACAAGTTTCTCTATTAAATTAGCTGCTTCTTGGACGGTTGTGATGTTTTCAGAGTTCTCCTCCTCAACGCTAATGTCAAACTCTTCCTCTAAACCCATCACTATTTCCACCTGCCATATTCGTATGACCAAATCAATTAGAGCTGATTCAACTAAATAAGATCTTAGCTAGCTAGCATAGGCAACATAGATTTCTGAGTAGCATTATTAATAGTAATCAACCAAACGCGCGAACCATCTAAATTAAAATTAACAAAGCTATATGACAATTTGAATCTTACTGTGTCAAGGGAATCAGCACCAAGTGCTGAAAACTTGGTTTCTGGGTAAGCTCGGATTCAGCAGGTAGAGCAAGTTGTCTCCTCACATTAATCTCGCAAACTTTTTGCACTGTCTCAGGTCGTGCCTGGATTGTTTACAAAGTTATGTGTACCAAAATTGTAAGTTCTTTTTCGTTCTTGCAAATTTTTTTGAAGGGAAAAAATATTTAGTAGGGAATCAAACTTACTGCACAAATGCGGAAACCGAAGGATCTCAAAGAAGGAACAAACCTCCTGGTCCATCCCACAGAAAATGCACTCAAACTTGAAGTTGTGCAAGAAGCCTGCATGTTTTAAGCATCCTAATCAAAGTTTTTTTACCACTTAGTTATCTCATAAAAAGTAGAGATTAGCTCAATAAACTGACAGTGACCATTATATTGTATTACCAAGAAGATCCTAATCAAGAACTTCAAAGTGGTTTTAATTAGACATTGACATTAGCAAGTCATCTTTTATCTAATAGATACTCCATTATATTCTATCACTCTTCTATTTAGTTTCCTACGACAAATTGAATGATTTTAGGTTGAGAATGAAGAAAAAAGATAAAAAATACTCAAAATAATATAAAATTGATATTGATTTGATATGATGATAATGTGATATAAAAGATAAACTTAATAGTTTTATTTATACGTACTAATACTAAATTCTTAATCCCAATTAAACAAGGAAATATAAGGAATAAGAAATAATTCCTAAAAAATCATCTAAGATACTTTAAAATATTCTAAGATATAATAAAAATATTGTGAGATCTTTCTTGATATTCTAACACTCTCCTCTTAAGTTAAAGCTTACTAAGTTTTAAGTTTGTTACAATTATACACTAAAAGAAAATAACCTAAAAGCATAATGTGTCAAACAGTGTGACAGTAGCAGGCAACTGAATCTGGGATGGAGATGGGATCAATGCATCTGGGACTAAGACGAACAGGGCTAATGCATCTAGGACAAAGTTGGGGTCAGTGCATCTAGGACAAAGTCGGGATCAGTGCATCTAGAACAAAGAGAACCAATGCATCTGAGACAAAGCGGAAGCTAGTGTGAGTCATAACTAATGTAAGTCATCATCGGAATGATCGTCGACGGGAAGGTTAATGCATCTAGGACAAAGTGAAGGCTAGTGTGAGTCATAACCAACATAAGTTACCATCAGAATGATCGTCGACGGGAAGAAAAGTCACTACTAGCATGATTCATTTGTGGGAGAGAAATCACCACAAGAATGATTGTCGATGAGAGGAGAAATTACAATTTGTATGATTCATTAGTGGAAAAGAGTGACATGATAAATATCGACATTGAAGTATAAGTTGAGACATTATAATTTCATTCTCCCCCTTAATGCTGAGTAAGCATTGGAAAAGAGCCAAATTGACAAACCATAATATATATAAGCATCAAACATGGCAGAACACAACCCAAGAGAACCGAACAACCACATTGAGGTGGCGAACGGAGGTGATGGAGGCTGGGGGCGGTCAAAGGTGGCAGTGATCGAAACGAATCTTGCACGCACTCTCACACACAGGAAAAATGGTTAGAATACATATTACTACGATGGCCTATCCTGGTGATGGCGACAACGAAATTTCGATGAGAGGTCGGTTAGAAGACAACAAATGTAGCAGTGAGATTGGTCGGAGGAGATACACATCTCAGACTTATAGATCTGAGATGGAAGCTACAGGAGGAGAGAGAAAATACAAAAACATGTGGATCTAAGGGCGGCACGTGGGTAGTCAGATGGAGATACACTTTCAGGTGCTAGCTAATTTAAGGATGCTAGAGAGGATGATGTTGGCGATGGATTAAAAGGCCCACCAATGAGAAAGAAACGACCTTGACAGTTGCGCAGTGGAAAGAGAAAATGGATTATCAAAAAGACGATACAACAGGAGAGGTGGTGGACTTGAGTTTCAAATTTTAAGGAATTCGACAATGAAATAGTGACATGATAGATTACAGATGATGATACCGCGCGCTTTGATATCATACTAAATTTGAGAGTTTTAAATAGGAAAAAAAAAAAAAAGAAAGAATAGAAACTCAAAATAATATAATATTAATATTAATTTGATGTGACTATAATATAATACAAAAGATAAATTTAATAGTCATATTTATTTATATTAATATTAGACTCTTATTTCTAACTGTAAAGATGACTTGAATCTTAGGTTTGAGATAAAGTCAAATAGTTATGTTGTATATTATAATAGAATTAGTTAGAGAAATCGATTCTGTTATTCTGTTATTTTTGGCTCCACGAGGTTAAAGCTTTCATATAAATAGAGGAAGCCAATGCTAGCTGTGAGAGTGTGAAAAATCAATTTTGTGATATCATTCAGAAAAGAGTGTTAGAGATATACTTTGTAATTCTCAAGAGTGATCCCCTTTTGTACACCTTTTGTAACTACTTGTTCATAGTGGATTCTTTGTTGCTGCTTGTAACACCCTGAATTTCCTATCTCTTAAACAGTAATTTTGACAAGGAATGTAATTTTACCGTTTAGTAATTTCTTCTACCTTTGTAAAATTATTTTGATTATTCTTTATTTGATCGTTTTGAGTGATTTACTCCGTGTCAGAAAAATAATAATTTTCAGACCGAAAAAAATCTTTAAATATTTATTTCTCTTGACTGTTAATTATTTTTAATAATCAGACTTGATTTTCATATGTTTTCTAATATTTGTGATTTTTGTGGATGATTATGAACTTTTTTGACTGTATGTGGGCTCAGGTGGTCCTATGTGGGCTCAGGTGACCTTACGTGGGCCTAGGTGGGTCCCGCAAAGTAAAAAAAATTTTACTTATAGAAAAATTTATACTGTTTAGTCGGAGACAGGGGATCTTACTAAACCTGAATCTGGAAATAGTTTTAGAAATTTTCTTGTACTGTGTTTTGTATTGTATTTAATTATCGGACGATAAAAATACAGTAAAAATATTATTAGTAGGGTTATAACAGATATAAAAATAAATATTATACTCGCTTAGTCAACATTAATGGCTTGGACATCCATTATTGATTTAATCAACAGTTAAGAAATAAACTTAATGAAGAAGCATTGAATATTAACCATTGATCTAATCAATGACAGAGATTTAATCTAGACAAGCTTAATAAGGAAGGCTTTAATATCAACCGTAGATTTAATCAACGGTGTAGAATTGGTCATATAAAGTGGCTATGACCATTTATAACCATTGGATTTAGAATTGATCAAGAGTGGAGATTTAGTCTTAAAAAGTGACAAAGACTCTATGAATTGGATGAAGAATTAATCAAGGGTGGAGATTTAGTCTTCTAAAATGGTTAAGACTAATTAGGACCCTTGGATTTAAAGTTTGAAGGAGCAATCTTGACCCTTAATTTTGGAGACACATCTAATGGCTAGAATTTAAAGGAGAAAGATCCAATGGCCTAGATTAAATCTTCTAATCAAAAGTCTACATAAATCCTAACCATTGAATTAATCAATGGCTAGAAATGCTCTAGATGGTAGCTAATAATGATGACAACATTATTGAATGCATTATGAAAGGGGGGACAGTTTTGTGATGTTTTATTGTATAGGAAAATTTGAAGACATCATTATTGCTATTATTGATCAATTTGCACTCAAGGAGAATGCATTGGAGGGGGGGCTACGGTTTTGAGAAGCTTTAGGACATAGAAAAAAGTTTGAAGACCATTATTAGTGGTCTTGGTCATTCTTGGCCATTATTGTTCATTTTCAAGAAGTAAAATTTTCTCTCCTTTCTCTTCTCCTCTATGTTTCGGCCATGACCATCAAGAACACTCTCCATCACTCAAAAATTTCATCCAATCTAGTTTCTTGAATCCTTACCTTATTCTAAGAACATCTCTAGTTATGAGTTTTCTCTAAATCATTCATCTTGATCTTCAAATCTAAGTTTCAAGTTTCTACCAAAAATGGTAAATTTCATATTTCTTCTTCTAATCTTCTAGTTTTGATTTTCTAAGCCATGATTGAACCATGGTTTACCTATTTCTACACTTGTTATTGATTGTAACATTTGTTTATGATTTTTAGGAATTTTCCCAAGGAGCTTCACAAAATTTGTGGAAGGAAAAACTAAGTGTTTTCACTTCATCATTTGTCTTAACCAAGTCTAAGAAGCTTTTCTCTTACAAAAATAAAAAATTTCATCTTTGTTCTTCAAGAGGAATTTCGGCCATACCATCCAAAATCACCATCCAATCCTTTTTAATTTCATCTAACCATAGATCTTGAATCTACATGATATTCTAAGCAATTTTCATGTTAGAGATTTTCTCTAAATCATCTATCTTCAACCTTGTTCTTCAAGCTAAAGATTGAAGCTTTAATAGTGAAGTTTGTTACTCTTCACTTTTCTTTTGATTTTCAAGGATTCTAACCACGATGCACATCCATGGTTTTCTTATTCAAGCTTAAGATACAAATAAATATATGTGTTGTTTTGTGTTTAAGAAATCCTTGAAAAGAGAAGCAAATCAATAAGCTTTTGAGGATCTTCAAGAGGTAAGAGGGAGATCCATCTCACCAACCAAGCATGGTGGTGAGAGATGGTTATATATTTGATGGATGTTGAATCCATGTGAGAATTCATATCCATAGTCATATAATTTATTTGTGGGTGTTTATGTTCATGCTTGGTATGCTTTGCATGATTTTATGACTTTGATGGTATGCTTATAATATGCATGATAAGTATATGGCATACTTGTAGAATTTATGATGGAATATGTATATGTATGCCATGATGTGAATATGAAAAGAAAATAAATTTTTGGCTCCAATGGCCAAGGAAGAGTGGTCACGGTTTTGACACTCATGATTTGGGTTTATGTTGAAAATTTTCAAGAACAAGGAAAATTAATTTTTGAGTCCCTAGAACATTGAGAATTTCAGCCAAGACACCTCAACATAGGTGTTTACAAATTAATATTTTCATGGAAGAATAAAATTGGATTGATTAGAAAAGCATGGAAAATAAACAAAGGGTTTGTTTTCAAAGAGTACATGAACACAGTGTTTAGAAGGATTTTTATTGATTTATTTTGTGTAAAAAGATCTTAAGTGTTTTTCTAAACATGAGTTTTAAATGAAACGGGCAATGTTGATTTTAAGGATTTGCAAAGAAAGTGAAAAAGGATTTGCAAAGAAAGTGAAAATGAATTTGAACAAATGGGTTTGGTTTTTATGATCATAAGTCTTATGGGTTTGAAAGCAAAATTTTAATAGTTTTGTTTGTGTAAAACCATATCAATTTAGAAGGAAAAATATTTGATGGATTCAATAGTCATGTTCACGTTATTGAAAGCTTGTAATGCCTTGATTTTTATGGAACAAAGTGATATTTTACAAAATAAAGTGTTTTGTCACTCGAAAGATTTGACAGTTTTCAATGAACACGTTCACGGTTTTTGAAGACTTGCGGATACCTTGATTTTATAACGAAATGATTTTTGCACAAGAATATGGAAAGGGAATTATAACATTTATCATTTGAGAAAATCAAGTTTTTGTAAACGAAAATATTTTCGAACTTCAATTTATTTTGAAGAAGGTTGTGTTTGGAAATGATTTGGGAAAAATGAAGAATATAATGGTGTTTTGAAATTTTACTAACGTATAATTTATTTTCGAGTTTTGAAATACGTTAGAAAATGTTTAGTTTTGAAACGTTGATTTATATCAATGGAAAAGTGATTTTTATGGATTATATTTTGGAAAAGGATTTCTTAAGTAAAGAAATGTGGAAAAAGATTTTCTTGAGTAAGAAAAAGTATTAAATGAAGTACAAAGTTATATTATTTTGAGAAAAGTTGAAAAGGAATTTTTGAAGGTTAAGAAATATTTTCTGAAATGAAATTGTGATGAAAAATGTTTTACATATCTTAAAAACGTGATTTTTAAGCTACGCAATTTGAAAAATGTATTGAAAATGATATTGATTTATTTAGACCAAAATAATGTTTGGAATATTGAGGAATATTTGACGTGATTGTAAAATATTGAAAAATATTTTACGTATCTTAAAAACGATTTGAAATACAGTAAAATATTTCTATGCGATTTGGAATACGTTAAAATATTTCTACGCAATTTGAATTACGTTTAAATATTTTACGTAATTTGAAGTACTGTTGAAAAATCACTATGTGATTCAAAAGTGATAGAATATTTTTACGTGATTGTGAAAATGACAAAAAATCGTTATGTGATTTGAAAAGTGTTTTAAATATTTTGAGAATGATGGAAAATGATTTACGCGACTTAAAAGAATGATTTTTAAGTTACGCGATTTTAAAACAGTGAAAAAATACTATGCGATTTGAGAAACGTATGTTTTTACGCGATTGAGAAAAATGTTAAAAAATTAGTACGTGGTTTAAAAGTCAACGGAGTGAAGAGTTGCAGAAGATTTTGAAAACGTAATGTAAAAATGTTACGAAATTTTGTAAACATAACAAGAAGTGTTACATTTTTTGAAAATGCAATGAAGTGTTGTAGAATTGTGAAAACATAACGAAATGTTACGCGATGTGAAAACACGACAAAAGTGTTTTATGACTATAAAAACATAATAACATGATGATTCTTGTTAAAACAAAGGTCCATACAATTGTTTGTGAAAACAACGAGTTTTGCTTCATTATTGGCACGTGGTGCATTTTAGATGCATTGGAAAAAAATATGCGTTGAGGCATATGATTTAATTGAACAAACGAATTTGAAAAGAATGGCCTTCTCATTGACTTGACCGATATATTCGTGCATTGTATAAACTATATCGATAAATTATGAGATATACTGTGATTGGTATTTGGTGCATTATACATGCATTGGAATGGTCCGATGAGGACCTGATATGATCGATTGCTAGGAGAAACACACCTCTTAAGTTGCGATATGCGTAGTGTAAGTCACTCGTTGACCTTGGGGGCATCGGGTGCGGGTTGCCTATAATTGCGTGAGTCGCTCTCATCAGTATCCGTAGGTTAGACCGATGCAACACACCGATGATCCTGACCGAGACACTATCCATAATCAAGATTTGATAAAGACTGTCGTGTATGTGTTAGATGTGCAAAAAATTGAAATGAGAATTAAAGCACGTGGTCTGAGGCACGTGGTACCGACAAGTCTTTTCGATCATTTTTTCTGAACCTGAGTTTAGCTCCATGGAGTAGGAACATTGAGTCTAAATGCATATGCATTATATGAGTACATTTATATCTGTGTGATATATTAATTGAGGAATATTGGTATTTGTGACAATTGTTTTGAATACTTGGATGATGATGATGATAATGCTGAGGGCATTATCGTAATTGTTGTTTATGATAATTGAACTGATAAATGATTAGATGATGATAGTTGATTAATGTTGATGACATGATCATAATAGTGGTATGATCTATCTGTATAATATGCTTTCAAATCTCTCGTCTTCTTATGTTTGGTATTAGTGTAGGTGATCTCACCTCTTTGTTATGTTGTTTTGTTGTGTCTGTATTGTTACAATTATACAGTAGAAGGAATGAGTTGTCTTAAACATAACGAGTGGTAGATACTCAAAGATTGATGAAAACATTGAAAAGTTAGTCATCTCCAGTTTGAAGATGTCTTGGGATAGACAAGGAGTAGAGTTCGATGCATCAAGTTGGATCTGAGAAGAAACGAGTATGTTAAGATTTAACGTTAGTATTATACCGTCTTATTAAGTAAAACTCTGTCATAGGGTTACTACTGTTAGAGAAAAAAAAAGTCTGTAAGTTTTATATTTCTTGAATAATTGTTAAATATTAAGTGGTATTTGTTATATGAGTTTAAATCAGTTTAAATCTATTTTTCAATATTACTTATAAATTTCAGTAAGTTTATTTTTCAGTAAGTAAGAAATTTTAAAACTCATCTTTTATAACTCAAACTTTGTGTGAACTTCTTTTCAGAATATGAGTCGGGAATCAGACATGTGATACCCTAAAGAGGGTGTTACACTATCCGTGGGTGGATGTAGCTAAGTTCTTTAGTGAATCACCCACGTTAATTGTTCTATGTTCATCTTTTATCATATTGTTTCTTTGCTTATCAGTTTTACAGTTTTGCACGCTTCCTAGCTTGGCTAACAAGCTCTGCTCAGTTCAGTTTTCGTAACAAACTGGCATCAGAGCTCCCAAAGATCTTGGGAGCAACACAGTGAAGAAGACTAATTGGTTAGAATCATCAAGAACCCAACAAGAAGATGTCTAGCACAATCAAGATTGAGAAATACAACTCAAAGCAAAGTTTCAGTCTCTGGCGGATAAAGATGAAAGCACTGCTGAAACAACAATAAGTGTGAGCACTTCTTTCTGGACAAACCTCAAAGATCAATAAAGAAGATCTTGCATTGCAAGAAGAAAAAGCTCATTCATTGATCTTGTTTTCTCTCTCTGATGAGGTTCTCTATGAAGTCCCTGAAGAATCAACTGTTGCAAGCTTATTGCTAAAATTGGAGAAGCTATATATGACAAAGTCAATCTGTAATAAGCTTCTTCTGAAAAGACGATTGTTTGGACTTTGAATGAAAGAAGGTATGCCTCTAAAAGACCATTTAGATTAATTAAATTCTATATTGATGGAACTTCGTGATATTGATGTTAAGATAGAAGATGAAGATGCTACCATGGAATTGTTAGTTTCCCTTCCCCCTTCTTTTGAAAATTTTGTAAGCTCTTTGAGTATTGGGAAGGATTGCATAACACTAGAAGAGGTGAAATCCAGCCTGTATACTAGAGAACTTCAACACAAAGCATCTAGAAATGATGAAGGTTCTGTTTCTGGGTTAGTGGCTTCAAACTTGGGTAAAAATCAGAAAAAGAAGAAAGGCAAAGAGAAGAAAAAGGACAAATATAACCCAAGAGATATCTGCAATTACTGCAAAGAACCAGGACATTAGAAGAAAGATTGTCCCAAGAAGAAGAAGAAGGAATTTGTTACAGCAACAGCTCAAGAAGGTTACTTTTCTAATGATGATATGGTGCTAACTGCAACTGATCAAAATCATTAGTCAAGTGATCAATGGGTGCTAGATTCTGGTTGTTCTTTTCATATGTGTCCACAAAGAAACTGGTTCTTGACATATGAAAGAAAGTCAGGAGGAAATGTCTTAATGGGAAATAATTCTCCTTGCAAGACTATAGGCATTGGTACAATTCAGATCAAGATGTTTAATGGGAAGATTATAACTCTATCAAATGTTTGCCATGTTCCAGATTTGAAGAGGAACTTGATTTTAGTAGGAACTTTGGATTCAAAGGGTTTCTCATGTAGTGTTGAAGGTGGAGTAATGCAGATCAGAAAGGGAACAACCAGTACATTTTACAAGGTTTCACAGTTATTGGCTCTACATTTATAGCATCACAATCAACCGAAAATGGATCAAAAGAAAGCAGTTTTTGGCACATGAGATTGGGGCATATGAATGAACAAGGTATGACAATCCTTAGTAAATAAAGTCTTCTTAGAAGACATCAGAAGGTCTAATTGCAATTTTGTGAGCATTGTGTCTTTGGCAAGAAACACAAGCACAAGTTCATAAAAGCAATGCACACTACAAAAGCCACCTTAGATTATATCCACTCTGAATGTTGGGGACCATCTCGGGTATCATCAAAAGGTGGAGCTAGATATTTCCTATCCATTATAGATGATTATTCAAGAATGACTTGGATATTCATGCTGAAATAGAAAAATGAAGCTTTCAAATCCTTCACACAATGGAATACACTAATTGAGAATCAATCAGGAAAGAAGGTTAGAAGCCTTCGTACAGATAATGGTTTGGAATTCTGTTCAAAGGAATTCAATGAATTCTGCAAGAAAGAAGGGATTTTCAGACACCTCACTATTAGGAACACTCCTCAGCAAAATGGTGTTGCTGAGCGTATGAACAGGACACTTTTGGAAAGAGCTCGTTGTATGCTTTCCAATGTAGGGCTGGATAGGAGTTTCTGGGCTGAAATAGTAAGTACATCATACTATCTAATAAATAGGTCTCCTGCCACTGCAATAAATGGTAAAACTCCTATAGAAATATGGTCAGGAAAACTTGCAGATTACTTTACTCTTAGAATTTTTGGATGTCCTGCCTATTATCATGTCAATGAGGGAAAGTTGGAACCAAGGGTTAAGAAAGGAGTATTTGTGGGTTATAGAGATGGGGTGAAAGGGTATAGGATCTGGTCATCTACTGAAAGGAAAGTTATCATGAGTAGAGATGTAACTTTTGATGAGGAATCTATGTTTCACCTCAGATCAAACCATGATTTCACAGAAGAAATGAGAGATGATGCCCTGAAGCAGGTGGAGAGTGAAAGTTCAATGAGCAAGCATGATGATGAACTTCATCAAGATTCAGAATCTCCAAAATCTGATACAAGGGAAGAGTCAGGCATGACTCAAGAAAATCAGCAAATAGAAGTTGAATCTTAAGTATGTCAAAGTAAAATAGTACTAGAGAATTCAACTCTCAAAAGGCCACAAAGACTGACTAGACCCCCTCAGAAGTATGGCTATGAAGACATAGTTGCACATGCCTTGCAAGTAGCAGAAGAGGTAGATCCTTATGAACCAACCATCTATCAGGAAGCAATCAAGAGTAATGAATCTGCTCAATGGATTGCAGCAATGAGTGAAGAGATGGAATCTCTTCACAAGAATCTACATGGAAGTTGGTTAAGTTACCTGAAGGCAGAAGAGTGGTTGGCTGCAAGTCGATTTTTACGAAAAAGACAGGAATTCCAGGTGCTGAAGCTATAAGGTATAAAGCTCGACTGGTTGCTAAAGGTTATAGTCAAAAGAAAGGTGTGGATTACAATGAAATATTCTCTCCAGTTGTAAAACACATATCCATTCGAGTACTACTAGCATTAGTGGCTCATCAGGATTTGAAACTTGAACATCTAGATATAAAAATAACCTTTTTACATGGAGAGGTAGATGAAAATATACTAATGGCACAACCAGAGGGATTTGTTGTCCAGGGAATGGAAGATCATGTATGTCAACTTCAAAGGTCCTTGTATGGTTTAAAACAATCTGCTAGGCAATGGTATAAGAGATTTGACAAATTCATAACATCTCATGGATATAAAAGAAGTCCATATGATTCATGTGTGTATCACAAAAGGGTGGAGGATGGTTCTTTTATATACTTACTTCTGCATATGGATAA
Source organism: Ormosia emarginata (assembly GCA_029884605.1). Classification (NCBI taxonomy): domain Eukaryota; kingdom Viridiplantae; phylum Streptophyta; class Magnoliopsida; order Fabales; family Fabaceae; genus Ormosia; species Ormosia emarginata. Next base: position 30,249,977 of record JAQQTP010000076.1, on the reverse strand, counting down.
TATGCTTATTGCAGCATGTCACATTGAAACAATTCGACAATTAAAATCTCTTCTCAATGCTGAGTTTGACATGAAAGATATGGGAACAACTGAGAAAATTCTGGGGATGGAGATTTACAGAGATCGTGCTCAGAAAAAGCTATTCCTTTCACAAAAGGAATACATAAAGAAGGTTCTCACCAGATTTGGTATGTCTTCTGCTAAATCTCTTAGTACTCCCATATCTGCAAACTCTCATCTCTCCTCAACTCTATCACCTCAAACTCAATCAGAAATAGAATATATGTCTCGAGTTCTATATGCAAGTGTTGTAGGCGGTCTAATGTATGCCATGATATGCACTAGACTTGACCTTGCACATGTTGTCAGTATGGTTAGCAAGTTCCTATGTCAACCAGGAAAGGAACATTGGCAAGCTGTGAAGGGGATCTTCAGGTATTTGAAAGGGATAGCTGATGTAGGTCTTATATATAGAAGAGATACAAGTTGTGTGCTTATTGGATACTCTGATGCAGACTATGCAGCAGATTTGGATTCAAGGAGGTCTGTTACAGGCTATGCATTTACTGTTGGAGACTCTTTGGTCAGTTGGAAAGCTACACTCCAGCCCATAGTAGCTTTATCCACAACAGAATTTAAATACATAGCCCTAACAGAGGCAGCTAAAGAAGGAATTTGGTTGAAAGGACTGATCAGTGATCTTGGTTTTACCCAAGAGCATGCCATCATTTTATGTGATAGCTTAAGTGCCATTTGTTTGGCCAAAGATCAGGTGCACCATGAAAGAACCAAACACATAGGTGTGAGGTATCATTTCATTCGTACTGAGAAAAGAATAAAAATTCAGAAAATTGGTACAAAGGATAACCTAACTGACATGTTCACAAAGCCAGTTCCTGAAAGCAAGTTTATGTTTTGCTTAGACTTGCTAAATGTTGATTGTTGGAAGTAGTCCTCTATGGCAGGCAGCAACAAAGCTTTGATTTAATCAGTTCTCAAGCTCTTTGATGATAGAAGGAAGATTGCAATCCAAGGTGGAGAATTGTAAAGATGGCTTGAATCTTAGGTTTGAGATAAAGTCAAGTAGTTATGTTGTATATTATAACAGAATTAGTTAGAGAAACCGATTCTGTTATTTTGTTATTTTTGGCTCCACAAGGTTGAAAATTTCATATAAATAGAGGAAGCCTATGCTAGCTGTGAGAGTGTGAAAAATCAGTTTTGTGAGATCATTCGGAAAAGAGTGTTAGAGATATACTTTGTAATTCTCAAGAATGATCCCCTTTTGTACACCTTTTTGTAACTACTTGTTTATAGTGGATTCTTTGTTGTTGTCCGTGGGTGGATGTAGCTAAGTTCTTTAGTGAACCACCCACATTAATTATTCTGTGTTCATCTTTTATCATACGGTTTCTTTGCTTATCAGTTTTACAATTTTGCACGCTTCCTAGCTTGGCTAACAAGCTCTGCTCAGTTCAGTTTTCGTAACACTAACTAAATAAAAAAAAAACAAATCAAAAAATATAAAAAGTAAGAAATAACTCCTAATCATTTAAAATATTCTAAAATATAATAAATATATTATAAGATCTTTTCTAGATATTCTAACACCTACAACAAAGGTAGGTTATCTCTAATTCTTAGCCATTGCTTTTTTTTAGTTCAAGCAATATAGTTTCTATTATCAAGCCTACCCAAATAAGACTCAGTAAATCACACGCAAGTGTGCCTAGATTATCTCTAGCACACTTCACCATATCGATGTGTTGTCTTGCACAAATGCATAACAACAAAATGATATAGTAGAAAATTTTTGACAAACATATTTTGGTGATGAAACTGTCATTATTTCATGCATTCACTAGTACCAAAACTATATCATTTCAGCAAAAAGTAGCTAGTTTCTACTATCTACAAAGTCATTGCCATAATCTAATAAATTTTACCTAAAACATTACACAACGATACATCCAAAACACGAACATGGACCTAAGAGAAGTCTAGAGACAAATAAATAAGAAGGGTATGTATGTATCAAGAGAGAGAGGTGGATTTTGAACCTGGCTAGTTCTGCTAGACAACTTGAAAGAGGATTCAAACCTAAGAGAAATTGCTGAAACCGAGGCCATTGAAGCTCAGGTAAGGTGCAGCACGGATAAAGATGGGTAAGAGATAAAGATTGAGTTTAAGAACCGGGAAGCATCAATACATGCAATATATCAACTTAGTTAGAAAGCAAATGAAAATCATATCCCACGAAGAAAGTGTATTGACTATTGAGCATCAGTTATTGAGTGATCAGAGAAGGGAATGAACGAGTGGTGCATATTGCTCATGGAATGTAAGAATCTACCCAAAAATTATGATACGGTGTACTAATACTAATGTGATGTAATTTATAGGGCTGTACAAGGCCCAACTCAACCCGATCAACTCGACCAACCTGACCCAACCCAACTTAAAATATCTAGGTTGGTTCGGGTCATCGGGTTAGTTCAGGTAGAATCCGATCAACCCCTCCAATTATCGGTTCGGGTGACGGGCTCAAGAAACTAACTCGATGACTCGATCTGATGACCCAAAAAAACGACGTCGTTTTTGCCTAAAAAATTAAAATTTCCCTTCATTCCCTGGCTTCTGCCTTACGTACGCCCTTGCCCTTACCATTTTCTCAATTCTTATCCTTCCTTTCTCATATTCTCTCCCAATTCCCAAGTTGAAACCCTAAGCGCACAACCACCATCGGTAATCTCAGACTCTTCCTCTTTCATTAGAATCATCCTTTGCTCTCGGCACAGCCACCACTGGAGACCATTGTTGCTCTCACGACCGTTGTTGCTCTCGTGACCGTTGCTCCTTCTTCTACTTCCTTCTACTTGCTCATCAACCACCTCCATTTTCCCAAGAAGAAAGGGCAGAAAATGAAGATGAAAGAGTGCTGTCACGTTCAGATCTGGGCTCGCCGTCGTAGTCCCCCGCCAAAACCACTTTACCAGAAAACAAATTTGGCCACCATGAACCCAGATCTGACCATCGCGAACCCAGATCTGGTCACCGCGAGATGGTCCCTTCTATTTCTTCTCTTTTTATTTTTTTTTTTTTTTTTTTTGGTTCATTGAGTCATTCTGGTGTTGATGGTGATGTGGGGTTGCGGCGCGGTGGCTGGTTAAGGGTTCGACACAAAGGGGGGGTGTGGTGGTTGGCTTGAGGTAGAGGAAGGAAATGCAGGGTTGAGGTTGTGAGGCTCAGCAGCTCACAGGAGTGGCAGTTCATGGTGGTTAAATGGTGGGCCTTTAAGCGGAGATGCGGTGGCATGGGTTCGGTGGTTACCGATCTGATGTGGGTTACCGGTGACGGAGATAAGGAAGGGAAACGCGGCTGGGTTGCCGGTGATAGAGATAAGGAAGGGCTCTGATTTGGGTGGGATTCAATTTGTGGAGTATTGAGGTGCTATTCAACACCCACTCATCAGATAATCAAAATATAGATTACTTCATTTAATCTTGAATTTTCTTCATTTGATGTAATGAATTCTGCATAGTCCCGTTGAAATGTTTTGTGCATATCATGTGCAATATGTTGTAGTTGTAGTAGTATCATTATTTCAGTCTACCTCTCTGTCATTTTCCTTAGAAGTGCTTATTGTACATAAAATTTTTCATATTTTCATCATCTGGTTATCTTTCTATATAGTACTGTTATTAAAAAGCTTTGTCCATAAGTTGCTTTTTCCTAGGGAGTTTCTAATCCGATTATTTGACCCAAACTAACCCGATTACAATCGGGTTGGTTCAGTTCAGATTATTCGAATTTTTTTAAAAAAAAATCGATCCAACATAACCCGACTTTTAGTGATTGGTTTGGACTTTTTTTTTTCTTAAACCCGAACCAACTCGACCCGTGTACAACCCTAATAATTTATGTGATTAATTAATATTGGAATTATTTTATTTTATATTTACAAAAACTTATACTTAAAACATTATAGAAAAATATTTTAGTTAAAAATTTATTTTAAACTAATATTAATCAAATCTAAATACGCAATGATTTAAAATAATACTTAAGATTTATAATTAATTACTAGTGTATTGACCAGCATTAATTATGTTCCTGTTAAATTTCAATTTCTTTTAAGATGAAAAATATTTGAAGTAAATTATAATTATAAAAAAATTAACAAAAAAGTAAAAGATTTATTTTGTAAAATAAAAATAAAAATCAAACTTTTATTGACGTGGTATTTGAATAAAAAAACTTGTTACGTAGCGAGACCAAGCACGTAAGACAAAATGAGTTAAGTTTTTACTTTTTATTGTAGGGCTTACCTTCACTTTCTTACTCACGTCACTCTTCCTGCCATAGCTGTTCTTTCAAAAAAAAAAAAAATGGTTTCACGATTACCATAGTATTTTAGCAAGTGATTTTTTTTTATATGTTAAACCTATTTTGTATTCAACGCAACTCAACCTATACATACATATGTGTCAGGTCGAAGAAAGGTTTTTTAAAATCCAATCCACTGCTGTCACGAGCACGAGTCTAAGTCTTAAAGTACCTATCAAATTTAACGTGTGTTTGAGATAGTTATAAAAAATTAATTATTTTAATAATTAATTATATTTAAATATATTAGTTAAAAATAATTTTAAATTAATATATTTTATTTTAATAATATAAAAAAATTATTTTTATATATTAAATTATTAAAATAAGTATAAAATAATAATAAAAAATTATTTGATTAATTAATAAAATTATTTGATTGAGAATAAAATAATATTTACATCTCAAAATGTTAAATGATAAGTTGTTAACTCCAACCACTTTTTTTTAAAGATAAAAGTTGTTTATTTTTTTATGGCTCTCACCTAGGGATGGAAACATGTTAGGTCAGGTCAGACTTTGTCTTAAACAAGTCTGACTTAAATTCCAATTATAAGGTCTGAGTCTGACCTGTGAACCTGTAATAGGCTGATTTTTAAAGTCTGGCACCCTTTTAAAAGTTTGGTCTGATCTGAAAGTCTATTTAAAAGTCTTCTATGCAATGGGGCCTTTAAATAGACTAATAGACATACCTTTAAATAGATTAACAGACCTACTTTTAAATATGTCAACAGGCCTTTACATAGGCTAATAAGCCTACCTTTAAATAAGTCAACATATCTTTACATAAGCTAACAAATTTATATTTAAATAGGTCAATATGCCTTTACATAAGTTAACAGGCCTAAGCCTTGAAATAGGTTAATGGGCCTACTTAAGACCAATATGCCTTGATTATAACTTAACACTCACCTTATAATTTTATAGATACTCACTAATTTCTTACTCTAATTTTTGGTCGATGTGAAATTTGAAGATATACTAAGTTGTAAAATTATTAGAGGCATGTAGTTGTAAAACATGAAGATCGAATCTACGCTCTTCTAATTGCAACATAAATGCAAGAAAGACTAGAGTTATAATGAATTAGCATCATGATAATAATTGTATGTTCTATAATGAATTGATAAGAAAGATAATATTATAATATCAGTAATTGGTGAGGTTAGCATATTACCCCAAGAATTCCACAAACAACTAAATGAGTTAGACATGAAACATAGTCTAGTAACTTTAGTAACTTTTCGTCAGGTTCCTGCACCTAGAGATAAAATAATTGTACAATTAAACCATAAGAAAATTTAAATAATAACCTTACATATGTTATTAACTAATATATAAACAAGAAATCCATAAATAACATAGGTTATATCTTCATGTTTTACAACTATATGCCTCCAATAATTGTGTAATTTGTTATATCTCCAAGTCTTACATCGACCAAAGACCAAAGCAAGAAAGTAGTGAATATTTATAAAAGTATGAAGTGAATGTTAACTTATTATTTTCATTATAATCAATATATTATATTAAATATATTAATAAATATGTTATTTTTATTATAACTTACTAACTTAGGTTTTAGTTATTGACTTTCATTAAAACTTAATTAAAATATATAATAATATATTATAATAAATTAATAATTATAATTATAACTTAAAATTATTATAATAACATATATCATATTATATATAGTTAAATAGGTCAGACCAGCCTGCTTTTAAAAAAAATTTTGGCGTAATTTGTTTAATAAGCATGTCAGACCATGTCAGGCTTTAGGCAGGCTCTGAACAGACAACCTGACCTATTTTCACCTATATTCTCACCCAAACACGTTGCAGCAAGTGTACAATAACTTTTCTTTCAAAAATAAGTTGTTGATTCAGTTAAAAAAACTGAACCAAACATGCTATTAACTTAGCCTATGTTCATCTTGAGTAAAAAATATTTATAATTTTACTTTTTATAATTTTATTTAAAATAATAATAATGATATTTTAAGAAAAACAAAATTAGAGGCCAAAAAAGGAACTTCTGTTCTAATAAAAAATAAGCATATATTGTAATTAACAATCAAAATTATATATTTTTAAAAAATATTATAAACTATATCCAATATTTAAAATTTTGATGGTTTGTTTAATAAAAGCATATGCCATTATTAAAAAAGTCTTAAGCATATAATCTAACGAGAGTTGCTAGTATATACAATTTATTATCCAATATTTTATTAGTTGTTAATTTTTATAATTAATAATAACCAGTCCAACAAGTATAATTACATGATAACTCATCAAGATATTAATATAAAAAAAATCACTATCAATTTTCTATTAATTTAATTTTTTTACACTATCTAAAGTATGTATTCTTTTATATATATATATATATATATATATATATATATATATATATATATATATATATATATATATATATAATCTCTAAAGTATGTATTCATATGTTATTTTACTTTTTAAGTAATTAATGTTACTATAAATAAACTCAGTTAATAAAATAAAAAACTGTGATTAGATGATACATGAGAAATTTTTACGCAGACAATTACCCCAATGATTTTGTATTAATGTCTTATATTTTTCCTTTTTGATAATATATACTCCAGTATATAAGAAAAAAAAACTAATTAATGAGGTAGGTTACTCTAATATACATTTGGGATATGTGAAGGGCAGGTCTATGCCTCTCCTAGAAGATTTCCTTCAAGTATTGTTTATACATAAAAATAAGCTACTACTCAACTAATTAATCCATGACCATTATAAGAATTCTCTTTAATTAGGAGTCAAGTGAGATAATTAGTCAAAGAGGGATTCAACAAATTGTGAAACTCTTGTTAAAGTACTGCTAATCACATTATATCTTAGAAATTATATTTAATTATTAACATGTATAAAAGTAATGGTCTACATGTTTTTTTTTTAAAAAAAATGGTCTACATATTTCAATTCTTATTAATACAATACAACTTAAATGACTTGACTTTAATGTTGACTTATTCTCTCTCTTCTTTTTCTCTACATATTATTAATGCACATGTGAAACAAAATTTAATATTAATATATATTTCTAAAACTCCACACTAATTGTCCTTAGTTATTCGGCTCAAATTTTTATTTTGCAAAATAAAAATGGTGTCAATAACGCATTAATAGTGTCAATAATAGTATTTCTTTAGTCAATATCCAGCAAAAACAAAGGTAAATTCAGAACGTGTTAGGATGTGTATTTTTTTATTTTATTATTTAAAAAAGAAGTAATATAAAAATGGTATAAACTTTTTGAAGTGTAAATGTCATTTTAATTAACAAATAAAATAAATGTATTGACACACAACATAAATCAAAATTCATTATGCATAGATAGTTAAATATAATTATAAAAATTAAAATTAACAACAATGCATGCAAGCCATTTAGGAGTCTTTTTCTTTGCTTCACTATGTTGTATATAGTCTTAAAATCACCTGTCTTTTATTACAACAATGCATGCAAGCTGTAAGCTACTAATATTATTTGGGAGTCTTTTTCTTTGCTCCACTATGTTGTATATGTAACCTAGTTATGCTAGTGCAGGCCCTTTTATGATAAGAAAACACTGACTAGTTTACATACCATGAAAGTGTCGCCTATGTTTATGACGAAGGCATCAGGTCGAGGGCGAACAGGCAGCCATTTGGTATATATCAACAAAAACTTCTAGGCCTCCAACTTGGTCTTGATGAAGAAGGGTTAATAAGGTTGGGTCACTGTGAGGGCCAGTGTCATAGGTGAGGTTGAAATCGTTGCAAGCCGGATAAGAGTTGCACCTCATTGTGCACTCGCCATCTTGGAAAAATCTCCGACAATGCAAACGATCCACACCCAAGCTAATGGCCAAGAGCTCCATAATTACAAGACCTAATTCCTTCATTGCTTCACAGTACTTCTGATACACCAACCTATTCTAGGTTTTTTTTTAAGAAAAAAAAACATTATTCATGGAAATTGTCGAATAATGTGCCTATAGACTAATTAAGTTCATTATAATGTATACACAGAGTATTATACACACAAAGTTATTTACCTACTTAAACGTTGTTAAGGACAAATTACAGTTTCAATTATAGTGTGTCAAAGCAAAAATCTAATTGGACAAAATTGGACACTGTCAGATAATGATGAAATCAATTCAATGTGGAGCTCACCCGATGTGTTGAAGGTCTTCTCCTAAGGCAGACTTGAAGTAGTCAACAACTTGTGAATCAGATTCATTGTTGTGGTTGTATTTGAAAGTAAATGTCTCTTTCCATGGCAACTAATTGGAAGAGAACCGATCTGCATGAAAACCTGAGTAGCCCTCGAGTATACCAGGTTTCTTCTTAGCACTGAGCTTCTTGCTCAAGGGAAAGTTGAAAATGGAGTCAATTTCTTGATAAGAAGCAGTGATGAGATCTGGGTCCACGCCATGGTTGGACACTTAGAAGAAGCCATGCTCCACACATGCCTTCCTCACAAGCTCAGCAGCATTAGCAATAGCAGCCTCATCACCCTTCATCATGACCCCTATGTAACTATGAGGGGTTCATTGAGCTCTTCTTGAGAGGCACCAACTAAGTCCTCACATGGCCAATAAAACTCTTTGGGAATGTGTTCTAGCTTTTACAGTAAAACTTTGTCAAAAATCAGAATCCGATTTCCATCTTTGACCGCTTTTGGTGAAGGGCAGTGTAAAAGGGTGGCAACGCTTGATTAATTCCATCAGGAATGTAGGAGAGAGAGACACGTTAGCAAACCAAAATAATATTTTTGGGTATAAGTCAACTACAAAAGAAGGCTACACACACACATATTGCTAACAGGGATAGGGTACTAATCTATCTGGATTTTAATATTTCACTTTTTTATTTTGAAAAAATTCCAAATAAATGACACACACACACACACACACATATATATATATATATATATATACAGGGATAGGATACTAATTTATCTGGATTTTAATATTTCACTTTTTTATTTTGAAAAAATTCCAAATGAATGACTATTTTAATAAGGCAACATTTTACTTTCCATAAATTCCAAATTTAATGAATTATAAGCATCAAAACAATCAAATAAATCATCATAGATATAGTATTTTAAATGTAATATATTAATTATAAAATCCAAATTAAATGTGTATGTGTTTTTTTTACATCAAATTAAATATTTGTGTGAATTAAAATCTTAAAAATATAAAAAATAGAAATAAAAATTAATTGAATGTTTGGAAGGAGCCAACAGTTAGGACAAGTAGACGCCCATTAATTGCTTCAGACACTTTCTGATTCTGAAGACAAATTTTACAACTTGATAATATTACTCATTTTTAATTACATTATTTTTATATTATATAAATTTGTAATTAATGATGTATAGAAATTGATTAATGAGTATATAAAAAGTTAATTAATAAAAAATAAAAAAATAATTAATAATGTATATAAATTAATTAATATAGTCAAGTTGAAAGAGTTATATATTTGTATATACATATTAACTAATAATTTATACTTCATTAATTAATTTTATATAATGTTAAAAAGAATATAAGTACTATTTAAAGGTAAGATAAACATTTTTCAAATTTTAAGATACAAATCACTGCAGGCAGCAGACTCTATCCCTTGTTTTTCCTTTTTTATTATCTTATCAATGTATTACCCGTTAAAATTGCTTATTCCCAAGGGCCCCGGTGAGGTATTCACTTTTTTCTTTTTTTTTTCTCAAAATAAAAATAAGACTGAATTATTTTTTAATCTTTTTAAATATAATTATTTTTTATCTTGGTTTTTAAAATTTTTTGATTTGATTTTGGCCTCTTTAAAATTTAATACAAGTGAAATTAGTCTCTATCATTATTTTATCTCTGTTAAATAGTGAAATGATGAACAACGCTCCACCTCAACTTACCACATGTTTTGATCTTATTTAATTTATGTCACATGGATAATAAGTCATTCACCTGAGTCTCACGTCACCTTCTTCTTCCTCCTCCTTTCTTCTTCAATGTGGAACAAACCCTAACATGCAGAGACATTACCATTTTCCCTCCTCCCTCACCAGTAGTTGCACTTTCAATCTTGATTCTTCCTCTCTCCACATGTTTTCTTCACAATTTTCATCATCAACTTGGGGCACCCCACCAATATGTCATCACGAATGTGGCTTTGTGACTGTGGATATAGAATATTGTATCTCACCTCAAAGAGTGAGAAGAATCACAATAGAGTATATTGGATATGCCCAAATTGGAGAGTAAGTACAAACTATTTTCTGATATAAGTATATATGAGTCTATTAAAATATGTTTTCACTCCCTATAAATATTATTAATTTTGGTTTTAGTCCCTATAAAATATTTTGATATAGTTTTGCTCTTTGTAAAATTCGAGACATGTGAAATTAGTTCATGCCCTTATCTAATCTCTATTAAGTAGTGATGAGATTTTTAGGTTTGAGATTTCTAAATATTTAAATCCCCACTTATATTTTCTTTTTCTTTTTCTACTTTTTTTTTATAGAAAGAAGGTTCCTATAGTTGGTTAGAATAGTTCCCACTTGTATTTTTTTTTTTTTGCAGAAGAAAGGCTCATGTAGTTGGTTTGAATGGCTGAGTGAGTGGGGAGTTAGATATCTAAAAATCTCAAACTCAAAAATATTATTACCACTTAACAAAGATTATATAAGGGCAAAGACTAATAATTTGTTATAGGTCTTAGAACATCTACAGACGAATGTCAAAGAATATTAGCTATGAAAACATCAATGTGAGAATGCTCTTAAGGTATCTCAATTATATTCAAATGGTTTTTCTTGTCTCAATCTTGATTTTACAGAGACCAAAACCATATGAAAACATTTTATAGGTACCAAAAACAAAACTTACAATATTTATGGGGACCAAAACTGAATATTTATAGAGACTGAAAACATATTTTAGCAAACCAAAGATTGTAAAGTGTGAGATCCCTTGTACATGCTTGTATCCCTCTAGTGAAAATGATTTCCCTGTGTTTACTATCCAAGGTTTGAGCATTTTCCAATATGCTCTTTAGTGGAAAATCTCGAGTAGTTTGCTTGGATTCTTCACACTCTTTGAAGGTGATGTACACCATTCCATATCCACATCTTGGGTTGTTTATTTGTGAGTGAAGTATTCAATCTCGTTTATCTATTCACAAAGTCTCATTTGTGATAACATAGTGGGGGTACCCAAAGTTGAAGATGAAGATCGTAAGACCCTAACCATGGTAATGATTTGCAAGTCAGGAGTGAGGGACCAAAAATGACAACAAATTAATCACGAATGAGGAAGCAAATATAGGGAAAGAATAAAATGAGATGAGGGAAGAAGAGTCAAGGTTGGAATTACATGTACAGGTGAGGGAGAGGAAAGAATGATAATGTTCCTACAAGTTAAGGCTTACTGCACATTGGAGAAGAAATTGGAAGGAAGAAGAAGGTGACGTGAGATTCAAGTGAATGACTTGTCAACCACATGGTATAAATGAAATGAGATTAAGATATGTAGCAAGCTAAAGTGGAGCGTCGTTTATTACTTTATCACTTAACAGAGATGAAATGACGATAATGATTTAGTTCCACATGTCTCGAATTTTAAAAGGACTAAAATCAAATAAAAATTTTTAGAGGGATCAAAACTAAAAATGACTATATTTAGATGGACTAAAAGATAATTAAGCCAAAAATTCATTGTTAAACCTTAATAAAACTTATTTAAAAAATAGTTAATATTAAATCCTCCTAAAATATTTACTTTATAATATTTTAATAATTAATAAAAAAATTAAATTAAAAAGTAAATGTATTTAAAATCAATAATATAAAGAGCATTTAATTAATACACTTTCATTTAGTAATTAAGGGAATTATTAAAACAATTAATTAAGTAAATATAAAAGTTTATTTTAAATTATTTTCCTAATATCAAGAAAACATTTTTTGCCTACTTAACATGCAATGTATCCATGTTGACATCATAGTTTTATATATTTGTTCTTTGGACAATGATACATGTTGTGAGTTTCATCAATAAATCACATTCACAAATAAATTAATCATACAAAATGCCAGTTTTCAAATAAAAAAATCTTCCTTTTTAAAAACTTTTCCTCTGAATCCATTATACATTCAGGATCCTTTTTACAAACCTCGTTTTGTGTTAGTGATCATTTTCCTTTTTCTTTATTCCTAACTCAAAATTTGTTTAAAAATAAAATTGATTATTTACCTTTAAGCTCCTCTTCTATTTTTATTAACATAATAATTTTTCCTCAATATAGAGGAACATTTATTTCAATTTCAATTTTTTATTTTTTCCTTGTTTATTGAATTACTTAATTTTGTTTATTTCTCATAAGTTCTATGCGGTTAATTTCTTTCTTAATTTATTTGAATTGGTTCTTTCATGGCAAAGATGAGAGGTGAAGAGGATCTCAAGTTCTGGCATAACCCGTCTCAAGGATTAATACAACTCCTCTTGGTGATACTATGGGCATTTCTTTCAGTAGAATCTAACTTTTTCCTTTTCTTCCTCACTTTACCAATATATATATATATATGAAGGAGGATCAACTTACACCAGTGTAAGTTGATTTTGACTTACACTCATTTTCAGCTATTAGATTCACTTTCATCTAATGGTTACTTTTAATGATATAATCTCAGTCATTAGATGAAAGTGAATCTAACGATTGAAAATGAGTGTAAGTTAAAAAAGACTTACACTGGTATAAGTCGATCCCCCCTCTATATATATATATATAGAGAGAGAAAAAAATTTATTAACAAATGTTTTTTATAGTAAATATGCATTGATTACCAAAAAAAAAATTCCTTCCGGTTCAAAATAACTATATTAATTTAGGATTTGTACATAGATTAAGGAAACTACTAAATAACCTTGATAATAGTAAAACATAAGTTATTTTGACAAAATTATCCCTTTTATTAAAATTATAACCTCATTTATACTTTTACTCACTTCATTAATTTTATCTCTTTTCTTGTTAACACTCTCTTTAGGGAAAAGAAATGAATTTAATATAAAGGAGAGAGATGAAATTTTATTAGTTGAGATATTTTAGGAAAACGAAATTAATGAACACATATAGTTATTAACATATTTAACAAGGATAGATAAATGTAAAGATAAAATTGGAAAAAATAATAATTAATATCTCTTTGATATTCTAAAGTGACAGATAAATTGAAACAAGTGAAATTTTTAAATTGACAACTATTTTAAACTAGAGGGAGTAATTAAAACATTTTTAAATTTGCTTATTAAATTCAATAGGGAAGAAAATTTAGGTTGATAAAAGAAAGAAATTAAACAAATGAATTGAAGATAATGAGTTTAATAAATGAGGAAAGAATTTAACATTGAAATAAATATTGTTAATAACAAAAATAAACAAGTTTTAATAAGAAAAAAATAATAAATCTCTGCATTAATCATATGTGAATCAAATCCTTGGCATTGTCATCCTCCACCACTGCAATCATCAATTATGCATACGAATTATTTTCTTAACTATTTTTCTGTTTCATTCAACCTTATGGATTATAGATTATTAAACACGGGAAGAAAAATGATTAAACATAGGGTGCCACAAGTGTTAAGCAAGTACGATTGATGAGAATTTCTTAGGTACTGCCATAGTACTAAAATTAGTCCATTGAAAATATATAACATGTGCACAACATTATCATGAGTTTAATTTTAATATACTATTAGTATAAAATTTTTTACACTATCAACTAATAATCATATATTATCATATGTATGATTTTTGAGGTAATATATTATTGCAAAAATCAAATATTTTTAATTACATAATAATTTATGATTGAATGATAGTGTAAGTACATCAAAATTAAATCCCATTATCATACATTTCATTAGATTAAATTTAATTAGAATATTATAATAAAATTTAGATAAAATGTAACCATTGAGAATATTATTCTAGAAGTATATAAGAATTTCTCGTGGTTGGGATGCCATGTCAGGAAATTGAGGTTGTGAAAAAGCACTTATGAAAAAAAGACAATCTCATTGTCCCAAATAAAGATGTATCTCATGCTCAAAAAACAAATTTCTTGTACAAATGAAAAAAATTATTGTAACTTATATAAATTTAGAATTTAAAAAGTACAAACAACATATTATTGTTAGCAATACGTTTCCAATCAAAGTATGTTATAGTTTAGAAAGATAATTTATAGGAATTGAACTTTTTTTTAATGAAAACATGCATGGTCATATATACTACTAAAAAGAATATATATAGAGATTGTTCCTGACTGCTCTATGGGTGGTTGAAATGATGACTGACTGTAGTCACGCTAGAGGATTTCACAATCGTTGGGCAATGGGCACAGTGATCGGATACTTGTAAAGACGATTTAACATTTAAGTCAGTAAATAATATGTTTAAATAAGAGATGAGATCCGTCGAATTTAAAATAAAGTTACAAGTGCATGCCATTAGACTTGGATCCGTCGCATTAACCTGAAAATTGAAGAGCGTTAAACAAAGTCAAAGGCTAACTAACAGAAAGGCCCTGTCTATAAGAAGAAGAGCGCGAAAATTGGGCACATCTTTACATCACGTCACATATCTCTTCTTCTTCATTTTCTCTTTAATTATCTCTCGCTTCATACACCATTTCCATAATTTCCTAACCACAAACCCTCCCATTTTGTCGCATTCAACAATAACTCAATATTTGTTTTCAATTAACAGACATAAAGATATACACACACACACACACTCATACGCAACATTTGTTTTCAATTCTCAATGGCTCCCTCGGACCAGTCTCGCCACTCTCTTGTCCCTGGATTCCTATACTCATCATCAAAAGCACTCTCTTATTTGGATACTTCCAGTTCCATCAACACCAATCATGGGTTGCCATCACATTCATCACCATCACCACCACCACCACAGGGTAGGAATCCAATGATGATCCCTTCACCCAAAGAGAGTATCCGCATGTTTTCTCCTGGTTACTACGCTGCATGCTCTGCCGGTGGCGTCTTCAGCTGTGGCCTTACCCACATGGCCGTCACTCCTCTCGATCTCGTCAAGTGCAACATGCAGGTTCTTCTCTTTTCACCCTACCCTTTTCCTTTTACCACTTACACGATACATAATACATACGATTGATGGTGTTGTGCCAGAAGTTAAGAGTGATATTATTTGCACGTCAAAATACTACATCACCTTTTAAAACTTTCTTATTTTGGACAAAAAAAATTAAAGAATCTATGTTGGGAGGGATATATGTTTTTTATGTTTTATTGTTAAAAAAGAAGTGATGTAAAAATAATATAATAAAATTGATGTGGAAATATCATTATTGAAAAGTTAAGTATGAGTCAACTTAAAAAATGAACTGCAATCATAATATTCAATCTGTTTATTTCTTGTTAAAATCATATCATATGTATACATACAAATTAATATTTGTTGTTATTTTCAGATTGACCCTGTAAAGTATAAGAGCATATCATCAGGGTTTGGAGTTTTACTGAAGGAGCAAGGCGTTAAAGGCTTCTTCAGGGGCTGGGTGCCGACATTGCTTGGTTACAGTGCTCAGGGAGCGTGCAAGTTTGGGTTTTATGAGTTCTTCAAGAAGTATTACTCAGATCTTGCAGGACCCGAGAATGCAGTCAAGTACAAAACGTTCATATATCTAGCTGGTTCAGCTTCAGCAGAAGTGATTGCTGATGTTGCCCTTTGCCCAATGGAGGCCGTCAAAGTTCGTGTACAAACTCAGCCTGGCTTTGCTCGAGGTTTGGCAGATGGGTTGCCCAAGTTTGTCAAGGCTGAGGGTGCTGGCGGGTACAATTTATTATTTTATTTCTGCTCATCATGTATCAGTAGTTTTAGATTTTGGAATCTTCAAATTCAATAATGTTACATACACACCACCTTACATTTACACAGTTTTCACCATTTGATTATAACTGACCCATCTCATTTCACATAAAAAAATATAAGGGGTTGAGTGATGTGTATCAAGCATTTTCCCTCCAAATTTGATTAGAACTTGATTTGATGTGCAGGTTGTATAAAGGACTTGTTCCTCTTTGGGGCCGTCAGATTCCATGTAAGTTTCAACACTTGCATATTTATGTCCAATTCTATGGTTGGTGTTATCACATGAATAGTCTATGACTTTCTTAGCATCATAGAAAGTGTAACTTGGCATTCTCTCCAAGAATTCTTGTCTTGAAAGGTGCAGGTACTGCAGAGGCATGTGATGAATAGATGATGCGTTAACTACTAATTCATATTTTTCTTAATCGTGTTTGTGTTTATGTATCTACATACACATTACACTTTGTGGGATGCAAAATTTCATGCTAGTATTATGCAAGTTTAAGGTGCTTTTCTGCCAATAGGCTATAATCTTTTCTTGTTTTTATTCCCTGCTCTTCCCTCTTACACTTTTTGCTCCTTTCAGACACGATGATGAAATTTGCTTCCTTTGAGACTGTTGTGGAGAAGATCTACAAATATGTCATCCCAACCCCTAAAGAACAGTGCAGCAAAAATTTGCAACTTGGAGTCAGTTTTGCGGCAGGATATGTGGCAGGTGTACTATGTGCAATTGTCTCACACCCTGCTGACAACCTCGTTTCTTTTCTCAACAATGCCAAGGGAGCCACTGTTGGTGATGTGAGTAGATACATATATACATACATAAATACCTACATATACACACACATACGTATATATACTAATACAAATACATTCTGTGTAATGCTTACTTTGAGTTTTTTAATTGTTGGATTTGCAGGCTGTGAAGAAGATTGGGTTAGTTGGTCTTTTCACTCGTGGCCTTCCTCTTCGTATAGTTATGATTGGAACACTAACTGGAGCCCAGTGGGGACTCTACGATTCCTTTAAAGTGTTTGTAGGGCTGTAAGTAACTCCTCCTATCTCATTGTTTAATCAGAAAGTTGCTCCATGCTTTACTATATCATGACATGTCCCGAGTTTCTGTGATATGTTTCTCTTTCCTGTTAAATATCACTATGCTCTGCTGTATTCTCTTTCAGGCCTACTACTGGTGGAAGTGCTCCTGCACCTGCAAAGTAGAAACCACACAAACACATGCTTGACTATGTGGAAGAGAAATTTTTTGACATAGAAATAATGTTAGGATGTTAATGCTTCAGTATTATGATGAATGTTCAGATTTTGTCCTTAAACTTTTTTCAATTGGTATTTAATTATGCTAGTTCGGTTGTCAATTGGTGAAATTAATACAATACAGTTTGCGTTCTGAGTACTGATTGGCTTAATCCTTTCCCACTATTTTCAAAACAAGCAATACTATACTATATACACAACTCTTGCATTGAAATTTTTTTGGGTAAACGTGAATGGAATTTGGATAGAACAAGTTGTGCACCGGACCAATGGAATTTAACAATTGCTTTGACGTTTTCTAATTTAACCATGTGATATTGTTAGTCCAGTACAAAAACTCAGTATACACTATGTCTACTAAAAAATATCTCAATAAATAAAGGGAACCTTTGTCAAGTTTCCATAGAAAAACCTGGCCCTGATGTGGAGGCTATGAAGCTGTTATACAGCTGACAGAAGATACCAACGTGTTTTGGTTTGGTAAGAAGGAGATCGAATTTTTTAAATATGTAATTCTAAGTTCAATTTTTGAATTTATGTATAAGAAAATAACATCGTTAAGAAAACTCTCAGCTTAAGCGTCTGACATAACTCGAGAGATTAGTCTCTCATCTATTAAGAATACTTTTATATATATATATATATATATATATATATATAGCTCACGAAAGATTTTTCTTTTTTTGTATCATTGAGCATGTACTATGTCAATTACGGATCACCATTGTTTTATATTTTAATACAAAATTTAACATTTTTAATGCTAATCATCATTAGTGTATAAATAGTAAAAGATAATGATAACTCATTAACTAACATAATATACACTGGCATATTTAATTAATATTTTTTATTTTCATTAAAATAAATAAATAATAATTAAAAGTGATTAAAGTGAATTATAATAATTATATAGTGGGAAGTTAAAAAGTATTTAAAATTAATTTTAACTAGAGAGTAAGACATATTTACAATTTTATTCTTTTTTTATTTATTTTTAATTCTTTAAAAGAGTGATCAATAATGAGTTATAAAAAGACAAAAATAAAAAACTAAAGAGGAAAATTTCATTTATAATAATAATAATAATAAATTTAGTAACCCAAAAAACATAAAATGCCTTGCACCTAATGTATCTAATAATGTATTGTCTTACACCCGATACACCTATAAATACTTAGAAAAAGATGATTCTACACCTCTTTTAAAGGTGTAGGTATTGTACACACTCTTTTTAAGGATGTGTGATTGAGAGAGAAAAAGTAAATATAATGAATGATATTAGATGAGGTGTGAAAAAAGGTGTATGTACTGTTTGTAATAATAATATCAGAGTTGTAAATGCTTAAGACACAGCAAAAAGCCATCAACATCATTTTTATTGGTTTTTGTTGCCAAGCATTGTTGAGCTAAAAAGGGGTGACATCACATCTTTGCAGTCTGGACCATTCTGATCCTCCAACTGTCATTCTTTACGTGTTAAAAACGGAGGACTCCACTTGGTAATAGAGATGACAATTCTCCCCGCAATTCGAGGATTCTCGTAGGAACCGCTCCGAATGGGGCACCGAATGCAGAGTTTTTTTACTAGCAAAGATGGAGACGGGGACAGAGATCATACTCCCCGTCTCGCAAAGTCTCCATCTCCAAAAAAATTACCAAAATATCTTTTATAATATATATATATATATATATATGTATTATTATATAAATAAATATATATATATTTTTAATAATTTCATCTTTAATTAAATTTTATATTTATTTAAAAATAAAAATATTAAAATAATTTATTTAATTTTTTATATTTTTTATTTCTTTAATATAACAAAAAATCTTCACGAATATTTACAGGAATTTGAAGAACGAGAATAAGAGAAAATTTCCCCCACGACAGATAACAAGGACAAAGACAGGATTGAGGTGCAGGGAGGTACTCTCCGCCTTCTGCCCTCCGCCCCGCGTGAATGCCATGCCTACTTGGTAACCCCACCCTCCACCAAAGAAAAAATAAGTCCACTTGTTTCTCATTCGTGAATCCAACAATTCAATATTATTGACTTTTTGGCAAATTAATGACTTGGCCATCTCAAATTGCAATATATACAACATTAATGTTAATTTTAGCATAATACCGTTTAAATCACACCATGAGAACAATCTGTAAGTTTGATATTGATGAAAAAATTATTCTTTAACTAAAATAAAAAACAATGTGTAACCAAAATGAAAGGGTCAAAAAACAGGTTTTTGTTGTTTCGCCCCGGGGGGGGGGGGGGGAAAATGCTTTTCCTCTTTTATGCGCTGGCTATGTAGCCTGAGAGGTACACTGCAATATTGCATAGCAGGGTTGTGCCCTCTGCAAGTACCATTCAAATGCTGGAATTAGACCTTCACCTCACTTCTGTTCCAATTTTCATCCGACTATTCCCCTTGATAGAATGCCTACTCCAGCATCAGTTTTCTCACAATTGCTAATAAAACTTCAAACTAGCCTCCTGTAAAATCCAGTTGTTCTTTTACGACTGATCTCAATCTAGGTGTAGCGGATATACAGTATCAAATACAATCATTGCAAACACGTGCCGTATTTCTTGCAGGTCACCCTGAGCTAAGGACTCGTAATCAATTTTTTTGCCTTGCTTTGACAAAAATTTCTTACCAGCACTTACTTTCATGCAGTCAAAAATGCTGAGAGTTTTTAGGTATAATCCTAAGGGGATAAACACCTGTCAAATTGTCAAAGATTAATAGTACAGACCAATCATGATAATCAGGATTCATTAAACCAAAATATCAACAGAGAAAGCCCCAGACTCCTAAACAATAATCAAATTATCATACTTTAAATATCTGGTTGATATGTTAGATTGAGTAGTCTACTATCATCATCAATCATCTAACCAGGAACACAAAAATTCCCCAAAAAAAAAAAAATGTTAATGTTCCAAGTAACTATAATTCAATTTCTCACTAGGAAATTAAACTGCTGCACTGTTGTCAGTTGTGCCACTAAGTTTACATTTTTATCCTTTCTTTACACGTGCCTGTGTGTGTGCCATTTTTGGGAAAAAAGTATAAGTTTCTTTTTTTATGGGATGGTGGATTGTTAGGTTCAATAATATCCTAGTCCGGTCCATCTGCTGGATAACATTGTCCAGAAGTATGTATAAAATCAAGATAAAAATATGCTCACCAGATCTGAATGAGGAGCTTGAGGATAGTCAGCCATAGCCTGAGATACCAAATACCTAGTTGTCATCTGCGACAGTGTTCCTTTAACAGACTCTGCAAGATCCAGAATCTCATCTGCCAAACTCTCTGCATCCAGACCTGAAGGATCTAATAATTCAGGAAATCTGACATCATGTGATTTGTTGATCCTCCTAGCTATGTCTACTGCTTCCAACAAATTTCCGCCGTTATGGACTGCAAGGCTATATGCAGCAACCACCAAGGGGTCCCTTGGTAGATCACTCAATGTTTTATGTAATGCGAGGATACCAACCCTGAAAGCATAGATTCCTGATGAGTCTTGCTTTGTTGGCCCGACTTGTAATCAGCTTGTAAATATTTCTAACCATGTATATCTGATGTTTTATATCACATTCCACTTGGACACTGAGAATTTGGATAGAAGCACAACAGTTTTTAGAAACTATTCTTACCACTGAAGAGAAATGAGAAAAGCAAACTCAAAACGCTGAGACTCAAATTGTGAAGGTGACCAAACAAATTAGATATATAACTGAATTCAATCAAAGGCCCCCAAAGTATATGTTTGAAAATAAATTTCTGAAGAACCAAAACCTCATGTTGAAAAGAAAATTAAAAAGGATTCAGCAATGATATAGAACACATTTCCTAGACATAGGTGCAAAGCCCTTCATGCTGACACACAAATCCAATGGCATTGAAAAACAATTTCAAAGTCAGAGTCAGATAATAGCCGCACCTAAGGCAAAACATGGCATAGATGACTGTGGGCATTAACCCTAATGGTCAACCACCATGTCTTTAGGCACAGGAGTGTATGAGATCTTGGGTTTTGTCCCATGTAGGACCTCTTATTTTGGAGGAAAGAACCCTTCTTCCCATTACCCCCAAACCGTTTCCAGGTCCTAGACCCCATTGATGCACACCAAAAAAAATTGGGGGCAAAGGTCATGCAAAGATATTATAGAGGATTCCACGGCAGCCATAGGCACTGGAAATGCTTAACAAACCAATAGCAACAGGATAACTACAAAACTTGAACTGCTTCATAAAACAAGAAAATTGAAGTAGATTAAGGGCTTAAATTCAGTAAAAATGAGTCAGGAAATTAAAGTTCTTTGAAAAACATTTCCCCTGAAACAGGAAGCGAAAAAAGACTTCTAAACTTAATTCATGTCTTCAAACATATGCCATCCTACAGCATGATCTTCAAAGAAAGCTCATTTACGGTTCTGATACAAATTATGCTGTTATTCTCTTGTTTTTTATCCAGCATTACACATTAAGTTTATCTCACATAAGGCTAACAAAGTAAAACAAGAAATAGGCATTGTTGTTGCATAGATCTTACCATAAGCTACTATGACATGGACGGTTAGGTGCCAAAAGTTTATCCAAATTGGAGAACAAGGACTGCAAATGAAATTCCAAAAGATCCAATAAAAAATGTGCCAATGTCGTGCTAAAATTTTATGCATTCTGAATTAATACTCAAGTAACAAATAGCATCATTCTGATATAATGTAATAAGCCATATACAAATTGGAAAGAAATCCCCACAGCCTCTCCCACTTGCTATTCAGAACTTGAAAGTTTTTGTCTCTTTTTTTAGTAGGAGGAACACTTTAATGGTTGAGGGTTGAGACCCTAAAACTATTCTAATAAGAATGAACGCCTAATTATGATAATAATTAGTCTAGGTATTCTAAATGAGTTTGATACAAATAAACATTCACTTGTCTTTAGGTAATGGAACCAAGGAACTAAGCATGCTGCATGTTCTGGTTTAATAGTTATTTGCAAGTATTAATGTAAAAGCAGGGAAGAAGGAATTGTATTAATTTCCAAACGTATACATGTATATAATGCACAACTTGATAGATAGGATAACCAACAAGTTCTGAGTTAGCTTAGGAAACTTGTCTTTTGTATGCTATCCCAACTAGACTAATGCCAGTAAGTCAGTTTAGAACCCAGCAAGTTTTGAAGTCTAAAATTCATGAAGAGGAATAGGGTTACCAAAAGCATATTGGTTCTTTTGTCCCGTCTCCGAAATCGATGGCGAACAAAATAAGCAGCCTGTAATGTCAAATCTAAATTAAACTAACATTCCATGACTGTGTTTTAGAAATTAAAATGCAGAATCATCATCTACCTGAAAGGGAAGAAGTATATCTAGAAGTCCAAATTTCCATAATAGCCTCAAAGAAGCTTCACCGGATCCATAAGCTAGCATATAATTCATTTCCATCAGGAGCCTACCCTAAAACAATTAAAGAGAGACAACTAAGCCAGGATATTCTCATGTATGTATATAATAGAGCAGAGAGGAAGAACACTTTAAATACCTTATCAAGTCTTAATACTGAAGAAGAAAGATTTTTAACAGAATGAGCTGTTTCCCTTGAAATACTAAACCCCAAGCGAGCAGCAATTCTAATTGCACGTAGAATGCGAGCTGCAGCAAAAAAAATTGAGTCAGACATTCACTATTCAGAAGAATAGGTATGTCCAAGTTAGTTTACACTGCCGAAAATATGAGAAAGGAGGATGAAGTACTTTTATTTTTACACTGTGAAACGCTCAACAAAAACTCACCACAATCCTCCTGAAAAGAAGTAGCTGCAGGAACCACAGTTCGCACCTATTCACAGAAAATTAAGTTACAAAAGTTCAAATTGCAGATTAGAAAAAGTAATATAAGAAACCACAGCTGTAAAGAAATACATGCACACTTTAGCTTTTATAATATCTTCCATTCCTCCCATGTAATCATATACAATTCTTGCATATGGATCAAACATCAACCTGGAAGAGTGTAAATTTGGTTAACAGCATAAAGAGCTGCACAAAATAAAGTAAATGCCAAATTGTATATAAAGTGGAGATGTCATAGTAAAAACATTCGCAGCCAAATGCAGAGAAAAAAGAAATAGATTTTCTATTTTTTAAATTGCAAGGACTGGTGCACAACCCATTAATTGTAAAGTCTCGTTTCAAACAATTCCTCCAACGAAGATAGTCCTCATTATCACAGCCATCAGGTGCCTCAATATCATGAGCGAAGTGCATACCCAACTTGCTCTTAGAAGTATTAAAACTTGAAACCTAATTGGAAGGGAGAATAAAATTATCATGAAAAGCAGAGATAAAAGGAAGACTGCCCTTAATACGGAAAAATTCAAGCAATCACTCCACTAAAGATTAGTTCTAACCAAATGTAAAATATTTTGAGCATAACAGAAATATACCAACCTCAACAATGATACCATCCATATGAACATGACATATTGGGAACCTTTTACCAACTATCTCACACCATGAAAATGTTCTCATCACCTACAAATTGAGTAAAGATTCACCACGCAAAGTTAACGTCCGAAGACAACAAGCCCAAACTAGAAATTTAAATTTTCAAATCAGATTGCATAAATTAGCTTTTATGCAAAGTCCGCATGTTACAAACACTAGATGCCAATATAAACACACATGTTTTCCTTCTAACTCCTCGTAACTTAACTCTTGATCTATAGTGTTGTCCAGTAAACTGCCATGTAAATTTGAAAATAAAATAGAAGTAGGAGATAAAGGCAACCTCTTTAAGATCCGCAGAAGTTATAATATCAAAGTCCTTTGGTGTTTGCTTTAGTATAAGATCCCGTACACAACCTCCTACAAGGTATACATCATACCCTACAACGAGAAGAAAAAGGGTTATCAACTATGTACTTCCCTCTCTAAACTCGCAGATATAAATTTAAGTCAAAGGCAGGTTGTACACGGTGGTAAGGAACTATGTCTAATATTTGCCACGATGAAAATGATTATTTTTTTTTAACAGAAAAGTTACATAGTGTCATTATTTACAGTATCATAGCATTGCAGATTAACGAATTCATTTCTGGTGCATTGAAAAGTCACTCAGGATTAAGAATATATTTCACAAACTGATTAGCCCAAGGAGGGGTGTGCAGCAATGACTATATCTGTGAAGGAAGCATAATTAAATCAGTATGCTTTATTCTATGATGAAATACAAAATGACGGAAATGCTCTTTCTTTCTTTCTTCCATACAAAACCCAGCTTGGGAAAGATAATAGGAGGAGTGAGAGCAGCATGTACCCTTTTTCTTCAGCACGTTGAGAACCTTCTTCGTAGGGCTTGCTATCATCGAATTTCGAAGTCCAAGCTCTTTGGAATTCAACTTCTTCCACGCCGGGGCCTTCTTATTTTCTTCATCGATTTTTATACACCAAAAGAAAAAGGATTTCAGAATCACCAACCTCAATAAACAAAACACAACTCCAATTGAGCATTTGAAAAAGATCACACGCTACAAAATAAAATAAAAAATCCAAACTGGACTAAAAATATATTGTCCTTGACTTGCCTTGTTCACGAACTGAGCTGCTACATTCCTCTGCTTCAACCGCAGCGACAGATCTTGGCACAACCTAGAAAAACAAACAAAAAAAATAGTGAAAGAGAGAAAGAAGAAGGAAGATAATGGTGTATGTGGTTAAGATTTTTCAGATACCTTGCGAATGCATTGGAAGGGAGTGGGGCGAAGATGAAGATTGGGTTTGCAGACGAATTTTAAGGTAGCAATGGCCATGGAAATGAATTTGGAAAGGGATGCACCATGTGCATGCGCGTGGAGAAGCTCCTACAAGGTCAAGGTTTTGTTCAATTACAGAACATTGTTGTTGATAGGGTTTAGGGTTTATGGATAACTTTTATGAGGTTTTCGGAAATTTAATTTTCATGAACCATAGTGCTGCACACTCTCAAAGTACTGCCGTTTTGCCTTCTTTGCTAGTTTGCTGAGTAAATCAGTTTTGTTCAAACGTTACGAAAAAAACAAAAAGACTTATCAAATATTACATTAAATATAAAATAAAATTTATTTCATAAAAGTTTTTAAGTTAAAGGGCTTTTGGATATATATATATATATATATATGTAAATTGATATATCATATTTGTCTATCATGATGTTATGATATCCGAGTAAAAGGTACTTGAATCCCTTAAACATATTATTTTAGATTCGATTTTGAAATTCATGTGTATATAAATAATACTGTTTAGAAATAATTCTCATTTAAGTACTTAACCGTATCTCAAGATATTAATTTCTCACTTATCAAGTTGATGATATTTAGGAAAAAAAAAGTTTTGCTAGAGATCCTAAACAGATACATCCTTGAACAAAAGTAACAATACATAGGGATGACAAAATTATTTATACTTATCGAAATTTGTAAGAATTACCAGCGATGGAACAAGAAGTAGATATCCGTTTAATAAATGTGAGAAGGATCGAGGATTATAGTACCCGCTCTATAGGTGTTTGCGAACCTGTTAAATATACTTTTTCATTTAATATATATCATATATTATGATTTTTTTTAACTTTGAGATGAGATGAAAATTTATATATTTTTATTATTTTAAAATATATTTTTTATTAAATGAGCCCAATAATAAAATTTGTTGAAAAAAAATATTATTTATATAATAATTATTTATGTAAATTAATTATTACAAAATATAATTAAATTTAATTTATTATTTATAATATTCTTTTAATTTTATAAAATTTTTAAATTATTAAACAAAGTTATAATATGTAGTATTAAAATTTATTTTTATTTATTTATTTTTAAAATTTTATTTTAAATTAATGACTATCCACAAATACTTCCACCTACCTATAAAAATCACAAATAAATACTCATAACAAAGATATCAGCAAAAAAACACCACCTACCTCACGCAACTCCACCCAATTCCCATCCCTAACAATACATTTAAGAGAGAGAAAATAATATCAGTTGGACCCACCCATATTAATTCACAATTGAAAAGACAATTTCAACATTTGTAAGATTCTCTTAATTCATCAAACTCGAGATCTGTATCATTTTCCTTGTCTAGAATGTATGGATAATATTTGGATTTGTTTAATTTTGGAGAAAAAATCATTTTTTTAAAAAGCTCTCTTAATTTGATTTTGATTATAAATTGTTTTAAATACAAAATAAGTTACCTTAAACATTAGATAAAAAGCATTCATAAGTGGTTGCTGAAGTGTTAAGTATACTTGAACTCAATAATTAAGAAGTATTTGCAATGTGAGAAGTTCAGGCTCATGTAAAAAGTATTTGTAAAGACTAAAAAGGGACAACTTCACTACCTTACGGAGGATTAGTCTCGTATGCAAAAAGAGTATAAAAAACTTTGCAATATCAAAAATAAAATTTTTTAAGCATTTGTAGTTTATTTAATGCTAGATAAATCAATAAGTTAAGGTGGCTGTAAGTTTTGTTAATGGGATAGCATTTGTAATTTATGTAAGTTTTGTCTTGTTAGTAGATCTTTTTCCCATGCTAACGGGAATTAAATTTACTGAATATATTACAAATTTTTTTGGGTTAAATATATTACAATTTTTTTATTGTCTTATATCATATTGCTAATTTGTTGTATAAGTGTGTAGGCCAGGACCTCTTCATATCCATAGAGTGTGAGCCCTCATACCATCCTATGGTTTCCCTTTGGCCCATTTCTCTCTTATGAAATGGACTTGGGTCCGTTAAAGAGTTCAAGTTCACCCAACCAAGCAGGCCTCTCAACTGGGCTTTTTTTAAAAAAATGGTCCCATTGTTGTACTGATTAATCTTTTTTTGGGCCTTATATTGATTTATCTTTTCTTGCTAAGAGTTTTTGCATAACTTTTTTTTTAAAATTAAAAAATAATGACCAGAAAAACGTGACTAAAAATTAACATAAAAAATGAGGAGGATTACACAAAAAGAAAAAACAGAAGTAAATACGGAAAAACAAAGAATCAAATCCAGATCTAGGGAGTTTGTTAAAAAAAAAAAAGACATAGTAATTTTTGTACAAATATTTGACTACTTTTATAGTAAATATTTTGTTAGGAGTTATTTAATTTTATAAATTTCACAAAAAATAATTTGAACAGAAAAAGTCCAAAATAAGTTCTGTATAAAAGAATGCCAAAAATTAAACTTGAGCAGCTTACTCTTTCATTATTATTATATGATTAAAAGAATATACATATATATTATTTAATTTAGCAAAAGAAAAGAAAAAAAATGAATGAAACCTTAGATAAATTGAATTTGACTTACTTTGTATTTCGAATTGCACATCAATGTAAAATTTTAGGAAAAAACGAGCTGCATGCTATAGGGTAGAGCTTCAGGAGTGTTTCCTTACCGTTGATGACAAAATACACGGTAAGCGTTAAAGATAATGGATGATGGAATGAGAGATAAGAAAAACAAAGAAAATTCATCTATGTATTATAAATGTAAGTAGCCTCTTTTGAGAGTAAATTTTTTTTTTGAATTTTTTTTATTTAAATCATATTTATTCTATTTTAAGAGTAAACATATCTATTTGTGTATTTTCTCTCTTGCTTAGTCACAGTGTCTTCTTACTCTTAATTGACTATACATAATTTCTTTAATTTCAATTTTTTTTTCCTTCATTGTCTTTTTAATTAACTATACATAATTTCTTTTTGTCCCAGACCTTCCTTTTTTATCTTAATTCCTTTTAGTATGAAGTCTATTATCATTTATTTAGTTATTAAAAGATATTTTTAATTACTTATTTTTAGAATTCATAAAAAAAAAACTTAATTATTTCTACAAGTCAACAATTAATGTTTACGATACTTTTATGTATAGTTGGACTATTATTTTTTTTTGTTTTTCTATAACTTTAAAATAAAATGTTATCAATTGAAAGAGTTTAATTCATAACATACTGTATAATATATTGAAAATTAAGTCTCTAAGTTATATTCTAAACAAAAATCAAAACTTGAAAAAATCCAGTGCAATGCACGGTAACACGGGCTACTAACTAGTTATGAAAAATGTAAATTTGTAGTTTTTTGAATATTAATATAATAATTTAGTTTCATTTATGTTTTGTATAATACAATTTTTTTATTTTTGGTACAATATTTATTTATTTATTTATTAAACAAGAAATTATGATAAAAAAAATTAACAGGAAGTGAAAATTGAAAACTATTTTTAAAATGTGAATTGATCAATTAATTTGAAAAAAAAAATTAAATACAGAATTTAATTTGAAAATCAATTCAAAATCTTAGTTATAATTTATAATGATGAGTTTTAATTAATGTGTGAATTAATTTATAAATCAAATTAATTTTATATTTTAATGATTTTAAACGAAATGCCTGAGTATCAACACGTTATGACTTGAAGTGAGTAGGCTAGTTTGAGTAAGCAATTTAGAGACCTCTACAACGAATTAATCTCATACTCAACGAGAGAGAGGACAGACAAAAAAAAACAAAAAACACAAAAAGCCTGACTGGATATTTTTTTGACCAAAATTATCAAACCAGATGAGCTGGCCAATGATTGTTGCCAAATTGACAACCCTACGTCTAAGTCATTGATCATAAGTTACATGCTGCACTATTATTTCTTATTTTTATTCTTCTCGTCTTCTCATCAACCTCTGTTTCATCTCCTGTTTCTTCTTCTTCTTCTATCTTCTTCTTCTTCTTCTTCTTCTTCTTCTTCTTCTTCTTCTTCTTCTTCTTCTTCTTCTTCTTCTTCTTCTTCTTCTTCTTCTTCTTCTTCTTCTTCTTCTTCTTCTTCTTCTTCTTCTTCTTCTTCTTCTTCTTCTTTCTACCACTATCGAAGTAACATCAGACGCTCGGTTGTTAATTTTTTCCCGGGTTGTCTTATAGCATTCTTCGGTTTCCACCGCTCCGCCATGCTTTTTCTTCTTCTTCTTCTTCTTCTTCTTCTTCGACCATCACTTCTTCTTCTTCTTCTTCTTCTTCTTCTTCTTCTTCTTATTTATCTAATAAATTTTAGCTGTGTCAAATTTGTGTCATTTGCTTTGACTAGTTTTGATTAGACTCACTATTGTAATAAATTTTAGCCGTGTCACCCCACCGTGATTATTAGTTAATAATGTTGTTGCTATCTTTGCTTATCGCAGAATATTGAACAAATGCTATATATTAAATTTAGTTAGTTAACTTTCATTAAATATGTGAAACATTAGTGACATTAAATTAATTTTTATTATCATCCATCGAATGATGCCAACTTGATATCAATAAATAATAACTTTTGAACTATTTTAATTTGAACAAATTTTAAATTCATATAAATTTAAAATCTTTTGAGAATTAAAATGAGGTTACTCAAATTAAATTCTATTGCACTAAGTAACCATTATAGGTGATAGGGACAAAATTAGATGAATACAAGCCCAAAAAAAAAAAATGGAGGGGGAATGGGGAGAGTTTTGTCTATAGCAACGAACATAAATTTGTTTGTGAAGTGGACAGCGGTGTACTATTTTTTTCCCCCAACAAATAAGAAGTTATCATTTAAGATAAGAACAAAATATAAGGATTATCTTGTAAGTACAATCTAAATAAAAGAAAGGGCATTGAGTAACCATCAAAAGACATTGTTTTGCCCGTGAGTTAACATCGGAAAATTTGCCGCCCACATCCGGGATATTACCTAATGGAACCCAAGAACACAAGAATCTTTAGGTGCCGGTGTTCAAACTAGTGTTGGAGTCGATCGAATTTCAACATATTAATTTAAGCACTCCAACATTGAGAGTGGTTGCCAAAAGAATACACCAGCATACAAAAAATTATACAGAAAGAACTATGGTTATCCAAAATTCTTTTCATTCTTTACTAGCTTTCAAAATAATTTCCTGTGGTGTCCACCTTATTGCATTGAAAATGTGATCATTTCTATTCATCCATATATAGCCTCCAGAGTATATTGGCTGCTAGCTCCATGTATCTATCCCGGGCATGCATACTTTTCAATGCAGGGCCCACCAAGAAAGCATGCTTGAATGAGGCAGGGAAGTTGCATGAAGCATCAAGGGATAGCGGTGTAATAAATATGAAGAAAAATCAAACTTGGAAAATGTTAAGATTCAAACCCAGACTTCGTTAGTAAAATTTAATTGAAAACTATAAAGTTTTATATATCAATTGGGTATAATTAATTTGCGGTGGTTGCTGTGGTGCAACTCAAAATCATAAGCCACTGATGGTATATAGTACAAGTTCATCCAATAACATTATGATAAATGAGCAATAAGTCAACTTTCCAAATTCATGTCACAGGGGCTTTTATAAATTTTCAATTGTTGTTGTCTCATTTGAGGGCTCTTTTGTAAATTTTTATTACTGAATACTTGAATGTATAAAACTCAATACATGAATAAAAGAATTCCCAAATTGAAAAACTTAAATCCCTAAATTGAAACACTTATTTCGTTGCAAGTCACCTTCTCATTTTGTCACAGTAACCGAACACTCCATCATAGCCGAAGGCTCCTATCTCACAATTGGCATAAGCTTCCTTCCATATCTTCGCGAAAGAACGCACATATCATGGAAGAAATCTCGTGGCCTTGAACTATTTTAATTTGAACTTAAGAACAAAACCATGATAGGACAAAATTAGATGAATACAAGCCCAAAAAAAAAAAAATGGAGGGAATGGGGAGAGTTTTGATGACCTTTTCGTGGAAGAACCCCCATCTCCAACAAAGGTCGGATCCTCTATGTTACATGACCCTCTTGTTTCTTCCAAATCTAGCCAAATGAGCTCCACCACTAATAAATTTGAAAATGTTGTCTTCAAACCATAACCTTTGACATTCTAGCTTCGTTCCTTTGCAGGTGTGCCGGTGGTGCTTGAACAACTTCGGAACGCACATAGCATGGAAGAAATCTCGTGGCCTTAGATGACCTTTTCGAGTAAACGACGACTTGGTTGCCACTCCACCACTAATAAATTTGGACTTTTGTAGCTTCGTTCCTTTGCGGGTGTGCTTAGGTGGTGCTTGAACAACGGGTGCTCATGCAGCTTCAAATGGTAAGATGAGCATATTTTGTTGTGATTGGTTAGAATAGTTTTCCCCTTCTA
This sequence comes from Ormosia emarginata, assembly GCA_029884605.1. Lineage (NCBI taxonomy): Eukaryota > Viridiplantae > Streptophyta > Magnoliopsida > Fabales > Fabaceae > Ormosia > Ormosia emarginata. The sequence goes on along the minus strand of JAQQTP010000076.1, from coordinate 30,218,132 downwards.
CATAATAGTTTTAGTGTTTTACATACCATGAAGAACCCTTCCAATTTTGTTTTAAATTTATTTAAATTTAACTCTTGCAATCTCTAATTAGCTTTCTATTTGTCATCTTAAATCTTGCTTCTATAAATATTTGTCGATATTTTCATGCTTAGTTTTTCAATTTCTTCAATTTTTTCTATATCGTTGTTGCCTGTAACCTATAAGCGAAATCATATTAGAGAAACTTTTGGTGATAACGGTACATTTTAGTTTCCCTTGCAGTTAGATTGTTACGTTTGAATTTCAAGAAGAAAACTAGAATGACACCATAGGTGGTGGTGATGGAAATGATAATAATAGAAATATCGATAGTCAAGTGGGAAACTTTACAGCTAAACAAGCAAATTATTTTGTTGAGCTTTTGGTTTTGGTAAAAAATATTAACGTCCTTTCAAAATTGTATATTGGAAGATTATTTCTTCAACCCGATGAGTAGCATTATCTTGCAGTTGACAAATACAACCTACTAGTTCTTATATGATCTCTACTATGTGCTCTTTTTATTAATGTTATCATTTATCTTACTTCCAAGTTTATTAGCTGCTTCACTATTTACTATTTTGATTCATTCTCCCCTTCAGTGTAGTCTGCCACAAACTACTCTGGAAATGGCAACAGAGGAGAAGCTATTGCACATTCCCGAAGATTTTGTCCCTTGTAAAATCCGTGCTAAGCGAGGCTGTGCAACTCATCCACGTAGCATAGCAGAACGGGTTAGTAAATTTTGCTTTGAAATACGGCCCCTAACATTTTGTCAGCAAAATGGCCTGCCTCATTTAAGGGTTTAATATGCATGATGCAATCATTAAAACATTATCAAGGCTTTCCTAGTTGTATTTTTTCTAAGAAATTAAATCTGTCCCTTTTTTCTGAATTAATAATTATGCATGAAACTATGCATACAAGTTGTAGTTGGTTCAACTAGTAAGATCGAATAACTATTAACATAAAGGTCTTTTTGGGGTTCAATTCTTGTTGTGGTCCTTAATTGGCAGTTGTGGTTCTTCATGACTTCCTTGTTTGTTATCTTATACATGAAATGTGTTATATGTTATGTGTTGGTGCTTGGTAGGTTATTGATGTGAAACAAATGTGTTTGCAATTCTTTGGTTTTATAGGAATTATGTACTAATCAAAATCAGTTCACAACGACTATCATCTTGTTTTCCTAATCCATTCATGCAATTTCTGAAGAAAGAGCTAGTGGGCTTGAGTCCATTTTGCACACGAGAACTGTTTTTTGGTTTTATCGTGCATATTGTGTAAGGATTTCTACTATTAATATTATGTATTGTTCTGTTAATAAATTGTTTTAATAAATTGTTATATATATATATATATATATATATATATATATATATATATATATATATATATATATATATATATATATATATATTTTTTTTAATTATCATAATAAATATGAAAATATTTTTTTTTAATTATCATAATAATAAATATTTTTTTATCTGAAAAATAAAAATATAGAATATGAAAAGGTATTTTGTAAAAAAAAATGCTTAGAACACATCTATATAAGTATGTTAGACCATTTGTGTACCGCAAGTGCACGGGTCGTTCAAGTAATACAAATACGAAGTAAAAGTTCGTTCCCACGAGGACAAGGTTTCCATTACTAAGTAGCAATCAATAGCTCAGTTAGATTCTAGTCAAGAACATATAAAATAAAGGAAAGCAATTAATCTAAATCTAAACTACCAAAGCAATAACATAAGGGTTTGGAAATCTAGGGAATCCTTCACAACAAGAATTTTAAACATTAGCTACCAAAATTAGCTACGAATATTTTCCGTAGCTAATCCGTAGCTAATTAGCTACGGATTAACTACCAATTAGAGATCCATAGCTAAATTTTGAATAAAAAAAATTTATAAAACAAATAGCTACAAAAATATTTCTCTAGCTAATCCGTAGCCAATTAGCTACGGATTAACTACAAAATATTTCCCTAGCTAACCTTTTATTGAATCATTTAAGCAACTTCAGTAATTAATCTGCTTTACGCGGCAGACCCTCCCTCCACTTTCCCAAAATTTCTCAATTTCTCAATTTCTCTCCCTCCTGCTGCAATTGCTCCCATTGCTCCCATTCCCTGAAGTAAACACGAAACCCATACTGAAGTAAAAGGGGAAACCCATACTCAAGTCCTCCACCCACAACACTGCCTCCTCAGCCGCGCCACCGTCCACCCACAATCTCTCTCATCTCTTCTGCTTTAGTTTAGGCAAAAGGGTTGTCTCTGCCTTAGCAAGAAGCACCGAGGGTCGTAGTACTTGAGAAGATCACTGACGATCCGGAAATGTGCGTTTGGAAACTCGATCACTGAAGATCACCGAGGCAAAAGGACCACATTTGGAAACTCGCGTTGCGGTTTCTGGGGAAACTTTTCCTTTTCCCAGAAAATCCGGTTCTGGATGCTAATATTTTTCTGATTTCAAGTTTTTCTGATCTAGGTAAGCAAAAGCATAGGCTCTCTCACATACTCTCTGTGTTTTTGTTCTCTTTCTAGCTTAGTACCTCCTGGTGTTGTATGTAATCTATAAAAGATGGATTTTTATGCTACCTTTGATGTTTTTTTTCTCTTTACTGGGTATGTACCCTTTACGCTTAGTTTCACCAATTGAGTAGCATAAAAATCCATCTTTCCGTGTTTGGCTCGTTTTTCTTTTTTAATTAAATTTATTGTTGTGTATTTTACTAAAGAAATTGTGGTATAAGTTCATAAATAAGTAGAAATTTCGCTTTATGATGTTTTGATTTTGAGGGTTTTGGTTCATGCTTCAAGTTCAATAGAAGAGGATAATTATGATTGGTATGAGTGGCCTCTTTCTCGAGAAAGGGAATGAGATTTTGGGCTTTTTATTACAGGTAATTGATATGGTCATCTTTGTTGGATTTATAGCACAAGGTAGGGAGATATGGTTTGTTCTCAAATTGATTTGTAATTGGTGGTGAATGTTTTGGACAGATTCTGTTTCAATGTTAATAATAAATAGAGCTTATTAGCACTAAAAACAATCTTACGAGGTGATGAGGTAAGAGACCGTAAAGTTGTCATCTTTGTGGTGATTTTGTTTTGGTTCATAAAAGGTACCCGATGATGAGGTAGAACAATGAATTGGAATTGGGGGTTGTTGCGGTGTGGGATTGGGAAGGATGCAGTTAACCTTGAAATGAGAAATTTGTGCAACATTTTTCACTCACCGATTTTGCACAACTTGGTTTTAGCTTTCAACCATTCTCCACACTACACATTTTACTGTTTTTTCTCTTCTTTTCCATTTTTCTAGCTTCCATAGCCCAATCTTGATGATTTTCGTACTAGATTTCTTGTTTGTGATTTTGTTGTAGATTTTGTGACTGAGCAAAGACAATTTTGGATAATTATTTCAGCCAACCTATTGCAAAGAAGAACAAGATCTCGACCTTAATATCATTGCTCAGGTGAGGTTCAACTTCTTCTTCTTCTTCTCTATATGCTTTTTTTCTCTCTTGTATCTGTTTGGGTGCTGAGAATACTGAGGGGAATATAGTTTTCTTAACAATGGAGATGTTAGTTCAGGACAAAGATTTTCTTTTAAATCTCCTAGCGGTTTCTGTCCCATCATCTATAAATTATCATATATTATATGATTCCTTCTGTTATTCATATTGAGTTTAGAGTTCTACGTAAGAAAATTTAGAATAAATAAAGAAACATTCTACTTAGTCAATAAACAACTACTACCTTCGATTTAATTTATTCTATATAGTATATCACTAGTTTGCAAAAGAGACAATTATAGCAGCTCCAGCCATGAACCCAATAAGGATGGCCTTAGATAGAAAGTCAATGATAAATCCTAGCCTGCAATCATTAACACCTTATCTTATGTATAAAAAAGATTCTTATACTTTTCAAATAAAAAATAAAATGCTAATTGCAAAACATGGGAGGGATTACCTTAGAATTCCAAGAGAAGCTTGAAAGAGACCAGCAAAGAATGTTGAAGTTAAAGCTAGTCAAGAAACAGAACGAGGATCTGTTGTGGGGGACACTTGCTTTGCTGAGCATGGATCCCAAAGACAAGAGAAGCAATAGAGACAAGTCCTACTGCTAGGTCCCTTGAGCTTCCAAGAACAGCATAAACAAGTGGGGGAACAAAACTAGAAGTAGGTAAACGTCTGTTTGTGTTACACCTCCCACTAACAATTTCTAGTAGTAGAACTCTAAAATTATAGACATGATTTTCTTGTCACTTTATTTCGTATTGTATATTCAGGTGGCAGATAGCCACTATAAAAACCAAACAGGGACATAGTAAGAAGAAAATGGCAAAAACTTGCTAATAAAATTTGAAATATAAAAAAATCTAAAATAGAAGGAAGAGAAGTAATTACATGTTCTGGCAGAATTTCCAGGTATAAACAAATTCAAAATTCTCCAACAATTGAATACAACATTATGAACTTACGGTGTACCAGCAGCAAGTGTACTAATATGGGTCAGGTTTGGTGGAATAGGCTTTGCAAGGCCAAAATCTGAAATTTTGGGCTGGGGGCCTTTGTCAAGCAATATATTGCTTGCCTTGATGTCTCTATGAATAATATGTGGCTGAACTTCATCATGAAGGAATGCTCTCTTAGTTGATAGCTCTCTTAGTATAATGTCAAGAATTTGAAGTGCCTTTTGTGGTCCATCAGCATGCTTACCAGCTAGAAACTGTCCCAAGTGATGCAAGTTTGCCCGAGCAACAAACTTGATCACTACCTTATATACTCTTTCCCTTCTGAAAAATGGTCTACATGTCAATTTGAAATTGAACTTATTCAAACACATCAACATTATTGTTTTTTTATCTTCTGGGATTATTTTAGGGTTATGGATAAATAAATCCTTACTTGGGGCCATTAACTCCATCATATACAATCTACAAGCTTGATCTTAAACCCTCTCAAAGCAAAGGGAAGCTGCCCTGCAGTGTACAGACTTTTTCTGCCATCACATGCTGGAAGTCTCATTCCCAAGTCAGACTCTTTATACAGCCTCACAAGTTCTGCTATGATGGACCTGTTTACTGTTCTCAAAGACACTTCCGGGGTAATAGTAACCTGCAAAATACAACAACACATAATGGCACTAATTTTCAGCTAAGTCAACAATAGGAACAAAAGCCTGGAGTCGTATTTAATAGTCTCATAAATGGCACTACAAGAAAAGGGCTGCAATTGCAGAACCCCTATAAGAGAAAAATCACAGGACGAACTTAAATGCATGCTGTCATAGAGGGCCCAATCGTTGCGGTGTCACTCATAAAATCTAATTTAATTTTAATTTTAATTATTTTTGTTCAGTAGAGTGATAAATGCCAAGGAAAAGAGCTTACATCGTACTGGTTCGAGTCCTTGTCTGGTAACTTTGCAAACATCGAGAATGCTAGTTGGGTTTTAACTTTTTAAATGCTATACATTCAGTGATTGAGTTTTCCAATCGTAAAAATTCAGTGCTAAATTTCATTGTTATTAGACACCACCTCTACCAATCTTTATTTTCTCTCTCTGGCTCCTCTCTTAATGTTCCTTTGTGTTACTGTTTTATTGTTCTGGCTTCTTGCATGTTACTATTTGTCATCTTTTCATTTTTTTATGGTTGGATGGTTTTGGTATCTTAGGCATTTTACAATTTTTATTACTACTTGTCACACATAAGTGAAAATGTCTTTGTGTGTCAGGAAGTGTCTTGATACCAGTGATCAAGATTTGGAAGAGAAGCAGAATAGCAAGAAAGACACGGTTTGTAACTTTTCCTTGCATACTTATTTTTTTAGTTATGGTTTCGGCTTTTATACGATTTCTATGTTTGAATTTGATATTTGACTCAGATAAGTTGCATTTCCTTTCAATATGAATGAATTTTCTCTCTGTTTACTCCTTACTACCTTGCATAGGTTTGTCTGTATTATGAATGAATTAATGGTTTATTATATCAGAAACTTCAAATTCCTCACCACTTCTCATTTAATCATTCATCACTTACCAAACATCCATGAAAATTCTCTCGTCTTCCTCCTCTTTCCACTGTTCCACACAAAGAACAATTGCCATAATTTTTGCCCCATTTCATTTTTATCTTGTCGTATGTGAAACTTCATCTTACAATTCCAATTCTTGTGTGGAGGCCACTTCGTTTTCTCCCTTCAATGCATGCTCTCAAATGTATTTTATTCTGACACAAAAAAGAAATCCAAGAGTTTAGGTTCTTTTTTTTGCACTTCTTCTCTTTAAACACATACCTTTTTAGATCATAGACACACAGATAGCCAGTAGATGGCAATGTTGTTTTTCCTTTGAATAATCAAATAAAGCCTCCATTTAGCACATTTTACTGCCTCCTCAAAACACATTGGAACTGCAGAATCTGTCAACGCCATGTTGATCACATCTTCTTATGATAGTCCTTCTCCTGTCACATAATCTTCCAACCGTGCTGGAGCATGTCTTATTCTGCCCTCTGTAACACTCTGAGGAGCATGTGTTGAGTTTCATTCTGATCAGTTTCACCCTATTTTGAATGGGTCGACTTGATGGAGTGCTTGCTCAGGAGAGGACACTTTGATGATGGTGCAGAGGGAAACCCATTTCGAAATGGTGATTTGGGTGCAAAAGAATCCAATGTTATTAGAACTGCATGCCTGAATTTCGGTAGAGACCAGTTTGATCTTTTAAGGTTAAAAAAAAAAAGTTCTTTTGGTTGGTGTCTTATAATATAATATGGATTTATTTGAGGTTTTAATTGTTTAATTCTTGGTTTGTTTTTGGTTTGCAAAAGGTTTGGCTATGATATTTGCCTTTTAGGGTATGCAGACAAGGTGTTTGAGTTTTGAACTCTGACTGTTAGCAGGGAAGATTTAATTTAACAACTGAATAATGGGGCATGTTATTATTTATTGGTTATCTCAATGTTACAAGGCCTGTCTGTGAGGCTGAACTTTCAATTAAGAATTCACTCCTATATGTCTGAGTTCAAGGAGGGAAGAAAATATGTGTTCAGGATGCTGTGTGGATAAACTCACTAATTGTTTAGGCAATGAGAGTGTAATTTCTTTGTGGAAGATGGGTTTTTTTCCTCTTTGAAAGAACAAATGGTTGAAAAATAAAGTGTGTGGAAGTAAGAATTATAATGAACGTCGGTATTAGTTCTTACTTATTGCAGAAAAGTTCATGCATACTTGATGATTTTGAGTTTGTTTTAGCCAAATGGACATGAATCTAGTCTATTTCATAACTGTTTCTATTCCATGTTTTATGCTCTAAGGGCATTTTTTTTAGACAACATTGTGATATCAAATATTGGAATATAAAGGACTTAGCTAGTTATGCCATATCGTAAAAAAGTTTCTTATGAGAAAATGCATGAGGGTGTTGTTTTTAACTTTATTACAACTCACCACCGATTGGCATAATATTTTAGATTACGTAGCTGTAGATGGAGATCACACTTCCAGTCAATAGGTTGTAAGAGAAAAGACGGCTTAGTATTTAACAATACCATATCCAGTGTGGATTTCAGGATTAATGTGATTTTCTTGCTAATGGACTTAAGTCAATGAAGTTTTCTATTTTTTATAATTTAATGATATTTGATGCGGCAATGGTAATTTTATGCACAAGAATTTTTTTCTTTTAAATTGAATCTTGTTGAGGTAAACATCATTTGTACTAAAGTTATTGTTCAAATGACTTTACTGTCAGATTTTTGTCTAGAAAAGATATAGGAGTTACTATAACATTTGGATGTCCAAGCTTAGATAGGAAAGTTGTCAACTCAGGAAAGCATCTGAGAGCACATGTGGGCATTGATGAGAGACATATAAGTGATGACCAAGTTTCTGCTATCATGCACTTTTGTTAATTGTATACTTCACAATTTCCTTTCTTTTCTACATCCAACTATTTTTTTCTTGCCTTCAGTCAATAATTTTTTTCACAATTTTCATCACACAACCCTCTGAAGCTTGTTATACAATTTCTGATTTTGCATGGAAGTGCCTCTTGATTTACTTTTAATATAAGAAAGTTGTAAGAGATCTACAATAGCAGTTTTAAAACCGCATTGTACATTCTATAAACGGGATCCGCCGGTCGAAGATGCTTATCTCTTAGGCTCGGGGTTTTCGGCACACCTGCGCCTAATGGATACCCTGGGTCTAAATCCCAAAATAATGTCGTCGTCGCATATCCCCACACATCACGGTCAATCCGGTAACGAAGGATCTCCTCGTAAATGGCATGATCGGATGGTTCTCTCGCCATCCCCCGCTGATCAATCAATCGGAGGGTATGGATGATCGGATCTCGTAAAGCGATCGTCGGCACAGCGGCCTTCCTCTTCCTCGGGGTACACGATCTCAAGGATTGGTTGTTCCTCTTCTTCCTCTTCAAACTCTTTACCGCATAAAATAAATAGACAATAGACAATAGTAGTTTAAATGTTTAAAAGAAATGGATGGCTCATTTGTACAGCCATATATCATCTATTCCAAGTACTAGTACGGCCATATGGCTCATTTGTACGGCCATATATCATATATCAACTTTTATAACCAAATAATTGGTATGATTTAATAAGGAGGCCAAATCTATCTAACGTGCAATAACCACTATTGCTTAAGGCACAAGAAGGAGAAAAAAAAAGAAAAGAAAAGAAAACAAATCAAGTAATTAAAAATCTTCTATCCTTTGTCTAAGATATGGTCTATGTTTCCATTGTTGCGAGAGGGAAGTTCCTATATCCACATATTAATGTACTTAACTATGTTTGCTTCTTGATAACTAACATTATGGTCTCATCTAATGAATTTAAATTCAGGATAGAAATAGTACTTAGTACATTTAAAATTACGATTGAATAATTTTTATAATGACAATATTAGGATATTGTTACTATCTTATAGGTTCATTTTTACTAAAAATTATTGAGTATTTTGTTTATAAACTTATGGTGATAGGAGATTCTGTATAAGAACTGCACACCACTTTTATTTGCTTTTCTCCATAACTTACATCAATTGTTGATTGTTGTTGCTGCAATTGCAATTCAAACTCTGACGTGCAATTTGATTTCATGTCTTGTATTATTGACAGGTTCTAAGCCAAAGTGACGGAAGATGGTGCTACAGTTCTGATAATCCAATGTCTAGTACCAATGTTGCTGGTAATGATTTATATGGAAATGTGTTGAGACTTGAGTTTTTATTTCTCTTTATATACATAATATTTTATGTGCTGAAACTAGTATTACAGAATCCCTGTAAATTTTGTCGTTTATCTATAATGACAACTTAAGCTATTCATGTATTTCCCAGGATTAGCACTTGAAGCACTGGCTGGAGTGATCACGTTAGCATATTCTGAACTTGATCAGTATAGGGTAAAGTTCTGGGTTTTAAATTGGTTGCTTGACTTGCTTCACTCTTCATTATTTTAAGCTGTAGTTTATGGCCTGATTCTCATGTGGTTGGTTCTTCCTAGGTGAGAAGAAACTTAACTGTGGCTTAGTCCCTACCCTTTGCGTGAACTTACTTAAAGCTTCTTAGTCAAAAGTCATTATTGAAACTAAAGATCCAATTCAAGATGTGGTTTTCTCTGCAGATATCATCATCATCTCAAGTTTGATCTCTTCAAGTGCAACCCGAGAAGTCTGTTTAAGTAGTGATTGGCACAATGTAAGAACCCTTTTCTTGGGACCGACACAAAGACCCCTTGACCATTAAATAATCATCCTTCACAATACCATAGTGAGGGAAGCCACCCATTGGGGTTATATCCTTCTCAGTCCTAGTTCATCTATTCCAAGTCAGATCACTTTTTCTTTCCATTTGTTATATAAAACTGAAATATTGCTTGTGATATCTAGTAATTATAAAGTTCCATAGGCAAGTTTCTTAAGTTGATAATTGGATCTTGTGTGACATAAAAAAGGAGATTCCGGTAGAGTTCGGTTCCTAAACTTTATTTTTGAAAGGATAGGATTATAAGAATTAATTTAAGAGTGCTGTTAGAAAAATTATATGTAGTTCACCATCATGCCATGTAATTGTCAATGCATTGAAAATGCATCTATTTTAAGTATACTATGTACATCATTAGTGTCCTTAATAGTTCATTTTGACAGCATGGGGCTCTTATTTGCATATATACTTCAAGTTGCTAAATCAATGATTTTCCTTTGTGTTAGATCACCTTGTTACTTAATTGGTAGGTTGTCCAATTGTAACCAACAGTTATAAAGTCTAAGCATATTTTATTGATCCCTTACAATTTAATCAAATTTTATAGATTAGTAAAAGTTATATTCTCTTATAGTTATTTACTTATTTTGGTTGCCCTTTTCCTAATGCGTGTCCAATCTAGGCTAATACCTGAAATTTAGTTTGAAATTACAAAGTTTTATGAGTGATATTAATGACCATAACTTTGTGGGGACAATAAATAATGATGCTGGAAATACTAATGTCTGGCTCTTCTTGGCTTTACTTTACAGTACCTGACTCTTAGAAATTACCCTGTGCATTTGGTTAAGGCTCTAGCATCTGCAACTTTGACACTAATTGGAGATTTGATTTGCCAGGTATTATGATAATTTTATGCCTATTTCTCTTTCAAGTGGTTGTCAAAACTTGTGCATTTGGTTAATATATATTTCAGAAAGAGTGACCCTTGGATGGAAAGAACTGCACCTTGCAATTTTATTAGTTTGCATTCTAGTGTTAAAAATCTAAGTGCATTTTCAACTGATGAACCTGAGGAAGAAACTTTTTAATCATAGCAACTGTAGATATTACATATTTTTAAGGGACATTGAAAACATCATTTGGTTAATATTAATGTGATTACTTTTTGGTATACTATTGAGAATTTAGTTTATTTTTTGTAGCATTCTTTGTCATATACAATCATTTTGGTGAGCGAAGCCTTAGTTTCCCGTTTGAGATTCAATATTAGTGAGCACATGTACTTTTTGAAGGTACTGCTCATTGTATTGAATCTTGAATTGTCCAAGTTAGACAGTTTGGGAAGAAACTTTTCCTTCACTTGATTATAATTACTCTTTAAATCTCATATCATATACTTGATGAAATTTTGTTGTGTAACATTTTCTTTTGTTCTCTGGGTGCATACTTGATCGTGGTAGATGTCGCCACTTTCTAGTCGTGCACTTGGAGACCAATGGGAAGTCTTCTTAAAATTTCGTCAAGTATACTGATGTTTGATTTTTTTGAGTACTATCAACCAAGTGCTTTGGAAAAATGTCTTCTCGAATGGGATAGGGCCATACCCATACCATGTTAAGAGAGATGGGGATTTCAAAAATAATAGTACTAATGTGTTAAATTGACTTCAAAGAATCATGAAACCCGATCGAAGTTGGATGTTACGAAGAAAGGATCACACCGGCCTTGTAAGTGAAGAATTCAAGGATGGAGTTGATGATTTCATCAAGGTCGCCAAAAGACACCCTATGGTTTCTGATGCATTAAGTCGCATTCCTTGTCCATGTGCAAAATGTAATAACCATGTTTGGATGGAGTCATTTTCAGTAGAGAACCATCTGTACAAGTACGGATTTGTGGAGGGTTATGTAAATTGGACCAATCATGGTGAGGATAGATGGGGGGATAGTGGTTCAACATCCGTTATCCATGATGATGAAATGGAGACTAGGAATCCATATGTGGATATGGTTATGGATGCTGCGGGTGATATATTAAATCAAGAAGTTCAAGATTTGGAAGAAGATTCGAATCCGTCGGCTTCAAAGTTTTATGATTTATTGAGGGACACTGATGAACCTTTATGGGATGGTTGCCATAAGCACACGAAATTGTCAACTGTAACTCAACTCTTGAATTTGAAGTCAGAGTTCAACATGAGTGAGAGTTGTTATAACCGAATGATTGTCATAATTAAGAGCATGCTTCCAGAATCAGAAAGGTTACCTGAAAATTATTATAGATCAAAGAGAATGGTTAATGATTTGGATTTAGGATATGAGAAGATAGATGCATGTCCTAATCATTGCATGTTGTATTATGGACAATACATGGACAAGAGTGTTTACTCAGTATGCTTAGTATGCGGACATCCGCGATTCAAACCGAAGGTGGGACGTTCTAAAAATCAGAAGGATGTGCCATTCTCAGTGTTGCAATATTTTCCCATTATTCCAAGACTCCAACGTTTGTTTATGTCCAAAAAGACTGCACAATATATGCGCTGGCATGCGGATGGATTGCGTCAAGATAAATCAGTGATCATGCATCCAGCTGACGCTGAGGCTTGGAAAAGTTTTGACGCCATCCATTCGACATTTGCGCTAGAAACTCGAAATGTTAGGCTTGGCCTTTGCACAGATGGTTTTAATCCATTCAATAGTTCAGTTACTCCATACTCATGTTGGCCTGTTTTTGTCACACCTTATAATTTTCCCCCAAGTATGTGTTTGAGAAGGGAATACATATTCCTTACTCTTGTGATTCCTGGACCGAAGTCACCGGGTAAAAGTTTAGACGTCTATCTTAGGCCCTTAATTGATGACTTAAAGATTTTGTGGGACAATGGAGTGAACACTTTTGATGCATGGAATAAGCAAAATTTTAATATGAAAGCAGCTTTGTTGTGGACAATAAGTGACTTTCCAGCTTATGGAATGTTAAGTGGATGGAGCACTCATGGAAAACTTGCTTGTCCTTACTGTATGGAAAACAGTAAGTCATTTGTATTGAAACATGGTAGGAAGTGTTGTTGGTTTGATTGTCATCGTCAATATCTACCTCCTGAACATCTGTTTCGTCGTGATCGAAACTCTTTTAAGAAGAATTCAATAGTGCAAAATTTTTTGCTGCCACAACGAATGAGTGGGACAAATGTCTTGAATAGAGTGACTCAACTTGAGGAAGTCATTTTTGGATTGAATTCACGTAACCAAAAACAACGTGGCTTTGGTCAGTTTCATAACTGGGTGAAGAAGAGCATATTTTGGAAATTGCCTTATTGGTCCACTAATCTGATACGACATAATTTGGATGTTATGCATGTTGAGAAGAATGTGTTTGAGAATATCTTCAACATTGTTATGGATATAAAGGGCAAGACAAAAGACGGTGCAAATGCAAGAGAAGATTTGAAGATAATATGCAAACGTCCCACCTTAGAATTGATTGTTGAGAATGGCAAGTATAAAAAATCGAAAGCAACTTATGTGTTAAATGCTAATCAAAGGAGGACAGTATGTGAATGGATAAAACAATTACAATTTCCTGATGGGTATGCTTCAAACATTGCACGGTGCATCAATTTAGATGATGGGAAGATATATGGAATGAAAAGTCACGATTGTCATGTTTTTATGCAAAGGTTAATTCCTGTGGCGTTTTGGCATATGTTACCAAAACCTATATGGGGAGCATTAACAGAGCTTAGCTTGTTCTTTAAAGAAATTTGTGCAACTGAAGTACGTACTTCTGTTATGGAAAATGCGGAGCTTTCCATTATTGAAACAGTTTGCAAGTTAGAGAAGATTTTTTCGCCAGCATTCTTTGACGTGATGGAACATTTAGTTGTGCATCTCCCCTATGAAGCTAAGGTTGGAGGACCCGTGCAATATAGATGGATGTATCCATTTGAGAGGTGTATGCTGTACTTGAAAAGGAAGGTTCGAAATAAGGCGAGAGTTGAAGGGTCTATCTGTGAAGCATATAATCTAGAAGAAATTTCTAATTTTGCTTCCATGTATTTTGATCCACAAATACAGACAAGACGTACTCAAGTTCCTCGAAACGATGATGGTGGGGAAGATATGACTAATGAATGCTTGTCTATTTTTAAACATCCATGCCGCCCTATTGGGAGAGGTCGTAATAGGTTCTTGACGGATCTTGAGCTTCAAATTGCTGAGACTTATGTGCTTGTAAATTGCAGAGAAGTAGAACCCTATCTCCAGTAAGTCTACTCACTAACCTATCTATTTAATAAATTTCAATTATATTATATTTAATATTAAATATTGTATTGATTAGACAATTCGAGGATTCGCTAAGGGAGACAAATTCTAGTATCTCCGAAGATCAAATATTGGAACTTCGAGATAAGGACTTTAGTAGGTGGTTAAAACATCTAGTGAGTTCTTTCATCCATAATCATATATATTATATAAAAAATAATGTTCGTTATACCAATACTAAATGTTACAACTGTCTATTCTCTTTGTAATGATTCACAGGTAAATATGGGTCAAATTAAGGATCGAATGATTCGACGGATAAGTTATGGTCCATCTAAGTCTGTTACTTCTTACAATGGTTTAATAGTTAATGGTTATAGGTTCCATACTAAGGAGTACGGACAAAATAAAGCTACCATGAACAGTGGGGTTTGCGTTAGAGGAAATATATATGGTGAGAATGACTTAGACTATTATGGCATCGTTGAAGAGATATTGGAATTGTCATATCTAGGTCAAAACAAAGTATTTCTTTTACGGTGCCAGTGGTTTGACCCGATTAATGGAGTCAATGTTGATGAGAGATATGGATTGATTGATGTCAAGCACAAATCGAGGCTTCACTCAAATGAGCCATTTGTATTAGCTGAACAAGCACAACAAGTATACTATACAGTATACCCACAATGCGGGGTCGAGCTAGTGGGGAATGGTGGGCAGCTTGTAAGGTTAGAGCAAGACTCTTTGCGGTTGAGACATTCAATGATGAATGTGATGGATCGAGTGAGACAGCTGCTATCGATTACTATCAAGATGATGGATCCTTGACAACACCTAATATCATCACAGATGATGGGGTGATTTCTTTGTTTGATGCATATGCCCCAATGGAAAAGTGGACATAAATGAAATACATAATCCAAATGATGTTCCGTTTGTTGACCAATTCATTGATGACAACGAAGAAGATGAAAATACCGAGTTCATAGATGAAGATGAGGAGCTATATGATTCAAACTCAAGTAGTAGCAGTTGAACTTTGTTTATGGTATTTACACTGAAATGTTATTTTTATATTTTATGACATTTTTTGACAATATTGATGTATATAGTTTGTTAACATGTTATGTTTTATTATTGCGAGACATTTATCATGGCAATCCGAGGTAGGGACAATGGACGTGGTCGAGGAGCGGCCGCAACAATCCACCTAATTGTTCTCAATCGCGCACTAGTTCACCACCACTTGGCCTTCTCTCCGCGCTCCCCGGTATACTTATATAATAATCTTGTTTTTGTTAACTCTTGATCTATATATATTTATGAATTCAGATTGCCTATAATAATGTTACGTGTTATTTCACTAATAGTCCCTTAACCATTGGTGACCCATCAACTCTTGTTTCACCTTCCACTAGTGTCCATGTCCCTGTCCCACCCACCACTTGTCGATGTCTCTGTCCCACCCCCCACTGTGCCTCTAATTAGCGACCCAATTTCTATGCCTTCAAGTGAAGCATCCCAAACAGAAATTGATAGAAGGCTAGTTATATCTGTGGAAGACGTCTCTCAACTGTGAGTAATAGTGTGAATGTCATGTTTTATTACATTTATTTACTTTTAGATTATTAACATATCATGGACTTTAGGAAGAGGTTTGTCCCGATCTGTGACTCGTGAGATTATGGCCACTGTGATCACACGGATGCCCATTCCAACTGAAAAATGGAAAAATTATCCTGTTAACTTAAAGGATGAACTATTTCAGGATTTTATGGTAAGTAATTATGTTTTTAGCCACATTGTATTATACAATTATCTATATAGAGAAATACTAACATAGATTTGTTTTAGAATAAATATCGATTTGCATCAGATTATGATCATAGTATGGCAAGAACTGTTTGGGACAGAACATGCATAGACCGTTATTCAGATGATTTGAAGAATTATAGGAAGGCAATCATGAAAAAGTTGGGGACATCAAACATGGCTGACCTTAAGGGCCATGGGCCCCCAATTTTGAAGTCAGAAGTGTGGGATGGTCTAGTTGACATTTGGTTAACGCCAGAGTGGCAAAAGAAGTCTGTTGCTGGTCGAAGCAACAGAGCGGCCGTGCCTGATGCTATCCTGCACACTGCAGGCTCAATAAGCTTCGGTCAACATAAGAAGAAGATGGTAATATAGAAAATTTCTTATGTATTTGTTGCAATATCCTAATAATTCTATTTTATACTATTGTATAATTATAGTACAAGTGAGTTAAGGTTCTAGTAGCTTGTATGTTGTGTGACACTTTGGCTGTATGAATTTAAATTGCATGACGTTGGTCTCATTTTAAAAATAAGATACAAAGTTTTTTGTGATTTTCAAATTTTATATTCTAATAGATGTTGATTACAGGAGGTAGAGTTGAATCGTCCAGTCCCTTTTAGAGACTTGTATGAGAGTGTGCATAAGAGGAAAAATGGAGAATATGTCACTCAACGCTCGAAGGATTTCATTGTAAGTGTCTTTAAAATTAAAACTAATTATATTTAAGTTGATTGTTTTGATAAAGTTTTCAACATTTTTCGTTTCAGGATTCTTATGACACTACGATATTAGAAAAGTATGGAGAAGACTCTTTATTGCATCCTATGGTAGATCAGGAGGTGTGGATGCAAGTGACGGGTCTCAACAAGAAGGGACGAGTCTATGGCATGAGTCACAGTTTAGGTATTAACATTCATGGCTCTAGCTCTGCTTCTTCTTCATATGTTGGTGGTTCTTGTTGCACTGTTCCAACACAAGCCATAAAGGAAGCTGTCAATGAAGCGATTGCTTCCTTTGTCCAAACGCAGCTGGGGCCCATCCTCCGTGACATTGTTGGTTCTCAAGCAAGAAGTGGTGTGCCACAAACACCATCACAAGACAATGCATTGGAGAGGATGATGAAGCTAATGATGATGAGATTAACTTAGATTGATTTTGTACTTATTGATTAGTTATCCTTTGTACATAGAATATGTTTTGAACTAATGTAATTATGTTACTTTGCACAAACTATTTGTTGGGTTTCTTTATTTGAATTTGAATTTTGTTGGATTGAATTTTGTTTGGATTGAATTATGGTTTGGAATTGAATTTTGTTTAGATTGAATTCTGGTTTGGAATTGAATTTTATTTATAGGTATAATTTTAAAATTAATTAATATTATTATAAAATTAATTTTGGTTTGCTACGGATTTGCTACAGATTTGCTATGGATTTGCTACGGATTTGCTACGGATTTGCTACAGATTTGCCAAGATAAGGGATAATTGCTACGGATTGGCTACCGAATTGCTAGAAAAAATTACTGCGGATTACCTACGGAATTGCTACGGATAATTGCTACGGATTAGCTACGGAATTGCTAGGATAATTGCTGCGGATTAGCTACGGAATTGCTACGGATAGTTGCTACGGATTAGCTACGGAATTGCTAGGGATAATTGCTACGGATTAGCTACGGAATTGCTATGGATATAGCAACGTAATAGCTATAAAGTAGCTACGGAATTGCTATGGATAGTTGCTACGGATTAGCTACGGAATTGCTATGGATATAGCAATGTAATAGCTATAAAGTAGCTACGGAATTGCTACAGGTAATTGCTATGGATTAGCTACGGAATTACTGCAGATTGTTAAAATTAGCTACGGAATTGCTACAGAATTTTTCGTAGCTAATTACCTACGGAAATATAGAAAGTCTTTAAACAAAAATTAGCTACGAATTTGCTTCGGATTAGCTACGGAATTTTTTTACTTACCTACAGATTAGCTACGGAATTTTTTTGTAGCTAATTAGCTACCAAAATTTTACTATGGACCAATCCGTAGCTAAGTCGTAGTTAATCCGTAGCGAAGTAGTTTAGCTACGGATTAGCTACGGATTTTTCCGTAGCTAATCTACAAATTTCTTGTTGTGCTTCTTCACTTCCTACTTCATACTAATGATATGCAATCCTTACAAGTAACATCAATGCTTAGTTAGTTTAGCTTGAGAATCTGATTTAGTCAAAAGCCTATGTCTAGGTCAATCAACCCTGGTGTCATTTACCTAATCCACTATAGTTCTTATAGTTGCATGAGGACTAGTGTAAACTCCACTAATGAACGATCTATTCTCAAACACACGCTAATACATGGCTAAAAGGTATATTTCTATCCATTTAGCGAATCAACTCATCCAAGCCAATTGAACTCGTCGAACATGCATCAACCATACCATGTTCATCTCCACAAATCCCTATGTCTAGTTCATTTGCATCAATTAAGATCATGCAATTGTTGATCAAACAGAAGCAAGCATTAAGCATAGGCATGGAAGAACAAAGCTAAACATCAATAGAAACTCAAATTCATACATAAACATCAATAATCATATAAAGATTCAAAGTATTTCTTAAATACAGCTTCTAATCAATTGAACACGAATTTACAGAGCAAAACAGTGCTCAAAAGATAAGGGAGAAGAGGAAGGATGCCATTGATGAGATCCTTGAAGCTTGAATCCTCTTCCTTAAGGAAGAAGACCTCCAACCTAGCCTCCCTAGGCCTCCAATCAGCCCAGAAATGAAGCACAAAGTCGTAGCTCCTCTAAAACCTAAAACTATCTACGGAGCTCTCCAAACTCCCTTTACAAAATCTATTAAAAATCTATTTATAGACTCAGCAAAACAGAGGCACGCCGCGGCATTAACATGCCTACGCCGCGGCGCGTGTCAAATTAGGTTACATACGCCGCGGCATTAACTCCCTGCGCCGCGGCGTTCAATTCTTCGAAGCCCCTGACTTTGGATACAAGGGATGTCACGCCGCGGCATTAACATGCCACGCCGCGGCGTTGAGTGCTGAAGTGCTAATTTGGCTTCCTCTTCCCATTTCAGCTCAAATGCTCCACATATCATCTTGTTTGGAGCTCTTCCTGTGATAGAGAAAATACCAAATCAGTAACAAAATATAAATTCACTTAATCACCTATCAAATATGCACAGTTTGCTCATATAACATACTGAAAAGGTATCATAATTAGATATAACAAATATAAGCATAAAACCTTCTAAATATGCTTGATTACAAGGACTTTAGCACTCTTTATAGCTCAGGTAAAGGGTACAAATAACTACACTTTGTGTAGTTATCAAAGTGTCATAAAAAGAAAAATCTGTATCGAGTTTATTTACATATCTCATGTATACATAACTTAATCGAAATATAAATGTGCAAAATATGAGATCAAATTAATTATAATTAAAAAATAAAAATTATGTAAATATAAAATATTTCGTGTCTATCTAACATTATTATTTTATAAATCTGTATTAAGAAAATGGTGCCCCAAACGTTTCATCCATTGCTCCTATCCAATAGAAAACTAACGAAACACATCCTCCACAATGTGATTTAGTCAATATGCCACAATTGTCATGAACTCAGAAGATCTGCTTTATTATGCAAATCCTAAAATTCTAAGGTGGAGGAGGATCGTATGCGCCAGTAAAACATAATTATGAACCCAACAAGCAAAAGCCAACCCATCCAATCCCCTACCGCAGTTTCCACCACAATCAACATCCGATATGGGGGAAAATAAATTCATCCAAACTAAATCTCAAAGGTGCTTATAAAAGAATTCCTCAACTACCACAAAAAAACTTGGTAGTTGCTCTGCTGCAACTCAAAATGTAGTGTCATTGGTGGCATTGATAAATAACTCAATATGATTGCGACACATAAGAATCAAGTCAAATGCAGTAAGCCAAGTCACAGGGGTTGTTTAAAATTTTAATTTACTACTGCAGTCCCCTTTAAGGGTTATATTGCAAATTTATAAAACTCAATACACGAATTTATTAAAACATCCCTCAGAATCAATCAACGAACCCCTTGAACCCTAAATCCCCAAATTAAATCAACCATTTCAACCAACCTCTCTTCCTGTCACGGCCAACCCAACCCTCCCTCTCACCGCCGAACCCTTCCCTCTCATGGTGTACAGAAGCTTCCCCCGAAGCATCCCTGCAATGGCTGGCCAAAGGCTCCCTGTCACAGTGGAAGAATGCTTGTGCCCTTAAACGAAACTTTCGTGGAATAACGACCCCTCCCTCTCACGACCGAAGGCTCCCTATCACTGAGGGGTAGTGATAACTACACAAAGTGTAGTTATTTGTACCCTTTACCTGAGCTATAAAGAGTGCTAAAGTCCTTGTAATCAAGCATATTTGGAAGGTTTTATGCTTATATTTGTTATATCTAATTATGATACCTTTCCAGTATGTTATATGAGCAAACTGTGCATATTTAATAGGTGATTAAGTAAATTTATATTTGTTACTGATTTGGTATTTTTTCTATCACATGAAGGGTTCCAAACAAGATGATATGTGGAGCATTTGAGCTGAAATGGGAAGAGGAAGCCAAATTAGCACTTCAGCACTCAACGTCGCGGCGTGGCATGTTAATGCCGCGGCGTGACATCCCCTGCATCCAAAGTCAGGGGCTTCGAAGAATTGAACGCCGCGACGCAGGGAATTAATGCCGCGGCGTAAGTAACCTAATTTGACACGCGCCGCGGCGTAGGCATGTTAATGCCGCGGCGTGTCTCTGTTTTGCTGAGTCTATAAATAAATTTTTAATAGATTTTGTAAAAGGAGTTTGGAGAGCTCCGTAGATAGTTTTAGGTTTTAGAGGAGCTATAGTTTTGTGCTTCATTTCTTGGCTGATTGGAGGCCTAGGGAGGCTAGGTTGGAGGTCTTCTTCCTTAAGGAAGAGGATTCAAGCTTCAAGGATCTCATCAATGGCATCCTTCCTCTTCTCCCTGAGTTTTCTTCTTCTCCCTTATCTTTTGAGCACTGTTTTGCTCTGTAAATTCGTGTTCAATTGATTAGAAGCTGTATTTAGGAAATACTTTGGATCTTTATATGATTATTGATGTTTATGTATGAATTTGAGTTTCTATTGATGTTTAGCTTTGTTCTTCCATGCCTATGCTTAATGCTTGCTTCTGTTTGATCAACAATTGCATGATCTTAATTGATGTAAATGAACTAGACATAGGGATTTATGGAGATGGACATGGTATGGTTGATGCATGTTCGACGAGTTCAATTGGCTTGGATGAGTTGATTCGCTAACTGGATAGAAATATACCTTTTAGTCATGTATTAGCGTGTGTTTGAGAATAGATCGTTCATTAGTGGAGTTTACACTAGTCCTCATGCAACCATAAGAACCATAGTGGATTAGGTAAATGGCACCAGGGTTGATTCACCTAGACATAAACTTTTAACTAAATCAGATTCTCAAGCTAAACTAACTAAGCATTGATGTTACTTGTAAGGATTGCATATCATTAGTAAGAAGTAGGAAGTGAAGAAGGATTCCCTAGATTTCCAAACCCCTATGTTATTGCTTTGGTAGTTTAGATTTAGATTAATTGCTTTTCTTTATTTTATATGTCCTTGACTAGAATCTAACTGAACTATTGGTTGCTACTTAGTAATGGAAACCTTGTCCTCATGGGAACGAACTTTTACTTCGTATCTATATTACTTGAATGACCCGTGCACTTGCGGTACACAAATGGTCTAACAAGTTTTTGGCGCCGTTGCCGGGGACAATGGTGTATTTCCAAAGTCTTTAGCCTTATTCTTTAGCAATTGCTAGGGATGGCGGTTGAATTCCATATTACTAATATCAACAATGAGTTTGGTCAGTTCTAATTCAAGTTATAAATACTCTATGTTAATTTTTGTCTTTATTCTTTGTATATAGGAACAATAACTGGAGGATGAGCTTTATCATTTGAGACCTTTGTGGGAGCTCACGAACCCCCAATGGAGAACCTCTATTCAGGCGGAGGGAGGCCTACCATCTAATCCATCACTTTTGTGAACAAACCGGCCATGATCGAAAGAGTTGGCGAGTTTGCCTTGCAAAAGTCCTGCCGGGACTATAACTCAGGCCCTGCTTGGGAGGGAACCCAGGTTTTATTGTTTTTGTTAAATAGTATGTAATTAGTAAGTTTTAATTCATAAATATGTTAGTATGTTAGTTTTTTGTAGTTTTAGTTAGTTTTCATGTTTTTCTTTAGTTTAAAGTCTTATAAGTATGTTAGTAAGTTTAATTTCTGTAGTTAAGTAGTTAGTATTTATGATTTAGTATGTTAGTTAGTTTAGTTTAGAGTCTTAAATATGTTAGTATGTTAAAGTTTAGTAAGTTAATTAGTTTTCATGCATTAGTTAGGTTTTTAGCTTATAAATAGGTTAGTATGTTAGATTTTGTAGTTTAGTTAGTTTTAATTCTTATATATATTAGTATGTTTGATTGTTTTGATTTTAGTTAGTTTATATGCTTTTGTTTAGTTATTAGTAATGTATAGGTTAAATATGTTGATTTTGTAGTTTTTATAATTTTTAGTTGTACATTTTGTAAAATAGCTTTTTGGACAAGTTTTGTTGCTACTGGAGGCCACTTTGAACCAATTTCAGCAGCAAAACTGTGTTGGCTGCTAAATTTAGCAGTCTGGCTTCTCACGCCGCGACGTTGGCATGTTTTACGCCGCGGCGCCAGTGAGTTTTTCTCTGCAGAATTCTACAGACGAGGTATTACGCCGCAGCGTGGATGCTGTGTGCCGCGGCGTGATGATCAGTTTTGTGTATATTTTGTGTATATTCTATTTAAATTCAATTTTCTTATTCATATTTCATTCTTTTGTTAATAAAATTATTTTTATTATTCAACTCTCTCAATTTTAATCTATTTTTAGGCTCAAGAACCCCAGGAATCATGAAAAGTGAGGACTTTGTCTCACTTAAGTTTGAGGGAGTGTTATTACATGCTTTGGATTACTATGTTGTATGATGTATGCATGTAATGATACTTGAAAAGATGCAGTTGAGATAACCATCATGTTTCAATGAGTTTCTATTTTGAATTGGTTATTACTGAGGGGTTTGTAAAGAAGTTTCAATTTTTTTTAAAAGACTACTGGTGTGTTTTGATTGTTCATGATATGAAAGGTTGCTATTTGCCCCTTTGTGAGTGAAACCTTATGTGATCTTGAAGCATGTAAAACAGTTTAGTTGTTTTTGATGTATGATTTACATTCTGCTTAGATGCAAGTGTAATTTTGAATATGAGATGAGTGCATGTTTAGAGAAAGTTTATAGATGTACATGTAGAGTTTCGATTATCCTAGAAATTGTTTTTAAACTCTCTTGAGGCGAAATCCTAGATTGTGCATGACTGAGGAAATGATTAGGGCATTCATTGGACCGATTGAGCCTTAAAAAGCTTACCCTGAATGATTATATCTTTAGGTCCCCTTTGAAGCCTGTTAATTGTTTGGCCTTATTTGTTTTTCAAACCATTGCCATCGTTAACCTGTTAACCGTTCCAATGCATGTGAAAGCAGTGCATTTTCTTCCTACCCTTCATTGTTTGTTGAGTACATGAGGTGTTGTTTCTTGAAGTGAGTTCAGTGATTAGGGGTATGTATGTTTGAGAAAAATGAGCCTGAAGGAACTAAATGTGATCAAAAGAAAGAAAAAAGAAGTGCTTTGTAAAAGTAAAAAGAAAGAAAATGAAAAGAGAGAAAAGCAAAGCAAGAAAAAGAAAGAAGAAAAGCTAAAAATGAAAAGCATTGTATGGTTCTGGCAAGTTGTGATCCTTCACTGAAGAATACTCCGCTAGTTCGCTTGTTCTCAAGTCTTGAAATCACATATTCATGTATTTCAATGTTTGTTATGTATCATTTCCCTTCTTTTCTGTTGCCCAATACCATAGCCTAACATTACAAGCTGTAAAGACCTTCTGATCCTCAGTTGTGTGTGGTTTACATTAGTGGAGAGAAAGTTTAGGATCAATTTTTGTGGATTTTATGATTCTTATGCATTTATGTTTATAAATCTATCCGGATGTGTATGATTTGAATAAGAAAAGTTTATCTTGCATGTTCGTGGATATGTAGATTGCATGGAAAGATGCTGAATTGTTTGCATGTGAAGGATTATGTATGTGTGAAGCTGGTTTAGGGGCATTTGCACACTTTTTATGGATTGAAGTAATCAGTACATACTAGTAGTTTTGATTTAATTGAACAACAAAAAGATTGAAACTTGAAAGTGCTGAATGATATATTTAAATTGTTAAGAAGATTTACTTGGTCATACTTTGTTTTGCTCGAGGACAAGCAAAAGGTTAAGTTTGGGGGTGTGATAACTACACAAAGTGTAGTTATTTGTACCCTTTACCTAAGCTATAAAGAGTGCTAAAGTCCTTGTAATCAAGCATATTTGGAAGGTTTTATGCTTATATTTGTTATATCCAATTATGATACCTTTCCAGTATGTTATATGAGCAAATTATGCATATTTGATTGGTGATTAAGTGAATTTATATTTGTTACTGATTTAGTATTTTCTCTATCACAGCAAGGGCTCCAAACAAGATGATATGTGGAGCATTTGAGCTGAAATGGGAAGAGGAAGCGATGGGAAGAGCCGAAGCCAAATTAGCACTTATAGTTTTGTGCTTCATTTCTTGGCTGATTGGAGGCCTAGGGAGGCTAGGTTGGAGGTCTTCTTCCTTAAGGAAGCACTCTCATCAACTCCAGAGTTTTCGTGGCTGTGGCGTTTAGTTTTGTTCTTCCATGCCTATGCTTAATGCTTGCTTCTGTTTGATCAACAATGCCGCGGCGTGACATCCCCTGCATCCAAAGTCTTGTAAGGATTGCATATCATTAGTAAGAAGTAGGAAGTGAAGAAGGATTCTAGATTTCCAAACCCCTATGTTATTGCTTTGGTAGTTTAGATTTAGATTAATTGCTTTTCTTTATTTTATATGTCCTTGACTAGAATCTAACCGAACTATTGGTTGCTACTTAGTAATGGAAACCTTGTCCTCGGGCTTCGAAGAATTGAACGCCGCGGCGCGGGAATTAATGCCGCGACGTATGTAACCTAATTTGACATGCGCCGCGGCCATGGGCATGTTAATGCCGCGGCGTGCCTCTTTTTTCACCTAGAGTCTATAAATAGATTTTTAATAGATTTTGTAAAGGGAGTTTGGAGAGCTCATTAGATAGTTTTAAGTTTTAGAGGAGCTACGACTTTGTGCTTCATTTCTTGGACTGATTGGAGGCTAGGGAGGCTAGGTTGAGGTCTTCTTCCTTAAGGAAGAGGATTCAAGCTTCAAGGATCTCATCAATGGCATCCTTCCTCTTAAATAGATTTTTAATAGATTTTGTAAAGGGAGTCCCCGAGTTTTCTTCTTCTTAGAGGCCCTTATCTTTTGAGCACTATTGTGCTCTGTAAATTCGTGTTCAATTGATTAGAAGCTGTATTTAGGAAATACTTTGAATCTTTATATGATTATTGATGTTTATGTATGAATTTGAGTTTCTATTGATGTTTAGCTTTGTTCTTCCATGCCTATGCTTAATGCTTGCTTCTGTTTGATCAACAATTGCATGATCTTAATTGATGCAAATGAACTAGACATAGGGATTTGCGGAGATGGATATGGTATGGTTGATGCATGTTCGACGAGTTCAATTGGCTTGGATGAGTTAATTCACTAACTGGATAGAAATATACCTTTTATCCATGTATTAGCGTGTGTTTGAGAATAGATCGTTCATTAGTGGAGTCTACACTAGTCCTCATGCAACCATAAGAACCATAGTGGATTAGGTAAATGGCACCAGGGTTGATCGACCTAGACATAGGCTTTTTTACTAAATCAAATTCTCAAGCTAAACTAACTAAGCATTGATGTTACTTGTAAGGATTGCATATCAGTAGTATGAAGTAGGAAGTGAAGAAGGATTCCCTAGATTTCCAAACCCCTATGTTATTGCTTTGTTAGTTTAGATTTAGATTAATTACTTTCCTTTATTTTATATGTCCTTGACTAGAATCTAACTGAGCTATTGGTTGCTACTTAGTAATGGAAACCTTGTCCTCGTGGGAACGAACTTTTACTTCGTATCTGTATTACTTGAAAGACCCGTGCACTTGCGGTACACAAATGGTCTAACAAGTTTTTGGCGTCGTTGTCGGGGACAATGGTGTATTTCCAAAGTCTTTAGCCTTATTCTTTAGCAATTGCTAGGGGATGATGGTTGAATTCCATATTACTAATATCAACAATGAGTTTGGTTAGTTTTAATTCAAGTTGTAAATACTCTATGTTAATTTTTGTCTTTATTCTTTGTATATAGGAACAATAACTGGAGGATGAGCTTTATCATTTGAGACCTTTGTGGGAGCTCGAGAACCCCCAATGGAGAACCTCTATTCAGGCGGAGGGAGGCCTACCATCCAATCCATCACTGAACAACACGACACCACCCAAAGCAGCCTCAGCAGTTGCATTCTATCAAAGGTGAGGTCCTCTGCGTTGTCACCATGTTGTTCGCTTCTGTCGTGTAGATAGATTAGTGCTGGGAGAAAAATGTGGTTTGGTTTGTACAAATCAATCCTAAATAGAATAGGTTACAAATTTTGTGGTTTGGTTACTGATTTTTTAGATGGATTTTTAAACCCGGACCAATCAATTGGTTAGAGTCACCAAAACATAGGGTAGGTACTCACCCACCTTGGTAGTTTGAAGAAAATGAAGAAGCTTGCTCCATGAGCTTCTGCCCCTTTCGCATTTTTCTTTGGTCATAAACTGACATGGATTGGTTGGGAAAAGTAATGGTTGCAAGGTGAATGAACTTAAAAATCATCAACTTTTTTTTTTCATACGAAAAGAGTGTAAGCAAGGCTTGTTTATTTATTTATTTATCTATTTATTTGTTTATTTATTTATTTGCTGCTATCATATGGCATTAGTTCTTTATTTTTTTTCTTTTGCTTGACAGTTTGAATATGAGCATGAAATTACTCTAATGTCCATTTAAGCATGAAACCAAGGATTTTTAAATTATTTGTCTACTTTGTGTGTGTGTGTGTAAATATATATATATATATATATATATATATATAAGCAAGTATTATTCTAATGTGCATATGAGCTTTATATATTATGTCTTCGATTTTACGTAGTGTTGATTTTCTTGGTTTACTTTGACCATATCATTAGTTAAGAATATTATGTTCAGGACCAGTTTTTATTTTTGGCAGCCAAATATTTACATTGCGTCAATTATATTGTTTTACCTCCATTTTTTTGTTTAGAAGTTATGTAATTGTGAACATATTGTGTTGTAATTACAGGCTAACATCCACTATGCAAGCAAGCTATGGATTTTATTTGTAATTTTTTTTTGTGTCCAATTTTGGTTTTTGCTTTGTGTCGGTATTGGATTGGATTTGGACTCTGGTTTAGGGTACCAATCAGATTTGGAGTAATTGAGCAAAAACTAAACAATCTGTATGGATTTTTGTACTATGATGCATATTTGTGTAGAATAATTTCTCCTGCTGGTGGCGTAATGCAGATGAATATCATCTCCTATTACTGACTATGTGATGATGGACCCCTCTTTTTAATACAAGAATTGATTGACTCCATTTGATGTGATGATGGATACCTTTTTTTGGAATTAAGTTGAGCTAGTTGTGTAGTTATGTAGTGACAATGTGTAACAATATAACTTTGTTGTTCTTTTGTACCTATTAATTGTGCAGAGTTACTCCATGTAGATGCTTATGTTTTAAAAATACTAGCGTACCCCTGGTGGTTTTATAGTTGATGAACTGTATATTGTTTCTTCCTTGTGTATCATATTTTAACTGTGTATCCACATTAACTCTTTCATATATATAATTTAACTTTAATTTATTTTTTTATTAGCAGTACAGTATAGATACCTGCATGTAGTTGTGGTGGCAAGAGCTGAGAGTTTGGATAATTCAAAGTTGAAGTCCTGGTATGACATACTCGAGTTGATGTTGTAAATAAGAAATAACATTTTTTCTATTTGTTTTATATGTTTCTATTTGTTTTTGTTATTTATCTGTGTTACTAGATTTATACTATCAAAAATTCTGTGTTGAAGTTTACATCTAATTCAACTACGCTACACTCTGCCACGAATTGTAGAGTAATTAGTACTAATAATAATTGTATAGATTGGAATCTTATGGACCAACTTTAACAATGCAAAAAAATGAATCATCTGCTTTTCCTTGGCCGAACAGAAGCTGGTTTTGGCCCAAATTATGCCTCTTATGTAAAATATACTTAAAATTAAAAAGTTCAAGGTGGGCACATGCCCTCCTATGTTATAAGCTGGAACCATCCGCGCAGAATGGCCCATTATCCCATGTCACAAAAATATGCAACGTGCAAAATGGCCCAGAATGCTGAGGAGCGGCTAGTAGTAACCACCGCCATTCTAATGTTATATATCCATATATAGAATATATATGAAAAACCATGAAAGTTATCTATGAAATAGGTCGTAGAAAACGTGTTATGCTGCATACTTATATTACCTAGAATAGTACGACATTATGGACGCAGCAGGCATATGTGTGGTGAACCATGTCTTGTCATATTGACTTTGTTGAGTTACGCTCACCTGCTCCATGGGCATGAATATCCCAATTTCCAACGCTGGAAGGTATGGAGTAGGAAGGAATATCTTTAATAAAAAATGTCTACCTTTTACGTTTTATAACATACATTTACGGAATTCTTTAATATCCTTAATAAAAGAAGATTTGGGTACATTTCATAAATAGACAGTCAAAAGTTGGGTCATTTCTATGCCAATACTACGATATCCTGAGAGGTAGAGTATACAAACTAAACTAATTATCCAACTGAGTTAACTTCCTATTTATATAACCTAATCCACAACTGATCACTCATTGTTAATGCTAATTTTGCCAAATTCCTGCACAGCCACAGAGTCCATGTCACCACACACCACCAGAGGTATAAACTCTGAACACCATGCTTTGTAATTGGATGAAATCACTTCAAATAGTGGGGTCAGATCTTCTTGCTGGAGGTCCCTACAATAGTTTGCACCATTTAGAAACCTACAACATTTAATTTTCAAGGGGCCAACCAATATATCAAACAACAACCAGTAATATCAAATAATATTATATATATATATATATATATATATATATATATATATATATATATATATATATATATATATATAGAAAATAGATGAACAACACTTAAATTTGGTATGTATCATATTTATATTCACAGGCCTTACATGAATATATAGTTATTCTAGTTGACCATTCCATGCAATGATGCTAATGGCAACTTGCAATGTGTTTTGGATGTGATGACACTAGAGGAGAAGTTGATATATAAATTGTGTGTGTGGTAAAAAAATGGATTATGCTGCAGGCCTATTTAAAGTATATTAATATGTCACTGTTGGTGCTGCAGTCGTATGTATGGTAATGTATATGTTGTCAGATTGCTTTTCTTGATTTGTGCCCACATGCTTCATGAACATGAACACTCCACTTTACAAGGAACATAAACACTCCAATTTCCAACAACGAAAGGTAAGAAGTAGGAAGGGATTTCTGCTTCAAAACCTTTATGGCCAAATATTTTATGTCATGTATAGTTTGGGAATAATAAAATATAATAAATAGTCTAAAAAAATGAAATTAAAATGTAAAGAGTATTGAATGCAAGTTAGTAGGTTGTATAACTCCTCTTCGACTAAAAAAATGCGGTTCACAATTTACGGTAGTTATTCATGAAAGTGAGCTAAATTAAGGTTAGATTAAATATAAACTTGAAGGGCAAAAAACTCAGCTCAGACTTGGGTAAATTAATAAGAAATGAGTTTAATTTCTTAACTTATTCCCAGTATATTATAAACTGACGAGCAGGAACTCAATTAATGGATTCGAGTCTAAATATTATTAGCTTAATTTTATGTCATTAGCTCTTAGCTTATGAGCTTAACTTATTAAACTATTATGCAAATCGAGTATGTAACAACTCACAATCCGACTTAACTTATTTTCAGCTCTAATTTGCGCAATTGCATATAATATTCTGTACAATATTACATATAAATGAATATATTTTATATTAAGGTTGATTTTTTTATGTTCAAAATTTACATCACCTCCAACCTTAATTTAAGCAGTTGAATATAATATTCGAGATTTTTACAAATAAATGAATATATTTTACATTAAGAATGAATTTTTAGTAGAAAAATTAATAGCAATACAATTTATTTTGTTCACTTAAATATAATTTTTAAACATTATTTGTAAGTGCCAATTGAAAAATATTATTAATAATCATGTCTTTGTATGTGTAATTAAAAGTGGTTGATCATTTAAATAATGACTATTATGAAGTCATATTCTTATAACATTGTAATCACACATGACCAAATGAAAGTACCAAATATTATATACTAATAATATAAATTTAAATTATATGATTTTAATCTCACTTAGATTACTTTACTTGTACTATAGTCTACTATGTTATTGTCACTTAGATCACATAATTTATTTGTAACAGACAATAATTTAATAACTCGTGTCAAAGAATTGTTAACATTTCATACATCTACATTGAAAGGGTTAATCATACTTAATTCATACGAGATATATATATATATATATATATATATATATATATATATATATATATATATATATATGTGTGTGTGTGTGTGTGTGTGTGTGTGTGTGTGTGTGTGCTTGTATGCATTGTAATCAATGTTTTGTTTAGGGGTTGAGACGACTTGGGTCAGGTTAATTTTAGTAGATTATTTCAGGTACACCGACCCAAACTAACTCGATGGCAATGAAGTTAGTTCAAGTCGGGTAATCGAGCAGGGACTTTGGGAAGGGATACTAAAACTAGGAATGAAATAAGTGAATAAGGCTCGGTTCGGGTCGGTTCAGGTTCGTGGGTCGGAATGGACCCGTGAACAACCCTTTAAGCAATACCCAAAATGATGTCGTTTTACTCGGATGGTCGGGTTGGATGACTCAACCTGTCACTCGAACTAATTAGAAGACGGGTTAATCGGATTGGACTCGAACTGACCTGATGATCTGAACCAACCTGGATATTTTTTATCGGGTTGGTCAGGTTCGCGGGTCGGATCAAACCTATGAACACCCTTATTTTTGTTGCAGATTTATGATCTTTATGATCTTTAAACTAATACAAGTATATATTTCTCTTTGTTAATATAGATAATTAGTTCTATCAGCTTGTTTAGCTGTAGAGTTTCCCACTTGACTATCGACATTTCTATTATTATCATTTCCATCACCACCACCTATGTTGTCATTCTAGTTTTCTTCTTGAAATTCAAACGTAACAATCTCACTGCAAGGGAAACTAAAATGTACCATTATCACCAAAAGTTTCTTTAATCTGATTTCGCTTATAGGTTACAGGAAACAACGACTTAGAAAAAATTGAAGAAATTGAAAAACTAAGCATGAAAATATCGACATATATTTATAGAAGTAAGATTTAAGATGACAAATAGAAAGCTAATTAGAGACTGCAAGAGTTAAATTTAAATAAATTTAAAACAAAATTGGAAGGGTTCTTCACGGTATGTAAAACACTAAAACTATTATGCAAAAGGAGAAAACTATTCTAACCAATCACAACAAAATATGCTCACCTTACCGTTTGAAGCTAGGAGCAGTATGAAACTCCACTGCAACCAAGCCGTCGTTTACTCCACTGCTACCTGTCGTACGAAGCACCATTGGCACGCCTGCAAAGGAACGAAGCTAGAATGTCAAAGGTTATGGTTTGAAGACAACGTTTTCGGATTGATGGGTGGTGGAGCTCATTTGGCCAGATTTGGAAGAAACAAGAGGGTCATGTAACACAGAGGATTTGACCTTTGTTGGAGATGGGGGTTCTCCCACGAAAAGGTCGTCTAAGCCACGAGATTTCTTCCACGATATGTGCGTTCTTCCGCGAAGATAGGGAAGGAAGCCTTTGGCCGTGATGAAGGAGCGTTCGGCGGCTGTGACAGAATGAGAAGGTGACCTGCAACGAAGTGAGTGTTTCGATTTAGGGATTTAGGTTTTTCAATTTGGGGATTCTTTTATTCATGTATTGAGTTTTACACATTTAGGTATTCAGTATTAGAAATTTGCAAAAGAGCCCTCAAACGGGGCAACAACAATTGGAAATTTATAAAAGCCCCCTGTGACATGGATTTGGGAAATTAACTTATTGTTTATGTGTCATAATGTTACTGGATGAACTTATAGTGCCACCGGTGGCTTATGATTTTGAGTTGCACCACAGCAACCACCTTAATTTGCCCCCTTTTTGTGACTTTCCTACCTAAAATCGAAGGGAAATATACAAATACAGCTTCTATAACAGTAACATTCGCAACTTGCTCTGCAAAGCCGACATATTTTGGGGCAGTCATGCTTTTAGGAAACTTCTCATGCCAAAGTCTCAAAGGTAACTAATACGCACAAATATTTGTTTGCTTTCAGTGTATAATCTTATCGCGAATCTATACATATCTAATTAGCAAATTAAGATAGACACTAGCCTCATTTCGTTTTCAGGTGAAAAGACGCCCATCGAATTTAATCTAAGCTTCTTTACGATCTCTTCTTGATATGGAGGGGTTCATTTCATTTTCAAGTGGCCATGCTTTTTGGAAGCATTTTTTGCTGAAGAATCGTATTTCTCTTTAATTCTCTTTGGATGAGACTGGGTGTGAAAAAATCTTCATTTTTTTTTAATGTGAAACGAAAAATAACCTTATCTATTTTCTGTAGCAAAAATTGAACATTTGAAACTATCTTCTTCTTTTTTTTTGGGTTATAAAATTTAAACGATCATTACTTAATTGAACTTTAAACCAACCTTGTATTAATCACTTCCTCAATAGAAAATCTTAACAGCGCTTAGACCTTAATGGATGATATAAGACTCCATAAGAAAAAGTTTGAAGTAGCCATTGGCCCATTGGGGGTCCACTGTCCACAGTTGTGGAACTAGATTTCATAAGAGCAATCACACAGAGATATCGTAATCTAATTTGACAAAACGTTCGAACAAGCATATAGTTCGTGTTTGTCTTGGCTCGCTCTTGCTTCTGATGCCTATATATGGCTTTGGTAGCGGTTGCCAATTTGGTGAGTCATGCTCATGCATTAAATTGATGGGGTTCGACATATTAATGTAGCTTTCATCAGTACGCAACTACGCATGCATGCACTTCCTGAGAGTGAACGATATATCGAAGACAACAGAATGAGAATGTGAGACAGACGTCTCCAAATGTTAGCTAGTAGCACATGCCCTTCTCATCACATATATCAGCTAGCTGTGAACCAAACTTAAACCAATTATAAGTTGTTTTTTTAATGACAGCAGGTTCATATAACCTCACTGAATACAAGTCAAAAGATTCATGTACTGCACCCCATAGCACTCATCAATGATTTGGTTCGGTAAGTATTTATATGGATGCCTTTAGTTGTCAGGCAGACGTAAATTGAACCCTTAGCTAGCAAAGAACCAGCCAATGTAATTGTGTGAAAGCTAGTTTGTAGTGTACTATACTATTGTGGCAAATTCAGCATTGTTTTCGGCAATTCCATATTGTCCGTGTACACATATTCAGTAGTGCAAGTGGTCTTGTTATAATGCGTGAAAATAGTAGGAGAAAGAGGACAAAAGTTGAAAAGGTCAGAAATGATTTTACAAAGAAGGAGCACGACATGACACGCATCTAAGAGCATGAGTATATTTATCCACCCCATGCTAATTAAGGGAGGGTGATAATTAATAAACCCTAGAAAATGTCGCAACCAATCGTAGTTTAAGTAATTGGATGTTCTGGATCATAATCTCGGCACTCCGGACCCAACAGTAGAGGGCTGCATCCTTAGTCTAGTACTCATGCAGATTCAACGAGGTTAATTAACCCTACTTCTAGAAAAACGCTGTATTATAACAAAATTCATCACTTAATTCCAGTGAGATCAAATCCTATCATAATTATCAATATTTCTTGTAATAAGGGAATTATAAGTCTTTCTGATATTAATTTCCTAACAAAAAAATATCTCATACCATAAATAAAAAGTTTAGCTATACATTTAATCCTATTCATTCTTTCTTATGCAAATCCTAATTTAAGGATTGAAATGATTTGCACATACATTACCCTTTTGACAAGGGAAAGTCACCTCTGTCAACCTTCCCAAACCGGGCCATAGGGAGAAAATGAAGAAAAATAAAAAACAAAGATGGCCGTAACACTGGCTCACATGATTCAAACATGATTCAAACATGATGCAAAGGAAATTCAACATGTGCTTATCGTACTCATTGATTTGAAATGACAGATTACGGTATTTTACAATAAATAAATAAAATTAAATTGGGCACTTCGTACACCCAGCTGGTGTATATGTTAATTAAAGTTACAAGTCAGTCTAGGCGCATGCACCGACAGCATATACATATAATACATATATAGGCAAAAAGGTATACCTATATTTATGAATGTTAAAAAAATCAGATTAGACTAAACGATTCGATCAGAAAATCGATAAATTGAACACAAGTTTAGTTCATTTAATCCACAAAATTAGTCTATCAAAAAAATTAGTCAGAATTAGTTAAGAATCGATTAAATCGATCAAAAATTAATAAAATTAATTTAAACTGATTTTATTTTAAAAAATTAAACTCTTTTTTTTGTCAATTAAATTTTATTTTATTTAAAAACAATTTTTAAACTAAATAGAGACTTAATATTAAATTACAAAAACTCACATATAAAATCTAAAAGAAACATAAAAAGATTTGTTCATTTCTTGATTTTTATATAAATTGTATATTTAAATGTTCTATTTACTATAATATATAAGACTTATAAATGTGATATCTTCTTAATTTTTATATATGTTATATATTTAAATATTTTATTTATCATACAATGTGAGATTTTAAAATATTAAATAATATATTATAAAATATTAGTATGTTAATTTATTATTTAATATATATTATATAATTTTAAAATATATATATATTATTATTATCAATTTGATCACACTTCAATTATGATTAAATTAATGAATTATAAACTAGTATATTTACTGGTTCAATTTGCGATTTTTAAAATATTAATATTCATAGTCTCTCGAGTATTAAATGGGCGCAAAATATAACCCACCCAACCTCTTGATCACGCGGGGTCTATCCGTCGGCATCGCAAGATATACTTCCCCCACAGTCTTCTATGACCAATTAAATTATGATCTATTTGGTTATATTATCGCAGCACCCACCAACCGCTACCAGTTAGCTGATTCAACTCAAAGGTAGCTGGAGGTGTTGTCGTGTGTGTCTGTGAACTAAGAGCATGTTTATAGTAGTATCTCATAACGAAGATTTTATTCTTTACTTTATTCTATAAAACTAAATATTCTTTTGTTTATTTCGAATTAATAGAGTTTATGGGATGATGATTTTATTTTAAGCTTTTAATCCTATAGAAATAGAAGCTTCCATTCATTTCTCAAGAGGTGAGGATGACCATTCTTCATAGAATAAAACAAATTTCTTAGTTTGTTTTCTTTTGTATTTTATTAATTCTAACTATTGCTTTATTGCATATTAATTTTATATACTAATAAGCTATCGGTGTATAGTCATATCAGTCAAAGTCGGTTCTTCAACTATACATTGGTCGCGACTAGAATGTTTCTTTTTTTGGGGTCAAGTGAGCTTTTTTTTTTTGTGCAAAAAAATAGTGATAAAATATATAATTACTCTGAGACCGAGAATAATTCACGGTATGACTCTTTTTCAATAGATCATTTGTTTCACTTGCAAAATTCGAACTTGAAACTTCTTATTATCAAAAGAATTTTAGCATTGTTTGCTTCACAAGCAAATTAAACTTGTTTCTATTAGGTCAAACTCACTTACGTGGTTAAGTGAGCATTTAAAATGTGACTAAATCGTGTACACCAGCTTATCTTGTACGCTCTTGCTCATGCAATAGATCGAAAGAGATGTTGTATGACCCAAAAATAAATAACTAATATCAATGAAGATATTATAGATTATGTGTACTGGTTTTTAGTTTTATAAATAAAAAATTTCCGTTATTGAAGCTTGTTAAGACAGATTTGGAATTTGAATTCTCAGTTTATAAGATCTCGCTTTATAGATTTCAAAAGTGTGTAACAACATTTTGATGATTCTGGTAAGGTTGAAAAGTGTAAGAACCCGCTACGCACATGAACACATGAAGACGAGTGATGATGCGGTAAATAGTAATTATATATCACATCATATATATATATATATATGGACATTTTTTTTATTATAGTCAATTTGTACCTCAATTGATTTATTAAGTATGATTTTTTTATTATATTTTTTTCTCACATTATTTTTTATCTATTCTTTATATCATTAATCATATCATTTTTTTTTTTTTATTATTTTTTTTTCACTTAATCACAACAATTAAAAAATAGTGTAAAAAGTGATGTTTTAAAAAAATGATGTTATAACATATTTTTTTATTGATTTATCTCTCTGATTTAATTAACTCATGTCAGCCATGTCATAATTAAAGGATTTACAATTGGTCAATATGTGCATCAATTAATTTATCTTTCTAATTTAGTTAAAGACAAGTCATTTACTTCAAAAACTAAAAGATTTATAAAAATATATTTTATGGTATAATTCAAAAAAATTAGCGTATATGAAATTTAAACTTGCGATTGACATCACGTACTCATTCACTGCTAGACTAACTCTTAGAGCTTTTATATATATATATAGTAATGTTATATCTTTTTACAAATTTTTCATAATAATTTTTTTAATACTAAGCGAATAAAATATTAAATGAAAAGACAAATATATCTAATGTCTTGGGAACATAAAAAATATTTAATATTTTCTTTATTTAATAATTAAAAAGATTAGTAGGAAGATCAAGTAAGAGGATAAAATATTTCTGATATATATATATGGTCTATTGTATTCAAAAGGACAAATTAATAATTCAATATTTGACTTTTCAAATTTGAATTCCAGTCCATCTTGCTACTTGCACATTAATTTTTAAACACGAACCACTTTTAAATTTTAAAAATAAATTAAATACTTTTATCATATTTATTTCTTTTGTATTTTTTTTTTTTGCCATAATATGTAATTGAGACCAAAAGATACATCTTGTTTTGAACAAGTTAGAATGTTTTACGTGAAGGTCTTTTTACTGGTGGATAAGTGATGTTTTTGTCTGTAGTGCAATGGCTTAGGGTGCAGAGTAGAGGTGAGGGAATATTTGTAAAAGATACTCTTATACTCAAGTTAACAAATGCACTAATAGGTGATAAAAGGGTTCAAATTCATACCTTACTAATCAATTTTGCTATTTATAGGTGATAGGATCTCAAAGGTTGAATTAGTGAAGAGGGAATATTTTCGTTTGAATCCTTGCTAATGAGTGGTTATATCAATTATGGACGTATAAGAGATCATATTTATGTAGGATTTGCTAGTATTATGGTTTAACAATTGTGTAATATTTATGTTACAAAAATGGTTAATTAGGTCAAAATCTGTCGTGCAAGAGATGCCAGGACACGTGCATTAGTCGAGATGATCTAAAAAATTCAAATCTGAACTTCAGTTCAGAACACATCTATTTTTCATGATATATACATTTATGATTCATGTTTAAGT
Source organism: Ormosia emarginata (assembly GCA_029884605.1). NCBI lineage: Eukaryota > Viridiplantae > Streptophyta > Magnoliopsida > Fabales > Fabaceae > Ormosia > Ormosia emarginata. The sequence continues at coordinate 30,180,363 of JAQQTP010000076.1, read as the reverse complement.
TTTTATAATAAAATAAAATAAAATGAGGGGATGGTTATCCCAATTGAGGGTCAAAATTGGCTCTCAAATTCAGTAAGCACTTATGAAAAACTTGCAAATGCACTAATAGAAAATTTCTAAATTCAAATTCAAACTATGCATTTATCATGGATGGAAGATAATCAGTTGAGCCAATTCATATTGGCTAAATTCATGCTCAATTACTTTAGTACCTACGTGTACGGATAAATGGAAAAATTATACATTAATTAATTCACGTTAGGTGATGTGTAAAAAATATAGGTGAGATAATTAAAATATAAGTAGGTTCAATGGAAATACGATTAAATTCAAATGCTACTATATGCAAAGCTAACATTAAACAGACATAAAAAGTTAAATGTCATAACTTTAAAAAATAAAATAAAATAATGAAAGGACATTTATTACTTAGTGTTATCAATATTATAGATAGTATGGGGTCATACATCACTAACAGGCAAGGAAAGCTATCATAATCAATACTTGTGATCTCCTTCGGTATTTCAGAGAGAAGAAAACACGAAAACTGGTATCAATGGCAATAATCACGCGAGTTGTGGTCCGTTCGATGATGTGTCCTTTTTCAATCTCTATAAGGCCATTGAACACGTTCCAGTTCATCCATTCCCTGGTGTGCATGAACCTAGCTAAATCTTGGACTTTTGGGTGTGAAACATGGTTTAGATGGAAGTGGAAGTGGAAGTGGAACCTACAAATTATTAATCTGAGATTTTTAGGTGAACGCATGTGAATTCAATTTGTGGGCTGAATAAATTGAAACACGATATGTGTTTTGTATTGGTGCTCTTGTGATGTTTGGGCTAGGATCAACTTCATTCATCATTCTTAATAATAATGCTAATTATAAAAGGAATCTCCTTAACGATTGTGAATATGCAAGGAAGTTTGTACCTTAAAGAGACTTTAGGCTGTGACCCCACGTTGGCGTGCTTGTTGGTGTCCAACTGGGATGACTCTCCTGCCAAATGTCATGGGTCACAGTACTTCTGCTATTAGTGAACTTGGCTTTTAGAGGCCAAACACTCTAGGATAGATCAATATGTATACCAAAATAATAATAAAAAAAAAAATTGAAACAAGATATAGGTTTGACGACATTTATTTAATTTAACTTCAACTTAAATGCATTAGGTCGACTATGGCTCTTAATGCATGAAGTGTGAATATGGACACTGGAATAAAGGATGTAAAAATTAGTATTTCTAATCTAATTTCAATTCTTTATATAATTGTAATTGTAATTTTTTTTTTATTCTAAACACCAAATACGTTGTTATAATTAATGGCAACAATAATCTCTGGATTACCAAAAAAACAAAAACAATTAGTTATTAGGTTTTGAAATTTAATTCTAACAAATTTATCAACTCTACATGATCAATTAAAATATTAATCGTAATAAAATAAATTGTGAAAAGTTAATTACATCTATATAAATGCGAGGAAGTTTTATAGTCATTTGGCAACGTGGAAGATTCAAATCCCCCCCCACATATATATATTAGCAATTCATAAATTTTTAAATAATTAATAATATATATTTACAATTTTTATCTTATATATATATATATGAGATGGGATCACTTTCTAAAAGTAAAAAAACTAATCTTACACTCTTCATTTTATTGTGATCTTGTGCTATCATTTATCTTTATCTTATCGTATCTTATCGATAAATAATCACAATTTATCCTACACTTGTATAAATAGATCCTTATATATATATATATATATATATATATATATATATATTCTATAAATTAGTAAATAAGTAATCAATAATGATAGTTAAAAAAAACAATTTTGATACCAAAGTGGGGAAATTCTCTCTCTTGTTGTATAGACATAGACAAATTCTTTGCTATCGTAGTCAAATTTGTTTGTATAATAACTTAATTGATTATTTATTTATTGATGCTCGGATTTGAATTTGTGTTTTACTCCCAAAAATATAAATTAAAAATAATTATACATTTATACTTTTATAATTTTATAATTGAGTACTATACTTTGTTCGTATTAATATCATTAATAATTTCCAATGCAATATTTGATTCCTTTTTTTTTAGGTCGACCAAAGCAATATTTGATTGTGTTTGGGATATGCTCATTGGGCCGAAGTTTCTGAAGTACTAGACCCAACACCTTCAGCCCAATACGATGTCCCTAGTTCTTTCACTCTGCAATCTTCAACCCCGTGGCCATGACACGGAAAGAATCCCCCCCAAAAAAACAAAACGTGACAATATTTTTGGATTAGTGCTACTATATTCCCTTGATTAAAAAAGAACTAGCAAGTGGCCGTGCAATGCACGATTTTTTATTTATATAAATTTTAATGTCTTTAAATTATATTTTGTTAAAAGTTTTGACTTGTATAAATTTGTCTAAGAAAATTTGAAAATGGAGAATTAATTAAGTAAAATTTAAAATTAATTAAGTAAATTTGATTTATAATTGATATAGAAAAAAATAGGATAAGTGAGAGAAAATAAAAAAAAAATTAACATAAAAGAATAATTAATGTAGAAGAAGGACACATGACACTAAAAAAAGACAATACTATAAAAAAATTATATTCTAAAAAAGAAAGAAAGTACAATAAAAAAATATTTTACTCTCAATGAATACCCACATTTATAAGATAGGAAAGTATAAATTCCTATATCATCAATTTAGTCCATCAATAATTTAAAGTACTTTTTAAAGTTTAAGTCTGGCTTATGTAATGTAATTAAATAAGTCTAAACTTATTCTACTTAATTAAATAAGATTTTCTATTTCTAAAATTCTCATAGACTTTGCCAACTTAATTATCCCAAAGTTTCTTTGTATCAAAAGTGCTCATTATTCATTAGTAGAATTTATTAATCTCACGTTTACTTAATTATTTATTCTTTCCCTCAGAATATATATTTTTTAAATAATTTTTACATGTTTTATTTTATTATATATCACGCGTAAAAGCAAAAGGAAAATACAAATGCATATCCTTCATTCTGAAATCTCATTAATTAATTATGTTGTTTGTCCAACTGGTGGTGACCTTTTTTATATCAGTTTTTATTTAACTTTTTTTTCAATCATGTTCTTTTTTTATTATTCATTTTTATCACTTTCTTTTGTGAATGTAGTAGGTACCTACTGGCCCCTTTGAATTACAGTCCTAGAGCGTCTTCTTCACTTACCTCCGTTTTTTATCCATAATATTAATAACAATCTAAACAAATCTCAACCGCACAAGTGTACGAGGAGTGAAATTATGACTTTACAGTCTACTCTCCAACACTTTAATATCATTCTTCAGCGGCCGGTAGGTAAAAATACAAATTATATTGTTGAAGTTTGGTAAATTTTCATTGCTGGTGTACAGAAATTGTTTTGCAGCATATAACCTTCTGAACGTTAGCAAAGTGTGAAACTATTAAATGCAGTGTTAAATTTAACGGAAAGTTATTTATAAATGTATATTTTGTGGGGCGGAGGATATCTTAAAAATAAAATATTATATATTAAGTGCAAAAGATGACTAAACTTTAAGAGTACCAGTAAAGATTTAAGACTTTTTTTTAAAAAAAAAATTCACATCTCATTTAAATGTTTTGCAATTTACTAAATTTATAAAGTTATGTATTACAAAATAAATTTTATACCCTAAACATAAAAAATTGACAATATTTAAAAGTGTAATATATATTTTACTCTTCTTTAGCTAAGCACAATTTTGTATGATGACTGATAAAGTAAAATAAAGTTGAGTCAAGTTTTCTAATATGCTCGGAGTCAATTTTCTTAAAATATATCCAATACTAAGTTTTGTTTTTAAGGGGTATTAGCTCAAAAAATGAAGCATCGGCGTATCACTTATATCAAATTTCAATAAAGCTATAACTCTGTAAAAAAAGTTACAATGATTTTAAAAATGATTACAAACATTTTAAAGTTAAAATTATTTGTTTTTAGAATATTTGTAAATTTTAAATTTTAAAAATATTTGTAACTTTTTTTTTGTAAAAAATATTTTATTCAAAATTATTGTAACTAACACAATCGTTAGTTTCTTTTTAAGCGAGACAGGTAATCCCTTCAGTTTTTTTAATAAAATTTTTCTCATTTCCACGTAACATCTTAAATCTTGCTAAAAAACATAAATATTAATAAACGAGAAATGTTATTTATACATTAAAATAATTATATTACGGTTACATCTTACTTATTTTAAAATAAAAGATAAAGATTATATTAGAACATTTATTTTTTTATTTTATTACTTAAAAAATGATATAAAAAATATGTGAAAATCATTACTTTAAATAAATAAAGATTTATTAATAAATGTCATTAAGGTATTTATTAAAAAATAATAAAATAATAAAATTTAAATAAAAAATAGTTTATTTTAATTTTTAAAATATTAAATATTTTACTTTTAAAACTTTTAACTTTAACCAAACGTGAAGGAAAAGTACCTGATATTGGTAGCCAGCCAAAGGTTCAGCTCTATTTCCTCTAATCATTAGATAAAATTTCTTGTAAATAATAAAAAATATTTGTGTAAATTTTATTTACATAAATTATATAAATTAAATTAATCAATAAATAATATATTATCATTTTAAATATAAATAATTATATAATTTAAAAATATATAATATTATTAAATATTAATTAATTTAATCTACACAACTCAATAGATAAAATTTATCAAAATATTTTGCTTGAATAACTCCCCAGTTTTTGGGCATGGACAGTAACAAGTAACAGTACAGCAAAATCTAGGTTGATGATGAGGTTTGTCTCCGAATTCTTATAATTAAGCTTCGAATTTCTTGCGCAGAATTAAAGTGCATATATTATTTTAGGAAAATGTATTTTTTTTTATATGTAAGAAAATGTATTTTGAACATCTCTTATATAATATTTTGTATAATCGTCATATGCTAATATGAGTATAGATAAATATCAAGATATACAGTATTAAGACATGCTAATACGAATGTGAGAAAAATGTTAACTACATATTATATTTTAAATGTTTAAATAATAGAATTTATTTTTTAATACCAAGTTTTAATTACACAAATTTTCATTTGACATAAATCTCATAAAAAAAAAACAAATGAACGGCCTGCAGTTTTTTAAGGCTTTGTGAAATGATATTTTAATTATGTGAGCATTACGTAATATATATATATATATATATATATATATATATATATATATATATATATATATATATATATATATAAGTGAGTGCTCTTTCTAACATGGTAAAATTCTAATATGATAAAATATTTAAGATTGAATCACTTAGTTGACTTTTTATTTATGATAATTATATAACTTAATAAGAAATGTATAATTTTATTATAAATTTTTGTTGAAATTGATAATTTACTCTAAATTTAGAAAGAGTTTCTCCTCATGTGAAACTTTTTTATACCAAAATGAATAATATTTAGTGTATAATATTTTAGTATACATCTCCTCATATTAGATGAAATGACCAAATGAAAATATAAATATATAAAAACAGAGATAAAATTATCGGCTATAATTGGATAATGTACATGTTATAAATATATAAATATATAAATATAAAGTAACATACACAATATTTTAAATATGATATTAATAAGTCACACACAAGTCACGTTATCTAGCAAAAAAGTAAATCTTTTTTATTTATGAATATTGCCCTCATTTATTAATTACTATATTAATATGAGAGAAAAGAATGATATTATTTGCATATTATTTTTTTATATCATTTTTATACTATTTATTTAGATAATAAAATAATACAAACATATTTTATAAAACACATTCTCTTTTTTTTTTTAAATGAAATAGGTGTAATTAAAAAAAAAAAAAATAATGTACCAAAAATCATTTAAAGAAATAAAATTTGAGTTGATAAGATTAGACCGGTCAAATGTACTGTCTCTGCATGGGAATGGGTTTCTGTTTAAAAGATTTTTGAGCATTTTATGCGGCGAGATCTTTATATAAAGGCCTGGCTTCTGAGTTTTGTCACATACCAACTTTTGCTTAGTCCTCATAGCAACATCTCTGGCTGCCTTTTGAGTATCACCAGCAGGACCAGAACTGCCTTGCCTTTCTCCTATCACTTTCTTCAATCTTGATAACTTTGATTTGCAAACCCATACCCTCTCAAATGGCAGCCTTTTCATACCAATACCATCCTTTTCTTGTTGACTCCGCATTCTTCCCCAATACTGCCATAAATATGTCTTCTTCAGGGGACCAAGCCCATATAAACACTGCCCCTCCTCCTCTTCTTCATCAATTTCACCTTCATCAGGAAACCAGCTGTGTTGATCAAAGCTCCAAGATTACCATCAGTGACACTGAGCCTTCTGTGACTAAAAATAACCATAGTCCTGAGACCTCCATGGTAGTGGATAAGCTTGAAAACGGTGAGCAGATCACTCAGAAGGTGACTCCTATGGAGAAAAAAAGGAGAACCAGAAATGAATCTTCCTTGAGTATCCCCCTATCTAAGGTCAATTTGAGCTGTGACAATTTCTGTTCTAGCTCTTTGATACATGTTTTGTTTATTTTCAATATTTTGCTATATACTACATATATATGTTAACAAAAATTGCTTAATCTTATTAATTTATGCTCATTTTATAAATTATTATAGGACTCAACAGAAGGGAGAAACAAGAAACAAAAGAAGAGCAATGTTGGGGTGAAAGGAAGGGACAAGGCACAAGAAGAGAAGAAGGATCAGAAAAAAGGTCCAGAAGAGCCTCCAACAGGCTATATCCACGTCAGAGCAAGAAGGGGTCAGGCAACGGATAGCCACAGCCTTGCTGAAAGGGTACCATACAATAGTACAATATATATTACTCTTTAACAACTTGAAATTATATCTGGGGTCCCCTGATATATATATATATATATATATATATATATATATATATATATATGTTAGATGCCTATTTTGGATATTGGAATTCCAAAAATGCCCAAAAAGTTTATGTCTCATTGTGAGTGTTGCAAAATTGGATTTCAGGTGAGAAGAGAGAAAATAAGTGAGAGGATGAAGATGTTGCAACGACTTGTGCCAGGCTGTGATAAGGTGAGGTTCATTTCATTATCTAATTATCTTGGAGTTTTATATTTGGTTTAGACATTTATATGTTTCTACCAGCTCTTCTGACAGATTCATCTTTTTTTGGGGTTTATAAATAGGTAATCGGAAAGGCCCTTATGTTGGACGAAATAATCAATTATGTTCAGTCCTTACAGAATCAAGTGGAGGTACTAGTACCACCAATATACTCAAGTTTCTTTCTAGTTATTCCACCAATTAATGTCTAAACCAAATAGCTAGCTATATCATATATGCCTCTCTATCTTCTGCAGTTCTTGTCAATGAAGCTTGCTTCCGTGAATCCCATGTTCTTTGGCTTGGCAATGGACCTAGACACCCTCATGGTTAGACCAGAGGTGAGGAAATAAAACCCAGTAATTTACATGTGCTGCTGATATATATTGTATATGTATGTTGACTCAAATATATCTAATAATAACACTTTTGTCATTTTGTGTTTTGTCTCATTGAATTTTTAGAAATTAAGTAGCATAGCATCACCATCACCACTACCTTTTGTACCACAATGCAGCCCCAACCAGGCCACAGCTTTGGCTGATACAACCACCCTGACCACCACCACCACCAGCAGCTTCCCCGCTGCTAATGACTATCTTTTTGATTATTCATCTTCAGCTTTTCTTCAAGGGCAGAGATCAAATGTCTTCTCCGAGGTATAAACAGAAATGACCAAATTATAATTGATTTTTACGAAAAAAAAAAAGACAAGGGCTTTTCTTCTTTCCCTTATTCTGACAAAAAACATCATTTTCAGTATACAGGTGATCAGTTCTGGGAAGTAGAAGACCAACAACAAAAGTTTCTTCATCCATATGGATTGGGCGACAACTTAACTTATGTTCCTTAAATTAATATCAAATTCACAGAGCTGCCCTACAAGGCTACAAATATGTTGTAAGCTCTCAAATCATGCCTCGTATAGTAAAACTCTAATATTTATTAATATCTGCTTCTTAAGTCCTGACCCTTTAATATATATTTATCTTATTTTAGTATTTGGTATCACTGTATCAGCATATACTTATACATATATATCATCAGTTGAAGGAAGGGGAATTCGTGGCATAAAGACTATGGCTTGGTTCCTTGTCCATCAGATTAATAAAGTGACCTTTGAACATGATGATGATGAATAAAGTGCAGCAAAATTAATGGATGAAGAACCCAAAGGACAGAAATTGCCGACCAAATATGACCATATCTTTCTCTAGATCCGTTGTTCTGTTCCTGTATAATTTTTGAGACCCCAAAGTCTTATGATGCACAAATTCCAAGAGACTCTGTATCAATCCTAGAGACATCAGACATTGAAATTTATGTCATGTAAATTTATTAAAAAAATAAAAAAGATTCTTGTGGTGGCAGTTATTCTGTTGGTACAGTTGATTTCACCGTTAGTGAGAAATGAAAGGCTGATGCTACTGATCATGTTCTTGACATGACATGACATGCCATGCATTTGTTGGTTTAGTTAAATTTACGTATATCTGCAAAATCTTCAGAGTTTTGGCATTATTATGGTACTTTTTTATTATTATTATTATTTACGGGGCAGAACGGTTTGGTTTTTCAGTTTTTCTACAATAGACACATCCTGGGGGCTTCCTATGGTCGAGTCACAAAGCCAAACTAATCTAACATGCTGAAGTTAAAAGAATAACAAATAATAGTTAATTAATCAAATCATACAATTGGTAAATTTCTGATCACTTGTTGTTTATTATTATTCTTTTCCAAATTCAACTTATGAGTTTAACTTGAGTGTTTAATAGTTCTCCGTTTCCTTTGTTGAAGCAAACTCACCTGCAACTCATGGGGTGTGATTTCTTGAGATAAGAAAATATTTTTTTTGTATTCTAGTTTTTTTTTGGGTCCTTCATTAAAAAACCATTCATATATCAATGATATATTTATCTTTTGTTTTCTCAATTATGCAAAGGGTATGTAACTAATTAACATTACTCCATTAAAAATTCTAATTAATTAGTTCACTTCACGCAATAGAAGATTAAAGAAACAAAAGAAACTCGCATAATTTTTTTGTTTCTGTAAGCGGGGAAGATATGTCTCTGTATGTGGATAGAATTACTAAACTGTGTGCCAAACCACCAAAATTTGTCACGGCCAAGAGATAGATGTGTCAAGTACTGACATATACCTCTCACAAATAGTTCATAGAGATGGAGTTAATAGGTTATCTTCAAATAAATTATTAATCATATGGACATCTTTTTTTTTTTCCTCCTTTTATAAAGGAGGTCTTTGACTTGTGCAAGGAGGAAGATGATAGACTAAAGTGCAGGCAAAGCAGTCATTGAAATTCAATCATAAGATCCAGTAGTCCTAATGAGATTTTGCGTGACATTGAGCTAAGGCTATTGAGCATCATATGGACGGTTTTGAAACACGGGTTTGGGGAACTTGCCTTTAATGATTGACTGAAATTAGTTGACTAGAACATAAAAAATTCTTATTCTTTATGTTGCTAATTGCGTATGAGTTGGTTGATATGATTTCCTTGATAGAACATGTCGACAAACCGCGTAGTACAGCACCTACTTCAAATAAGCTGAAATCAGGCCCAAAACCACTACAACAATTAAGATGCAGAAATATCTATAATGGTTAATTGATCAAGAATACTCATGAGTCATGGGACATTATAAAAAAAGAGGACTTCCAAAAGGAGAAATAACAAGGAAGGTGAGCAAATTATAAATTTTGTTGAAGTTCTTCCTGATGGCCATATTCCTTTTGCTTATATACACTATTTAGAGATGTTGATTTTGTTTAAATCATTCATAAGAACAATGGAAATAAAAGCAAAAGAAGGAAAGTGAAAGAATTCATTAATTTAGGAACTTTCTTAAACTAGTGTTACTCTACTTTGGGGATAGGTGAATGCAAGTTCTTTGTAATGTCTTTAGAAGTAAACATATCACTGTTTTTTAGGATAAAAGTAGAAGGTTGTTGTAATGTCCTTATAAGCAAACACATCGATCCCTATTTGAAGTTTATTAGTTAATTAATTGTTTGTTCCTAATTCTCATATCCTTTTTCTAGTATGTATAACTTATTTGTTAAAATGCTTGTGCTTTAGATTTGGCTACTCAGATATTTGGCTTTTAAGTCGTCAGTAACCCTTTCTTCTTTTTTTTCTTTCTTTTTGCCCCTTATCACTGCTTGCTTTCCAAAATGGTAAGCATCAGGGATGTAAGAGAACAATTTTTGCCACTCATTGTATCTTACTTACAAAATGCTCTTCTCCATTTATGTGACAAGTGGCAACTGGGTCAGCGGAAGAACTTGTGCTGCGGTAAAAAAATAGGAAATTTTTTTACATAAACTTATAACACTTACAGTGAATATACTAAACCAATTACATAACTAATTATGATAATTTAAAATAATTAATTATGAATTAAGTATAATAATTATTAATTAATTAATGAAGTAATTCGTCAATTAAATTCAATTTGAATACTTTAAGTTTATATAAAGATTTATTGAAAAATAAACGCTCATGGTCAAAACATTTACTCTTGAAACAACAGGTGATGAATCTAAAAGTTATGATTAGATTAAACATGAAAAGTAAGCTTTTTACATTAAAGTGACAAAGTAAATTAACGGATTAGAAAAAACAAAATAAGTCGAGGAAGAGAGACATATCGTTGACAAATGACAAGCCAAAATAAATGAATGAAAATAAAATAGAGAGAGAGAAAGAAAAAATTTCATCCACAACAAGCAACTAAAAGAAGCTTTTTCCCTTGAGCTTTGCAGTTATGGATATAGACAGTCCATGTGGATTTTGTGTTCCGCCTGTTTTCTCTCTGTCGACCCACATGTTGCATTGTCCTCACCAATCATATGCACCATCCCTCTTCTATGTGTCCTTTCTAATAGGATAAATTATTATTTAAATATGGTATACTTAATTAGGTACATTAAGTCAATCAGAATTTAATATTTTTATAAAATATTATGAAATTAATTGTGAAATATAAAAATTTATGAAAATATTAAATTTTAATTAGATTAATGCACTCAATTATAATACACCATATTTAAATAAAAATTTCACTTCCAATAAGGCTATAGAATTTGGGTTTTGATGTGTTGTATAACTGGGGTTAGTTATTAGAAGAAAATAGAAAAAGAACTCAATCTTTGTTCAGCCATGTCTAGTACTAGCTCTTCCTAAGTGGTGCAGATGCTCTAGAATCAACTCCTTCGCCTAGAGTATACTCCCTATCCATCATTGCTATTTTGTGAAAGATTTGAGTGTTTGGTACCCACTTTATGTCTAAAGTATTATGTTTAAGTAAGAATTTCTCTTCCAATAGATGCTATTGAAATTGGGTTTTGATGTCCTGTATAACTGGGGTTAGTTATTAGAAGAAAATAGAAAAAGAAGTCAATCTTTGTTCAGCCATGTCTAGTACTAGCTCTTCCTAAGTGGTGAAGATGCTCTAGAATCAACTCCTTCGCCTAGAGTATACTCCCTATCCATCATTGCTATTTTGCGAAAGATTTGAGTGTTTGGTACCCACCTTATGCCTAAAGCAATTAAAGGTGAGGGATAATAATGGTGGAAATTTTTATGGTATCTGATGATTATGGTACTCAATGAAATTCCAAATATTCATCAAATATTGATCTCATAATAAATGTTTGAAATTTCATTAAAAATAACAAGCAGCCGCGTAGAATTTCCCAAGTAATGGTTGATGAGTTCCATATTATATATTATTTTCAAATCATGGCCAATCAATGCTGGACTTGTACAACAGAAAGATGTTTTCTGGGCCGGTCGGTGCGTATTTGCCACTTGGTTCCTAGTAGCAGCAAACTTAAGAAAAGCTCATAACCGGGAAAGCAATATCAAAGTTCAAACACATTTCCCAACCAAACCAATTGGAGAAGACAAGGTGCTGCCAATTGTTTTAGTAAAATGCATATTTGTTAGTACCCAACGTAGTTAATGCTAAACTTATTTGTTGCTCACCAACACATCCATCTGCAATTGAAGGATCCCACTTGTTTTTAAATATTTTAATAGATAACATATCAAGTAGGGTCCTCACCCGTGAACTGACAAGTAATGCAGTACTGGCATTGTCTCTGGTTGATAAAACTTCTTAGTTCTTGAGTACATTTTTCTCTCCAACCATGCATCCCCTGGCACATATGGATCATTGCTCATTCAATGTTGAAATTGAATTTAAATAATTTTTTCTTATTGTTTAGCTCTTAGCAATATCATCCCTCAAAATCCTAATTATCAATTATGTGAAAAGCCCTTCCAAGTCCATTTATTATATAACACAGTATTTTGTTGCAGCAGTGTGTGTCTGCTGCTAAACTGTAGAAAATAGATGGAAAAGAAAAGAAAATTGCTTCAAGTGGAATCTTTTATCATATGTGACATAAACAATTACAGTTTTCCGTCAAACAAACATTGGAGATATGTCTGCCAATCAAACCAACGTTACAAGTGATGGAGTCAATTCATATTTGCAGATCTATTAATTGTCCGTGCGTACAAGCTATGACAAGTCAGCATCCAAAGTTCCAAACCTCATCTGAACTTTTATGTAACTATACATAAAGCAATATGCATTAGCTTGACACACGTCGAAGTGTCTTCCTCGGATGGTGAAATAAAAAAGGTAGAGAAATACTATTAGGATTTGTTTTGGCAAACCTTAGCTTGAGAAGGAAGAAAGAAAGATTTCCAATTTAATCATCAGCATATATATGAGGCTTTCAATATCCATGAGACTAGAACCATGCACCAGATATACAACCAACCAAGTAAGCGACTTCCCTCTAATTTAATTTGTAGTTTGCCACGTAAATATTCCCTGGACTCTTCTCTTCCCTTTTATTATGGTACGCACGTATGACACATCAACAATCTTAAAGTTGAATCACCATTACTACTTTATAAACTTATGCTTTAATCATCAATATGGAATGTTTCTGGGGCTCAGGGCTATCCCTGTTTGTTATAGTTTGGTAACTCCTAGCTCTTTCTGAAAAAAAAAAAAAAGGCGTAGGCTTACTATAGCTTCAGTAATTTCCCGACCTCATGTGTCAATGTGCTTGTCTGGTTCTTCGGGTGGGAAATTGAACCTACATGTATGTCATAAAGGACACTAGCATGCATGACAGAGGGTTGGGGTTGGGGCTATAGCTAATAAAAAATGTTAGTTTGGTACATAAGGGTGCAATAATTTTTACCAGTGACAACATGTATGTACTTAGAGTGGTGTCACAATCTGATGAAGTTAATGAAAAACTACATCTACATGTGGCTTAATAAAACACTCAAAAAATGACACGAGACTTATCATAAGCTTAATCAGCTATTTTGTCCTCATGGTAGCAGACATCCATGTATGGATACACCGATATCTTAGCCTTCGGTCCAGTCTTCATCATTCATCAACAGCATGATTAAGAAGTTTCAACTTGAATATAGTCTGAAATTGAAGTATTTTCAAGGGTTATTAAAAAGCTAGAGTAAGATTAACGTAATTAGTATGAATGGAGATCTAATCCAAAACTTATCACCAATAGACCAATCTTATCAGATGCTAATAATGAGTACCGCCATATAATTATTTGTTTTTTTTTTTTGGTAACATCATGCATATCTGTTGCTTTAATTTGTAGTATTTCAAATGATAATGCTAAATGGGGAGATTGATCCAGTATTAAGGATTTAATTGTCGGGAAAGACGGTTTGTCGGGTATGCTTTGCATCCAATTACGCCCATTAATTTGCTCAAGTTGAATGTAGGTGTGATAATGACAACAACCTTTTTCCCCATCAAGAAGTAGCTCTAATTAAAATAGTATTAATTTGTTAAATTTTCATCTTAATAAGTTGACGTAGATAGGTTGTGATTTGAGATCAATTTTTCCTCTTTCGGTTAAAGAGGAGAATGTTTAGGAAAAATTTTAAAAAGTTTTTTATGTTATGTAAGTAACGTAACAAATTGCCAGGAAACATGGCAAAGACGACAGTAAAAAACATCTCGGGGATGTGTCTCCGGCTGCTTGAACTATGTTTTATGCTAAAAAAAACAACAGTGAGCTAAGCTGCATTTGATTCTGAGAAACTTTATCAAGATATCTGTATCCAGAGAAAAAAAAAATGAGTACACTAACAAGCAACATATCTTGTTCTTATATAATTTTTTCGCATGGTGTCTTATATATATTGTCTTTGTTTGTGGGAAGGAGATAAGGACAGGAGATTATCTTAGGATCAGAATCTTCTTCTATTAGATAAAAATAAGAAAGGATTAGATTCTATTAATTGAAAATACATGTTTAAATTTATATACCATATATAGTATATGTAATTTTTTTTTATAACATACAGCATGGGATATCTATAAAATTTATCTTTTACAAAAAACAGGCCCCTCTTCTAACAGGAGAGGATCCGTCTCCATTATCCTATTCCTATTCCAGTATTCCTCTTCATAAGAAAAGTCCCAATGTTCCATTCAGAGGAGAGTCTTAATTGGGGATGGGAAGGGACCGACTTTGGGGATGGTTGGGGATGGCACAGGCGATTGTAGGAGCCAATGGGATATGGGGGACCACAGATGGTCCCACTTAGGCATGACCCTTAAGCCAATGAATTCATGAATTGCTCTGTTCCTTTTTGTCTAAAGAAGGAAGATGATTGAAATATAAGTTGAGTAGTTGACATTGATTTATAATAGGGAGCTTCAGGAGGGACCCATACCTCTCTGCACCTAAGACATGGGCTGTCCCAGCGTTGCACTTGCAATTTTATCATGTGTTTGAAAAAAACGTAAAAAATTAATTATTTTAATAATTAATTATTGTATAATTTTTTTGTTATAATTGATTATAATAAAATTAATTTTATGTTTTGATATATTAATTGAAAATTAATTTTAAGTTAATATATTTTGTTTTAGTAGTATTAAAAAAATTAATTTTATTATTAAATTATCAAATAATATATATAATAATTAAAAAAATTATTTAATTTATGATAAAATATTATTTACATCTTAAAGTATAAAAAATAATTTATAATCTAAAATTATAAATTAAAATTTTAACATTATAAAAAAATTATAATATATTAAATTTTATGTAAAAAATTTAAACTGATTTTATTAAACATATGATAATACTTATACAATAACATTTTTTCCGAAAAAAATATGTTGAGAACGAATTTAATCGTTTCCAGCTATTAGTCTATATATATAACCCACTACTTGTTTTATTTTATGTTCTCCTCCCTTCAGTTCCTTGTTACTCTTGAACTCTCCTTTTCCCTGCTATATCTTACTTGTCATATATTTCATATAAATAAATATTAAATAGCCACCAGCTATGTCTTTCAACTAAAGATTCCCAAAAGAAAAAAAAAATTAAGAGCAAATACTAGATTACCTAAAATATAGTTTTAAAATAGACAAATAAAAATTGTTGTAATTTTTTTTTTGTATCGAAATTCCAAACTTTAAAAATAGTTATCGGGAGGAATATCATATTTGGGGTTTGAACTCACTAGGTGTGAACTTATGACAAAAATTCAATTCTTATTAGTAGCAATGAGAACAGCGATGACAACACATTTTTGTTATTTGCAACAACAAAAACGAATATAAAAATAATTGCAATCAACTTGAATAAAATAAAATAAGTATTGTTCTTGTTTAATGGAATGGGCATCTTCTGATAAATAAGCATTTTTATTTCAAATCTTCAATTCAACGATTCTACCAAATAAATTAGGAGATATCATGGGTGGATATAAATTTAACATGTTAGATTTATATATATTTATAAAAAATTAAAAAAAAAATTTTTTATGTTAAATAAATTTAATGAGACTTATTTTTTTAATTATTTATAAATATATACAAATTTAACGTATTAAATTTGTATTCACCTAAGAATATATCATAAACTAATACGGTCTACAGATGTGTGGTTGAGTTGCGATTGGGCCAGACTTCATTTGGTTCTAGTATTAGACCTTTCAATTTCGATCATATCTTACGGTGGAAACTTGGTTTGTTGTTTAGGTGTCCGCCCAATTGTGGTGGGTTACGGGCCTAGTCCACTATTTTGTATTTATGTATTGTTATTGCGAACCATGTTAGTTGGATTGATTAATCTAGATTTTCTTTATATCTTGCTAATATAAAATTTGAATAAAGGTTAAATTAAAATTCTATTTACCATAATTTTAGTTATTTTTAATTTAGTTCCTATATTTTTTAAATCAATTTCTATACTTACAATCATTTTTAGAATAATTCTCATCGTTAACTTTTATTATAATATAATTATAACACTATCACTTAGTTAACTTAATAAGTGTTTTTTTCATTCCAGTTTGTCTTCATTTGTTCAATAGGTATTCCTTTATATTATTGTTTTCTATGAAATATCCAATAACAACTAAATTGGCAATGTTATACTAGAAAAGGAAAATAACATCAAACTAACCTAAATTTTTACTCAGTTATAAATAGTTACATTAAACCTTTAAATCTTACAATTTAGTCTTTAAACTACACTAATTCTTGCAATTAATCACTTTTAGTTTGTCTAATTTAAGTTAGTTGACTAATAGAATATTGTGTCACAAAAAAAATTTAAAATACGCTCAGAGTATATACTTTAAGCATATTTGTAACCGTTCATATTAAATTTAATAATATTTTTATTTTGTAATTCAACTGCATGTAGAATATAAGTACGGCATGTTACAATTTAAGTGAAGTAGTATAATAAAAATTTCTCGTGCGTTATGTGAAAACACATGAGTTATTAATAATTTACTTGTCATGTGAATTAATAACTCATATATTTATACATGACACAATATTTTGTTGGTTAATTGATTGAAATTACAAGAAAGACTAATTGAAATAATACAATATTTTAAGGATTGAATTGGAAAATTTAAGGTTTAGGGTGACTGTTTATAATTTTAACTTTTTAATAATCTCATAAGATATGCAAGTAACACATTTTTTTTTGTTAAACTTCGGATTTTCTTTTAAAGGTTCAAAATTAAAATCGTATTAAGATTGGGTGAGTAGAATTTGCGAAAAATTGAGAATAACTATCCTCTTATGTAGGACGGTGCATTGATAATAAAATAGTTAAATAAATAATTTTATTTATATCATAAAACTAATAGTTGGATACTCCTTTACGAGGAGTGTAATTATTTATTAGGAGCCTTGCCGCTCCTACGCAGTCTATATATATATATATATATATGTACGGGTTATATCTAGTGAGATGAGTTTTTATTGTGAGAGGATAAAAGGAAAGAATCTTGACCATATAACTATACATGAATGGTCGAGATTAAAAGTTACTTAAATGTCGTGTATCACTTAAAAAGTCACATACGTTTATGTTTCTAATCTTGACCATTCATATAAGATCCAATTGTCGATATGTATTCTTTTCACCCTGAATAAAATTCATATATATATATATATATAATATCCTACTCAGGTAGTGAAGTGTTTATTATGAGAGATGAGAAGAGTAAATATTGGCCAACTTAGTTGATTGATCATATGGTGAATTAAGATTAACATAAATAAATGAATTTTTTAAGTGTCACACGACCTTTAAGAATTTTTAATCTTAATCTACGTATGAATGGTCAAGATTTAATCATCTCATCCTCTCAAATAAAAATTCTTCATGATATGTCCCTATATATATATATATATGAGAGAGAGATCAACTTTTAATCTTACACTCATTTTAAATGTTAGATCAACTTTCATCTAATGGTTATTTTTAATGAAATAATCTCAACCATTAAATGAAAGTGGATCTAATCAAAAATTAAAGTCAAAAAAACATTCTACAGAAATGATCTCTCTCTCTATATATATATATATATATATATATATATATATATATATAGTGTTATTATTTATTAGGAGCCTTGCCCCTCCTACGCAGTCCATGTATATTACTCGTGATTCCACGGGTTACTCTTTGTTTCAATTATTTTGTTAAAAGTTAGTAATTAGAATGATAAAGTAATTAAGAAGTAGCACACTAATAATTGCAAAATGATAATAGGATAATAAAAATAATGATTTAATTTATATACAATATCAGTATATAAAAAATTTAACATCATCAATTAATTATATATTGTCACATAACTAAAAATATTTGATTTTCATAAAAATTATTTCAAAAATCACACATATAATAATATATGATCGATTGATAATGTAATTTTTTTACATTAATAATACATCAAAATTAAACTCAAATAATAAGACTTATCAAATATACAACAAATATTTTAATATTTCAATATTCTTTTGATGTTTTTTAAAATTTTATTTTAAATTATTAAATATTCGCAAATACTCATCAATATCTACTCCACTTCTCCCACGATGATCATAAATGGTTTCTCACAATGTAGATAAGGGAAACACTACCCACTCTACCTCGTTGATATTCTCATATAGGTACATAAATTTTTTTAGGTGGTCACGGTTTATCATGTCATCACTTAGATACTTAAATTATTATTTAATATGTGTAAAAGTATTATTAATGATTAGTATAATTCTATGATAGTCCATATTATTTTACACTTATCAAATAATAATTTGAGTGTTTATGATAGACCGTACCTATTTAAGAATTATTCTATAGGAACATATAAATAATACAGATAAGAAATAAGAAAAAAAATATTAACAATGTAACCGATAAATTTTTTTATTCATTGACATTTTGACAACAGAAACTGTTTTCGGTAGATATAATTTGACTTTAGCAAATTTGGTGGAAGTTAACATTTATTTTGTTATTATGTTTTCTTTTGGCTAATTTAAAAATTTTATATTGAATTATTAAGTATTTGCAAACACCCATGGGTTTCTGTCATTTTTGCACGAATCATAAATGAGTACCCATTATAAGAATAGGAAAAACATTACCCGTCCTGCCCCAGTCCCGTTGACTTTCCAATCTCGAAATGTAAATAGGAAAATAAAAATAAGAATAATATTAGAAATGTAACCAATAAAATTTTTTATTCATTGAATTTTCAACAAAAAAATTATCTTTGGTGTATAAAATTTAGTTTTAGTGAATGTTAAAATTTATTTTATTGTTATGTTTTCTTTTGGTGAATTTTAAAATTTTGTATTGAATTATTAAATACCTACGAATATCCACGAGTGCCCACATTTTTTGCGGTGATCATAAATGGGTATCCGCAATGGAGACGAAAAAATACTATCCGCCCTAGTCTTGCCTTGTTGATTTTCCTATTTGGGAGTATGTAAATAATATAGATATAAAAATAAAAATAAAAATAAGATCAGCAATACTCATTAAATTTTTAACAAAAGAAATTGTCTTCAACAGATAAAATTTGACTTGTGCAAATTTAGTAGATGTTAATTTTCTTTGTGATTTTTAAAATTTTATATTAAATTATTAAGTACTTATGGATTTCTATTTTTTCTATAAAGATCATAAATAGATACTCGTGATGGAACAAAAGAGACACTATCCATTTCATCTTATTTACATTTCTATACGAAAATATGTAAATGATTTCTATACGATAATATGTTAAAAATGTAGCTAGAAAAAACAAAAGAAGAGGTTTTGATTGGATTTTTTTTTTTCCATAGAGTGACAATAGAAGTAATATATTGAAAGGGAAAAAAAAAAGGAGGGGGAGGAATGTGCCGTAAAGACGAAGAGGAGAGAAGGAGAGAGAAAAAGTTAAGAAAGAGAAATTAGGAAGAAAAAAGAAAAATTTATTATAGAGATAAAACAATCTCTAATCTAATAAATATAAAGAAAAAGATGATTCTATACCTTTTTAGATATATAGGTATTATATACATTTTTTAAGAATGTGTGATTGAAGAAAGAGAATGATGATAAGAAAAAGTAAGTATAATAAATAGTATTAAATGAGATGTAAAAAAAATATATATGTCTTGTTTGTCTTAAAATATCGAAATTATAAATATAAAGGTATAAACACTTCAATTTGAAAAAAAGTAAAGGGTAGTATAATAATTTAATAAAAAATAAAATAAAAAAATATTTAAAAAGACAAATTTATCTTCAATCCAACAAATTATTTTTCATCAAAGCTTTGGACAACAATGTAATTTTACAGGAAGAAGTAAAAAACTTAAAAAGAAAGCTTCGGCCGTTCCACATGTGGAATGCACGGATTAATTCATTTTTATTTATTAAATTAAAATATATATTTTTAGAATAGTTTAATTTTTTAATCTATTTTTTAAAATGACATATTATTTTTAATTTCTCTTTTTTAAATTTTTAAATTTAAATTTATTTTAAACTAATTATGCTTACTTCTTTTATAATTTTAAACATTTTTTCCTTTTTAATCTATAATTTTTAGAGTTTACTTGAAATTAAAAATGCATGTGCAATGTTTGGGATATTCCTAATTATTTAAATTCAAGTGAGAAATTAAATTGAGATTAATTAAACCAAATAACTTATACATCAGATAACGTTTCTCATAGAACTCTAAACCCTTCCCAACCATTGATTGAGTAAAAACACAAAAAATGAAAATATAAAAACAAAAATAAGAAGCCCCTCCTACCCCTTGAATCGTTTGGAGTTTGGGAAAAACTTTCTTATACATCATATCACACTTTAAAACAAAAAATTCATATTGTGCATTCAAAATAATACAATACTATTACATTATTAATACCTTAAATTTAAATTAAGCTAAAAATGAGTTTTAGGGCTGTTTTGGATTGTGATATGGATCACAGTTGAGTAGATCAACCTGACACACGTATCATCGGAATCCATCCTGAATACCTTAGGAAAGCATTGGACATTGTAAAGACTTCAGTACCACGTATATCAAATTGCATCATTGGGCAATTATCTTAAGATCATGATATTTATATAGAGGATAAATCCTAAAGATATCTGTAACTGTCAATCACGATCTTACAAAATTATAACGTCTATAACTATCTTTATTTACTCATAATTGTAGTATTAACGTTCTGATCTTATAAGGATTTCCTACTACAATTAAGGAAAATTAAACCTTAATTGTACTCTATAAATATCAAGTTCAATCACCTTCTACAAATAACTTATTGCTCTTAACCATAAATCCTACTTATGCACATCATCACTTAAGCATTGTAATCTCTTTAGAAGTACCAATCCCCCAGTTCAACACGTTTCATTGCTGCTACGCAAGAAAAAAATTATTATATACATATCTATTTTAAGTACCCTCAATATCTACTACTAAACATTGATACTGTTGATGAAAAACAATAAACTTCAATTCTCATTACTATGATCGTGATCACTATCCAGGCAACACTGCCAATTTCTTATGGCTAACATCACAACTCACGATTTGGTTCATTAAGGATCCAAAAGCTCAAATCTTCAGACAAATTACAGGTCAAACAACTTCTCTGACCGTGAACACCTGTGAAGTTAATGCGATCATGGCACAGTTGGCATCATGGGTGCACACAGGAAAAAACCCAATGGGCAATGATTGCGCTTTCCTCAAACTCGAGCCGCAGTCGCCCACCACTAAGAAGCGTGCCTCCAACGCACCGCTTCTCTCCACTTCCAGCAATAGCTGGTCCCGCTCGCGCAAAGAGAAACCAAGCCCTGACCCAGATGCATTCCTGCCTCTCTCGTCACTGATCTTATGGATTCGACCTATGTAGTACAGGAGCCGCATCATGGTATACTTCTCAAGGTCCTCCGCGTCGCTTCCCCTATACTACACCCTCTGCTCCTCCATCACCCCTCCGATGTGATGTAGTAAGCCAGCGATGAAGCCAGACAGTGCGGCCCAAACCGAGAAGATAGCAGTGGTCAACGGTGACCCAATGAAAACCTCAAACTGCCATTAATGGGAGATCGAGTACAGTCTACAGATGTGTGGTTGAGTTGCGATTGGGCCAGACTTCATTTGGTTCTAGTATTAGACCTTTCGATTTCGATCATTTCTAACGGTGGAAACTTGGTTTATTGTTTAGGTGTCCGCCCAATTGTGGTGGGTTACGGGCCTAGTCCACTATTTTGTTTTTATATCTTGCTAATATAAAATTTGAATTAAGGTTAAATTAAAATTCTAGTTACTATACTTTTAGTTATTTTTAATTTAATTCTTATAATTTTTAAAATAATGTCCATCATTAACTTTTGTTATAACTTAATTATAACAATATCAGTTTGTTAACTTAATAAATGTTTTTTTATTCAGTAAATGCTCCTTTACATGTATATATATGTAAAACACTAAAATGTTAAGTAGGTATTCTTTCACTATAATATGTGTTCATTTGTTCAATAAGTATTATTTTATATTTTTTTCCTATGAAATATCTAATAAAGACTAAATTGATAATGTTATAATAAAAAAAGAAAATAGCATCAAACTAACCTAAACTTTTAGTCAATTGCAAATAGTTACTTTAAACTTTTAAATATTTCAATTTAGTCTTTAAACTACACAAATTCTTACAATTAATCATTTATACTTCGTTCAATTTAAGTTAACTGACTAACAGAGTATTGTGTCACGAAAAAATTCTAAAATACACTCAGAGTATATACTCTAGACATGTTTGTATTAAATTTAATAGTATTTTTATTTTGTAATTCAACTGCATATATAGTATAAGTATGACGTATTACAATTTAAGTCTTGCGTCACATGAAAATACAAGAGTTATTAATAATTCATTTGTCACGTAAATTAATGACTTACATACTTGTATATGACACAATATTCCGTTAGTTAATTGATTGAGATTAAATGAAAGACTAATTGAAATAATACAATATTTTAGGGAATTGAAAGATTTAAGGTAGAGGGTGACTGTTTGTGATTTTAACTTTTTAATAATCTCATGAGATATGCAAGTTACACAATTTTTGCATAAACTTTGGATTTTCTTTTAAAGGTTCAAAATTAAAATTGTATCAAGATTGGGTGAGTGAAATTTGCGAAAAATTGAGATTAACTATCCTCTTATGTATTATGGTGCAGTCTTTAATTGATAATAAAATAGTTTAAATAATTTTATTTATATATCATAAAACTAATAGTTGGATACTCCTTTACGAGGAGTGTTATTACTTATTAGGAGCCCTGTCCCTCTTACGCAATCAATATATATATATATATATATATATATATATATATATATATATATATATAGGGAGGATCAACTTACATCAACGTAGTTTTTTTCGACTTACACTCATTTTTAATCGTTAGATTCAATTTCATCTAATAGTTACTTTTAATGAAATTATCTTAACCATTAGATAAAAGTGGATCTAACGGTTTAAAATGAATGTAAATAAAAACTTATACTTTGGTGAACCGATCCCCCTCATATATATATATATATATATATCAACTTATATTAGTGTAATTTTTTTTATTATACTTATTTTTTAATCGTTAATTTTATTTTTATCTAATGATTGACATTATTTTATTAAAATTAATTATTAAATAAAAGTAGAACTAACGGTTAAAAATGAATGTAAGAGAAAAAAAATTTATACTTTTCAACCGTTAATTCTACTTTTATCTAATGATTACTTTTAACAATTAAAAATAAGTGTAAGAAAAAAAATTACACTTATATAAATTGATCTCCTCGTATATATATACTAGCATATATACTACTCGTGATTCCACAGGTTACTCTTTGTTTCAATTATTTTGTTAATTCATTTAGTATGTTAGTAATTAGAATGGTAAAGTAATTAAAAAGTAGCACACTAATAATTGCAAAATGATAATAGTATAATAAAAATAATGATTTAATTTATATATAATACTAATATAATTTTTTTTACATCATCAATCAATTATATATTATCACATAATTAAAAATATTTAACTTTTACAATAATTACATATATTATCACATAATTAAAAATATTTAACTTTTACAATAATTACTTCAAAAGTCACTTATATAATAATATATGATTAGTTGATAGTGTAAAAATTTTTACATTAATAATGTATCAAAATTAAACTCAAATAATAAAACTTATCAAATATACAACAAATATTTTAATATTTCAATTTTCTTTTAGTGTTTTTTAAAATTTTATTTAAATTATTAAATATTCACAGATACCTATAGATATTTACTCCACTTCTCCCACGATAATCATAAATGGTTACTCACGATGTGAACAAGGGACATACTACCCACTCTACCCCGTTGATATTCCCATATAGAAACATGTAAATAATGCATATAAGAAATAAGAAAAAAAAGGATTAACAATGTAACTAATAAATTTTTTTATTCATTAATTTTTTGGCAAAATAAATTGTTTTCAGTAGATATGATTTGACTTTAACAAATTTGGTGGAAGTTAACATTTATTTTGTTATTATGTTTTCTTTTGGCGAATTTAAAAAATTTATATTGAACTATTAAGTATCCGCAAACACTCATGGGTTTCTGCCATTTTTGCATAGATCATAAATGAGTACTCATTATGAGAACAGGGAAAACATTACCATCCCTGCCTCACCCCGCCCCGGTCCTGTTGACTTTCCTATCTCGGAATGTAAATAGGAAAATAAAAATAAGAATAAGATTAATAATGTAATCAATAAGATTTTTTATTCATTGAGTTTTGAATAAAAGAAACTATCTTTGATGTATAAAATTTGGCTTCAGTAGATGTTAAAATTTATTTTATTGTTATGTTTTCTTTTGATGAATTTTAAAATTTTATATTGAATTATTAAATATTTACGAATATCTACAAATACTCACATTTCTCGCAGTGATCATAAATGGGCACTCATAGCAACAGGGACGAAGAAGCACTACTCACCTTATCTTTGCCTAACTTTTCTATTTAGAAGCATATAAATAATGTAGATATGAAAATAAAAATAAGAATAAAATTAGCAACATAATTAATAAGATTTTTTATTTATTAAACTTTTAACAAGAAAATCTATCTTCGATAAATAAAATTTGATTTTAGAAAATTTAGTAGATGTTAATTATTATTTTTTTGTGATTTTTAAAATATTATATTCAATTATTAAATATTTATGAATATTTATGGGTACCCACTTTTTCTATAAAGATCATAAATAAGTATTCATAATAGGAACAGAAGAAATACTATCCATTCCATATTATTTACATTTCTATACGAGAATATATAAATAATTTCTATATGATAATATGTTAAAAATGTAGGTAGAAAAACAAAAAGAAGAGGTTTTGATAGGAATTTTTTTTTCCATAGAGTGACACCTGTTTATGATCGGGGTATCTTTTAATATATAGTAATAGAAGTAATACATTGAAAGGAAAAAAAAAAAGGAGGGGAGGAATGTGTCGTAAAGACGAAGAGGAGAGAGAAAAAGTTAAGAAGAAAGAGAAATTAGCAAGAAAAAGGAGAAATTTATTATAGAGATAAAATAATCTATAATCTAATAAATATAAATTATAAACACTTCAATTTGAAAAAAGTAAAGGGTAGTATAGTAATGTAATAAAACATAAAATAAAAAGAATATTTGAAAAGACAAATTTATCTTCAATCCAACAATTATTTTTCATCAATGCTTCGGACAACAATGTAATTTTACAGTAAGAAGTAAAAAACTTAAAAAGAAACCGGCCGTTCCACATGTGGAATACAGTGTAGATGCTACAGTGAAATGCACGGGTTAATTCATTTTTATTTATTAAATTAAAATATATATTTTTAGAATAGTTTAATTTTTTAATCTATTTTTTAAAAAATGACATATTATTTTTAATTTCTATTTTTTAAATTTTTAAATTTAAATATCTTTTAAACTAATTATGCTTATTTTTTTTATAACTTTAAACATTTTTTTCCTTTTTAATCTATAATTTTTAGAGTTTACTTGAAATTAAAAATGCATGTGCAATGTTCAAGATACTTCCTAGTTATTTAAATCTAAGTGAGAAATTAAATTGAGATTAATTAAACCAAATAAATTATACATCAGAAAACGTTTCTCATAGAACTTCAAACCATTCCCAACCCTTTATTGAGTATAAACAAAAAAAAAATGAAAATGCACATGAAAATGCAAAAACAAAAATAAGAAGCCCCTCCTAGTTGTTGGATTTTCTGGAGTTTGGGAAAAACTTCCTTATACATTATACCGCACTTTTAAATAGGAAATTCATATTGTGCATTCAAAATAATATAATACTGCTATATTATTAGTACTCTAAATTTAAATTAAACTAAAAATGAGTTTGACGACTGTTCTGGATTGTGATACAGATCACGATTGAGTGGACCAACCTAGTACATGTACTACCGAAATCTGCCATGAACACCCTAACAAAGTATTGGACATTGTCAAGACCTTGGTACCACGTATATCGAATTGCATCATTAGATAATTATCTTAGGATCACGAGATTTGTGTAAAGAATAAATCTCATAGATATCTGTAACTATCAATCACGATCTTACGAAATTATAACGTTTATAACCGCCTTTATCTACTCATAATTGTAGTATTAACGTTACGATCTTATAGGGATTTCCTGCTATAATTAAGATGAATTAAACCCTGATTGCACTCTATAAATACCAAGTTCAATTACCTTCTACATGTAACTTATTGCTCTTAACCATAAAACCTACTTGTGCACAACATGACTTAAGCGTTGGAGTCCCTTTGGAGGTACTAACCCCCCGGTTCATCACGCTTCATTGTTGATGTGCGAGAAGAAAATCACCTTGTACGTGCCTATTTTAGATTCCCCTCAGTTTCCACTACTGAACATTGACACTGTCTGTGAGAAACGATAAACTTCGATTCCCATCACTATCATCATGGTCACTATCCAGGCAGCACTACCAGTTTCCTATGGCTAACATCATGACTCGTGATTTGGTTCACTTGAGGATCCAAAAGCTCAAATCTTCAGACAAATCACAGGTCAACCAACTTCTTCGACCATGAACACCAGTGAAGTTAATGCGATTATGGCACAGTTGGCACCATGGGCGCACACAGGAAAAACCCAATGGGCAATGACTGTGCTCTCTTCAAACCCGAGCCACAGCCGGCCACCACCAAGAAGCGTGCCTCCAACGCACCGCCTCTCTCTATTTCCAACAATCGTTGGTCCTGTTCGCACAAAGAGAAACTATACCCTGACCCAAATGCATTCTTGTCCCTCTCTTAATCGATCTTGTGGATTCGACCCATGTAGTACAGGACCCGCATCATGGTATACTTCTCAAGATCCTCCGCGCCGCGCATAGATGATGCAGTAAGCCATGGGTAAAGCCAAGCGGTACGACCCAAACAGAGAAGATAGCAGTAGTCGACGGCAACCCAAGGAAAAACTCAAACCGTCATTAATGGGGGACCAATATGCTGGGGGTCCCTTAGCGAGTCATGCGAAAGTGGAGAATCGAGCTCGACTAACCCCATGGCTGCTCGCACAGGGGCTCACAGTAAGGAAGAAGATAAATGATGACAATGGTTGCGCGCGGCCAGTTGCAACAACTATAGAAACTGCTCACAATGTAGCGTTGAGGGGAATTGGAGGAAAGTTAAGGCTCAAATTAGAATTGGAGGAATACTTTCAATTTAACATTAAATAAATGAGTCAAACTTTATCATCCATCACCATTAATACCATCAAGACGCCCATTCACCATCTCCATCGCCACAATTAGTATCTTGGAGCAATGTTCATCCAAAAGCTAGTACCTTGGTCACGACCTCAATCCACGAGTACTTCTTCCCGACATCATTGGAACCAGTACCTCAGTCGTGACTTTGAGTCCACAAGTACTTTGACCTGACACAACCCACAAGGTTACCACACCTTGACGAGATCCGAGGAATACAAAGTTTGAACAGGATTAGTCACTCTAACATCTATACATGATGACCAGATAGAGGAATTCACTTGACCATTGTCCAAGGTCAAGGAGCACATTCAAGGGTTTTTACCTATACTTTACGAGCATGACCTTAACCTATAAACCAACCAAGTTTACAAAGGTTAAGCATATTCTTATACTTTATGTTTAAAGTCTCGAAAGACCCTCAAGCCGGACTCCGCCTTGAGAATGTTTATTAAGCTCGTTCCTTATGAGATCTGGAATTTCTTAAGTCTTGAAGGACCCTTAAGCCGAACTCTGCCTTGAGAATGTCTATTAAACTTGTTCCTTATGTGATCTGAAATTTCTTTAAATGATTCAAAGACCATCAAGCCGGAAAATGCCTTGAGAATGTCTTGAGCCCGTTTCCTATGAGATATAAGGTTTCTTAAATTCCAAGTTAAGAGGAATAACCCACAAAACTCGCTTGTGTGTTTTGGTCGCAAGTTATGGGTCCATATCCAAATCCTCAACACTTTGTCATAACCATTTTGTGGTTGTGAAATTAATTGGCAACACAGATTACGACATTTGTTTTCCACCATTAGGTACCTACCGTGAATATTTTATGTTAAATTGGTTCTGAAATAAAAAAATCCTAAGTATTAGACGATTTTTCGTGTTAAACCATAAACATTAAAGACTTCGGTTATGCATCACCTTAAATTTTGCCTAAGTCCTGAGTGGAATTTCGAGTGCTTAAAAATTAGGTATTGGACCCAATATGGACTATGGAAAAATAAGTAAACATGATAACAATTCTAGTTCATTCTACGGATCCGGGTTGCATACTAGAATGTCTACATCAAATCAATTGACGCGTGGACCTTGTTTGGACTACGACACGTCTTCGAGTGTCATGATCAAACGCCTCTAGATTAGAGCTTATAACTTAATGGAGTAGAACAAATTATGACTTCAAGTAAAGCACGAATTCCGTCACCTGGGAGCATTGAGACTTGCTACTTCATCACATTGGCCAAACGCCAAGTTGGGGGCAACTGTTCTGGAGCATGATTCCAGATTCTATCCATCGGTCAACTCGACACACATCCGACTGGAGTCCGTTGTTGACACCCCAACATAAATTCACTTATGGTGTGCAGTTGAGACCCCCTGAACTATACATGGGGGCAACATATGACATACCTCGGATGACATAATGATAACGTAAGTAGAGCGATCCAGCTCGTATCTCGACCTTACATGTCAATCTCAAAGGCATACAATGATATATTATGGACCTCGGCCCTTTGGAAGACATCATGAGATTCGATGTTAACTCTGACTTTGATTCCTTTGTCTATTACATGCCAAGTGCTCCTATCACACTTGAATACCTTAACACTTAGCTAACCTAGGAAGCACGGACACGCCATTTTAGTGGCGTGTCCACGTGTCGGACACGTGTCCGACACTGACACACAACGACGCGCACACGACACGCGTGTCTCACGTGTCCAAGTGTGTCCAATTAAAATATGTATTTTTTTTGGCTCAGACACTGCCAGGACACATATTGGACACGGACCGGACACATATCGGACACGGCTCATTAAAATTTTTTTTAAAAAAAACTTTGCAGGCCCAAAAACTATGCAGGCCCACGGTTATGGCTTCAGCCTTGCAGGCCCACGGTTATGGCTTCAGCCTTCAAGAAATATCTTCCATTTCCATTCTTCCTCAACGTTGGTGGCTGATGCTAATCAAAGGAAGGAAATTAGGAAATCTATTCCTTCCCCAATCACATGGTCATGGCTTCATTATGTTTCTCTCCAAACCGCAGCCCCTCCGTTGACGACGGCCAAACGCCCATCTCCCTCCAAATCACAGCCCCTCTATTGACGACGGTCGACTGCCTTTCCCCCTCCAAACCGCAACCTTCTTCTCTCCTCTATTGACAATGGTTGACCGCCCAGTTCGTCACCGTTCACGACCAGTTGGTAAGCCCCTCCATTGACAATCGTCCTCACAGCTTACCAGCCACCATCCCCCTTCCAAATCGCGGCCTTGTTCTCTCCTCCATTGACGACTATCAGCCACCCAATTCATCATCGTTCACGGTGACCATCCAAACCACAGCCCCTCCATTGACGACCACCCTCACGGCTTATTATCCAGGAACCATCCCCATCCAAATCGAGGTCACGAGGGAGAGGCTCTGATTTTCTACCTTCCAAATCTGGTTTCCCCCATCCCAACCTTCCAGTACATTGTGGCCTTGCAAGTGACGAACAAGGTATTTTTCCTTCCTGTTTTGCTCTATTTGCATCTGTGTAAAGATTGGAGTATTGGACCATTTTTGTATCTGTGTATTGCCCTATTTGCATATGCTCTATTTTTGTCTCTGCTTGCACTGTTCTGGGTCAAGATTGGACCCTTTTTGCATTATGTATTTATTGCCCTTTTTGCATCTGCTCCGTCTCTGTCTCTGCTTGCACCATTCTGGGTCAAGATTGGACCCTTTTTGGCTTTTTGCATTTGTGTATTGTAACTTGAATTGGGAAGTTTGGGAGTTGTCACTTGATTGTGATATTGTGTTTTATCTTTTATGAAATCATTGTAAGAAAGTACTAAAGATGAGTTCTAGCGGTGTTGAAGAAAGAAATGAAGAAAATTCTGATAAACCTCTATGGAAATTTGTTGTGAAGAAAAACAAAGCAGAGGGTGGTGGGAACTTTGAGTTTGAGTGCAATTATTGTCATCTCACATTTAGAGGATCCTACACTAGGGTAAGGGCACACTTGTTGAAAATTTCAGGGAAGGGAATTAGAGTTTGTGGAAGCATTACAGCTTCAAAGCTTCAAGAGCTTAAAAAAATAGATAGTGAAGCTACATTATTGATTGAAAGTTCAAAGGAAAAGCCTATTCCTCTTCCACCTCTATCTAGGCAATCTCAAAATCTCTCTACAGTTGAAACAAGTAAAAGTAGTCTTGATTCAAGAAAAAAAAGGGCTACAGGACCTTTAGAGAATGCCTTCAACATGCAAGCTAGAGAAACTCTAGATCATGAGATTGCTAGAATGTTCTACTCTTCAGGATTGCCATTTCACTTAGCAAGGAATCCTTATTTTATCAAATCTTTTTCTTTTGCCGCTAATAATTGTATTAGTGGTTATGTTCCTCCGGGATACAATAAGTTGAGGACAACTTTACTTGAAAAAGAAAGAGAGAATGTGGAGAATTTACTGGAGCCAATAAAGAATACATGGAGTCAAAAAGGAGTGAGCATTGTAAGTGACGGGTGGAGTGATCCACAAAGGAGGCCTCTTCTTAATTTCATGGCTGTGACTGAAAGTGAGCCTATGTTTCTAAAAGCCATAAATTGTTCAGATGAGATAAAAAACAAAGATTTTATTGCTAAACAAATGAGAGATGTGGTTATGGAAGTTGGTATCTCTAATATTGTGCAAATTGTGACGGACAATGCACCGGTTTGTAGGGCGACTGGTTTACTAATTGAGGCTGAATTTCCTACTATTCATTGGACTCCTTGTGTTGTCCATACTCTTAATCTTGCTTTGAAGAATATATGTGCGGCTAGGAACTCAGAGAAGAACAATCTTGTCTATGAAGAATGTTCTTGGATTACACAAATTGCTGAAGATGCTTCTTTTATAAAAAATTTCATTGTGAATCATCACATGAGGTTGTCAATTTTCAATGAATTTTCAACACTGAAGTTGCTTAATGTTGCCCCTACACGATTTTCCTCCACCATAGTGATGCTCAAGAGATTTAAACTTCTAAAACATGTTCTCCAAGAGATGGTGATTAGTGAAAAGTGGTCTTCCTACAAGGAAGATGATGTTGGGAAGGCTAAATTTGTTAAAGAAAAGTTACTGAGTGATAGTTGGTGGCAAAATATTGATTTCATCCTTACTTTCACTAACCCTATCTATGATGTGCTAAGAAGCACCGATACGGATGCGCCTACTCTCCATTTGGTGTATGAGATGTGGGATTTGATGATTGAGAAGGTGAAAAAGGCCATATATCACTATGAAAGAAAAGATGAATGTGAACCATCAACCTTCTACAATGTTGTGGAAAAAATATTAACTGGGCGTTGGTCAAGAAGTAGCACACCTCTTCATTGTTTAGCACATTCATTGAACCCAAGGTCATTTCTTTAAATTTATAATATTTTCTTTACAATTAAACATGATAGGATAATTTATAATATTTTTTTCCTTTCCAATTATATAGGTACTATAGCCATGAATGGCTAAGTAAAGACTCCAAACGAGTTCCTCCACATCAAGATGTAGGGCTTACTAAAGAGAGAGTGAAATGCTTGAAGAGGTACTTTCCTAATGAGGATGATAGGAGAAAAGTAAATATTGAGTTTGCTAATTTTTCGGATGGCAGAGAAGGGTTTAATGATTGTGACTCTTTAAGGGATAGAGGTGTCCTTGATGCAAAATCTTGGTGGCTAGTACATGGTGTTCATGCTCCAACTCTTCAAAAGATTGCTTTAAAGCTACTTGGACAACCATCTTCATCTTCATGTTGTGAAAGAAATTGAGGCACCTACTCTTTTATTCATTCCCTTAAAAGGAACAAGATGAAACCCAAGCGTGCCGAGGATTTAGTATATGTCCATACTAATCTTCGTCTCCTTTCAAGAAAAAGTCCACAATACAAGAAAGGAGAAACAATGATGTGGGATATTACGGGAGATGAGTTTTCACCAATTGATGAAGATCATGGAATCCTTGAAGTTGCCAATCTTTCTCTTGATGAACCGGAGTTGGAGAAGGTCCTATTCATCGATGGTGGAGAGCAAAATGAAGCTAATCTTTAGATGTTCCTTCTAATTAATTTTTTTGGATGTACATATACTTGTACATGGTTAGTTATGAGAAGTTGATTTAGGAGAATTTTTTGAAAATGTCTATAGAAATTATGCTCTATATTTTTTGAGATGAGCTTATTAGGTACCATTAACATCTAACAAATATTGGTACATATGACATGTATGAAGATATTGTAAATCTTCAAGTTTATAAAAATTATATTAATGAATTGTGAATCTTTTTTCTTAAATTTTTCAATTATATATATACATAAATCAAGTTCTTTATATGGAATATTGAAATTGGATGACGAGATTTCAAGTACAATTCATTTTGCAATTTTATCTGTAATGCTTTGGAACAAATATGGTCACTTTGTAATTGTTGTTGTTTGCTATAAAAAAAAATAGAGAATGTTAGTTAGGCAGGTTTAATTTTGTCTTGTTTTTGTGAGTATAAACTTCTTATATTGGTGAAGGAAGAAGGTCATTTTCTCTAATGTTCTTTATCATTGATGATAGTTGTCTATCACTCTAAATGAATCACTTGATGGCATACTATTATGCAGATTGGGCAAGGAATTTAGAGGGCTTGATAACATCAAAGACATCTCGCAACTTGTACCTTGTTTTTGAGTATATAGAACATGATCTTACAGGACTTGCATCAAATCCAACCATTAAGTTCTCTAAACCACAGGTACTAATGATTTCTTTTCATTCTCTTAGTCTTCTGTTTCCAATGGTGTTGAGATTCTTGTGCATATGCATGTCAGATATAATTATAGGAAGCATTGTCCTATTTGAACTTTAATAAGTAATTGTGCTTGCTTTCTACTTTGGTTTTAATAATAAAACTTCTAAAACAATATTTTTGTATGTCAGCTGAAATGCTACGTGTTGTAACTGTATATCATGGTTATAGAAGAACAACTGTATATGTTATTGGAAATGTTGTTTGGTAACTTGCTGTAACTCTAAAACAATTATTGTTAGTTTCTTTTCTAGTTAAAAATGAAGATGCTTGTGTTGTCATTAAGGAGTTGTGTTTGAAATGTTACATGTTTATATATATATATATATATATATATATATATATATATATATATATATATATATATATATGTCGTGTCCGATCCTATACTTTTTGAATTCACTCATGTTTGTGTCCAGTGTCATGTCCGTGTCTATGCTTCATAGTAGCTAACCCATCTAAGCGCTAAGCTGGAACAACTATTCTGAACCGTAACACGGACCACATTTGAGTGGACCAACCCGACATGCACACCACCGGAATCAGCCATGAAAACCCCAACAAAGCATTGGACATTGTCAAGACCTCGAAACCACGTATATCAGATTGCGACATTGGGCAAGTATCTTAGGATCACGAGATTTACGAAAAGGATAAATCCCAGAGATGTCTATAACTTCTAATCACGATTTTACGAAATTATAGCACCCATAACCACATTTATATGCTCATAATTGCAATATTAACGTTCTGATCTTTAGGGATTTCCTGCTACAATTAAAGGGAATGAAACCTTAATTGCACTCTATAAATATCATACTTAATCACCTTCTATAGGTAACTTATTGCTCTTAAGCATAAACTCTACATGTGCACAACTTAACTTGAGCGTTAAAATCCCTTTACAGGTATCAACCCTCCCGGTTCAACACACTTCGCTGCTGCTACACAAGGAGAAAATCACCGTATACGTGTCTATTTCTAATACCCCTCAGTATTATAGCTATCTAAACGGGTCGAGGCATTTTTGCGCCGGCCCATATTAGGCCATGTGAGTTTTGAGCTGACATTTTGTTTGTCAACCCACTCTTTTGTAATGTAAACGGGTTGGGTTGGCCTCACCCATTGCAGGCTGACCCATTTAAGTCACCCCATTTGGGCTTTTTTAGTTTCGGGTCGACATTTTGTTAGTCCAACTTGCCCATTTTGTCAGACTATTCAAGCTGGCCCATCAGGCTTGCTCCATTTTGACGACTCTACTCAATATCCACTACTGAACAAGGGCAAAATAAAATTATATGTCAAGTATCACTTATAAACACTATCATAATTTACTTAAGGATGTGCTAGTATATTTGTTTGTTTGTGCATGAAATGGTTGTGCTAGACTACTAGTATTTTACTAGAGGATGTTGATAACATTTCCTTTGTAATTACAATACTTTTTAGTTAATAAGCAACATACTCTATTTCACACTGAAGAAAAAAAATAATTAGCATTAAAAGTAACACATAGGTCCAAACAGTTTACAGAGAATATATTGGTTATCACTTCTTGAAACCAATGGGCAATAAATTAAGATAAATACACTGCCATCCCAACAATTTTTTAATTCGTTGAAGTTGGTTTGGTTAATAAGAAAAAAATAATACATTGTTTTCAAGAAGAATAATTTAAAATAACAGAGAAAATGCCATGAAATCAAGCATGATAGCGCTCCAATCCTATAATTAAAATTATATATTCATATAATTTTTAGATTCTATACGAACTTTGTAATAAAGAAAGCTGACCTTATTATCTTTTGGTCTGGTTAAAAGTAGTGGTAAAATATCTTCACATATTTCAATTGTCAAAATTTTTGTAATAAAAGTTATATGAATAGAGCATCAAGTGAAATATATATTTGTTCCAATATTACACAATACAAAATATCAAAGCATCATTTGACTACCAAATAAATTCAAAGTCGTCTTAGAGGTACATTATATGATCGAGTAAAATACAACCTGATTATATTATAGATCCATGTTAATCCATTTAAAAATCGTG
Source organism: Ormosia emarginata (assembly GCA_029884605.1). NCBI lineage: Eukaryota > Viridiplantae > Streptophyta > Magnoliopsida > Fabales > Fabaceae > Ormosia > Ormosia emarginata. The sequence continues at coordinate 30,144,542 of JAQQTP010000076.1, read as the reverse complement.
TACAATTTGTTAGTTTAAAAAAAATTGTATACAAATTGAGTATATAAAGATAAAGAATATAATCACTTATGTTTGTGTAGCATGTGTGTGTCTATATATATATATATATATATATATATATATATATATATATATATATATATATATATATATATATATATATATATATATATATATAACTTCTAGTATTGGAACTATTAACTTGTGCCATATAATTGCAAGAGAGCAAAGTAAATAAACATGTTGTAATAAACCGAAGCTGTTAACCGTTGCATTCTGTTTTTTCCTTAATTTTATCTTTATCTTTATTTATTGTACTTACAGTTGTTACCTAATTATGTAACATCCCAGGATTGCCTGCAGAATTGATGAGTGTTTCCACAAATCAACACGAATCTTTTCAGTGTGCTTTGTCCTCACTCACACTCATCCTGGAAAACTTCCCAGGAGGTCACCCATCTCACAATTACTCCAGGTCAAGCATGTGTAACCATGGAGTTCTTATGTTCTAGGCTCCCGAAAAGAAGTTGCAACTTGTTGATATGGCTACGCCTAATCAATTCTTTTTAGCCATCCTCAACTATGTAATCTCATACATGCACAGTCTCTGAATCCCTCTCATTCCGGTGCGTATTCAGTTCATTCATGGGACCCTTTGCCTAGAAGCCTGCCAGGAGCTGCTCCTTGTACGTGCTTCTCTTGCACCGGCGTCCACTCCCCGCCCTCGTCGGGCCCGGGATATCACATGCCCACCAACTTCCGCTTGGTTCGTCCCTGAACCACACCGTACTGGGAGAGGTCCCATCTCTGATACCATCTGTAACATCCCAGGACTGCCTGTAGGATTGATGAGTGTCTCCACAAACCAACACGAGTCTTTTCAGCGTGTTTTGTCCTCATTCACATGCATCTTGGGAAACTTCCCAAGAGGTCACCCATCCCACAATTGCTCCAGGTCAAGCACGCTTAACTATGGAGTTCTTATGTTCTAGGCTCCCGAAAATAAGTTGCAACTTGTTGATATGGTTACGCCTAATCAATTCCTTTTAGCCATCATCAACTATGCAGTCCCATACCTGTATAGTCTCTGAATCCCTCTCATTCCGGTGCGTATTCAATTCATTCATGGGAGCCTTCGCCTAAAAGCCTGTCAGGAGCCACTTCTTGTACGTGCTTCTCTTGCACCGGCGTCTACTCCCCGCCCTCGTCGGCCCCGGGACACCACAAATTGCACCTTTAGGAATCTTAGATAGAGTTTAATTACTGATAAGATGTACTTGAGTTAGTTAGCATATCTCTTTATCTCTCTATATTTGTACACAATCACATCTTTTTACCATTTTGACAAAAGCCATCAACACACCATTAAATAAATAAAATAAAATAAAATTTCACGATGCAAGGAAAAATTATAAAGATTGATTGTTATACAAAAAATATCCATTCATTATAACATTTAGCAAAAATACAAAACAGATTTTGGTACCATATATTATCGCATGAAGTCAACAATGGATTCCAAACTAACATAGCTACAGTCTCAAAAGATCCATTAAGAAACCAAGACAAAGTAAAAAAAACTCCATACACCAGCGCCCGAACATAAAAGACCATCCCAACCTAAACTACCTAACTGGACCAAAACAACATTACCAAACATCCCATACATTAATTGCAGTTCAACCATATACATAGCCACCAAAAAAACTTCTTTGCACACATATCACTCATTCTCTATTTTCACTTCCTTTCGAGCTGTAGAAGATGCATCACCAAATGCAGATTCAATACCACCGTCAAAACTCTTCTTTGCAAGAGTTAACTTGACAACAGAACACTTACCCTCAAAACCAAGGCATATTTTAGCTTCATTGAACTGTGTTAGCAAACACTACAAAAATAATAACAAATGTATTAAATAAAATAACAACAAAACCCCATACTCAACCAACAAATAATAAGGATCACACTAATAACCTTTCCAAAGACATAATCCTCATATAGACATCTAGATATACACATGTCAAGAAATGGAGGGGTGAACATATCCTACACGTCAACCAAGCAAAAATAACAATTACTCCCCAATGTAGACCACATGTATTACAAAAAAAAAAAGTAATCTTCTTAGGAGATAAATCAGAGCCACAAAGTTAAAAAAGTGTGAGGAGAGTAGCATCATTAGATATACACCTCACCTTAAATGAACCATCAAACTGATAAAATCTTTGAATTCAATCAATTAAAATTCTAATGGCCAAAAAATAAATAAAAATTATTAGATACTTCTTAGTATCTCAATGCCAAAGTATCAAGACTTAAAATTAGAAAGCGCTTAAAAAAAAAACTCTGAAACAAGCAAGACTTCATGCACACCCTTGATGGAGGTTCGCTTGCTGCAACCAATCCTTCAATTAAAAAATGGCAAAATATCCACGCGGGAGAGCTTAATGTTTCTGTTTACCTTTGAAGGAAAACTTGAAAAAGAATAAGACAAAAATGCATATAAGTTGTATATCAATAATGTGTAGGAGCATATCAAGTGAGAGGAGTTTTTATTGTGAGAGGGTGAGATGAGTAAATCTTGACCATACAACCATACATGGATGATCAAGATTAAAAGTTACTTAAAGGTCATGTGACCACTTAAAAAAGTCAAATGCAATTATATTCTAATCTTGACCATTCATGTAAGATTCAATTGTCAAGATTCACTCCTCTCATCTCTCACTATAAATACTCATCTCACCAGATACATTCCCTAATATGCATATGATAAAAATTGAAAACTATTCATTCTACTATTAAATTTCTTTTCCATAGCCTCAAAACCATGTTTGAAGGCATCTAATTTACTGCGTGTTTGGGATAATTGTGAAAACTTGATTGTTTCAGTAATCGATTATTTCAATAATCTAGCTGTGAAAGCTTGATTATTTCAATAATCGATTATGTTTAGATATGTTAGCTGAAAAATGATTTTAAACTAATTTGTTTCGTTTGGATGATATAAAAATAATTGTTTTTATGTATCAAATTACCAAAATAGGTATAAAATAATTAAAAATATTATTTGATTAATTAAAAAAGTTATTTAATTGAAGACAAAATAATATTTACATCTTACAGTTAGGAATAATCCCAACAACTTTTATGAAAACATCTTACCCAAGAGCTTTTGTTTCAATAGCTTTTTCCTCCAAAAATAAGTTGTTGATTTTTTCCAAATGCTCACCCAAACACATTGCTTTATTTGTCTAACAGCTGAACTTAAAAAAAAAAAGTTGTTGTTCAGCGATTTCAGCTGAACCAAACATGCTATTAGAGGGAGGAAAAGAAGAACTTTTCCCAGCTATTTCATCCATTCCAAAACTTAATTCCATGACCCAACATAGCCACTGAAACCATAAACAAAAGATTTATTCCTATTTGAATATGCTATGTCATTGAGAAACAATTCTTCATTGTTTTCCATAGTAGAGTACAAAAGCTTCTACAAAAAGGAGTATAGAAACACATAACCATTAGTTTAAGAAGCAAACCAACTTTTCCTTAAAGGTAAAAGATCAAAAATCAGATAAGTAAAATGTCAACAATTACAAAGAATTTCCAATCACGCATAAAACAACAATAAAGTTAGAAATATTCTCAGTAAATACTGAATTTAAAGAACATTAACACTAATTTCTTCAATGTTATTTTTCTATTAAAAACAATATCAACAACTACTTTTCTTTTATAATAAAAAGTTTCAATGCATAATAATAAATGAATGAATAACAATAGTCATGATAGCTTAAAACAAAATATAGAATGGTAAATCTCACATATTTAGGTGATTTGGCAATTGGCTTAATTCACGTGATTTCTTAATAAGATCATCTAGACACCTCTGTAGAATTTTGATCATAATTAATTATTAATTTAACAAAAAAATGTGTTGCTAATGGTTTAAGGAACTACAAAACAATTACTTTGCTAGAAATCTCATTCTTGTTGATTGTAGTGGTGATACACAACCCATAATAAAAAGCAAGGCAAGCAACAATTAATCCAAGAAAAGGGTAATCTAAATAGTTAATATAATTGTTAACAATTATCAAGTTCAACAACAGTCTTATGATACAAATAAAAATATAGTAAGCACTGCAACAAACATACTAATGAGATGAATGAAGAAGCTAAGGTCATATTCATGGATAAGAAAGAGACTAATAACTATCCAACAAAGGATATTGATCCAAAAGTTATCTTCTTTGTTTTCATCAAAGGATGAAGGCACACTACTAAGCTTTTGGTTTGATGGATTGCATCAATGAATAGTATAACTCAGGATGCCTTCCATATAACAATAGTAGAAAATGGTAGTAGTATATCTAAAATTGTCTGATAAAAGATTTTAAAAATACTCTACCCCCCAAAAAAGAAACAGAATAAAACAGCAAGAAAATGAACATGACTATCACATAAGTCTTCCAAAAAAATGAATATAAACCATGCACATCTATAAGATTTATTCAAAAAACGATTGTATTCAGAGTAAAATTGAATAGAAAAAGGAAAAATTAGTTACAATGAATTTTGAGGGAATAATAACACTGTTACAAAATTGAGTTCAAACATAGAGAAAATGATAATAATAATCTTACCCTCACAGAAGAAATGGTTTGGCAATAAAATTTATTAATTTTTAATTCATCAAATACATCTATATTAAAATAAGTGTAATCCATCCCATTAAAATAATATATTTTATTATATTAGATCTAATGAATTAAATTTAATTATGGATGTTTAGTAATTCAACCAAAACATATATTGAATATCTAATGGATATCCAATTAAAAACCAATTCAATTGATATCTAATTAAAAAGCAATCTAATTATCCAATGTATTTTACATTTTTTTGGATTCAAATAACTGAATGTATATGTTACTAACTAAATGTTTTTTTAGAGAGAATTTTTTAAGAGAGAGAAATAACTTTTTTTAGAGAGATAATGAAAATTTTTAGAGAGAAAAATATTTTTTATTGAAAAAATGTAAATTTTTAGAGAGAGAAAGTAAATTTTTAAAGAGAGAATACAAATTTTTAGAGAGAGAAAAATATTTTTAGAAAGAGAAATATTTTTTAGAGAAATAATAAAATTTTTTAAAGATTGATTTTTTTAAATGAGTGGGTTGGATATTCATTCATTAAATCTATTAAAATCGATTAATGAATTGATTGAATATTTATCCATTAAATTGAGTCATAGATGAATTAAATAATATTAAATATTTTGTAATAGATCTTAAATGGATTAATAATTTATTTTGGATCTATCCATTATGATTTAATCCAAAATTAAATCAATCCATCCATTTGTCACTCATCCAATCATCCACACTCATCACACTAATGGGGCATAAAAAATGATGTTTCTGGTGTGGGTAAAGAACTGAAATCGAAAAGAAAACCATTGAATTTTAGAGTGAAAATTTTCAAAAAATAAAAAAAATATAATCAAAAGTTCACAATGCTCAACTCTCATTTTACTTGCATTATCTGGACACAAAATGCAGTATCGAGAAAATAAAAAGCACAAAAAATGACAAACCTGCAAAGATCGTGAAGGAACTCGACGTGGAAAAACATGTCTCGAAGAGTAGTTAAAATCAGCCATGTCAAAAGGAAGATTGAGTTTAGATGTTGCCGTACAAAGGGCTTGCTTTGAGAGATAGAAGAAACCCATGGAAGGAAGAAAGAGAACTTTTGGCAAAGGAAGGATACTCAACAAAACCAGAGAAAGAAGAGAAAGCCAAGTGAGCTCTGTGAAGAGGCTTGCTTGTCTCATAGACCTGATTACTTTACCTTTATCAGAGAAACTTCTCCTATACTATTCCTTCAATACCCCGTTAGTGATATCAACATCCACACTTTCGAAGCAAACAATGTCACATGTGCACACAACACACTTCATTTGTAATGTTTAAATTTGGCTTTCAGAAAAAAAAAACAATTTGATTTTCACTTATAAGAATCCTCTTTATTAGTCAATTGGTAAGTATTACCGTAAATAATCGATGGGTTTGTGTCATATTTTATTTAGAATGTGGTGGTCTTCTTTCCTTCTTAACTTTGTTTTACTATAAAGAATTCCACTCATTACATTAAGAATGACTGTGTATCAACTTTTTATTATTATTACTATTAAGTGATATTCAAATTAATTTATGCATATCTTGACTAATTCAATTCTCTCTAATATAGTCAAAAATGAGATTTGAATTTGCCTAATCATACATCTCAAGTTCATATATCACTATGCTAATCCTTTGAGATTTAAAAATGACTATACTTCAATTGCAAGATAAAATACAAGTAAAAGAAATAGTATAAAAACTAAGTGAAAAGTATAATAAGAAGCTAATACTAACAAGTAAGAAGAGAATGCCATTGATTGATTAAAAACTAATATTATTTACCAAAAACTCGGTAAATTACACATTATCCATGAGATTTTGTTCAATTTTTCTTTTTATGCATAATTTTATTTTATAATAATACATAATCTTAAACTACTAATCTTGATAAAAATTTATAATAGAATTATCAATTATATATTAACAAAAAAATCTTTAAATTCGAACTCAAGTCATTTTATTAACGTGAGCGAACATTTGACAAAGTGAGCCAATCTATATGAGCATAACCCTCCTTAAATTATGACAAAAAATATGAACTTATGTTTTCAATCTATTCTAAATATAAACATCTTCATGTGAGAATTACGTAATTTTTTTTTAATATAATCGTCAAATACTTAACTTCTAAAACACATGCAAACTTTCAACGTTACATTAAAAAAAATTATTTACTTTTTTATTATATTTTAGAGTAATTATGTGTTGTAAAATAAAATTAATGTGTGAAAAAAGTAAAAATGAGTTAAACCTCCAAATAATGCATACTTTACCCAACTAAAGATACGAAGTCACATATATATATATATATATATATATATATATATATATATATATATATATATATATATATATATAAATAATATATATATTTTATTTAATATTATATATTATATATATATATATATATTATTTTCTCTCTTAATGTACACTCTTGTACAGTATGATTTCGCATGGAGCAGTGATTAGAAAACAAGATTTAATCTCCATAGTTCGATAAACCCTAATGCCTCTTTCCACATCGAATAGCTTCACTTGGCTGCTCACTTCCATGAGGGTTCTGCAACTGGGCTTGTTACTGGCTTTGGCATCTGGATTTGCAGCCATTTCTATTTACATCACCGGAGTCTCTAATCCCTCTGTATGTATGTATGTATATCTGATTGAAATGGGTGTAACAGATGGCTTCAATCTGCGTTAAATCTAACGAGTGTAATGTAACCATGCACAGATCCCAATTATCAGCTCACAGATGAAGACACGCAAGCGTTGCTTTCGTTGCACAACACTTTCGAGAAGTGTGTGGTGAGGTTTCCCTCTCCTTCTTTAGTTTTGTTTATTGCCTTTTGTGTTCTTGTTGCATTTGCCTTAAAATTGCATTGTTTGTCATGTATAGTTTTCCATAAAAAACATACAACGTTGTTGCTTAGATTATGTATCAACGTTTGATTGTTTAAGTAGTGAATTCAGGAAGCAGATTGTAAACCTGAATTTTGGTTTGGTTCCAATTGGATGCCTAGAACATTTCGATAAAATAAGATCTCTGCATATTTGTAAATACTAAAATACACTAACATTGAATGTTGGACATTTGGACCATTGATAATTGTAGGGAACCTTTTCTACTAAATTTCAAAAGATAATATTTTTTTGTGCTGAAAACTATTGTATTTTCTTTGAAAGGATTATGCTGATGAAAAGATTTCTTAATTTTGATTGCACCTCAGCGCGGTATTTATTTTAGATTGTAGTACTTTGGTTTTGATTTGATTTCTTATGGTCTCAGCACTTTATACTTCTTTCAAGTCTTGTATTCTCAGTATGGATTCTTTGGATGATTCGACTGACTTGCTCATTTTGTGTTTTATGCAGAGTGCAAATGGACTTGGCCTGAAAGCAGCTAGGGACGGAGATTATTGCCAAACCACAATAAAGTTCCCCAGTGACACCATCCCCAAATGGGTAAATATTCCTAATCATTCACTGACCAATTTGTTATTCATGAAAAAAAAAAGTGTTGCATATGTGGTCCTCAAAAATATGTTGATTTTGACAACCTACAACCTGGGGTAAAATTGGTTCCTCCTATTCAGAAGTATGGATTGTGATGTACTTAATCATGTGTGGTTTAAAAGTAGTTAAACAATTATCCCATTAATTGACTTATGGAAATTTTTGTATTAACAGAGAGATCCCAAAACTGGTGAACTTGAAGCTCTGTCTTTTGATTTTAATCTATGTGAAGCTGTGGCTACATGGGAACAGGTAAGCAACTTGGTCTGTGTTTTCATGATTGTGATTACCTAGAAATCTATCATCCCTTTCATGAGATATAAATCCAGATTCCAGATGCTTTTGATATTCTATATTTGATAGATATTGCTGTTACACCCAGTGAATACACATTTTTTAGTCTACCACAAGGCAATTCAATTACCCTTGCCATCCTTTAGGCATTAATGTCAAGTTCCTTGTTTTTACTACTACTACTACTACTACTACTACTATTATTGTTATTGTTGTTGTTATTATTTATTTATTTTTTGCATTCTAAAAGAAACTTACGGTGTATGCTTTACATTTTATTGTTGTGTGTCATGAATTGATTGCTCAGGTGCGGAACAGTACCACTATACTCACCAAGGAATTTATTGATTCTTTACCAAATGGATGGGAGGAATATGCATGGCGTAGGATCAATAAAGGAATACTTCTGTAAGTGAGCGACTGAATTTTACTAATCAGTTAAGTAATTATGCAATAATGGTAACCTATAAGGATGACAGCCAAACTAAATTCACAGTTTAATTCATTTATTAGAAATGAATTATAGTAGTATACTTTATATAGCTGATTATAAATTTCCAGAAAGGTTATGCAAATTTCAAAACCTGAAATGGTCTGAAGTTTTCTTTATCCAAGAATGCAATAGTGTGAGCTTTATATCCAGAAATAATGCATATGATATGTTAGTTGAACTAGGATACCCTGTCAATTTGTCAGTCCTAAGACTTTTTTACTTGTCTGTTAAGAAGTCCACTAGAATTAACTTCTGTGACAAATCAATGTTAAAAAAATAGAATATAAGCCAAGAGACTTACAAGGTTCAGCCTATAGGCCAGCATCCACATGTTCTTGTGGAGGTGATAAAACCTTTTCTTAAGCTGTCTTTTCCACTCTACTGCTAATTGCTAAATACAACATAGGCTTCTCAGTATATATCATACTCATCATGTTCCATGTTTAACATATTTAGAATTACCTATAGTGTTAAATTCAGGGGTTCTTATTTAGAAGGAAATTAAAGTTAATGGAAAGTCTCATAGAATAGGATCTTTCTGTTTTGCAGCAACCGCTGTGAGAACATGACCTTGTGCTTGGAGAAACTTTCACTAGTGCTCCCTGAAACGCCACCATACTTCCCAAGGCAGTTTGGGCGCTGTGCTGTTATTGGTAATTCAGGAGATCTCTTGAAAACAAAATTTGGGAAGGAGATAAATGGTTATGATGCTGTCATTAGAGAAAATGGTGCTCCAATACAGGTTATTTGCTCAACAGGGTGTTTCTGGTGTTCTTTTTTGGTCCCAAAAGTTAAGACCTTGTCCCACTCAATTTTATTTATGACGGCAGAACTACACTGATTATGTGGGTAGGAAAAGCACATTTCGCCTTCTAAACCGAGGATCTGCCAAAGCACTGGATAAAGTCGTTGAATTAGATGGTATCGCCACTTTTTATAATGAGTCCCACTTGTTATAATGCCTATCATGAGTTACTGGAACCTTACTACCAATGCTGTTTCTGCAGAACAAAGAAAAGAGGCCTTGATAATAAAAACAACAATTCATGACATCATGAGCAAAATGATTCGGGTATGTTTCCTTATCAAAAGAAACCACCTTCTAAAAGCATTACTTTTAGGCTTAAATATGTTTTTTGTCTCTGAAAATATAGCATTTTTTGGTTTTGGTCCCTCTAATTTTTTTTTTTTTTTAGTCCCTGTCCCGTTAATGAAACTCCTTTAAGTGCTTACGTGACAAATAGATGTCCCATTCACTGATGTCACATGTCAGTAGCTCCGTTTGCCACCAAGCACTTAACGGAGGTTCACTAACGACATACTAATTGCAGGGACTAAAACAAAAATATAAAATAAAAACAATTTTAGAGGGACCAAAACCAACAAAAAAATTTTAGAGGAACCAAAACCAAAAAGTGCTATATTTTGTGGGAACAAAAACATATTTAAGCCTTAATTTTATATTTGTTGTGCCACACATTCTATATGCCCACTTGCAAAGCAATTGGCTTTTTGTCTTACGCAGGAACTTCCTATAAAAAATCCTGTCTATCTCATGCTAGGTGCATCCTTTGGTTCAGCAGCTAAAGGAACTGGGCTTAAGGCTCTTGAATTTGCCCTCTCTATGTGTGATTCTGTGGATATGTATGGTTTCACTGTGGATCCTGGTTATAAAGAATGGTATAATATTTTCTGTTGGCAACTAGTTTTTGTGGTTAAATACTTCTTTCTTTGGAATATGATTACGTGATCAATAAAACTTTTATTTTTCTTTTAGGACAAGATATTTCTCTGAATCTCGTCAAGGCCATACCCCATTGCATGGTAGAGCTTATTACCAGATGATGGAGTGCTTGGGAGTAAGTAAACTGTACTTGTTACTGCATGTACAAATTATTTAGATTTTGTTAATTTTAGCATCATGAAAGATGAAGTGAAGTTGTGGAGGTCTTAGGTTCAAGTCATACTAATGACTTTCCTCTGGTACAAAAGAAAATAGATATTTTCCTCATTATTGGCCGAGGGTTATGCTCATTATTGAAATTTCATACTTAGATTGCATAAATCATAAGCAAGGATGTTTTTTCTGTGTTGACTTAGTTCTTAGTAGTATGAGTACAATCATCTTGTTTCTTGTTTTTCAATCATTGACTTCGTCTATCTGCTTCCATTGTCAAGCTTATCAAAATCCATTCTCCCATGCGAGCTGATCCAAACCGTGTTGTAAAATGGGTTCCAAGCCACCATATTATAAGGGCTGCCAGGATTGCATCAGATAAATTATTGAGGTAAATGATATTCCCCGCGCCCCCCCCCCCAAAATATTTGTGCCTTTTTAAAAAACATTTTTGTATGGATTTTACCAGGGGACCTGATGTATAAATATGTAATTATAGTAGCAAGTGTCTTAATATCTCTTGGCTTGTGCTCCTATTAAGACAAAGCTGAAATTGTGACGAATAAAATATTTAGTAGTTTATTGGCAATGTTCATGAGTAGAAGGGTGTTGGTCTTTTGACCAGTTCTATTGGAAAACTGGCAAATCCCGAAAGGTCATGAGCCTTTTGTATAACTTCATTTCATCAATCATATGGCCCTGCTAGTTTATTATTCTATGGGCCTTCAAATTATCTGTCCAAATGTAAAAGTTAGAGATATCAAATAGTAGTTTTGGAAGGCATATTATATTGATCATCAATGCCTCATGCAATCCCACAATTTTCTGAACGCACACATGGCATGCTATTAATTGTTGTTCAACATTAATTGAGCTCGACATTGTGAGTGGAGATTGATTGTATGTGAGACTAGCTGGACTTTGTCGATTTTATGATTTCTACAGGAGAGTTGGAGCAGGATCTGGAGATCCACTGGGTGCATGTTCCATTATTAAGAAGCAAGTTAAAAGAAATCTAAATGCAATTTCAAAGCTCAGAAAGGCGGCACTTGATCATATAAGGTACGTGAAGAGCACAACCATGTATCCTCTGGAGCATAGTCCTGGACATGGGTTGCTTTGCACTGTGCCATCTGATTGAACTGTAAAGGGATTTTATGCGTTCAGCTTGTGCTGTCAGGAAGCATCTTACCTCCTGATTTGCCAAATCTTCTGTTTGTTCAGCTTTTGCAATATATATGTGATTAACTTGAAAAAATGGCGATGAAGCTTCTTCCTCCTCGCCGGTGTGGTGGCAAATCCATGAAATCTTTTTATTCATTCTCTTTTTTCTTTTTTTTTGGGTTTAGAAACTTTTTAAGGACTTACATTTGGTTAGGTAGATGATGACAGAACAGCAAGGACAAAATTTTGTGGCATCTGTGCCGCTTAGTTGAACACTATAATGAGTTGAGCTGTAATGATTAACTTTTGTTTTTCTTGAAATAATTAATATTACAGTTTTAGTCCATGTTATAGCTTGACACGTTCGTGTATGCCTTGCTGTTTTTTTTTATCTACTGTGTTGCACTGCCTACTTCCTTTAGATCCTATTGGAGTAGTTCTAGATTTCTTAAACTGGCGTCAGCATATATGATTTTCGTGTTAATGTTTATCAGAAAGAAATTTTAATGATAATTTCTTTGTTCCAAACAATGTCAGAGGTGTTAGCACCTGCAGAGGCTCTACAAATGATGAGGATATTAAAGGTATGTGGTACATTCGTCATAATAATAAAATAAGAAAGGAAGTTTATGTAATAAAGACAAAATTTAAGAGAAATTAGAGTAATGTACTCAAAATTATTAACATATTTATTAGTACATAATAAAATAAGAAGTGTGAAAGCAGAATCTTTCTCTTTTCTTCTAAGGCTGCATTTGGTAGACATGATAAGGAGGATCTCATAGTATTAGCTAATACTATCAAGCTTTATCAAGTGTTTGGTAGTTTAATCTGATAGTATAGTCAAATCAGGTTATTTTTTTATTATATTCTGACCTGATTATTTTATCATCTCCCTATCTTTTGATTAGACTTGATACGATATCTTTTCTCACCCTATCTCAACTTCATCCCCTGTCTTGTTCTTAGTCACAGTCACCATTGTTACCCGTTGAACCAGAGTTGCGCCGCCTTTTGCCCAGCTTGCCGAAGCAGCTGCGCCACCACACTTCGTCAATCAAGCACCATCGCGACACACCATCTGAGTTGTCGCCCCCCTGCCTTATTCCTAGTCACAGCCACCATCATCACCCGTTGAACCAGAGTTGCGCTGTCCTTTGCCCAGCTCGCCGGAACAGTTGTGCCACCACACTACGCCAGTCAAGCACCACCGCGACACACCATCGTCACCAGATCTAAGTTGTCGCCCCTTGTCTTGTTCTTAGTCACAGCCACCATCGTCACCACCGCCAGATCTGAATTCTGACTTGGATACTTAACCCGATAGTACAATACCACTTCACTACCCTCGACCTCACTCTCACAGCAGAGCCACATTCTGCTCGATTAGACGGTGGCCTCCATTTTCCGGCGACAACGTGCACTGTTCCGCCTTCTTGCACTTCCTCCTCCGAGCTTTGCCGATTCTACTTCAAGCCTTCAATGCAAAATCTCAGAAGCCTTCAACGCAAAATCTCAGGTTCATTTCTGATTTTATGCATTCTACTATTTTCTTCTTTTGGCTATATAGGCATCTTCATTTTGCTCTTATTTTTCATTTCAGAAAAAGAACTTTCAACAAAAGTAGAAAAAAAAATTTATCTTGTCATGGTGGGTTGGTGATCCAGAAAAAAGATGTTTGTATTTGAGGATGTGGCTATTTTCATTTTTCATTATTTTTGTGCATAGATGGGTTTGAATATGTGAAAGGTGAGAGCTAAGTATGAGTTCATTAATTTTGTTTACATGGCAAGGTTTCTTTACGGTAAAATTGGGTGAGAAGTGGAAGATGATAAGAAAAGTGAATAATAGTATGATCATAGTAGATAATTACATATATTATCAAATTATTTATACTATATGTACCAAATGTTTGATAGTATAAAAACTTATCAGTTTGTTTATACTATCAGATCTTATCTTCTTGTCTTATACTATCATCTCTTATACTATCAAGTGTATTGAACATAACCTCAACTCTTGATGTATATTTTTAGCACCGACTTTGTTAAATATGAAAAATTCTTACATCTTCATGGAGTAATGGAGTAAGAATTGAGAAGTAAGAATTAAGATTTTTTACTCTAGGAAAGTTTCTACCATTAATTTTTTTCATTCCTTTTTTCTCTCCTTTTCATTCTTTAAAAGGAGCTCTTGAAATGATCTATGAAGAAAGAAATATTCGTTTGATGTATATGTTCCTCCAACGGTATGAAAGAAACACTCGTCAAATATATATATACACACAAGGTGATGCTTGATACACATCTTATATTAGGACGTATCAATTGAGAGCACCGTAAGAACTACCGAGCAATATAGTTCACAAGCTCATAAGACCAACTTAGTAAATTGGAGAGTAAAAAATAATAGAGTATAGAATAAAACAGAATACGTGGGGTTTGGCCTTTTTCATTTTTTTGTCATAGATAGAGATTAAAAAAAGTCTCTACTTAATGGCAAGAGAAAGGTCTTCAGTTAATTAGTTTGAGAGTTAAATAATCATAATAAAAAAACATGTAGGTCTAACAGTGAGTCTCTTCTCTGACCTATTCTTTCTTTGTGATCCAAATCCCTATTAGAAGTGGACCGAGTTCTAACAAACACTGAGTATTGGACCGGGCCGTATGACTGACTTTATTGGGCCTAGCATCTATCTATAACAACGTGTTTTTACTTGTTAGTGCCTGGCTATATTTCACTAATACTATATTTTTTTTTTCTTTATATTGTAATTAGATAGTATTTGTCTCAACTTATGTATACATCGACTAATCAACATCTTCAATTTGTTCAAAGACAAGCAATCTATGTTGAGATTAGAAGATTTATAAGAATATTCCTTACAGTCTCACCCTAAGAAATTGATATAGTTAATATTCGAATATGTTCTACTAGTACTATATTATATTTAAATATATACATATAATTTGTTCGAATACTTAGAATAAAATAAATATATAAAAAAGCTACTTATCATAATAAAATAATCATATTTTATTTGTATCTTTTTATTTTTGTTTCTAAGAGTATCTTTACTTAATAGATGAGAAAATAATCTTTTAAGGTATGATTAGGCGCTTAGGTAGAGATTCGTCCTAATAGTATTATTTTCATACACATAGATTTTGATATCGAATCCAAACATATTTAAAAGACTTGAGTTTCTTTCATTCGGATCAATACTCATTAATTTTATTTTATATCTATTATATTATGAAAAGTGATTATTTCATGTAAAATTTATTATTATTTCAAAATTATTATAATGTATCAAATTCGGCATCAACTCAATTGAAATATAATCTCGTTATTTGTTTAATTTTTATATATTTAATTTTTTTTAACTTTCTCACAAACTCATTCTATATCCTACAAGAATATTATAATTACATATAACATGATTTGACATCTTTTTTACGTAAATATACAGTAAATATACATTTATTATATTTTGAGTGGACAAAAAATATTATCCATTGAAATAGGTTGCTTGATTTGACACTTAATTATAACTTTTGTTTTTTAAAAAAATTCTTTATTTTAAAGAATCAACCCTCCATTATTAATCTCCACTACATTACTACTACTGGTTTTTGTAATAAAATTTTAAATATTATTTCCAATATACAAACACTAAAACTGATTATGTTCTCTGGTCTGGACTGTGATCCGAAATTTCACCTAATAGAATCAACTCAGCACACGTTGCATCAATACTCCAGTTAAGTCGTAAACTCACGGAACACGGCATTCGACCGTAATAACGAAGATCACTAGATCTGTACAGATATTCATAACTATCAATAATTATCTTGCGAGATTATAATATCCATAATTACCTTTATCAGTGGATAATCACCTTATCTACATTCTTAAATTATAAGAATGCTTTCTAGTAATAAAAGAAAGACGATCCTTAACAGAATATCAATCATATATACCTACATTTAATATTAATCTCATTATAATTTTAATCACACTTTATAAATACTAAATTAAATCAATCTAATCAAATATTTATTATCTCATTATATAAATCTTATTTATATATTATCTGATTTCAACGTTAAAATCATTTTACAAGTATTCACCCTCTAATTGAAACGCTTGATAGTAATTATACAAAGAAAAAATCACTATGTATGTGCCATCCTCATATATTCTCTGAATCCAAGTCTCTAATTTTAACTATTCAACAATGCTGTATGCCATCTGCCAATTTTTTTTAAAAAAAAACAGTGCCTGCATGCCATCTCAAATCAAATATCAAATAAAATAATAATAATTCATGTGAGGTAATGTCTATTTATCAGGGTACAAATAAAACAAAATCTGTAACCAAAATAATAATAATAAAACAAATCATTGGAATCCAACTCCAACTCTCCAAGCTCCAAAGGGTTCTAATTACTAATTTGGTCGAAATGGCACCACAAATGTTTAATTTTTGTGAGTTGGCCTTCAAGTTACAAGTTACGACGCGCACACACACCTGACTCCTATTTCTGTCACTTCATTTACTCCACTTCTTTCACTACCTCTCCTCCCCCTAGCCTGCACCTGCCACCGCCTAGTATTTTTCCTCTCTCTGTCTGTTCTTAATTCTTATCCATTTGACTTAATCACACACCCAAACCCCATAACCTTTCCTTTTCTCTTAGAAATTTGAAAACCCAAAGCAACCAAAAACCCTATCCCTATTCCTGCATTTCTCACCAACTCCAATGGCTGAGATTCAACCGCCGGAGGGGCAGATGAACGGCGGCGGAACCATGATTCTGAACTCTGTCGAACCCCTCGGACTCGGATCAAAGCGGCAGAGGAGGCCAAGCGTCCGATTAGGCGACATCGGTGGAGACCCACCCTACGATTCCCACCCTCGCCGCAACCCCCACAAGCCTTGGAAGCCCAACCCCTTCCCCAAGGACCCTAACCCCTCAGGTAAACCCTCCAAGACTCGACCTTTAACCAATTTGAGTTCCGTCCCGGAAACCCTAGACGAAACAGAAACCAATATTAACATCGATACCGTCGCCATTGGTAGCTGGAAACTCAAGGAATCATCCAAGAAGAGGGCTTCCACCAAGAGAGTCAGATCCAATTGGGTTTCAAGAATCGACGAAGGCGGTGGCGGCGGCGGGGAGGGAGAAGAAAAATTCAGTGGCGGTGAAGATTTGGATTATGGGTATCGAGAATTTGATGTGGAAAATTCGGAGAGCCCTTTGAGAGAACAGAGCCCTGTTCATTCTGTGGAGAATTTGGGTGTTGATGGTTTGCATAGGAGGTCCTCCTTCAAGGGTGGGGACTACCACGAAGGTGTTGAGCTTTCTGGGCCCTCTTATACTGATGCCAGGGATTGGAAATGCGATAGGAACAATGAGAATGGTGGTGGTGGAAGATGTGGAGAAGATGGGGTCAGAATTTGGCTTAATGGGTTGGGGCTAGGTCGCTATGCTCCTGTATTTGAAGTGCATGAGGTTGATGATGAGGTATTGCCAATGTTAACCCTAGAGGATCTCAAAGATATGGGGATCAATGCTGTTGGCTCCAGAAGAAAAATGTACTGTGCAATTCAGAAGCTTGGGAAGGGGTTCTCCTGAGCTTTACCTTGTTTTTTGGTACAAAATGTTAGCAGCAGGGGAGGGGAGGGGAGGATTCTCAGCCATAGCAAATTAAGATGCATATGTCTGAACTGAGTTCTAGTATGTTCTCCCTTAACTTTTTGTTTTTTAGGCTTGGAATCATTAGGTCTTCACATGTTCTTATTTGAGAAACATCCTTTTTGAAATCCAGTGCAAGTACATATAACTCTGCGAATTTTGTTGGAGTAATTCATTGTGTCTATTACTGAAGTAATTCTAGTTGTATTAACTCGGAAAGAGCAATAGGAGGAAAAAGAAACATGTTATGACGCATTTGGAAAGTTTTTCCTTAACTCTGTGTTTGGATGTTTTTCCTCTCATTACCTGTCATCCAAACATAGTGTAAAAGAAAAGGAAAATACTGGTTAATTTCTTCATTCTATCCATTGGAATATACAAGAGATGCATCTTTATAGTTTTTTTGTGGGTGCTCCCTAGATGTGGTGTTTCTTGAAGAGTTATCATACCAAGAAAATCAATAAATTTCTTTATTTTAATCTAATATGTCATTTTGGCTGCTATTCTTAAGGAAAATTACTTATTATAACATTTTAGCACATCGATTTTGTAGATATGATCGCAGTTTGGTATGTTTTGTATACGATTATCATAGTATTTAATGGAATTAATGTATCCTCAATTTCCTTGTTACTTGCAATTAATGCCATTGGCAACATCTGTCTCTCTAACCACCTTCAACACCAAGCAATAGGATGATTGCAAGTTTGCAATGTTGTACATTCTGTTAGTGGTAGAATTTGGTGTTTGACTGTTCAACAATGTTTTTATGTTTAACTGGGATTGTTGGAATTAACTGAGCTGGTGTTTAGCTACTGTTTTTTGGTGCTTCCTCCAAAGCCTATTTGTTCTTGGGTGGATGTGCTTTGGTATGAAAACACTTTGCAATTATTATTTTTTAAATAGGGCGAGTGTATGGTGGTCAGTAATGTTGTTACGCAGAAATGATATAAAGCATATTGTGTTGCAATTGAATTCTTTTTGTCTAGTGATGGATGCACCAACTAGAAGTGGCAAATTTGGTGTGGTTAGTGAATCAGGTGTGAGTATCTTACTATTTGTTGATGCTCCTTGAAATTTGAGTGCATATTTCCGTTATTTTCAGTCTTGATTTAATTTTTGGTAATTTTAATATATGAGAATGAGAGAGAGTGATGTTTGTTTCTATGGTTGGATTTGCAACTTCACACCTTGCAGTTTTCTTTGAACTGCAGGGGATCCATATCTATTTTTGGATTAGCACATCTTGAAATTGTCTTCGGATGGTGGATAAATTTGATAAAAGATGATTGAGATCGGAGAAGTAAGCTCCATTGACAGTATGGATACTTGCTAAAAGAATAGTATGTTTACCCTCTACATAATTACATAAAGAAGAAATGAGGGTTAAAATGCCTAGACAAAGTTTACTCTTACGCAATGTTTTAAAAATTGAACTGGAGATTGGGCTAACAAGGTTTAAAAATTGAACTAGAGATTGGGCTAGCAAGGTTTTTAAGTCATAGTTTGATTAGTTTAACAGGTTAAATTTGTGGTTAAATTAAAAATTATTTAAATTAAAAATATGATTAGTTCATGATCTAATTGATTTAACTTGTTGGTTCGGTTAGATGTTAAAAATATTGCTATTATGATACTCCTTCTCCTCCGAGGTTTTGTCGGACTCCTGCCATTGGGACCAAAGTATTTTCTCTTCCCATGGGATTAACTGATTAATAGAGGTAGGGAATAATAGTGAAGATGAGGAATGTGTTTAATGATTGCATTAATGGAAAGCAAGCACCTGGTAGATAGATGGGAAATTACGTGTGCTAGTGCTTAGTGAGGTTCCTAGCGGGAGGAAACTAAAATAAATAATGGCAATGGAAAAACGGCAAACTATTGAGATCTGTTGATATTGGTGATTGAGCTACGTATCAAATTATCACTTTCACTTTTCACTTCGAACTATTTATATATTATGTACACCCGTTAGCAAGCGGGGCGCATGTTTGGATTAGGAAAATGTTTGTTGTGATATTAAATTTGACATCTCAAATAAATATTATTTGAGATGTAAATGTAAATGTAAACAAATATTAAAATATATTACATTTTAAGATAAAATAAACGTATTAAATAAATATAATAAGATTTTTTGAATTATATGAGTACACGAGTGACTGTTACTGTTCAAGTCACTACTGTCATGATATGTTCTTTTTGTTGTTCAGAACAGTGGTTCAACCTATCAATGTAACAAGTTGTCAAATCATTAAATTACAGCTAAGGTAGCTTGGAGACAAGATGAAAAGTACATTCCAAGTTGAGGAGTGCAATTCAATCCTTTTGACCATCCCATTCCAAACTCTGACATGATTATAACAGATTTGTGGTTCCGTTATCCACCTCGGGTGAAGTATTGCTTGATTATAACAAAGGGTAGCCACTAAAGCAGTACTGTATAGGCAATTATCATCATATGTGCTTACCAATACCATTGTCCATAAGCAACCCCCGCAAAGAAAGGCATAGCTGAAGAATCCAAAAATGTCTCCTGCAAGAAAATCAACTGGTTTAGTTGATCTCTGAAGAGAAGTGCCACTATTCTAATTATCTAGAACATTTTTCTTGTGTTGGTCATGTAATTTTATCTTTGAACAACTTGAGCAGATCTTCTGTTTCG
Source organism: Ormosia emarginata (assembly GCA_029884605.1). Classification (NCBI taxonomy): domain Eukaryota; kingdom Viridiplantae; phylum Streptophyta; class Magnoliopsida; order Fabales; family Fabaceae; genus Ormosia; species Ormosia emarginata. Next base: position 30,124,126 of record JAQQTP010000076.1, on the reverse strand, counting down.
GCCACAACTTTAACAGGCTTGAAAAGCCATCGAACTACAGAAGTTTCACAACATTTTAAAATCACGTCTTTCTCTTGCTGCAGCTTCTTTGGTTCGGCTGCAAAGTACTTTACAATGGTCACCAGCTCGAATAATCCAGAGGGACAAAACAAAAACAAAAAAAATAAAAAGAGAAAGAAGAGAAGGTTGTGTTTGTGTATGTGTTTGGTGGCGATTATAATTTTTTAGAATAAACAATCATTTTAGTTAAAAGATACAGATGATATTAATTTAATCTTCTAAAGAAAATTGACACTAATTTAGTTCATTAATTATGAAAAGAGATATCAAAATTGTGTTTATGTATATAGACTATGAGAACATTATTAATAGAATTTTGATTGAAGAATTAAATTGATGTCACTTTTGTTTTGTTTGTTTCAAGAGAAAATTGATGTTAAAGAAAATGAATTAAATTAAAATTTTAGGAATATTAATTTTATTTTTTTTTATAATTGAAAGAAAATTAGAGATTAAAATTAATGTAATATGATCTCTACTTTCCCATAAAATCATTCATCTGGCCTTCACCAGAAAGATGATATCAATTAAATTGATTTGGATTATACCATACATTTATATCAAAATTATACCCCTTCTGCTTCTTCTTCCTACCTGCGGTATCGAAGATGCCTTCTGGTTCTTCTTCCTTTTGTGTCCTTTTTATCATGTTCTTCTACAGGTCTGGGTAATAGAAAAAGTCAAAAAACAAAACAAAACAAAAATCGGTTGGCTTGATTCGGACAACTTCTTTCATTTACCGAACCACACCACGAACACTCTTAATGGGTATGAAAGGATTCGACGGCGGCTTTTATATGCTCACTATTCAATAAAAGAATAATGATATCTGTACAAACTTTATCATCACAAATTCGCGCGCGAGCTAATAAATTCTAAGATATACTCATCTGACCATTCAAAAAAAGTTAAAATAAAATCATGTTATCTAATAGTTTGCATATGAGTCTAAGAAGGATTTGTGAGGGAAGGGTACGTATCATATTTACCAAAAAAAAAAAAAAAAAAAGAGAGCAAGGAATTTTACGTTGGGTTAAGGGGTCGTTGGGGGTTGGGGGAAGGGCTTCGAAATCGTTACACGCTGGGAGGAAAACTTATCAATTTTTTTTTTATATATTAAAATATATTTAATAAAATTTGATATAAATATTATATAATTATAAATAACAAATCAAAAAATTTATTAAATAAATAATTTCAAATTAAATTTTTTATAATTTGGTGTTAATAAATTAATTTTTTGTAATTAATATTTAATATAAAATTATTTTTTAAAAATTTATAAAAAAACTATTTATAGATTAAAATAAAATTAATTTTTGTTTATAATTAATTAATTATGGTAAGGATATATATGTTATTTTATATAATTATAATTTTTTTTGTTTCTTATTTTATATAATTATAAAATGTATTTATTTACTTAATATAAATTTAAAAATGTTTAATTAAAAAATATAATAATATATTTATATTTCATTATACATTTAATAAGAACTAAATATGTCATTTTATATAATTATATATTATATTTTTTTATTTTTCATTTAACTCTCATTTTCTTTCTCTTCATTTTTCTTTAACATCCAAACAATAAGAAAAAAAAATATTTTTCCATAGACAACCATTTATTTTCCAAAACACACCATTGTTTCACGTTTTTTCTTCTAACGTTTTTGTGATCACATAGCCATCCAAACAAAGATTTATATAATTAAGAGATTAAATTGATGTTATTTTTTATTATTAATGAACTAAATTAATGTCAATTTTAAAGGATTAAATTAATATTTTTTTATAATTGAAAGACTAAATTAGAGATTAAAATAAATGTAATATGATCTCTACTTTCCCATAAAATCATGTCATCTGGCCTTCACCAGTAGAGATTCATAATTCTATTGTTTTGGATTCAACCATAACAGGTTGGATGACAAAATTATTAGGCCTCTGCGAAAATCATACCTGCGGTATCGAAGATGCCTATGGTAGGAAACCTTTTGTGTCCTTTTTATCATGTTCTTCTACAGTTCTACTAATAGAAAAAAGTCAAAAAAACAAAACAAAACAAAAATCGGTTGGCTTGATTCGGACAACTTCTTTCAAAATTTACCGAACCACACCACGAACACTCTTAATGGGTATGAAAGGATCATAAATCTTTTATATGCTCACTATTCAATAAAAGAATAATGATATCTGTACAAACTTTATCATCACAAATTCCTAATAAATTCTAAGATATACTCATCTGGACCATTCAAAAAAAGTTAAAATAAAATCATGTTATCTAATAGTTTGCACATGAGTCTAAGAAGGATTTGTGATAATAAAATATGTACAAGTATCATATTTACCAAAAAATAAAGAAAAAGAGTGCAAGTATCATTTTACCTTTAGTTAAAATGTCTATTGTGTGTTGGCATATAATGCCTTGAAAATCTTACACGCTCAAACAATAAACTTATCTACGTTTTGTGATTACCAATATTGCCTCCTCGCTATTTTTTTTTCTTTATATTTACCTATTTATCTTTATCAGTTTTACTCACATTAATTTATAATTATTGCAAAATTAATATTAAAAGTGTTATTGATATTTTAATTATTAATATGCTATCGTTATCTAATAGCCATGCGATGTTTATTATTGCAATGTTATTAAAATTCATAAACATATGATATAATAATTGATATATGCAACTATTTATTAGTTATATGTACAAAATTAGAAAGTATATTTTTTAGAAATTCAAATTATGTCTAAAATTGCTAATCGCAAGTAAACAATGACATCACACATGTTTAGACATTGAAGATGTAATAACATGAGATTCATGTATCACAGAATTTCAGAATAAGATATCTTATACCTAGGCATTTCTTACCCATACATCTTATATGCCAGAAAATGTCCGTGTATATCAAACACCTCTTTAGAGTCAATCAACACATTTTGTGAAAGGCAACATTTTTTTATAGAATAACAATAGTTACCCTGTAGGATAACCATATAGTGATCTTAAGGGTTATTTAAGTTGACAACTGACTGAAAGAAACATTATCTCTAAGGTTATGTTTAGCATCATAGAAGAACAAAAAAAAAAAGAAAGGAGAAGTGAAAGAGGTATCATTCCATTGTTTGGTATCATTCAAATAGAAAAAAAAAAAAAGAATATTTCTCTTCTTTGTTTGGTTTTATAAAAAATGAATCAAAATATATGTAAATAAATAAAAATGTGTGTATATTTTAGTGAGACCTACAAAAATTTCTCTTTTCTCTTTCTTTTCATCCAAGAGGAGAAAGATAGAGAAATTGTGAGATCCATAAAAAGTTCATCCCTCAAAATCATTTCTCTCACATTCACACATGCATACCAAACAAGGGAGAGGTGCAATCCTTCTCTCTTTTTCCTTTCCTTTCTGCCCAAAAACATCATACCAAACATACCATAAAATAATAAGTTCATGTGTTTTTACTAACAAGTGTCTTAAAATAAAATAAAAAATTTTAAATGAAAAGATAAAACTTTTTCAATTTTCAATGTATTAAATAATTTGTTTTTATTTTAAAATTTTTATTTTTTATTTCATAACAAGTGTTCTTAAGGTATCTTTTAACAAAATCCTAATTTTATTTGAATTAATCCAGCTACGAATGGGCGCAAAGTGACATATATAAAATTAGAGTACTGATATTTGCAAAACTTTTTTCACATCAAAACATTACATCTTTTTTCTTTTATGTAAAAAAAAGAGAAACTCCAATACTTACTTTATCTCCTTTTCTTTTCCTAAAAAAAAATTGTAGAGGTATGATGTAAAAAAAAGACGTGGAATTATCATTTCTCATCAAATTATACATGATTAATTATATACACAGCACTCAAGTACAGGGATGTATCTCCAAGGCTGAGAAGAAGGTTTTTCTTGGTTTTTGAGGCAGATATGCAGATTCCCTGTAAAAGGCAGGGGATCTTTGCAGGATTGTAAAGCATGACTTGTTTTACTGGAAAATCATTATCTCCAAGAACTTCAAAACCCATCTTCTGCAACTCTAACCTGAAAAAGTTTCTGTTTTCAGTTTTTCACGTATTCTGTCACGCTTTTGAGACCCCACATATAGAATAAATTGTTCCATTCCATGTCATCCAATGATCAAGCCAGGAGGTTGAACTTGAATGCCAGAAAAATAGAAAACAAGGGTGACTCAGTGCACCAGACTCCCATCATTGTGAGGTCTGTATAAGATCAACAATGCTACATATACACACGTACACACACATCAAGTAACATTAACTCACATTTATACAATTTTTACCATTTGATTACAATTATGTTTCTGCCACCTAGAAAATGTGACAGATGTGACTCTGCACCTGATATGTAATTAGCATTTTTCATATAAGATATGTGCAATGCAGCCTTACTCCTCCCATGACCAGTGACCACCGGTCACAATCTGCTGGAGCCATCCTCTCCTAGAGTAACTTTTTATGTTAGATATTATTTGTTTAGCAGCTGGAGGTGTTATTGAAGTACCGTGAAGATGACCAGGACATGTGTATAATGTCATTTGATTAATATCACCATGTCATATCATTTATCTATTTTTCCCTTGAGACATAGTCATTTGTGTACATTTTCTATATGCCAAATGCACCTTTTTCATCTTTTATACATTATGTTACTTTGGATTGATACATATCATTCCCATTCAGAAGCCAAAGAAGACACCGTGAAAATAGGCTAGAGGTAAAAAATGGATTTTGATTGGTATAAGATTAACTGCAATTTTTTTTTATAAAATGGATAAATAAACGGCTTTCTTCTGGATCCTAAAAGTAAAATGTTAAGAATAATTCACTCAAAGAATTCCTATCAAAGCGCTACCTGGAATTGACACATATCTTACAGAGTGCATATATATGCGCTGGCATAAACGCAGGACATTCATCAGCTAGCAGTGGCTTTCCTTAAATGATCAGCAATTCAGCATTCATATGGTAAGAGTGAAGAAGAAGAAGGTCTAGCAAGTAAGACAAGAGCCAAGCAAGTAGCTAAGGAAGCTTGCCAATTAACCAAACAAGGGTCTCCATCTTCGTATGAGACAAAGTCCCCGGAATGGAATAGCTAGGCAAGTCATCCTTGGCTACCAGACATGACTCTTCGCCTACATACAAGACCCTTCCTCTCAACCTGAATTCTGATGTCAACACCGAATGACCAAACGCCTATTTATATAGCCACTATCACCCGAGACATGACACTTGAATCTTATAGTCACAATGTGACATAAAATAAAAGAGTTTATATATTTGATGGCATATTCCTTACTATCAATTAAATGTTACTTGGCCTCAACCATGACTTCTCCTCGCTTCTTTATCTCATATACCAAACTATTATCCAATGAAACTATGGCGGTAGCCAGAGATAGAGGTTAGAGAATATGTTCCAAAACCTAGGAGGGACCAGCCATTCATATATGTATTCATCAATATTAGTCTGCTTAGTGCTATGCTGCTCCTATCGTGAGCCAACTTGCATTGAATCTGTTCGTTTTGACATTCATTCTCTTTCCTTAATTCTGAACGTTGGAACCCCATGATAATATTTAATTTCAACTTCATTGTTCCGTTTTGTCTAGTAACAAATTTCACCTTTTGCATTGTTTTTCTGCTGTTTGGAAAGGGGTCACTCTTTATGTGTAATATAATCAAATTGGATCCACCGAATTATAAACAAACAAGAGCAAGATCCAACTAACTCTTTATTTATAGATAACCATAAATTTCAGTTTATGAAATGATGGTAAATGTTTGTGAATATCAGAATATGTATGTCATGTTTATTCGCATCCAGTCATTAGCAACACAATAACCTCAAGGGTTTGATATTGTGATAGGTGAGTATGTGATGTGTGTATATGTACATAGTTAATGGTTCAAATCCTAATTATAACAATTTTTTGGATGGAGATCATCTGTCTCTATTTCCTGTCTCCGCACTTAAATTCTGTCAAGTGTAAAAAAAATTAAAATACAAGGAGACATGTTAAGTTTAGAATACTTGACAAAATTTAAGTAAGGAGACAGGGAAGGAGATAAGAAATGGGGACAGGTGATCCTAATCTCAATTTTTTAGGGTTAAACTACAAGGATATCATTTTGAATCTCCTAGTTTTGGTAGAATGGAGAGGTGAATTAGTGGATGACTTACCTTGACTAGACTCAAAGAAATAGATTAGTCGAGATGCTTGCAAGTTGACTTGGATACCACGTTATAGCAACAAAATGGTAATATTTTTCATTAAGTTTGCATAATCGCTTGTTAAGAAACTCAAAACAATATGTGAGGTATTCAAAATATAAAATCTTAGAAAAGGGATGATTGAGATATCTTGAACTCGTTTGTCCTTTAGCTTTGTGAGCTCATATTATTCTAAATTTTAGAACAAAACTAAACCACTTGTTCACCTACCTTGAAACAAAAATGTCAATGCTTTGGAAGTCCAAATTAAAGACAAATAGGTTTTGAAACAATCTGGAAGTAATCGGTCAAATGAACATATTGTGTTACAACTTTATAATTCATTAATATATATATATATATATATATATATATATATATATATATATATATATATATATATATGAGGAAGGATCAACTTATATCATTGTATTTTTTTTATTCTGTGAGATCCAATTTCATCTAATGTAATGAAATAATCTCAACCATTAGAAAGTAGATCTAACGGTTAAAAATGAGTTAATTTATACTTGATATCATACATATATATATATATATATAATATATATATATATATATATAAAATCCACTTACACTGTAAGATCATTTTTATTGTGATCTCTTGCACAAATAAGAGATAAATAATAAATTTCAAGATCATTAAAATGAATATATATTTATATTTTAATTTTAATATATATATATATATATATATAATGAGAATGATTTTTATTGTAGATATAAGAAGAAGTAAATTTTAATTATACATTACATAATAATTAAAATTAAAAGTTATTTATAATCATTTAAAAAAATTATATGTATTTATATTTTAATCTTAATCATTCATTTTTAATAATTAAGATTCATTCCTTTCACTTTCTTACAATAAATATTTATCTCATCAAATATGTTCTTACATATATATATATATATGATTTTTGGTTCATCAAGAGTGTCAATTTCATAGTTGACTTCACTCTCTTTATTCCTTTATAATGTGCAAAAACTTCTTAAATAAAATTACAAAAAAAAAAGACAATCAATACACTCGAGTTGACTTCGAAATTGTGGTCACGCAAACAAATTTTCAACTGTAAGATTGCAAGCACATAACCCCAGTTACCAACTATATGCATTATTCCAAGCTTCTTCGTTAAGAGAGTATATTTAAGTATTCACGTCCATTCAACTTTATAACTTTTTTATCTGCGAAAAATTGCTAGCAACCAGGAAGATACCACAGGGTGGAGGAATATTATATCGATTTAATTAAACAGTATTCTTAAAATATTTATTAAGAAAGTTAAAATTAAAACTTAAAAAAATAAAAATATTTTTTTAATTTTTAATATATTAAATATTTTATTTTAATTTAAAACTTCTAATTTAAACTTCGTTTATAATTATCAAAACCTATATCATATTAGAAATATGCCCGTAGGTTATGGCTTCGAGGTTTTTTTAAGTACATTCTTCCTTTTGGTTTTAATCCCCAGCTTTTTCTCCATAAATTTTGTTCTTTCCAAAGGCATATCCTATGAACTGTTGTGACCATTAAAGTTCTCAATCTTGCTAATATGTATTCCGGAGAGGTTCGATTTGGAATTACATTGTATGTACTTTCCATTTATCATAATAAGTATTATGCTTTCTGCATATTAATAGCACAAGCATATCACTTCATATTTATATAAAGTGATAAAATGAATGTACAAAAAATAAATGATATTAATTATAATTAAATAATAAAAATTATATAAATATAAAATAATATATATATATATATATATATATATATATATATATATATATATATATATATATATATGTGTGTGTGTGTGTGTGTGTGTGTGTGTGTATAGTTAACATTATACTATCGTAAAGCTTAATTATAAATTTACTTGGCTAATAAATTTCTCAAATATTATTTATCAACTTTTACTATTTTAAAACATTTATAGAAAATTTTATCTGAGATCATTTATTTTATTTTTTTCTTTTAAAAAAACTATACTTTTATAAATTAGAATTTGAAGAATGTGTTAAATTATTTAACGTGAAATATAGTTTAATAATTTTTTATTTCAAGTAAAGTAAAAACAAGATCATAAATAAATGATTTTGTTTTAAATAAGATTTATTAATTTAAATTTTTATCTATAATTTTCTAAATAATTTTGAGTTTTTAAAAAGCCTTGAATTTAAAAATTAATAAATTAAGAATAAAACTTTTAAAATTTAGTAATTGTCACATATATAATAAGATTTTTATAATTTTACATTAGAAAAAGAATAAACAACTCCCTTGAACTTTGATCTTTTTACAAATCATTGCCACAAATTTTAAAACATTCTCAATTAGTTCCTAAATTTTAATTAATGTTCTAATAGATTCTTATGTTTAACTTAGATTCATTAATTCACTAACAATAGTACTACATTATATTATTTTATTTGTATTAACATTAATAAAGAATTGTTTATTAATTTATTTATTAAAATTTAATTTTAAATATATTTTATTTCTTACAAAATAAATAAAATAAATTTTTTAAAAATAAATTTGTTTTTTATTTTTTATAAGGAAGAAAATATATTTAAAATTAAATTTTAATAAAATAATTAATAAACAATTCTTAATTAATATAAATACAAATAAAATGAAATCATATAATTTTATTATTAATAAATTAATAGATCCAAATTAAATATAAAAATTTATTAATACATTAATTAAAATTTATGAATTAATTAAAAAAATTTAAAATTTATAGTGATAATTTATAAAAAAAATTAAAATTTAAGATAACTACATACTCTTTTTCCTTTTACTTCTAGTATACAGGGGAGAAAAGTAAAACATCTAGCTCTAAATAAAGGACAACACTCTGCTAACGAACTTGTAACTTAATTGATACCGACCTAAATCTTTAAGAATTAGATGCAATGTTGATGTTAAAAAGTTTGATTCTCTACTGACTACTTTTCCCTCTCATCTGTTGAGACGCTTGCACTTCTTTTGTAACAAAAAAACAAAAAATGAGTTAAGCATGTTAAGTACTGAAACATGTAACAATAATATAGAATGACTTATAGATGATCACAAATATTTATTAATTGAGTCTAAATAATCATAGATAACAGGGACTTACTTAAAAAAATTTAGAAGTATAAAAGACCCCATTTAAATATTTTAAATGATAATAATTTGTTTAAAAATTTAGTAAACTATAAGGATTTATAGAGACTTTATTTTTTAAAAATGTTTTATTTGTTTTGGATATATAGGTTATTCTTAAAATAAAAAAATTCAAAACTTACTAAAAAAAATAAAAGATTTGCCATAGAAGAGTAATATCAAAACATAGTTGGCTTTTTCATTCTTTACTGAGTAATAATTTAAGAATATTCTTACAAAGGAGGATTTTCTTAAATAGTTTATGGACGGAAATATCAAGTGAGGAACTAATATCAAGACTGTAAAGATGATTTTGAATTAAAAATTAATGTTATCGGGCATTGTATTAGATTGTGATAGCATGAAATATTAAAAAGATTTAATTTTAATGTACAGTTATTGTAAAAGTTTTTTATATTATTATTTAATTATGTATTATTATATCATAAAAAATATTTAACTCTCATAATAATTATCTTAAAAATTATATATATGATCATATATAATTGATTGATGGTGTAAAAAAAATTTATATTAATAATATATAAAAATTAAACTCATATTAAAAATATAAAGAAAAATATGAAAGATATTATATATAGACTTCTGTTATGAGAATAACTATTTATGAATTTTAGAACATCAATCAAATGATAAAATTATGCAATTGTGAATTTAGTTAATTTTATGAATTCATAAAGTAAATAATAATATCTTTTTTTACAAGATAATGCTTATGTAACTCGAGGCGTTTATAACTATATACATTATACAATTATATTTTAAAAATAAAATTTTTGTTTAGTAAAAGTTTTTTTTTTTTGCAATCATATGATATTTAGATTAATTTACTTATATTTTAATTAATTTATTTTTTTATTCAATAAGATATAGGTCATTTATATAAAATTAAAAAATTCATAATAATACATTTTTATAACTTAACTAAAAAAATTAATATAATTAAAATTTAAATATATAATTATATATTTTCTCATACATCACGTACCCATATGTCAATGAGCCAAACCCTTGGAATTTTAGTGAAAGTGAAATCACGTGAACATAAATGGGGCCAATCTATAGATTTATGTGTAAATTATTACTCCATTTAGCAAATCCGGACTACCAAAAAGCGAGCATTGACTGGAAAAGCTTCTCAAAAGTTGACATGTATACAGATGTTTTTTAACAGTATATTTAAATGAGAAAAGAAAGAAAATGAGAAAAAAAATTGTGTTTAAAAATTTCAAAATATATAAAAAGTAGAAAGAATATATGAAGATTTTTTTTATTTTTTTAAATGTTTAATTTTTATTTTTCTAAAATTGAGTAAAATTATTTTTATTTTATTCTCTTATTAATCTTTTAAATAAAAAATAATAATTTTATTTCTTTTTTTTTTATCTATTTTTATATTTCATTTCAAACACAATATAAGAAAAGGAAAAATGAAACCCGTGTTCTGTATGTGTGTGTGAGAGAGATACAATCATATTCGTGTTACTGAATCTATGGTCATAAAACGTAACTACCTCTACTAATCAGACGATGATAAAATTGGGCGTCGGGATGAGTTATATCGTTATGTGAAATTTCATTGGATACTTGAATAATTTTATCGGCGTCGGGATGAGTTATATCGTTATGTGAATTTTCACTTGACACTTGAATAAGTGTGTGTGTGTGTCTGATACAATCATATTCGTGTTACTGAATCTATGACCGAAAATGTAACTATTGTGTGTGTGTGTGTGTGTGATACAATCATATATGTGTTACTGAATCTATGACCGAAAACGTAACTACCTCTGCTAATCAGACGAGGATAAAATTGGGCGTCAGGATGAGTTACGTCGTTATGTGAATTTTTACTGGATACTTGAATAAAATTTTCTTCATTCAAATATTATTAATAAATTAGTTCAATAGTTTTATTAATTATTTACTTTTAAAAGTTTTCATAGATACTAATAAATGTTTTTATTTCATTTTAATTTTTATATAAGTAGAAGAATATTAAAAAAAATTACTTAACAAGATTTAACGTTAAAACATATTATAAGTAAATTTACAATTTAATTCATAAAAAATATATCCTTGTGGGCTATAGTTTATGAAAGTTTGATTGGGTACAAAATAATCCAAACTTATTTAAATACTAACAATTTAGTCCTTCTCTCATAAAATCTTAATAGAGCAGCTAATTAACATGTTAAGTGTACACGTGTCTCCTTCATAAAATTATAATGTACACTTCCATTAGAATTTTTTAAGACTAACTGACGGAATGACTAACTAGTTAGTACCTATAGAAACTTAAAGACTATTTTGTACATAATCAAACTTTTAAGGATTAAAAACATACTAAATATATTTTGTTAAGGACCGAATTATATATTTATTCAACATATTACTCAATATATGTCATATCAGTAATATTAATTATTATGACTAGAATTAACTAAAAATTACGTATGAGAATTAACTTATTTAATTTGTTTTTGAGATACATATGAAAAGAAAAGAAAACGCTAGCCTCTAATAAAGAGACTTCTCAAAGAATATGCTAAGTGCTAACAACAGACGTCCCAAATCCGCATGAGGCGCCTTAGATACGGAAATTTTTAAAACGCTTTTAAAATATTATTTTAAATAAGTTTATAATCACCTAATATTATTTAAAAAAATTAAATTTAAATTCACTGACTTATATAATTATACAAATTTATGTATCACCATTTTACTATAGAAAATTATTACATTTAGAATATACAATAATTTATCCTCCAAGACACATATCAATACTTACATAATTAAATTTATTTGAGTTAATTTAATAATTTTGAATTTATTTTTTATTAGTAATCTCTTATTTTTGGAACATTATTAAATATCTCTCTTATATGTTTAAATAATAGAATTAAAATATAAAAAAAAACATAAAATTAATTATAATTAAATAATAAAAATTATAAATATAAAATGAATGAAGATTTACTTACACTTAATATAAATAAAAAAAAATTTATATATAATTTTATATTTTTTATTTTATTTTGATCATGTGACTATTTAGTGAGATAAATAATAATTATAAAATTAAAATAAAATAAAGAATATAAAATTAAATATAATTTTTTTATTTATATTAAGTGTAAATAGATTCTTCTCATATAAAATAACATATATATATATATATATATATAAGTGTATGTATATATTATTATCCTAATAAGTATTTAGTTATAGAGCAATCCAAAAAGTCTTAATTACATTAACAAATGAGATAACTGATACGGAAATATACAAATAATAGCCAATAAACAATGGGAATGCACCCCCCCAAAAAAAAAACAAAACAAAACAAATGGGAATGGCACTGGCGTGGAAAAAGACAAAGTGAATGTGATGCAGGGTGTCACCTGTCACGAAGCTCAAAAGCCTGGTGTTATTCAGAGAAATTTTTAAGTAAGTATGGTTTGTTATAAATATTTAAATTATTATTTAATAAGTATAAAATGATAAGAATTATTATAGAATTATATTAATTATTAATAATATTTTTATATATATTATGTAATAATTTAAATATTTAAATAATAATGTAATAAATTATTTGTGTATTTAGAATAATTATGAAAATTTAATTATTTTAATAATCAAAGTTGTGAAAAATTTAATTATTTCAATAATCGACATGTTTGGATATATTAGTTAAAAAATAATTTTAAGATAATTCGTTTTGTTTAAAAATATAAAAAAATTAATTTTATGTATCAAATTATTAAAATAAGTATATAATAATTAAAAAATATTTAATTAATTAAAAAAATTATTTAAAAGATAAAATAATATTTATATTTTAAAATATAAAAAATAATCTATAATATAAAATTATAAATTAAAATTTTAATATTATAAAAAAATTTAAAAAATATTAAATTTTAAATAAAAATTAAAGTCAAATTTATCAAATATATTCAATTACTGTTATAATAACTTTTTTTATAAATCAACATATGATAAGGGTGGGAATAATATTTTCCAAACACTTTCTATATCCGCCTAAAAAATTGTCTGTTATTAAAAGGGGATGAACCCCACATTCTGCTCACTCGCCCCATAAGTGTAGCCCCTGGCCGGCCTCCACCCTTGGGCCCAATTCCCGAATGTAAAACACTTTCCTCTTCTTCCACCCTTTTTACCGCTCTTTTGGCTTTATTGAAAATGGTTTGATTACCGAGTGTCCGTACAAAAATATAATTAATATTAAATAAAAATAAAATATTTAATATACTAAAATTTTAAAAATCTTATTTTTTATTTTTATTTTTAATTCAACAAGTATATTAAAAATATTTATTAACAAAACTCATATCTTAAATATAATGTTAGTTTAAAAAATTTTATACACAAAATTTATGAAAAATATTCTACTGTTATAAATGCTGTTTTAGTAAGTTGATAGGTATGTTTAAGTTGTTTTATGTTTTTCCAAAAAGTTATTTTCATAAGCATAAAAATATTTTATTAAATAATTTATCTAAATTAAACATTTATTAACAAGCTTCTCTTCCTTTAATTTTAATTCGTTTAAAAAGTTAAAAAAAGATATTGCTATCCCACAATCAAAATTGAAATTAAAATCTTTCGCAATGTATATTAAACATTTTAAAATTTGTTTATCTTATTAATTTTTATTACATCATCTTATTTAAACAAGTTTGCTCAATTTACCGGGAATCAAATCCCCACCATATATCTAACAGATATATACGTGTAAACCACGCTCCAAATGGCTGCGTCTCATTAATCCCAATCATAAATTTCGCCTTCTCTTTTTGACTCCTACCAAGTAAAGGTCCTATGAAGGATACGTTACGTCGATTATAAAGTATATTTGTGTATTAAATATATGTTTATATTAAATATATAAAGATATTTATATAATATATATATTTTATGTATTTGAATATGTTTAAATAAAAAGATTATTTTTTTAATTTAGATACGTTTAAACACTTTTTTGATAAGTTTAGATACCTTTTGAACTTACTTAAATACTTCTCGATATATTTAGACATGAGTTGAATAGACCTATTAATATTTTTTTTAAAAAAACTTAATTTTTATTACTAACGTTCAATTAAGTTCTCAGAACCCATTCAAATTCAATCATATGAGTGACGCCTCAAGTCATTATTTTTATATACTAATTTTTTAAGTTTTTCTTTTCACACATCTCTATTAGACTTTTAAGTTTTTTCTTTTTATTACACATTACTATTTTCATCTCGCTTTTCTATTTCTCGTTCATACTAAAAATTCACTTATTGTTACTGAAACTTACTTCACATCAATATTCCTCTAGTTATTTTTTTTACGCGTATATACTATTATACATGATTAATTATTAAAAAAATTAATTTATAAAATTTTTAAAATATGTCAATAAAATTATATTTCATATTTTTTAAAAACTTATTAAGAATAAATATTTGTATATATATCATATATTAAAATATTATAAATTTTTAAACTTATAAAAATAATATTAATAAATTATGAATTTTTTTTTTTCTTAAATTTTAAAAATATATATATATAATCATATAATTTTTAAATTTAATATATCTCTATATTCGTATACGGATAATGTCTCATGTCCGTACACGTGTTCATGTAGCAAGTACCAAGTTCCACTACATTAAAAGTAAAACCGGTCTCGTCCCCTCCGTCTTCATCTGCAACAAACAAGCAAGCACCGTGAAACTAGCCGAAGAAACCGATCTCAATCCCATCAATCTCTGCATTCACCTCCACTCCTCTCTGCTCCACCAAATCCCTTCCATTCTCACCTTCAAAGCCAAGTGGTCCCTCATCCAATCAAAACTCACCCATCTCCAATCCCAACTCACCAACTTCCCCAACTCCAACCCTCTCTCCCTCTCCCTCGATCTCCTCCACTCCCTCTCCCTCACCCTCAACGATGCCGTTTCACTCGCCAAAGACTGCATTAACACAGGAAAATGCAATTGGGTGTTTGTGCAATCTGGTTTCGGAAGAAGAAAGTTTGAAACTTTTAGTCCTTAAGGTAGGTGGGGTCGAGTTTTTGAGGAATTTCTGGGACTCGGGTCGGAGCATTGAGGTTGCGGTTGAGTTTCTGAGGCGCTTGGCTTCAAATCCAACGGTTGCTGAGGTTCTTGTTTGTGCCCCGTGTTGTGGGTGTGTTGAATTGTGGGGTGATGAGTGTAAGAATTGAAGCGGGTAGAGCTGTTTATGCTTTGGGGTTCAACAGCACAAAGGCGAGGAAAGAGATGGGGGAATGTGGGTGCGTTACCCCTTTGATCAAGATGTTGGATGGTAAATCTGTGCAAGAGAAAGAAGCAGGTGCGATGGCGTTGTCGGTGCTGGTGTTGCATGCGGGGAATCTAAGGGTTTTCTGTAAGGATGAGAGGGGCATAGTGAGTGCTGTTCAGCTCTTGAATCCTTCGTTGCTGAATTTGAATAAGAAATACCCTGTTTCGTTGCTGGCCTCGCTTGTGCATTCCAAGAAGTGTAGGAAACAAATGGTGGCTGCGGGTGCTTGTCTATATACACAAAAGCTTGTTGAGATGGATGTGGAGGGGGGCCAAGAAATTTTCGGAAAGCCTTGGTCGTCGTAAGATATGGGGAGTTTTTGCAAGACCCTAGACATCAATGAAATCATTCTTCCATTTCCAAATCGTGGTATTGGAACAAATAAGCGTTGACTCATTCATTTGTATGTATGATAGTTTTGTTCAGTTTTTAATCTTTGATTTTCCTTTTTTTTTTTTTCCTGAAGTGTTTATAATTGATGTTTATTTCTCCTGCAGAGAGGTAAGTTTTGTCAAGTTGATTTCTATGAGAACTTGTGTTTATAAAGATGACGTAACAGAATTTTTTGAGTTCATTTTATATACTCCAACTCCGTAGTTCATAACTTACTCAAAATATTGCTGTATATTTGATATGATTTTCTCGAGTGGCTGTTTCTTTGGCTTTGCTTCATACTATTTGATTAGATTATTACAAGGGGGTTGTGAGTATCATGTTGATTAGTTTCAACTTTTATATTTTTATATTAAATAATACGTATATTTTTTTATATTTTATTTAATATTATTTATTATATATATTTTTTATTTTTATTTTTTACTTAATTACATTTCTTAAAAAAATATAAATAATATATGCATAACTAAAAATAATGTATGAGTATCTTTTTTCATTAATTCTCGGCCATGTGCTATACTCTATGGGTTGCCCAAATTGCACTCTTCTTGGCTGTTGCCTTAACAAATAAGGACTTACCTTTAATCCATTGGCGTTGTGCTATTTGGCTACTACTTGTTGGAATATTTTTAAAATAAGATTTTTTCTGTGATTTTTTAAAATATTTTTTTATAAAATAAGATTTATTTTATGTTTTTTTTATATGATAAAGTTATTTTGTATTTGAATGTAATATTTTTTTAATGTTTAATTTTTTTTTATATTGTAAAAGAGGTTTTGTTTTAAGAAGAATCAATCTTTATTTGAAAAAAAGTTTTTTTTGTGTTTTTTCTTTTAAAAAAGTTAACTCAAACGAGATAAAATTAAGTAAAAGTATTTATTTTTTAAAAAATCTTTTTTATCTAAAAAATGAGTTGTGATTATTCTTACACTATATGTTTGGATGATAGGTAATGAGAGGAAGGGAAAGAGAATGAGAAAAAAGAGAATAATTTTTTTTGTTTGGAAGTTTTAAAATACATGAAAAGAGAATAAAATACATAAGAGAATTATTTCTCATCTCTTTCCTTCAAATGTTCAATTTTTATTTCTCTCAAAATTAAGGTAGAATGACAGAAACACATGTTTCGTTTTATTCCGTTAATTAAACTTTCAAACAAAAAGAATGATAACTATGTTTCATTCTATTTCATTAATTTTCAATCCATCTCCACCTATTTCGTTTTCTTTAATTAACAAAGAAACATCTAAACATAGAGCAAGGGGGGAATCTTTAAAATTTGGTGGACGGTTTCTTTATGTAAAGTTCTTAGCTGAAAATGCAGATCCTAGCATTCCAGTTTTGAGCAGTGTTTGCAACGTAATAGACTTGAATTAACAAAAGCTAAATAAGGAAGAAAGGTCAAAGGCGAGGAATGTGGGAAATTTGCTGTAACGCGTATTACCCGATATGGCATTCCATCCCCGCATACATTGTTGACCAGGATCCATCTCACACTTATTTTTATATTTATTTTGAATAGATGTGATTAAATGAGATAAATTGATAAAAAAAATAAGTATAATAAATAATATTAAAAAAAATATAAAAAAATATATATACACTATTTATGATAAGAAAATTAAAATTGAAATTGGAAAGCCCAAAATCTAAAGAGTTGCAATACAATAACAACATTCATGGTTTCATGTATAAATTCTGTCATTTTTTATTTTAGTTTAACATCAATTACTTTACAAATTCTACATCACATCGATTTATAAAGTAGTCGATATAGGACTTTAGCGTTGTTCTTGATGCTATGAAAAATGGTAAAAACGCAAAGGAGAAAGAAAGGAACCATTGATGGAAACATGTATTGCTATATTTTGTATCAGTCACCATTTAGAATACAAAGAGAGATATAATATATATACACCTATGCACACACGCACAACCACTGAGCTAAAACAGAAAAATAACAAACTTTGCTAAAAAGGGGGAATGGGCCATAATAACAAATGCCTAACCGAATAACAAAGTGGGACAAAGAATGCAAAGAATAAATCAGAAGACCCCCCCTCAAGTTTGTATGTTTAACTTGGAGAGAAAACCATGAAGAGCAGTGGAAGGGAGTGACTTTTTGAAAGCATCGACAAGCTGATCAGAAGAAGAGATTGGCAGCAAATGAAGTAATCCTGATTTGATTTTTTCTCTTATCACATGGCAGTCTATTTCAATGTGTTTCGTCCTTTCATGGAATGTTGGATTGTGAGCCAAATATATAGCTGATTTGTTGTCACAGAACACTGAAGCAGGATGAGGAATGGCAATGTGAAGATCATGCAGTAAGTAGGACAACCACTGTAATTCACAAGAAAGGCTAGCTAAGGCTCTATATTCTGCTTCAGAGGAAGAGCGGGAAACAGTATTTTGTTTCTTAGATTTCCAGGATACAAGAGAGGAACCAATTAGCACACAATACCCAGTGATGGACTTTCTAGTGTCCAAGCAACAAGCCCAATCCGAATCAGCAAAGGCAGAGATTTTTAAGGCAGAGGTTGCAGGGAAAAAGAGGCCTTTCCCGGGTGAGCCTTTTAGGTATTTAAGGATTCGAATTGCAGCTTGAAAGTGAGAATCCAGAGGCTTAGAGAGATATTGGCTGAGTTGTTGGACAGAGAAAGAGATATCGGGCCTAGTGGTTGTCAAATAAAGGAGTTTCCCCACTAATCTTCTATATCCAACTTCATCATGATAAGGGTTCCCTTGTTCTGAGGTCAGTTTCACTGATGGATTGGAAGGAGTGTTGACTGGTTTGGCTCCCAATTGTCCAGCCTCTTCTAATAATTCTAAAGTATATTTCCTTTGAGTGAGTATGAGACCAGATTTGGATTTGGCAATTTCAAGTCCCAGGAAATATCGCAATTGACCAAGGTCCTTGACTTTGAATTGAGCATCTAAGAAGGACTTAACCCTGTGGATTTCATCTAAGTTGTCCCCTGCCAAAACAAGATCATCAACATAAACCAATAGGGTCGTGAAAGAAGTGGCAGTAGCCTTGATAAATAAGGAATGATCAGCAGTTGATTGAGTGTAGTCAAGTGAGAGCAAAGCGGTAGACAATTTGGAGTACCATTGTCTACTAGCTTGCTTCAAACCATATAGGGACTTGTGTAGCTTGCATACTTTGGAGGAATCACTGCATTCAAGGCCGGGTAGGAGAGACATATAAACATCCTCATGAAGATCACCATGCAATTAAGCATTGTTCACATCCAATTGCTCCAAGAACCAACCTTTGATAGAAGCAAAAGCTAGAAGGACTCTCACTGTAGTGAGCTTAGCAACAGGAGAGAAAGTATCAAAGTAGTCTACACCCTCCATTTGGGTATAACTCTTGGCAACCAACCTTGCCTTGTGTCTTTCTAAGCTACCATCGGCATGCCTTTTAATTTTATACACCCACTTACATCCAATTGGAGTTTTATCAGGTGGCAAGTCCACTATGGACCAAGTATGGTTTTGTGCAAGAGCATCTAGTTCACTTTGCATTACCTTCTGCCAATAATCCATTTTAGAAGCTTGGTGATAGGATTTAGGTTCTGTGAGGGTGCTAAGTGAGAGACAAAAATGTTTATATGAAGGGGAGCATTTGTCATAAGTGAGGACAGAAGAAAGGGGATGAAGACAATTACCTGAGGACTGATTGGATGAGCTGACTGCAGTGAGGCTGCAATGAAAATCTGCAAGATAACGTGGTCTGGTTCTAGTTCTGCTGGACTGCCTGAGGGGTGGGGGGTTATTTGGCTGGTCGAAATCTGTTGTAGGTGGATCAATTTGTGGCTGAACAATGATAGGAGTAGAGTGTGTTGCTGCAGGGACTGCAGGGTCAGGTGGAGGGATTGTGGGAAAAGGATCAAGATGAATATCTGAGTTAGTGCATGTGATGTGTGGGAGGTCAAAACAAGGTCTCTGCATACTTGAATTAGTTTCTGAAAAAGGGAACATATTTTCATAAAATATCACATTTCTGGAAACCAGAAATTGATGTGATTGTAAGTCATAAACAATGTAACCTTTTGTTCCTTCTTTGTAACCCAAAAAGACATATTTCATAGCTCTTGGCTGAAACTTTGATCTATGAGCTTGTAATGTACTGACATAACTGAGGCATCCAAAAACTTTTAAGTGAATTAAGCTTGGGGATTGGTTATAGAGAAGATCATATGGAGTCTTATTTTGAAGCAATGGAGTGCATAATCGATTGATGAGATGCACTGCATGCACAAAGAAAGTTCCAAAATTTGGTGGTAAGTGAGCTTGATAAAACAAAGCTCGAGCCACATTCAGATGTGTTGGTGTTTGCGTTCAACAACACCATTCTGGTGTTTCCACACAAGTTTTATGATGTAAAATGCCTTTTGAAGCAAAGAAATCATTTAAGAAAAATTCAGTCCCATTGTCTGTTCGTATGCATTTTAATTTGGTGTCAAATTGAGTTTCAATGAAGGAAAAAAATTGGATTAAGTGTTGTTTTGTTTCATTTTTAGCTTTTAACAAAATAATCCAAGTATGCCGAGAGAAGTCATCAACCAAAGTTAAAAAATATCTATGACCAAAAATAGAGGGAATAGAGTATGGACCCCACACATCTGCATGTAATAACTCAAAAATTCTATTTGACTTGGTGTTGCTATTGCAATATGGTAATTTGTGTTGTTTTGCATAGTGGCATACATCACAGGGGGAAAAGTCATGAAAGGGAATAAAAGGAAATTGAGCGGAAATGAACTTCAGGTTAGAAGTGGAGGGATGTCCAAGTCTGTGATGCCAAAGGAAAGAGTCAGTGCAGGCAGAAACAGAAGAGACCAAGTTACTTGCATTGTGTGTTGTGATGATAAAAAGCCCATTCTGCAGTTCAGCTGTACCAATTGTCCTCCCTGTACCATTCTGAGTAATGAAACAAGATGTATCAATGAATATGAGATGACAAGGTGTAGACAATAAGAGTTTAGTGGCTGATATCAAATTAACATGGAAATTTGGAACATAGAGAACATTGTGTAATGTAAGAGAGTTAGAAATTTTTACTAAACCAGATATGGATGAGGCGACCTGAAAACCATTAGGCAATGTAATAAAAACTGGTGGTGTACTTTGGTGGTTAATGAAATTATTAAAATCAAAGGTGATGTGGTCTGTTGCTCCCGTGTCTAGGAGCCATTGATTGGGAATTTTACCTTGTGATGATGGGCTGATAGTGTTCACATTGGTGGTGACAGAATTGATAGTATGATTAGGATCGGTGTTGGGTTTTTTGGATTGTTGGAGAAGGTCAAGTAAACCTGCTAGCTGCTCCTGAGTAAAACCAGTTCCCGATCCAGGTGAACCTGTGCCTGAATTAGTCTCCAATTGAAAGGTGGCAGGGCCACTCCCTACTGTATTGGCAGATCTTGCAGGTCTGGGTTGATAACCAGGAGGGAAACCGTGTTTGAAATAACAACTATCAATTGTGTGGTTGGTTCTACCACAGTGAGTGCAAATCTTGTTGTTCCCTTGCCCCCTTCCTCCATTTCCACGACCTCTACCTCGATTAGTGTAACCTCCACGTTTGTGATTGTTATTGAAGTTGGATTGGCCAGAAGTAAAACCAGAGTTAGAGGTAGAATTCACTGCAAGAGCCTGAGCCTTAGAATCATTAAAAAAATCAGACACAATAGGAAGCTGAAATTGTCTTTCCTGCTGAACAACCATAGAAAAAGCTTTGCTGATGTTTGGAAGGGGGTCAATTAGCATGATCTGCGATCTAACATGTGAGTACTGGTCATTGAGTCCCTTTAAAAAACGAATAACGTAATCCTGATCCTTATATTTTCTCATAGATTCAACAGCGCCACATGTGCATGGGATAGAACACTTACATGGTGTGAATGGTCTAAAATTTTCAAGCTCATCCCAAATTGTTTTCAGCTGGGTGAAGAATTCTGAAACAGTGAGGTTACCTTGATGTAATCGGTGGAATTCTTCTTGGAGTTCTGCTACTCGAAACACATCTCCTTGAGAAAATCTATCATGGAGGTCCTTCCATACTTCTGAAGCTCGATCTATCCATATTATGGACTTCATAATTGGTTCTGAAATGGCATGTTGGAGCCATGAGAGTACCATGGTGTTGCATCTCACCCAAGAGGAATGAAGGGGATCAGTGGTCAACGGCTGAGGTAAACTTCCATCTATGAACTTGATTTTGTTCTTGGATTGTAATGCCAGCTTCATTGCCCGAGCCCATGAATGATAATTTCTTCCATCTAAGGGAGGAGATACAAGCACCAGTGATGGGTTTTCACTTGGGTGAAGATAGTACGGGTTTGAGGTGTTTGTAGAAAAATCTAGATAGCTCTGGTTCTCCATGATGAGGAATAATTAAAACAAAAACAGAGGCAAATAGTTGCAGCGGAGCAAAAAAAATGAGAACCAGAGCTCTTGATTAGAGCTTTGATACCATCTTGATGCTATGAAAAATGGTAAAAACGCAAAGGAGAAAGAAAGGAACCATTGATGGAAACATGTATTGCTATATTTTGTATCAGTCACCATTTAGAATACAAAGAGAGATATAATATATATACCTCTGCACACACGCACAACCACTGAGCTAAAACAGAAAAATAACAAACTTTACTAAAAAGGGGGAATGGGCCATAATAACAAATGCCTAACCGAATAACAAAGTGGGACAGCAAGACAACAATAAATCTGTAAGAGTTGTCAACACTAAAGTCCTACATTAAACAAATGTACCTTGTTCCTTTACTTAGTTACTTTATTTTGCTAACATCAAAGTCTTACATCAACTACTTTACAGATCAGAAGTAAATTTTTAACTTATAAATAAACTAATTGATACTAATATCTCATAATATTATTATGTACTCTTTAGTAGACATAT
Organism: Ormosia emarginata; assembly: GCA_029884605.1. Taxonomy (NCBI): domain Eukaryota; kingdom Viridiplantae; phylum Streptophyta; class Magnoliopsida; order Fabales; family Fabaceae; genus Ormosia; species Ormosia emarginata. The sequence continues at coordinate 30,100,945 of JAQQTP010000076.1, read as the reverse complement.
AAATTATATGTGTTTGCTATTTTTCTAGAAATTCATGTAGAATAGATTAAGTGTCCTGTACATGTAATATGATATTTTATTTTTATTTTTTTTCAGGTAGAAAATGTCAACACAATTGACGCATCTAATTAGGATACGTCAACACGCATGACACATTCCACGTGAATACGCCATTGCGTGTCGCATTTTCTAGTAGAAAATATCACAGGTATTAGCGTATTCACATGGGATGCTCTACGTATGTTGACATATCTGAGTTAAATACGCTATATCTTTTGATGTATTTGATGTAAAATAAAAAATAAAAAATAAAAAAATTCTAATGTGACCAAAATAAAAATATTTTAATAAATAATTTAAAAATAATAATAATTTAATAAATATTTATACCACTAAAAATATACTGTTCAAAAAGCTTCGCATTCCATCCCCGCATACATTGTTGACCAGGAAAGTTGGAAAGCCAAAAATCTAAAGAGTTGCAATACAATAACAACATTCATGGTTTCATATGTAAATTCTCTTTACAGGTGTACTACAAGGGAGATCACATAAAGGTAGATTCAACTTTCCAGGCTACAAAAACAAGTGAAATCATGTGGCATGCAAACAAATAATTGCCCTCTTATTTGCCCTCCCTTGAAAGAAACGTGTCTGCAAGTGCGGAGCCTTGGTTTTGGTGAGTTCACAGAATTATTGTTTGATATACTTGTTAGCTCTAATCTGAAATTTGTCTATCGTTTTGCCTCTTTTTTAGTCAGTTTGACTCTTTTTTGTCAGTAAAAATGAAAATGCTCCACAACTGAAGCCTTCCCTCGTATAATGTAGATTGAGTATTTCATCTTATTCATAAATATTTATTACTTTTTTTTGTTGAATTAAGATATGTAATTTCAAATGAATTTTTTTATTTAATACGAGAAAGATATAAAATGAATTTTGATTATATTTTAAATACTATTAATTAAGATAAAAATTCAATAAACTTGTTATTTTTTATAACTATTTCTTTTATTTATAAAATATATAATTGATTCATCTATATATAATAGATTATGTTAAATTTATTTTTTATAAATAAATAAATTTATTTATATAATAATATTTATAAATATTCGAAATTCAATTTTAATGTGTCGATTTGCTAAATGATGTGGCATGCAAGCAAATAATTGCTCTCTTATTTGCCCTCCGTTGAAAGAAACGTGTCTGCAAGTGCGGAGCCTAAGTTTTGGTGAGTTCACAGGATTACCGTTGATCCCACAGTACCCAACACAATCAAATGATATATGTTGCTATCTATTGTTTCGTTCTCTGTACTCGCTAACGCTGTTGTGACTTTGCAAGACGATTATTCGGATTCGTGGGCAACGAAAGCTAAGCTGTATCAATTTCATAAAAATTCTCAAAGGACTAACAATTTCAAATAATATCAAGTTAACAAATAGTTATTTTGTTTGATAATGTGGTAATTTTCCTATAAAATTATGATTACGAGTTAACCGTAATCTTACTAACTAGCAAGAAGTTTAAGAGAACACATTGGAATCACGAACCAAAAATGGCCTTCGATTTTTAGCACCGGTGCTTTTGCCTTTGATTAATATCATATAACTCAACCAAGAAAAAAAAAAGATTAATATGATATAAATTTATAATCCAGAGAAAAACGAACTTTACATAATAATAAGTGCATGTTTAGTTTTCAGTTTGCAATCTTAAATTTACGTTGAAATTTCTTGAAAAATGTATAATTTTGTTTGACTTTTTTTTAATTTGTACTATTTGAACTGAATTTTGTTATTTAACTTACGTTTGTTTAAAAATAAGATTTTTTTGTTTTTAGGTTATAATTTTATCAGTTGATGAATTTTATCTCTTATATTTATTTTGTTAAACTCATTTTTGAGATAAAAGTTTTCAAACATAAATTATATTACTGCAAACTTATTTTTAATCAAACTTAAATTTACAAATACACTTTCAACTAAATTTAAGTTTATCAACTCTAATTCAAATACACACTAAAACATTAAAGTATATTTAACCCAAAAGAAAAAGTTTGTTTTTTGGTCATGAAAAAAAATAAGTTGAAATATAGTTTCTCAGATTGGGAGTGGGCCTTCGCAAGACTTCATCTGCATCTGCATGCAATTATTGGTCTAAAACATTTCCAATTTGAGAACACAAGTGTTTTATAACGTGCCGCCCATCGTTTTGTTCTGGCATCCATGCATTGCAAAACCTTACCCATCTGGCATTGCTGCTAAAGTCCCACCGTGTTTGATTGGTTGATTGGTCTGTCGCCTTGGCCGTGGTTTCGTCGTATGTATATGCATTCCCATTGGTAGTGAAGCAAGCATTTTAGAAAGAGGAACGTTGGTTGTTGTGTTGATAACAATGCTAACAACACTTTTTCTATCCTCAAGTACGCACAGCTACTGATGTGATTATAACTGAGATCATCGTAAAATATACATATACTTACTATAGTTTAGGTTCATATATTTTAGTACAAAATATTTTTTCTATATATTGATATAATTTTTTTATTTTAAATCTCATTAACCTCACCCCTTATTTAAACATACTAAGTAATTATTCTAAATATATATACTTTTATGCCTATACCTTTATCCCTTATTTCGCTTTAAGATTAATTTAAATGTCGAAATGTTTTTTTTTGTAAGTACTTACATCGGTCACATTCGACTAAGAGATTGTTATGATCGACTAACATGGAATTCTTTGACATTTTCAAGTAGTCTCAAATCACCTTCTCAAATACAAGCAGGAACAATATTCATAATGAATTAATGGTTCTTCAGCTCTAAACTCTTTTGTTAAAAACTAATTATGAATCTGTATAATATCTAAACAAGCACTAGTAAGAGTTAAATCTTGTATTCTAATAAATTTAGTATGTTACTGAAAAAGATGGTATATGCTCATACTTCATTTTTTCCTACTTATATTTTACTCATTTAACGTTCACTCCAAGATGTTTACTTTCTTTATTGAACAAGAGTTTTTAAGCTAGCGATTGCATACCACCCTCTTGGCGTTATTTTTCTTTATTTTTAATTTTTTTAAAATCAATATATGTAAACCCAATTAATTTAATAACTAATTGAATAGTTATAGCATGACCTTCTCTAAAATATGAGTAGTGCTAATATAAATTTAAATTTATGATGAATTATATACGTGAAAGCATATTTATTATTAAAAATATAATTTAAATTATAAATATATGTACTTCATGAAATCTAATGATATATTTAGTCACATATAAGGTTTAATATAAACCAAAGCTTATATTAACACTACTAAAAAAATTAAAATAAAATTCACGATCTTTCAGAAACAAAAATTATTTAAAAAATAAAAATAATAAAAGAATTGAGAATGAAAACGACGTTGTTTTTGGTGTGAGATTACTAGTGATGGCTGTATTGGAAGGAAGGGGAACAATACTTGACCTGGGGAAAGTGAAGGTGAGTTTTGTCAAGTTGATTTCTATGAGACCTTGTGTTTACAAAGATGACCTAACCGAATTTGAGTTCATTTTATATACTCCAACTCCATAGTCCATAACTAACTCATAAAATATTGCTGTATATTTGATATGATTTTCTCGAGTGGCTGTTTCTTTGGTTTTGCTTCATACTATTTGATTAGATTATTACATGGGGTTTGAGAGCATCATGTTCATTAGTTCTCGCCCATGTGCAATGCTCTATGGGTTGCCCAAATTGCACTCTTGTTGACTGTTGCCTTAACAAATAAGGACCTACCTTTAATCCATTGGCTTTGTGCTATTTGGCTACTACTTATTGGAATCTTTTGGATTAGTTTTAAAAATAAGATTTTTTTTTATGTGATCTTTTTTAATTTTTTTAAAATAAAAATTATTTTATACAATTTTTACATAAAAAAGTTATTTTGTGTTTGAATGTAGTATTAGAAAAATATTTTTTTTAATGTTTAAACAATTCTTTTTATATTGTAAAATATGTTTTTTTTAAGAAGAATCAAACTTTATTCGAAAAAAAAGTTTTTTTGGTGTATTTTATTTTTAAAAAAAGTTAATTCAAACTTGATAAAAATAAGTAAAAGTATTTATTTTTTTAAAAAATATTTTTTTATCTAAAAAAAGCACATATATAGCTCATTATCATATAAATAATTATCTGCAGAAATCCCTTGCCTAACTTGAATGGATGAACCGAGTTTGCTTTGCTGCGTTGTTATCATGTTTATTAAAGTGCAATCAATATTAACAGATTGAGCGATAACAGCTAACATGTAAGATTTTTTATTAAAGTAGCAATACAAAAATGCTCTTACTAATTTTTAACATATGAGTATATGACTTGCTAAAAATTCAAACAGATCTAAAATGCTCCCACCTTAAAAAGCTGAGCTTATCATCCCCATACAAAAATTACCAAAAAAATGTATGCAGAATGTACACTAACTATGGCAAAGATCAAAATATCAAATAGCTGAATCAACTAATGACTAACTTATATACCCATGTTTTTTTTCATATGATTAATCAATATTAAGTACTAACATACCAAACAAATACCCCAAACATTTCCTATTTTTCTACCCATTCATGCAAAGTTCAACTTCACAGAGCTCCTATTTCTTCAATCCAAACCAAATAAACAACACTTTTCAAAAATACCCACAAAAATAAAAGCAGATACTCAAACAACGAATTTTCCATTTCCATAAGTGAGATTTTCTTTTCAGAAATCATAAGTGAGATTTAACATTCATGTAAGATCTCCTTCCTACCATACAGAAACCACAAACCCCAAAAACAAAACCACATAGCCTTAATCACAGAGCTTAAAATTTCCTATTTCCCTGCACAAATTAATCACTCACGTATCGAGGATATAGTCATTGAGGATTATAGGAAGGAGGCCCTCTGATCAATGCTACTGCAATTGTAGCTGGACCAGCATGAAAATCTCATAGAATCAATAAGCTTGTTAAAACATATGAAGTAGCATATACCACATGTCTGCACAACATCCTAAGTTCTAACACATTGTTTCATTATCTTTCATGAACAAACATAAGTGTTAATTACATTTCCTTTAGTTTAGAGTTGACACAAAGTGATCTTTAAGAAACTGAAAAATAGTATATGTTCATTATTTATCACTTATCTTTACATGTGCATGAGAAAAATGGGAACATTTTCTATATTTGCCACATACCCCAAGCAGACCTTTCAAGAGGACAGATAGTATAGGATATTATACATACAAGACATACATGAAAAAGGCCAAAAACAAAAAGGTGCCAAAACACATTCCCCAACATAAATAAGCTGAAAATATATGGTTTTTAAGCTAAAAAACTATATAATTTCCTGTCAGACAAATAACAAAACAAGTATCATCACTGCACAAACTTCACTAATAATACAAACAAACGCTATCAAGAAGGCACAATTAAATTATATGATCATTTGTACTTAAAATACATTTTTGTAGACAGATTTTAAGAAGTATATAATACTTTTAGTATTGCAGCATGCATAAAATAATTTATCACATGAATTCACCACTCATCTCAACTTCTCAGGAAGACTTCAGGTAAGCCAGTATAATATAGCATGACTATGATTAGTATGCCAGGATCATATTTAGTGCAACAGCCAATATTTAATGAATTTAAATATGTTTTTTAAAGTCACTGCTATCCTTACCCTGAAAATGATTCAGTATCCCATTATTCCCAATATGGAAGCTACCTAAAAAATTTAATATAATTCTTAAATAGACATCTATGATATGAATTTATAGTAGAAAATAGTATATGACTCATATCCTTAAATCAATTTTTCTCCAAAATTTCATTTTCTCTCAACGACTAATGCTTGTTCATTCATCTTCTTTTACATCTTTTTTCTATTATAATAAAAAATATTCTAATTTTAATTTTTTAATATACTTATCTATTATATTATATAAATACAAGTGACGCTTTAGTAAACAATATTATGTGACATTATATTCTTAACTTAATTTCCTTTCAAAATTTCAGCTTATTTCAATAACCAATACATGTTCATTCATATTTCCTTTATATTTTCTTTCTTTTATAATAAAACTATTTTAATTTTAATTTTTTAATATACTTATTTATTATATTATATAAAATACATATGATGCCTTAGTGAAAAATGTTATATGACATCATATTCTTAACTTAATTTCTCTTTAAAATTTTAGCTTATCTCAATGACTAATGCATATTCATTTGTCTTACTCTATATTTTATTTCTTTTATAATAAAAACTATTATAATTTTAATTTTTTAATGTACTCATATATTATTATCTATTATATTATATAAAACACAAATAATGTCATAGTAGAAAACAGTATGTGCCATATATCCTTAACTCAATTTCCTTCCAAAATTTTGGCTTGTCTCAATGATCAATACATTCATCTTTCTCTTATATCTTATTTTTTATATAAATAAAAAAATATTATAATTTTAATTTTTTAATGTACTCATATATTATATTTATATTATATAAAACATAGACCACGCTTTGGTTGAAAATGACATGTGACACATATCCTTACTCAATTTTCCTCCAAAAATCTAGTCTATATTTTAATGACCACTGCCCTTTTCGTTCTTTTTTTCTCTTATGTCTTATCTTAATTTTTTTTATAATAAAAACTATTTTATTTTTAATTTTTTAATAATATACTAATATGTTATATTATATAAAATACAAGTAATGTCTTAATGAAAAATGTTATGCAGTATCATATTCTTAACTCAATTTTTTTTAAAAAAATTATACATATTCTCAATTTAATTGAATGGCCTTTATATTAGTCTTATAATTTTTCTTTTCATTATTCTAAACATTCATTAGTTATTAATCGTTTCTTTTGATGTAACAATAATGAAGATTTAACAATAAAACGTTATTAATTAATATGTATATATCTGTATTTTCTCCTATAGTTAAATTAATTACTAATTTAATTATAAAAAATGCATTTTAAATATTTAATTAACTCATACATCACACGAGTAATTACACTAGTTAATTTGATAAAACTGTGATTATTACATTTGTATGACCATTACCTTCATGTTCAAACCAACCCACAACCCTGAAGAATGATAGAGAGAGAATAGTACCGTCATTATTTGGCTAACTGTAAATAAATTGTTAATTAATTAACTTTGGCGAATGATTAATTATACGTGCGACCCAAAACGTCCCACTTATTCTCCAAGCCAAGTAGCCAACCAAGTTGTCATTCTCCCTATTGTTTACTCCCTGCTGGCGCCACATATTTTGGCTAGGAACTTAGCTTTAGCAACATTCTTGTTATGTCAAGTGAATACGGAACAGAACGTATAACATGGATTACGGGAAATTGAGATTGCACTCCATTTTGAATGGTTGTTTGATTGTTTCTTTCTTCTGTCAGATGAACTTACTTTTTAGTTGCACTTCAATTGCAATTGATTTACTCAAGGTGTTAGAGATAACTACTATCCTCTGAAACTATAGTTGAAAAACCAAGTTGCATATGGGTATTTCCTTTCATGATGATTCCCGTTTTAATTGGACTATTGTAGTCTCCCCAGTTTCGTCAATGTTGGTTTTCATGTAATAATTTTTTCAAAATGATGCAATCATGCAAATCATATCCCTCTGTCAACTATAAATATATCAAAATACATTTCCAACTAAAAAATGAAGCATTAAATATGAAAACAATTTTTTTTTATCATTTTCTTGCAAACTTGAACATTTCCAAGGTCATGAACATGAAGACAAAGTGCTCTCAGAAAACTCTACAGCAGTGGGATTCGATCCTCTAAAATATATACAAATCTAAAGATCCCCGTTGTAGATTATACAGCAAAGACTTATGTCAAACGAAATACAAAAAATTGGACCAACATGAAAAAGAAAAATAAAAACCACGTTGCAGTAGCAAAAACGATTCATCAAGTCCTCAATCACTCCTTTCCTCATTCTAGGATGCCAGAATTCAAAGAAACTGATTATCTGGTCCTAAATAATAAATCAAATGAAAGGCCAATTGTTGATGGCTTGAATGAACGCATAAATTTCCAAGATGACGCCATCTGTGAGTCTGCTTTATTAGTTTTCCTCCCTCTGTTAGGTCCTGCAGTAGAATGACTTCTTCTAACAGATCCTGATGGTTTTGAATTAAATATGGCTGAGCCAAAGGAGGTCTCAGTGGCTCCAAATGAAACAGCTCCTTTATTTGATTCATCCAATGGATATCCAACATGTCCATCCTGATGAGGAGGCGGAAATTTCTCACTCTTGCTTTTAGCATTTGCACGGTTCACAACTCTCCACCTCTGAAATTCAGTGAGAAAACACATGTAATGTTGATCAAGGCAGCAAATAAGACACTGCTAAAGTGGAAAGCTCGGGTAATCATCAGTGGGACCATCAGATCAAACAAAAATTACTCAGAGAGTTCTATGACTTGGAAGAACAAAACAAATATAACCAAAAAAATATTATAAATGTCAGGCCAGCCTAAAGATCAAAGAATCCTAAGTAAAAGATGCTAAAGAATCGAGGTCTCAAGTTCCAGACAGCATTATAATTTATAAAAAAATTATCATCAAATTAAGCAAATAGCTAGGTATCATGAATGTTAATTCAAGTATATAGAGTAAAAAGGAGGCTAAGACCTAAGATAGTCGTGAAAGTGTGTGCATGAACTTGGGTTTGTTGAAGGAACAGGAAATTAAACTCAATAACTAAGTGAGGCAAAGTAAGTATGGGGGGAACAGACAAACGTAACAAAAACATCTGGCATACATCTAAGTTTGTTTGGATCTCTGCATTGGCGTCTGGGGCTGGAATGGCCCAACCACGCTCACGTACTCTAACTCTTCTGGCACCATCAACTGCATTAGCTTTTCCACTTAGAGCCTTTTGCCTGATAATGAAAAAATGAAACCATTAACGAGCACCTAGACAAAAACAGTCTAGAAGTTATCAAACACTAGAACTGAATAACAGAACCTTCTTGCTTCTTCATCTCTCAGTTTTATATCCAATTCTTTGCTGGGAGGATACTTTGGTAAACTTGATGGTTCACAAGCATAGGGCTCAGTGGTAAAGAACTGCAGATAGAAAACAGATGTGAATACATTACATCTCAAATACAAGGATAATCCACAATGATCACTCACTTCACTATTTAGAGCAGCTGAGGTAGTGCCACGATCATCAGGATCTATTGCAAGAAGAGTTTCAATTAGAGGTAATGAAGAAGATGGGAAATCATTGAACGTTTCTAAGATGCATCTTTTATACGGCTGCTGTGGCTTAAAGAGTGTAGCATTTGGCAACCTATATTTCTTCCAATATTCCTCAGATGGAGAGCCACATAACTTAAATATTTTGTGCAGTTGCTCAACCTAGGTCCAAGCAATCCAAAAATCAATCATATATCTTCCAGAAAATATGCATTTCTGGAGCAAAAATAAAATATAATGGACTGCAGATAAAATAATATGGCAAAGGCGAAAAGGTTGAACTAACTGCAAAACAGAAATATTAAAATATTAATTTGATACTATATCAACAGCCTAAAGCTTGCCAGAGGGTACAGTATTCAAACATGAAAGGATACCTAAGCTAATTTGCAGAATGTTTTCTGATGATAAACTAAAAGGTTCTCATTTTCTGTTGCTTCTCTTTATTCTGTCTCTGACTTTATTCTAGTTTCTGCCTTTTGGTTGCTAAACCATGTCTGGTCAGTGGTCCATCAAGATAATAGATTAGTGCCATCAACAAATAAAGTAATCAAGTTGAATAAACAACCCAACACAAGCCCCCTGCTTTACCCAACTTGGTTGGTGAGTAAAAGAACTTCACAATAAAATGGCAAAAGAGAACCTTGCCCACACACAAGGCCTCAAAAGTGATCCTAGGTATGGAACAAGATGAAACAAAAGCAAACTGCTGCATCAAAACTTGTGCTTGAAGTTATTGAAAACAGATAAGAAGTCGTTACAGTTAGTAGTCTTTGAAGTTTTAGACAAAACCAGTTATGGAACAACACAAAAAGCAATACCTCTGTTCGGCCAGGCATGATTGGCTTTCCAGCAAGCAGCTCTGCCAAGATGCAGCCAGCACTCCAAAGGTCAACACCAACACCATAGAATGTAGCCCCAAGAAGAAGCTCAGGGGGACGATACCAAAGGGTGACAACTCTACTTGTCATGGGATGCTTCTGCTTAGAATCATAGAAATTCGCCAGTCCAAAATCTGCAATTTTAAGGATTCCTTCATTGTCAATAAGCAGATTGGAACCCTTGATATCACGGTGCAATACACCTCGGCTGTGGCAATGCTCAAGGCCAGCCAGCAATTGCTTCATATAGCATTTGACCTGTCATAGGCAATACACTGAGAGACAATCAGCCTTCCAGTATGACTCTTCCTTTCTTCTAGTCTTATTGATACTTGAAAAGGCATCACTGCTTCAAACAACTCCACCATCTAGTAATTGTAAATATCTCCATGAAACAAGCAATCAGCTCTGTATTATTTAACATTCACATTGCAACAGTATGCAATGTAAGGACACCAGCCTCCCTACATAACGTGCAAACTCTATTTTCCATTTAAACTAGAAACAGATTAAAATTTTAAAAAAATAATAAAAAAAAATTGTCTGCATAACAACCAAATAATCTATTGAGCCTTTTTCTCAACATGCACGAAATATTAGCATAGGATATGGATTCTCTACATTTTCAAAAAGAACTGCTTGCTGTGCAGTTATTGATCTAATGGCTCACATTTATTAAGTTATATTTATAATTTTTATTTTATCATAAAATTAAATATTTTTTATGGTTAAACACTTATGCAGTTCTTTTGAAACTGCAGAGGATTCTGCATAGCATAATAGTAGACGTATTTCCCAAAAGTAAAGAAAATTCTTTCCTTTTGGAGTATTTGCATCCTACTGGATAAAGCAACAAATTCCGAATTAAGTACTAAACTCACTGTATGGAACTAAATATGCTTGGAACTGTGCATGGATGGGACCCAACATGGCCTAGAAAGCTCTAGGAGCAATATCAAACAAACACCTACACCCCCACAAACACAGAAAATTAATTCGAAACAAATAAAAAGAGCTTCGAGTTCTAACTTTGAACCATAGTAAGGCAACAAAAACCATGAGCTGAAACACATCTAAAATCACAACACTGGAGGATGCAAAATTGAGCCGAAAATTGTGGTAGGTACCTGAGGGTGAGTGAACTGGACGCCTTGGGCAGCTGCAAGGCCAGCAAGGTCGTGCTCCATGTACTCAAATACCAAGTAGAGGCTGCTCGATATTCTTGAAGTAACCAAGCCCTCAAGTTTCACAACATTGGGGTGATCAAGCCTCCTCAACACAAGAATCTCTCTTGCCATGAACTTCACACTCTCAGCCTCCAAATTATCAAATCTAACTTTCTTCAAAGCCACTATCTTCCCACTTACAAGGTCTCTAGCTTTATACACATTGCTATAAGTCCCTTGCCCTATCTGAACAACAACCAAAACCAAGACACCAAAAAATACTCATTCAAAAATATATATATATATACAATTTTTTTTTGGAAAATGGAGTTAAGCTTCCAAGTTCAAAGCACCTTAGCGAGCTTCTCGAACGTGTTGGCACGGCGAGGGGTCCAGTCTCGGATTGCGTCGCCGGCGACAGCCATCAACCACAGCAGCCAACCCTGTTGGGTTTGGGTCACCGGCCATGAATCAAGCCGAGGCGGTTTCCGCGCTCCGGAGCCGGAACTGCGCCGAAAAAATCGCCGGCGTGCCGAGTCCTCTGCCTCTCGCGAACCCTAACGGCATTACCTTCGTCAGCAGTAGCAGGGTTAGGTCGGCGACGGGGCCGAGCTTCAGCGGCATCCGCCTGCGTTCCGAGCGCGGAGCCCATCCGTCAGCGGTGGCTGTGGGCGGAGTAAAGAAAACACATGGAGCCGCCGTCAGCAGTGGCGGAGAGCGGCGGAGCACGTGGCCGGTGAAGAATGAGTGAAGATTTGTAGCTTCGAGCTTCGAGCTTCGAGCTTTGAGCTTTGAGCTTTGAGCTTCTCTTCTACAGCTAAGTACTAAACTAACTAGTAGTATGCAATTGAAAGAAACCAAACCAGACATGAGTTTGCGTAGAATAACGGAATTGCCATTCTATGTCTGAAACTGAGTTGGTGTTGTCAGAGAAAATGGTGGCTGTGACTGGAACCAAAAAAGTCTAAAACGACACAGATTTTGGGACCAAAAAAGTCAAGGTTGCCATAAAGGCCAAGTGCAATTTTTCGTAGGAAATGACGTTGCTTCCTTCTGGTTCTCAACATCTACTGTTCATGGTTGGGACCAAGCCAATTATTGCCGTTTTTGAATTTTCATCTGAGGCCAGTAGGATATATTTCAATCGGTGATAAGCGATAAAATGAAATGAGGTTTGATATTTTTGTTTAATTTTTTAAAATTATGATGCAATAGAATAGTATATTATAGAGTAACATTTATTTCATCATATTTTATTTTAAATTTTATTTTTTTTCTTAGATTAAGAAAAATTTGATGAAATAAAATGACATAAAAATATAATATTTATAATTCTTATTATTTTATTTCATTATATTATAAATTTTAAATAATAAAATGAAATTTTATTTTATTCTATCATTAAAAATTTAATGTGATTTTATATCATTTTATTTCATTCCACTGGTTGGAATGACTTAATATTTAGATAGAATTTAATGGATTAGAATCAAACTAGAATGAAGTTAATAAATTTGTATGAGTTTATATCTTCAATTTTATTCTTAAATTAAATGAAAGATTAGGCTACTACACATCAAGGTGAAATGAAGCCACTTCCTTCCACCAACCCCCGCCGAACATAATAATTTGCATTTATTACCTCAAACAGTACGGAGGAAAATAAAAACTTCGGTTTAACATCCCAATAAAATTTTGGAATAACTTTCCTTTCGCATTATTTGGAAGGACGTATTCTCGCATTAGGTTTCTTACGTTTGGTATGTTGTATAAAAAAAAATTGATAGTATAAATTAATATTGTTAAGTCTTATTTAATATTTGGTGTATTTATTTGATAATATAATAAAATTAAGTCAAGTTATTTTATTCTCTTTTAAGTTGACAATTCCTTAATACATTATAAGATTTGATAGAATTTTTATTTCTATTATATCTTTAACTTCATCTTTATTATTTTTTCTCTTTATCCTACTATCACTATTATTACCACCCTTCTTTTTTGTGCCCGCTTTTGTGAGACTTTTTTCAATTCACCAATTGGGTAACTTTTTTTTTGTTTATAATAAAATCTAGTTTTCTATTTTTTTTAATAACCAAATAATTGAAACGGATCACACAGACTCACAATGAAGAAAAACAATCAACTTGACCTATGCATCTCCTTCTTCAAGATGCTTTTGCAATGACAATTTCAAATAAGAATGGCTGAAACAACCATCTTTCAACCAGATTTCCGCATGAAATCAACTAATGAACAAGAAGACTAGAACCCTAGTGGGTGATTTATAGGAAAAACTTCCATTTTCATGACTTACATCAACCTAGAGGAAACTTAATCTCAACATAGTAACTCATTCGAACCAACTAAAAACTCATATCAAAACATAAAAAGAAATAAAATAATAATGAATAATGAGTTCAAAAATGATGAGGGAGGCAGAGAGGGGTGATGGTGGTCAAGGAGAGTGTAGAGCGTGTAAGACTAAAATTGATCTAAACATGCTAACAAATTGAGCAACACATTCAGATCAATAGAGCAGAAGCAAAACGAATCAAGAACACGTACCTCCAGCCGTTGCAAGTTCTCACACCTCTGACTCGGTTCTTCTTTTACTTTCCAAACTTCACGTCAACCCGGATTCTGCCTTAGCTTCCAAACCTTTACTCACTCAAACTCAATGGTGTTTGTTTACTTACGAGAGGAGCAGGCTTAGTGACCCAATATAGAGAGAAGCACATTCATTTTATAGAGTTCTGCCCATCACAGAACTCAACGAATGTGGAGCAGGACGTGGGAGAGTGGGAGACGTTGCTAAGAATATAGGTTGAAAAATAGACCACATTCGGCAACTAATTTTCCAATAAAATAGGAAACGATTTCAATTGAAATCCACTTTCATAAATAGAGCAAGTTAGCTCTGCAAAGAACGAGAAATTCCATCATTCTCCCACTTGGTCCATTTAACCCAACATCAATCATAACAAGAAACAAGATATATGAATCGTGGCGATAGGTCCTCTGATAGCGAATATTATCTTCCATGTATCACAATATATCAGGTCTCTCAATACCAGCCTTTAGCTTAATGAATAAACCATATGTTTATTCTACGTCAAAACCAAATGATATTTCTCAAAATAAACAATATGTGCACAAAATATTTGAGAAAACATCAAACTGAATAAGAGTTTCATTGAAAACAATAAATGTACGTACAATGAAAATCACATCATGGAACCAAGTCCCATTCGTACTACATGATCCTTAAAATTCTTTGGTGGCATGTCTTTAGTTAAAGGATCAACAATCATCAACTCAGTGCTGACGTGTTCAATGACCACTTTATTTTCCTTAACACGTCCTCTTATGGCTAAATATTTGATGTCAATGTGCTTACTTCGACTTCCACTCTTGTTGTTCTTAGCCATAAATATTGCAATAGAGTTGTCACAGTACAACTTCAATGGCCTAGAAATAGAGTCAACAACTCTAAACCCAGATATGAAACTCTTCAACCATACACCATGCGAGGTAGCCTCAAAACAAGAAATGAAGTCAGCCTCTATAGTGGAAGTAGCAGTCAAGGTCTGCTTTGCACTTCTCCAAGATACAGCTCCACTGGCTAGCATGAAAACATAACTAAATGTTAATTTTCAGGTATCAATGCAGCTAGCATAGTATGAATCGGAGTAGCTAATCACTTCCAGACCATCAGTTTATCTGTACATGAGCATGAAATGCTTTGTCCCTTGAAGATATATCATCACCTTCTTTGCAACTTTCTAATGGTCAATACCTGAGTTACTCTGATATCTTCCCAAAACTCTAACAACATATGCAATGTCAGATCTAGTGTAAACTTGAGCATACATAAGACTTCTAACAACTGAAGTATATGGAATATTTTTCATGTGTTCTCGCTCAAAATTATTTTTCGGGCACTGACTCAAATCGAGTCTGTCACCCTTCACAATGGGAGCTACACTTGGTGAATAATCTTTCATGTTAACTCTCTCTAGAACTTTGTTGATATAGGTTTCTTGAGATAAACCTAAAATGCCTCGAGATCTTTCTCTATGGATCTTAATGTCAATGACATAAGATGCTTCTCTCATATCCTTCATATCAAAGTTCTTTGAGAAAAATTATTTCACCTCATATAGCATAACCTTATCATTAGTTGCAAGCAAAATATTATCCACGTATGACACAAGAAAACAAATCTTACTCCCATTGACCTTCTGGTATATACATTAATCTATGATGTTATCTTCAAAACCGAATGAAGTGATGACTTCATGAAATTTTAAATATCATTGGCGAGAGGCTTGTTTCAATCCATAGATGGATTTATTAAGCTTGCAGACTAAGTGCTCACCATCACTAGAGGAGAATCTTTTAGGTTATTTCATGTAAACCTCTTCCTTTAGATCACCATTGAAGAACGCTATTTTCACATCCATTTGATATAACTCAAAGTCAAAATAAGTTACTAATGTCATAATTACTCAAAGAGAATCTTTCTTGGATACAAGAGAAAATGTCTCCATGTAGTTGATTCCTTCTCTTTGAATGAACCCTTTGGCAACAAGTGTTGCCTTATGTCTCTCAATGTTGCCTTGTGAGTCTTTCTTTGTTTTAAAGACCCATTTACATCCAATGGTTTTTACACCATTAGGCAACTCAACGAGATCCCAAACTCGGTTAGACGCCATAGAATCCATCTTATCTTTTATGGCATTGTACCATAAATTCGATTCCTTAGAACTCATGGCCTGTGAAAACGATTCAGGATCATTTTCAGCTCCAATGTTATAGTCCGATTCTTGTAGATACACTACATAATCACTAGGAATTGCTGACCTTTTGACTCTAGCAGATCTTCTTAATGTTGCATCGGTATCTTCTTGAGGAACTTGTTGTCCAACCGGCTGTTCAACAGGTTGTTCAACATTATCTTGTTGTTCTTCGTTAACAACTTGATCTACAGGATCATTTTCAGCAGCTTGTGGAACTTCAATTACTAATTGTCTAACACATATTTGTACTTGAGGGATGTGAATGATAATCAATCTGTCACTTGATCCAGAGGGTTGAGCCTTATAGTGATCCTTTTCATAAGCAATGTCCTTAAACTGATCACTCCCATTGATCAAGTCATTCTCAAGAAATTTTGCATTTCTTGATTCCACAATCCTAGTGTTGTGTGATGGACAATAGAATCTATAACCCTTGAACTTTTCAGTATATCCAATGAAATACCCACTAATAGTCCTTGGTTCTAGTTTCTTCTCTTGTGGGTTATAAATTCTCACTTCAGACGGGCATCCCTAAACGCGTATATGTCACAAACTTGGTTTCTAACTTTTGAATAACTCAAAAGGTATCTTCGAGACAGCCTTGGTCGGAACTCTATTGAATATATACACAGCTATCTTTAGCGCTTCAATTCACAAGAATTGAGCAAAATTTATGTTACTCCTCATACTTCTCACGATGTCCATTAAAGTTCATTTTTTTCTTTCTGCTACACTATTCTGATCTGGAGAACTAGGCATAGTGTACTGGGCAATAATCCTATGTTCTTGAAGAAACTTCGCAAATGGACCAGGTGCTTGTCCATTCTCCGTGTATCTACCGTAGTACTCTCCACCTCTATCGGATCTCACAATCTTAATTTGTTTTTCACATTGTTTCTCCACTTTAGCCTTAAAAACTTTAAAGACGTCTAAAGCTTCATCCTTAGAACAAAATAAGTATAGATACATATATCATGAATAATCATCTATGAAAGTGATAAAGTTTTCGGACTACTTGCGTCCATGTCTGGACAACAAATATCTGTATGTATGATTTCTAATAGGTTTGATCTCTTCTTTGCACCCTTTTTAGACTTATTAGTTTATTTACCCTTAATACAATCCGCACAAGTCTCAAAATCAGCAAAATCCAAAGTACTAAGTACCCCTTCATTTACTAATCGCTTAATTCTCTCAATGGAGATGTGTCCCAATCTTCGGTGCCACAACATAGAGGATTCCTCATTCACAACACATCGTTTTAAACAAACAATAACATGCATAGAATTATATGCAGTGTCATTTTGCAAATTAATAGAGTAAAGACCATTAAGTAAAGTACCAAAACTAATAGTTTCAGATTTATTGGACAAAGTAAAACCAGAATCCGAAAAAATAAAAGAAAACCTAAGGTGCAAGTCTTGAAACAGAAATTAAATTCTTAGAAAAACTACGAACATAGAAGGTCTTTTCTAAACGTAAAATAAAATTGCTGCTTAAAACCAAACTACACGTCCTAATCGCTTCCACATGTGAACTCATCTTCCCTCCTGAATAGATGTATTGTTCATTTCCCACTGGCTTCCTTAGGTTTTCCATACTCTGCAAGGTATTAGAAACATGAATTGTAGAACCAGAATCAATCCTCCATGTGTTATGATTAACACTAACCATATTAGATTCATAACAAACAAATGCAAATAGAGTACCTTTCTTGTTAAGTCAGTTCTTAAACTTTGAGCAGTCTTTCTTCATGTGCCCTTTATTCTTGCAGAAAAAACACCTTGACTTTTTCTTTATGACTGACTGAGGAGGAATGTTGCCCTTATTTTTTGCATGATCCTTCTTTTTCTTTCCATGAACAGTCAAGTTCACCCATTCGCCCTATTCTATTATCAATCTTTCCTCTTCTTGGACACACATAGTCAATAGCTCATTAATTGACCATTTATCCTTATGTGTGTTATAAGAGATTTTGAAAGTGGTATATTGCTGAGGCAGAGTGTACAAAATGTAATGTACCAGGAAAAACTCTGACATGGTAACCTCCAAGGCTTTCAGTTGAGCCACTATATCCCTTATGCGCATGATGTGATCACGCACACCTCTTACCCCAATGAGCTTCATGTATAAGAACTACATTATAAGGGTGCTGGCAAGGGACTTGTCAGATGTAGTGAATTGCTTATTAATGATTCTCAAAAGATTCTTGACTTTATTATGCTGGTCGATAGAACCTCGGATACTAGCAGATATCTTGGTCTTTATGAACATCACGAAGAGGCGATTAGATCTCTCTCATTTTTCATAAAGATCAATAGCATCTGAAGTGCTGGTTTCAGTAATACCCGGTGGTTCATCCTTCCTAATAGCATAATCAATGTCCATCCAGCCCAAATGGAGAAGAACTCTCTCCTTCCAAACTTTATAGTTGTCACCCCTTAATTCTGGAATATCACACTTAATATCAGAAATATTCACAGGTTGAATAACTGCAAAGGTCAAACATACATGCTCATTATTGATAATTTGAGACTAAAAATAAATGTCATGTTTTACCAATATAAATCATGTCTTAATATATGAATCTACTGACATAAAACTTGTCTATGGGCTAAAGTCTTATTCAATTAGACTCATCATGTAACCTTATGACAAAACTATCAAATCATGTTCTATTTCTTAATTCCTGTGGGTAGATCAAGAAATATAATCCGATATTTCATCCTAATTAATCATACAAATATAACAAAATTCTTGTGAGTAAATCTCATTACATCGCATATGATTAATTACAAGTAATGTTTTAATGTGATTCTAAAACTTAATATATAATCTTAATTAATTAAAGATGTCTTTGTGACTATTCCTTAATTAATCAAAATTATATCAATCACTTAACATTAATAAAGAGCTAAATAATTGCATAACATAATGCAAATAAATTGAATAACAATGCTTAAATATTATTTAACATAATTTTGCATGTACAATAATCATAAATTCATACATAAAAATTTCAAGAAATAAATAAATAATATATGCATATAATTATTCAATAAAAGAAACTATATAAGCCCTTTAATAATTAATTTTAATGTGCATAAATTATTTAACTTAATATTGCATGCTTAAATAAGTACCAAAATTAAACATACAATTTAACAAAATAAACAGACAATCCAAGCACATTAAAATTTATTAAATAATTCATACGCTAAAATAACACAATTGCAAAATCATGCACAATTTTCAATTTAGCACGTAAACTAACCATATATATAAAGTAGTGCTTCAACTATCAAGAAATTGTTGATAGCATGGTAGTAGTTCATTTAACCTTAACAGTCATGAGGTCACAGGTTTTATCTCGGATCAGACGTAGTATACCAAATTTTTTATTAATTAAACAAAAACTAAATAAAAATTTCAAAAAGAATTCAAACATGGGGGGCATTCCAAGAATCGAACTCTGGACTTCTCGCGCATGCATTTGAAGGAAAAACAGCCTACTGCTTCACCGCTTCAGTATTGAGTGACTAATGTTGATGTTATTAGTATATAACGACACACGGGTCCATTAATTTTCAGCAGCAAAATGACACAAAAGGCCTGCGTTTTGTTCGTCTTCAACCTTGAGCCGGGTCATTCTAACCCAGTTGCGACCCACGAACCCGCATGGAAACCTGATGGTTACTGACCATTTTCAACATCGAATTCAACGTTTAAAAACACAAATTGTTTAGAAAATCAATTTCAATTAGATTTCTGGTTTTAGTTCTGATTAAAACGTCTCCAACAGAACACCCATATTCAGAATTGAAAAATGCAGTAAGCAAGACAGAGGTAATTAAGGCTCTGATACCATATGTAAGACTAAAATTGATCTAAACATGCTAACAAATTGAGCAACACATTTAGATCAATAGAGCGGAAGTAAAACAGATCAAGAACACCTACCTCCAGCCATTGCAAGTTCTCACACCTTTGACTCGGTTCTTCTTCTGCTTTCCAAACTTTATGCCAACCTGGATTCTGCCTTGGCTTCCAAACCTTTACTCATTCAAACTCGATGGTGTTTGTTTACTGAAGAGAAGAGCAGACTTAGTGACCAAATATAGAGAGAAGCATATTCATTTTATAGAGTTTTGCCTATCATAGAACTCAATGAACGTGGAGCAAGACGTGGGAGAGTGGGAGACGTTGCTGAACGTTGCTAAGAATGTGGGTTGAAAAATGGATCATATTTGACAACTAATTTCCCAATAAAATAGGAAAGGATTTCAATTGAAATCCACTTTCATAAACAGAGCAAGTTAGCTCCGTAAAGAACTGGAAATTCCATCAGAGCGTGACTAGTTTTTTTAAAAATTATTTTGACTTTTATGCTAAAGAACATTTTGGTCTTAAAAAAATATATTGTACAATCAGTTAATTTATCATTTTGTTATCAAACAAAAGATAAGATTATGTCTTATCTTATTAATTATATTATCATGCTTTATACTATTCTATCAATTTGTCTTATACTATACTATCATGTGTTCCTTAAGATATAAAGATATATGATAGAATAAAAGTGAACGTTATGTATAATTACATTATAAAATATTAAAAATTAAAATTAAGGTATAGTTTATAATATATATTTTAAAATAAATAATATTAATATAAATATATTATTATGTTAAGTATAAATTATTAATTTAAATTTAAAAAATTATTATTTATAATTAATTGGAAAAATAAATATAAATTTTAAAATAATATAAGATATTAAGTCGAATTAAAATAACTTGAAGTATAATTTAAACTTGACAAAAAATACAATTGGTCTAAATTTTATAACTCAAACTCATCTTAATATGCTTTAGGTCGAGATGGGTTAGTAGGACAAATCGAACCTTGAACAATTTTAGACTTAATTGTAATTAAATAATAAAAAAATGTACAAATAAGTAATGTGTGTATATATAGCATTCTTGAAAATTTTGCATTCTTCATTAAATTTTGATAGTTGGTAATCTATTTTTTTATCTTTTTATTTTAAAAATTTGAAGATATGATAAAATTATTGAAAAAATATATATGAATATTAAGACTTATTAGTAGCTAAATTTGATACATGTCTTTTAAAGAAAAGTTTAGTGTTATTAAATTATAAAATATGATTGCTTAACAAACTATTTCTTTTTTAAAAAAAAATTGTGATTGCAATGAAATGACATTTGCCAAAAGTTACCTTGCAAGAAAGTTTAAGTACATCTCTGCAATTAGCATCTCAATCTAAAACATGACATTAGTTATCTTGAAAAGAAGTTTAACTACATCGCCACAATTGGTAACTCAGTCTAGAATATGTGCCTCTAGTTATGGCCAAGGATGTCCAATTAGAATAACCTCATAATAAGTAATGGCTGGCATCCATTTAAGGAGAAATTTGATTGAGCCAGAAGTTATATAATCCAAGACCATCCCACCTCAAAGTTCATTGTTCAAATAGACGGGTGCAGCTAGCATGAACTTGCTTTTGTCCGATTTCTGCTTTTTTATATATGTTATATAATATATTATATTTTACTTTTGTGGCTTTATAATTGACAAAATAGGAAATCAACCTTTATATTTTTATATTAAATAAATAGATATATATCTTTTTATACCTCATTTAATATTATTTATTATACATATTTTTTTTATCATTTTCTCTCGTTCAATTACATCCCTTAAAAAAGGTATAAATAGTACCTATACCCCTTTTAAAAATGTAGGATGATCTTTATTCGTAGGGAATAGCTCTACGCAAAAGACTTGTGAAGCTAAACGAGCCAGTAAAATCAGTGATAACTCTTAGAAATAAGAGTTATTACCATTCTTTTTGCTTAATCATTGTTCTTGTTTTGATCAATTTTTGGAGAAGAATTTCAAGTTTTGTTTGATTTAGTAAATATCATTGTTAATCTGAGTAATTGTGAAATGCTATAAATTCTCGATCCGTATATCTTTCAAGGTTTGATTTATTTCTCGAAAGGTTATAAAGGGGTAATTGTCAAGGTGTTGCTCTGGGATGCTTTGGAATGTCACTTTGGGGGCGAGCGAGTCACTATAAGATAAAATCATTTCCACTCGACTCTTGCCCACTAGAAGACAAAATACCTGCTGTGCTGCGCTTAAAAGGAAGAAAGAGAATACAATGCGTAAAGAAATTGTGTGTACTTGGGAATCGGGCCAAGGAATATTTTAGTATTTGAATTTGTAAAAGCCCAAAAAGCAGTGAGGCATGAGAGAGAGTGTAACCCTATTTTGGGAGCTAGTACAAATAGTGAGTGTGACCTTGCCTTTAGGGGAGAGCTTTTTGGTACTGTGCGGAGCCGTCACTCCTCCCGGTTTTGTCTCAGTAATTCCGCTTTTTACGCATTATGTCTTATTTTTCCATTTTCTTTGATTACTTTGTTTCCAAGCTCATTATGAGCTAAATTTTCTTAGTTAGGATTTTATGAATTTGTAATTGTACTGAAGGGTAATCTAATGTTATGGATGTTATTCATTTTCTTCTTTTCTGCTTAAATATTTAATTTCGGTTTAGCTTGATCAACTAATCTGAAATATCAACTAATTTCGTTTAGAAAAACCAAGTTAGTGGATTTGATTAGAAGATAAAGATAGAACAGCTTAATTAGAAAATTAATTGTGTTGAATGAGCTAGGAATAGCCTTCAAGTCTTTAAGTAGTGGACGTGCTTCTCGATAACCGAGGGAAATTAATTGAACTTAGGAATAAGAAGCTTTTAATGAACTCGCTTTTAATGCTTTGGAAAGCAAATTTCATTTCCTGGACTAAATGTTTGTAGCATCCTCGAAGCATACGTTACCCCGAAGTAAAGAATTACAAAGGATTAAAATCCTAACTGCTCCCATTTCTGATTTAAACACTTCATTTATTACTTTCATTAATTTCTTGCATTTATTATTTTCTCGCTTTGACATCTTATTTCTCCATTTACTTTACATGTTTAAAAATTTCTCTTTAATTTCTTGCATTTAAATAGAAGAAGTTAACTCTAGAATTGGTATTTAATACAATTTAAATCCTCGTGGGAACGATCTTGACTTACACTTTATTACTTGTTGATTTGTGTACACTTGCACATCTTAAAAATATAAGCGACAAGTTTTTAGGCGCCGTTCTTGGGATTGACAATGGTGTTGAATATTTAAATTCTTTTGTTAACTTAATTTATTTTGTTACTTCTAAAAGTGTGGTGTCTTGTGTTCAAGAACAGTCGTATTGCAATCTGTATGCGCAGTAGGGTGAACCCGAGTTTCAAATTGACTTGGAGATAGAGAAAACAACTAAGAGGATAAGGAAGAGAACCAAAGAACAACGTGCTCAAATCCAACATTCTCGAGTTAGGCCTCATGGCTGATCTTTTCTTAAATGATGAGGAGCAACCCAAGATGATCGACAGAGCAAATGACAGAGAAAGGTCTATCGTGGGATTATGCGCTCTTTGATCCCCAAACGATGAATACTGGGATAGTTAGGCCGAAATAACCACCCGCAGCTTTGAATTCAAGCCTATGATGTTTCAAATGCTTCAAACGGTTGGGCAATTCAAGGTGCTCCTATCAAGATCCTCACTTGCATTTAAGGCAATTTCTTGAAGTGGCTAGCAATTTCAAAATCCCTGGAGTAAGTGATGATGCATTCAAATTGAGACTCTTTCCTTATTCATTGAGAGACAGAGCAAAGACTTGGTTGAACTCTTTGGAACCCAATTCAATTACTTCTTGGAATGAACTGGCTGAAAGGTTCCTGACAAAATATTTTCCTCCTACTAAAAATGCCAGAATGAGGAATGATATTACTTCCTTCAGGCAGAATGAGGATGAATCACTGTATGAAGCTTGGGAGAGGTTTAAAGATCTGTTAAGAAGGTGCCTCATCATGGCATTCCTGTGTGCATTCAAATGGAAACATTTTACAATGGATTATTACCACCTTCAAGGTTAATGTTGGATGCCTCTTCTGGAGGAGCTCTTTTGAATAAGTCTTATAATGAAGCTTATGAGTTAATTGAGGGCATAGCTGCCAATAGTTATCAGTGGCCAACCAGCAGAGCAAATTCTTCTAAAGGTGGGGCTGGTGTTTATGAAGTAAAGGAGATGATCATATGTCTCCGCTCAACTTGCTGCCATTACCAACATGCTGAAAAACTTAACTGCGGCTAACACTAGTAAGGAACCTGTCATGGTTGAACCTACTATGGCTCCAGTAAATTTAGTAGCTTGTGTTTTCTGTGGAGGAAGGCACTTGTTTGAAGAATGCCCTGACAATCCAGTGTCAGTGAATTATGTGGAAAATAGAGGGAATAATTCTTTTTCCAATACTTATAATCCTGGCTGGAAGCAACATCCTAATTTCAGCTACAGTAATCACTCCAACACTCTGAATCCTCCTTCTGGTTATGCATCTCCACATTACCAACAACAACAACAGAACATTCAGCAGAGAACCATGCTCCTGCAAAGGAGCCATCATTGGAAGCTATGCTGAAAGCTTTCATGGCTGAAACTAAAGCTCAAATCCAGAATCAAGGAGCTGCTGTAAGGAACTTGGAGAACCAAGTAGGTCAGTTGGCCACTGCATTAGCTAGCAGACCTGCTGGTACTTTGCCTGCTTCCACAGAGTCTCCATCATCTTCAGATGATAAAGGGAAGGAACACGTTAAAGCTGTCACCCTGAGGAGTGGTAAAGTGCTACAGGATGCTACAACATCTAACCAGCAGAGAACAAAGGTAACTGAACCAGCTGAAACTGAGGAACCTAAACATGAATCAGTTCCACGGCCTGAAGATACAGAGCAAGTCATCCCTAAGTGGACTGAACCCAAGATGATTCCAGAGAGACCACCTCCTCCATTTCCACAGAGGTTGAAGAAGGCAGCTCAAGAAAGCAATTTAATAAGTTTCGGATATTCTGAAGCAACTGCATATTAATATACCTTTAGTTGAAGCTCTACAAAGAGATGCCCAACTACACCAAATTTATGAAGGATGTTCTTACTAAAAGGAAGAGATTAGGAGAATTCGAAACAAAGGGCAATGACAAAGGAGAGCGACCAACTGTTACATGTAACAAGGTTCCTCGAAAAATGAAGGACCCAGCAGCTTTTACTATCCCTTGTTCTATAGGAAATACTTATTGTGGAAAAGCCTTATGTGACCTTGGAGCAAGTATAAATCGATGCCTATGTCCATTTTCAAGCAACCGAACATTGGTGAAGCCGTGCCCACCGCCGTGACTTTGCAACTTGCGATAGATCTATTGCTTATCCGTAAGAAAAGATCGAGGATGTCCTAATCAAAGTGGACAAGTTTGTATTTCCAAAGTGGATTTCATTATTCTAGATTTTGAGGCCGACAAGGAAATTCCAATTATCCTCGGAAGACCCTTCTTGCAACCGGAAGAACATTGATAGATGTGCGTAAAAGAGAGCTTACTATGAGGGTGAATGATCGCCAGTAACTTTCAATGTCTTTAATGCATTACAATATCCTGATGAAGATGTGGAAAGTTGTTCTCACACATTATTGATATTAATGCTCGGTGCAAGAGCAATTGATAGCATCAGTGAGACTTGGAGCATGAGGTGAATTGAACAAAGAACTGATTTTGCGGATGAACAGCTTAAAGCAAATGGGTTGAAAGGAACTTGGCATACGATCTTGGATTAGAAAATATGAATCCTTAGACATATCTGCAGACACTTTCACGAGAATGTTCCTCTGTTGAAAGACCTCCCATCCTTGAATTGAAGCAATTACCTTCTCATCCGAAGTATGTTTATCTTGGAGAAAAGGAAACTCTTCCTATCATCATTTCTTCCTTCTTAACTTCGAGCAAAGAAAGTAGTCTTATTTCACTTTTGAGGAAGCACAAAAAGGCTATTGGATGGCAAATGGCGACATTAAAGGAATCAGTCCTAGTCTTTGTATGCACGCAGACTCGTTAGAGAAAGATACTAAGAACAAGATTGAAGGCCGAGAAGATTGAACCCAATTATGAAAGAGGTGGTAAAAGGGAGATCATTAAATGGCTTGATGCAGAATCATCTACCCCATTTCGGATAGTGTGTGGGTAAGTCCAGTGCAAGTGCGTTCCAAAGAAAGGAGGAGTTACTGTAGTGAAAAATGAGCTGATTCCTACAAGAACAGTTACAGGTTGGAGGATATGCATGGATTATAGAAAGTTGAACAAGGCCACAAGGAAGGACCATTTTCCACTACCTTTCCTTGATCAAATGCTTGATAGGTTATCTGGAAGAGAGTTTTATTGTTTTCTAGATGGCTATTCTGGTTATAATCGATAGCAGTAGCACCTGAAGATCAGCAGAAGACTACGTTCACTTGTCCTTATGGTACATTTGCTTTCGGAAGAATGCCTTTTGGGCTCAGTAATGCTCCGAAAGAACCTTCCGAGGTGCATGATGGCCATCTTCTCTCGATTTTATTGAGAAAACTATGGAAATCTTCATGGATGATTTCTCGCTTTTGGAGATTCATTCATGGGATGCTTGGACAACTTAGAAAAGGTGTTGGATAGATGTGAAGAAACCAACTTAGTGCTAAATTGGGAGAAGTGCCATTTCATGGTTAAGGAAGGTATTGTGCTAGGCATAAGGTGTCAAGGAAGGGCTTAGAGGTGGACAAAGCTAAGGTTGAAGTGATTGAAAAACTCCCTCCACCCAATTCTCAAAGGTATCGAAGTTTTCTAGACACGCAGGGGTTTTATAGAAGGTTCATCAAGGACTTTTCTAAAATATCCAAGCCACTTTGCAAGTTGTTAGAGCATGATAGTACATTTCATTTTACAGATGAATGTTTATCAGCTTTTGAAACTCTGAAGAAAGCCCTGATCACTGCCCCCGTGATAGTAGCTCCAGATTGGGAGAAGCCATTTGAACTAATGTGTGACGCAAGTGAATTTGCATGGGGAGCTATGCTAGGTCAGAGGCATAATAAGATATTCCATACCATCTATTATGCTAGCAAGACTCTCGTTGATGCTCAGATTAACTACACCACTACAGAAAAAGAATTGTTAGCAGTTGTATTTGCATTTGACAAGTTCCGAGCATATCTGATGGGAGCTAAAGTAGTGGTGTACACTGATCATGCAGCTATCAAGTATCTCATTAATAAGAAGGATGCAAAGCCAAGGCTTATCAGATGGGTGCTTTTGCTTCAAGAATTTGATTTGGAGATCAGAGATAAGAAGGGAATTGAAAATCGTAGTAGGCGATCATCCGTCAAGAATTGTTGAGAAAGGAGAATCCAAGCTTCAAGAAGAAATCAAAGAGAATTTTCCCGATGAACATCTTATACGATTGAAAATGTTTGCAAAAGACCTTGATGCACGCAGACATAGTGAATTTCCCGGTCGGTGGGATAATTCCAAAGTGGATATGAACTCTCAACGAAAAAGGAGGTTCATGCATCAAGTTAAACACTTCTACTTGGGATGAACCTTTTCTCGTATAAAAGATGTCAAGACCAGATCATGAGAAGATGTGTTGAGAGAAGAAGTGCAAGCTATCCTTAATGATTGCCATGTTGCTCCTTATGGTGGTCACTTTGGAGGAAGAAGGACAAACACCGCAAAGGTCTTACAATCAGATACTTTTGGCCCACTTTGTTCGTAGATGCTCATGAGTTTGCCAAGTTTTGTGATAGATGCCGGAGGGTAGGGAACATTTCCAACAGACAAGAACGCCACTCAACACCATTTTGGAGATTGAGTTGTTTGATGTATGGGGAATAGATTTTATGGGACCATTCCCTATATCTTATGGAAATGTCTACATCTTAGTTGCAAGGACTATGTTTCTAAATGGGTAGAAGCAGTAGCATTGCCTTCCAATGATGCCGGGGTAGTTACCAAATTTTTGCACAAGAACATATTCACCAGATTTGCACTCCTGCCATAATCGGTGATGAAGGGACACATTTCTCAGTAACAAGTCGTTTGCTAACTTGCTTACAAAATATGGAGTGAAACATAAAGTGGCTACTGCTTACCATCCTCAAACCAAGGGACAAGTGAAGTGTCCAACGAGAGATCAAAAGAATCCTTGAAAAAATGGTGAATCCTTCTAGGAAGGATTGGTCCGAGCACTTAGATGATGCTCTCGGGCCTACGAACGGATTCAAGACTCCCATTGGCATGTCTCCTTACAGATTGGTTTATGGCAAGGCTTGTCATTTACCAATAGAGCTGAAACACAAGGCATTCTAGGCTATTAAGAAGTTAAATTTTGATGCACAAGCAGCTGGTGAAGCACGGTTACTACAGCTGAATGAGCTTGAAGAGTTCAGGCTCGTTGCCTATGAAAATGCTGAAATCTATAAGAGCAAGATAAAGGCATGGCATGATCAGAAAATCCAACCGAGGGAGTTAGTTGAAGGAATGCACGTGCTCTTGTTTAATTCCAGATTAAAATTGTTCCACTGGGAAATTGAAATCAAGGTGGTCCGGACCATTTAAATTGGTCAAAATACACCCTCATGGAGCTGTGGAATTGCTGGAGGAAAGTTCTGGAAGAGAGTTCAAGGTGAATGGACAAAGAGTGAAGCCATATTGGGGTGAGCAGTGGGCAAGAATGAGGATCACCACTCATCTTTCAGATCCTTAATCAATAGTGTGAAGTCGTCAAGACATAAAACCAAGCGCTACCGGGAGGCAACAAATTTTTATATCCTTTACTTTACCTTTTAAATTTCAGGTTTAAATAATAGTTATTAAAATAATAATAATAATAATAATAATAAATAAAATAAATATATATATATATATATATATATATATATATATCAAGGTCTTGACTAGTGTTTGCTACGGTAGAGACCATCCTAAATCCAGGTTGATCATGAAAAAGTGGTGTGTGGTCACATCGGGCCCAGTTAACAGTAGTAGTGGTGGTGACAGTTGGACAAGCAAGAGCCCATATTCAACTGCAATATTTTTGAATTTCCAAATTCAAAAGTTGAAGAGTTTGTGAGCACGGATGGGTTGCAGAAATCGTGGGAATGTAAGTTACCCACCCACAAACTTAATTCCTCTACCCACTCACCTCCATCCTTAACCTCTCACCTCAATCTCCCTTTCTCTCTATTAAAGCCATTGTCTTCTCTGCCTTAGCCCCACACGCAGCCCCACCCATACATTCTGTCTCACCTGTCTCTTTCTATCACCATCAACCCACTCTTCTTTTATATCATTCCAAAGACCATGGGCAAAGCACAAGCTCAGTCGTCCAAACACCTCGTTGCTGCCAGTCCAACCTCTTCTGATGAGGAAATCAATTTGCGGTTTGTGGATGAGGAAGGAAGATTAAAATTTGAGAGGGAAATCAAGAAACGGAACTTTCATTTGGAGAAGGGTTTCTTCATACTGGACTCCCCTCATTACGGGCTCACCGAGGACATTGCTGAGCTCATAGACAACCACAACTGGAAGCAGTTTGTATCTCACCCACGAGAACCCATTGTCCCTTTTGTGCGCGAGTTTTATGCTAATTTGACGCGCCCAGCAGCAAAAATATGTCATAGTGAGGGGTTCAAAGGTGTCATTTTCTGCGGCCACGTTGAACAGGAGGTGGGGTTTGAAGGATGTTGAAGACGAATACGTGACCCTGTTGAAGAATGCTGAGGAAACAGAGCTTACTGACATGATGCGGGAAGTTACGGTGGAAGGGGCCAACTGGATTCAGTCAGATGAAAATTGGAAAATAGCCAGGCCTGATCTCACACCCTTGACTAAAGTTTGGTATCATGTAATCGAACCAAGATTCTTCCCACAACGCACTTGGAAACAGTAAACAAGGAGAGGTTAGTCCTGTTGTATTGCATTTTGACTAAAAAGAAGGTGGATGTGGGCCAACTGATTGAGCGGGAAATTGTTGCTTGTGCATTTAAGAAGAAAGGATTGTTGTTTTTCCCTTCCTTGATCACTTCTTTATGTTTGAGATGTGGAATCAAGGCTTTGTCTCGAGGATGAAGTTATGGACAACAAGGGAGCCATAGATTTGATAGCTATCAAACGTTTTGGGGCATCGGCATCAAAGGTGCAAAGTTCGGTTCCTCTCTCGAACCGCGAAATGCCCACATGAAGTGAACACAAAAGTGGACCAATGCTATCAAATGCAAAGATATTTTAAAGCGGCCAGCAGCTTTTTCTCGGGAATTTGCTAAGGAGCAAAGATCTACGGGTACAAAGGTCTCTTGGCATCAACAAGCCGAGACAAGGTAGCTATCCTCCCTTGTTTCCTGAAGAAATCCTTCAACCATTCCAAGATTCTCCTCATGAACCCAAGACACATACCCATCCCGCAAAGGATCTTTGCACTGTTGACCCTCTTTCACCACAAGAAGAACCCGAAATTCCTTCATTCATCCCACTGCTAGTGAGCACTCCATCAATAACAATGATGTTATTTCCGACCGGACACCACCACCACCACCCGTAGATCCACAACCACCACCACCTCCAACTCAACCAAGCGGGTCCAAAAGAGGAAAAGAAAAGTTGGTTGATGAAGCACCGTAAGACCCCCTCCACCAAAGAAGGGCGTAATCAAGCACATAGCTCCTCCCAGATTAGAAAACAATTAGGGATTGATGTAGGTGCTAAGGAGACCCCACCGCACTCAAGTGAGGACTCGAAGATAATATGCCTATTATGGGAAGA
Organism: Ormosia emarginata; assembly: GCA_029884605.1. NCBI lineage: Eukaryota > Viridiplantae > Streptophyta > Magnoliopsida > Fabales > Fabaceae > Ormosia > Ormosia emarginata. The sequence goes on along the minus strand of JAQQTP010000076.1, from coordinate 30,070,030 downwards.
ATTGGGAAGCTCAAGGCTTTCACGGTTTCTTTCTAAGGCTCACCAAGAGCCGGAGGAGGGGAGGAGGAGGATGAAGTTTGAAAGAAAAAAAGTGCTTGAATTGACTATTACCAAAGAGATTTCGGGAACAAGAAAACCAACAATGAAGCGATGGCCGATCCGGCAAAGCAGAAGAGCAAAGGTGCAAGATTAGCTCACCTTGAGCAAGAAGGAACACTCAGTGTTTGCCGCATGTCATAAAGATCGATGACCAGAGGATTTCCTTGATCCCTCTTTAATTTGTTTTAGTTGTTTTAATTTTTGTTGTTAGAATTGTAGTATTGTTTGTTTTTCTTGCTTCTTTTCAAAAAAAAAAATGTTAATGAGAATAGTGTTTCTCATCCATGTGATTCGATGAAGACAAGTTTTACCTTCTGCATGTAAAATACATTAATACCTTGATTTAATCCTTTCTCACCACAATCCCTAGCTCAAAATGGACTTAGAAGAAGGACTTCTTTCAAAAGTCACCAATCAATCGAGGAATTGGGTTACAAAGACCCTTGTTCAAGGAAGAGAGGGTGAGGTCGACTTAGATTTCAACCTAAGTTTGGGGGTGAGTGAGAATGAAGGTAGTCTTTGTAGCACTCTACAAAGATCAATCCCGTGAGTTTTTGAGCTTCAAGATTTTTGTTCATCATGCATTCCATTCATGTGTTTTCTCTGTGAGAACTTGACTTATTTCTGTGATTGATTGCATATTTCACTGTTGCACACAAATTGACTTGAGGCACTGTTCTTGTTTTAAATACTGAGACTTAAATGGCCAACCCTCAAGTATTACCCTTTGTGAACCCCTTTGAGCCTAAGACTTTCTTGTCGGTGATAAGCCACATTACAAGCTCAAACTCCCTGAAAAACAATGCACTACCCTGTTTAGGTGGAGTTTAGGACTGTGTCAAAGAGTTACCTAATTATAAGTCCTGAGTCCTGACCACAATGGTTGAGGACAACCAGCAGTATAAGTTTGGGGGTGGGGTACCTACGCAATAAAAAGGGAGGAATGAGCAAATTATCAAAGGATTTTCTATTTCTTCAGTCATTCAAAAAAAAAAAAAAAGGAATTTCTCCCTTGTTACCATAAGTATGGATTAAAAAAAATAATAAAATAAAATAATATAATTTGTCTAAGTTTAGGGGTGGGTAATTTTGACAAAAATCTTGAACTCCACCTAAGTTAGCTACTTCCCAAAATTTCACACCCGAACCTTAGCCTCATTACATACCCATTAAGGTCCTCTTGCTGTGTGAAAATTGTGTATGTGCTTTTGATTGATAGAAATTTGTCAAGCATATGATAGAGTTGCATGTGAATGATGATTGAGTGAAACATCAACACAGAACATAAAGTTGAGTGAATTGAGCGATGTGACAAATCCAATAGTGTGTTAAGCCCCTGTTCTTAGGAAGATAATCTAGTAAGTCTTCACCCTAACATCCAAAGGATATTTGGAAAATGCACCTAAGACTCTGTTGAGAGGTGGTTTGGTTGGAGTCCCTTGCTAAAACTGAGCTGAGAGCTTAGGGAAATCACACACACACTATGGAAAGTGATTTAGACAATGGTAATTTGTGTTGAGCATAATTCTGAAAAATGCATCTGAGGATTGTCATGGATCTGGCTTATACTATTCTGGTTTTGTTTTGTTAATGCTTGTTGAATGTCATTACTTGAGGGCAAGCAATGGTTCAAGTTTGGGGGTGTGATAACTCTTAGAAATAAGAGTTATTACTATTCTTTTTGCTTAATCATTGTTCTTGTTTTGATCAATTTTTGGAGAAGCATTTCAAGTTTTGTTTGATTTAGTAAATATCATTGTTAATCGAGTAATTGTGAAATGCTATAAATTCGATCCATTATTCTTTGAAGGTTTGATTTATTTCTCGAGCGGGTTATAAAAGGGTAATTGCTGAAGGTGTTGCTCTGGGATGCTTTGGAATGTTGCAGCTTTGGGGGAGCGAGTCACTATAAGATAAAATCATTTCCATTTCTCTCTTGCCCACTAGAAGACAAAATACCTGTTTATATCTTTAACGCTTAAAAGGAAGAAAGAGAATACAATGCAAAGAAATTGTGTGTGTACTTGGGAATTGGGCCAAGGAATATTTTAGTATTTGAATTTGTAAAAGCCCAAAAAGTGAGGCGATGAGAGAGTGTAACCCTATTTTGGGAGCTAGTACAAATAGTGAGTGTGACCTTGCCTTTAGGGGAGAGCTTTTTGGTACTTGTGCGGCAAGCCGTCGACTCCTGGTTTTGTCTGTAATTCCGCTTTTACGCATTATGTCTTATTTTTTCATTTTCTTTGATTACTTTGTTTCCAAGCTCATTATGAGCTAAATTTTCTTAGTTAGGATTTTATGAATTTGTAATTGTATTGAAGGGTAATCTAATGTTATGGATGTTATTCATTTTCTTCTTTTCTGCTTAAATGTTTAATTTCGGTTTAGCTTGATCAACTAATCTGAAATATCAACTAATTTCGTTTAGAAAAACCAAGTTAGTGGATTTGATTAGAAGATAAAGATAGAACAGTTAATTGGAAAATTAATTGTGTTGAATGAGCTAGGAATAGCCTTCAAGTCTTTAAGTAGTTGGACGTGCTTCTCTGATAACTGAGGGAAATTAATTGAACTTAGGAATAAGAAGCTTTTAATGAACTCAGTTTTTAATGCTGGAAAGCAAATTTCATTTCCTGGACTAAATGCCAGTAGCATCCTGAAGCATAACGTTACCCAAGTAAAGAATTACAAAGGATTAAAATCCTAACTGTTCCCATTTCTGATTTAAACACTTCATTTATTACTTTCATTAATTTCTTGCATTTATTATTTTCTGCTTTGACATCTTATTTCTCCATTTACTTTACATGTTTAAAAATTTCTCTTTAATTTCTTGCATTTAAATAGAAGAAGTTAACTCTAGAATTAGTATTTAATACAATTTAAATCCTCGTGGGAACGATCTTGACTTACACTTTATTACTTGTTGACTGTGTACACTTGCACATCTTAAAAATATAAGCGACAATCAGTGGTCAAATAAGACGTCAATTTTGTTTACCTACCCAGATTTCTACATGAAAAATCGTCTAATAACAGAAAATAAAAGATAAAGACAAACAGTTAATATGATGATAAATTTTAGAGTTTGCATGAATAATACATTTGTCATATGTTTTTTAATTGGTCTTTTAAATTTATGTGTTGTGCGATTTTTATGTTTTTGAAAAAATAAAAGTTTATAATTTCTAATGTTAAAAAATTATGCAGTCAAATATGAATATATAAGAAATGAAAATGTAATTAATGTTTATGAGAAAGATGATTGTTCCATTACTAGTATAAATAGGTGCTTTGGTGATTGATGTAAGCAAGTCATTTTGAGTAAATTATTATCTTCTTTTACAACTCAAGATTGAGTATTTTATCTTGGCTTAGTATATCTTAGGTGGATTTCTAAGGTGTATTAGGTTGTGTTTGTCATTATTCTTTAATTTTCTTTTCTATTTCTTATCTGACATCAATTTGGTATCAAAGCTAAGGATCCTTCTATGACTAGTAGTGGTCCTCACCAAGGTAGGGGTGCCAAAGTGGCCACCTGTGAACGTGATCTCTGTGATGTCAAAATGGATGAATTGAGAAGACAAGTGCAACAACTCCAACAACATTTGGAGTGTCTCCAAGCTCCACATTGTGATGAGCAATGTTATGGTTCGAACAATGGTGAGGAAGAGGAGGAGATTAACCATTTCCATAATGATGAGTCTGATTCATCTAGTGGGAGGGCTTCTACTTGGCTTAGCCAAAGGCACCGTGTCTTTCGTGAAGACTATGTTGTCAAGGTTGATTGGTTGGCAACAATAGAGCGTGTTTTTGACTACAAAAACATTATCGAAAACAAGAAGGCCAAATTGGTGGCTATGAAGTTGAAGAAGCATACGTCAATTTGGTGGGAAATTTTGAAGAAGCGACAAGATCATGAAGGAAAGAAGCGGATTGTGACATGGGAAAAGATGAAAAATAAGCTTATAAAGAAATTTCTTCCCACAAGTTATAAGCAAGACTCTTTCTACCAATTCCATAATTTCAAACAAGAGGAGTTGTTTGTAGAGCAATATACAGTTGAATTTGAGCATCTCATGATGAAGTATGATGTTGTGGAGCCTGAGGAACAAACAATCACCTGATATCTTGGTGGTTTTTGATTGAAAAATTGGAGATGTTGTCCAATTGCAACCATATTGAACTTTTGATTATGTTTGTAGATTGACGATTTGAGTGGAGAAACAACTAAAGGAGAAAGACGCTTGTATGACTTTCGACAATAAGACAATCTCTAACCGAGGGAGTGCCTCAACTCCTAAGCCTTTACCACCTAACAATGCTAGTTCTTTGAAGACGGTACAAAAACAAGGACGCGATCTTCATAATGCTTCTAACTTTGCCTTTAAGCAATGCTTCAAGTGTCAAGGATTCGGCCACATTGCTTCTGAGTATCCAAATAGAAGAATCGTATCTATTGTAGAAGAAAATAAAGATGAACCAATGTTTGATTCTTATATCGAAGATGATAACGAAGGAGAGCAAGAAAAAGCCATCACTTATAGAGATAATAGAGAGGCTCTCGTCATTCAACGTATCTTGAAGACCACATATGTTGAAGATGATAAGTGGCTCTGCCATAACATTTTCCACACTCATTATACCTCACATGGTAAGGTGTGCATATTCATCATTGATAGCGGAAGTTGTGAAAATGTGGTTTCCACTACCATGATGGAAAATTTACAACTCAAAGTAGAGAGAATCACCCAAAACCTTACAAGCTCTCTTGGCTCAAGAAAGGCAACAAGGTGCATGTTAATAAGCGATGCTTGGTTCAATTCTCTATTGGCCAATATTATAAGGATAAAATTTTGTGCGATGTGGTTCATATGGACGCATGCCACTTACTTCTTAGTCGGCCATGGTTATATGATCAAACAGTATATCATGATGATTATAGGAACACTTACTCCTTCATCAAGGATGGTATCAAGATCATATTGGTGCCTTATAGAGTAGAGAACAAAACAAAACCTTTAAATGGAAGTGGGAGTTCTTTTCTCTCAAAGTCTCAGTTTCTCCAAATTATGGATTACTCTCATGATGCATATGTACTCATAGTTTTAGAGGAGAATGAAGATAAAAAAAAGATTTCATCTACTCTTAAACCTTTACTTAAGGAGTTTCGAGATGCAGTGCTCAATGAGGCTCTTTCTAAACTACCCTTCATGAGAGGAATTAAACACCATATTGACTTAGTGCCTGGTGCTTCCATCCCAATTAAGGTTGCTATTGGATGGGCCTAAAAGAGCACGAAGAGCTACAACAACAAGTTAACAAGTTACTGCAAAAGGGTTTGATTCGTGAAAGTTTAAGCCGTTGCGCAGTTCTTGCACTTCTTGTCCCCAAGAAGGATGGATCATGGCAGATGTGCATTGATAGTCGAGCAGTAAACAAAATCACAATCAAGTATCGATTCACAATACCTCGCCTTGATGATATGCTCGATTAACTTTATAGAGCACTGATCTTTTCAAAGATTAACTTAAGGAGTGGATATCATCAAATCCGGATACGACCTGGAGATGAATGGAAAACGACGTTCAACACAAGAGATGGTCTCTATGAATGAATAGTGATGTCATTGGAACTTTCTAATGCTCCAAGCACATTCATGTGTCTCATGAATCATCTGTTAAAGACTTTCATTGGCAAGTTCATAGTAATTTATTTTGATGATATCTTGTTATACAACAAAATCCTGGAAGAACAAGTGGAGCATATTCGAGAAGTTTTTAAGGTGCTTAAGGAACAACATTTATATGCAAATCTCAAGAAGTGTCATTTTCTTACATACAAGGTTACTTTCTTAAGCTATGTCATTTATGGTGAAGGAATTAGCATAGATCCGAGAAAGGTACAGGCTGTTGTGCAATGGCCTACACTGAATTCTCTCCAAGAAGTTTGAAGTTTCCATGGCTTAGCATCTTTCTACTTGTGATTCATTATGAGATTTAGCATTCTTGTTGCCCCTATCATCGAGTGCTTAAAGGGAGAAACATTTAAGTGGACTACGGCACCTCAAAAAAGTTTCGAGGTGATTAAGAAGAAAATAAATGAAGCACTCATTCTCGCATTACCTGACTTTGAGAAGGTCTTTAAAGTTTGTTGTGATGCTTCAAATGTGGGAATTGAAGTTGTTCTTTTTCAAGAGGGGAAACCAATTGCTTACTTCAATGAGAAATTGAATGGTTCAAGGAGAAATTATTCAACTTATGATAAGGAATTCTATGCTATCATTCAGGCTTTGACCAATTGGAGGCATTATCTCATTTCAAAAGAATTCATCTTATTCTCGGATCATGAGGCCTTGAAATACATCAATAGACAACATAAGCTTAATAATAGACATACAAATTGGGTAGAGTTTCTTCAAGCCTACACCTTTGTGATCAAACACAAGGCCTGTACTCAAAATCATGTCGCTACCGCCTTGAGTAGGAGATGTTCATTGATTTCTTCAGTGGAGGTGAGTGTGATTGGATTTAAAGTCCTTAAAGAACTCTATGAGGAAGATTTATATTTCTCTAAGATTTAGAGCAAATGTTCTAAAGGAACTTCTAAGGATTTCCTTGTACAAGATGGCTTTCTGTTCAAGAATAATCTATTGTGTATTCCTCAATGTTCTTTACGGGAGACAAAAATTATGGAAGCACATGGTGGAGGTCTTGGTGGTCATTTTGAGTGAGACAAGACTCTTGCCCTTATTCAAGCAAATTTTTATTGGCCTAATATGGTTCGTGATGTTTCAAAACATGTGGAGCAATGTCGTGCTTGCCATATTGTCAAAGGTCATGCTCAAAATACGGGTTTGTATACCCCCACTTCCTATTCCCAATGCACCATGGGAAGATGTGAGCATTGATTCATGGTGGGATTGCCAAAGACTCAAAGGAACAAAGATTTAATTATGGTGATAGTTGATCGATTCTCTAGAATGGCGCACTTTGTTCCATGTCTCAAGACCTTGGATACATCTCATGTGGCATATCTCTATTTTAGGGAGATTGTGAAGCTTTATGGAATTCCAAAGACCAAAACTTCTTATCATGATATAAAGTTTATGAGTCATTTTTGGTGAACTCTTTTGAAGAACTACTCTTCAATTTAGTTCCTCCCATTATCCGCAAACTGATGGGTAAATAGAAATTGACAATAAAAGCTTGGGTAATTTATTAAGATCGTTGGTGAAAGGAAATATTAGACAATAAGATCTTCAAAACAAAACCACGAGTAAAAATCCATTTGAGGTGGTCTATGGATTTAATCTCATTAGCCCACTAAATTTGGCTCTTATTCCGATTAGTCATTCTTTTAGTAATGATGCTGAAAAGAGAGTGAAGGAAATTCAGAGCTTGCACTAGAAGATTCAAGGGAAAATTCTTCAATAGAATGAGAAGTATAAGAAACAAGCTGATAAATTTCAAAAACTAGCAAGTTTTAAAGAGGGAGATCTTGTATAGATTTATCTTCGTAAAGAATGATTTTCACAAGGACGCTTTGGGAAGCTCAAGCCTAGAGCTGATGGCCCATTCTGATGAGTTTCCAGGAGACTATGAAGTATTAGCAACTTTCAACGTCTCTAACTTATTTTCGTAGGAAGAAGAAGAGATCGACTTGAGGACAAGTCTTTTCCAATTGGGGAGAATGATGAGGAATTTTAAAGTTTCCATGAATAACACATTTGTCATGTGTTCTTTTGACTAGTCTTTTGAACTTATGTGTCATGTGATTTCTTTGTCTTTAGAAAAATAAAAGTTTATAGTTTCCAATATTAAGAAATTGTACAGTTAAAGATGAATATATAAAAAAAAAAGAATGTAATTAACATTTATGATAACAAGGGCTACTAGTATAAATATGTGCCTTGATGATGGATGTAAACAAGTTATTTTGAGTGAATTATCATCTTCTCTTACAACTCAAAATTGAGTGTTTTATCTTGTCTTAGTATATCTTAGATGGATTCTTAAGGTGTATTTGGTTACACTTGTCTTTATTCTTCAATTTTCTTTTTCATTTCCTATCCGATATCATAATAATTTTTTTTACGAGACAAACAGCTAATAAAAGTCGTGCGTTATAAAAAAAAAACAAAATTCGTGTATTATCAAAAAATAAAATAAAAGCCGTGTATTATAAACAGTTAATAAAATCATCAATTATGTTCCAAAATCCATGTTGACATAGTCTAATTAAATAATGCCATATGGATTAAATTATTCTTAATAAGTATTTTGTAAAATTAATTATAAATAAACTATTTTTAAAAGTAAAATTATATAATAGTCCTCTTTATTTTAGTTTTTACAATAACCAACTCCCTTACTATTTTGAATCCCTAAAACAGAGAAGATTGGATGCGACTGTCGACCGGGAGGATTCGACATCTTGCTGCACTTAGAAGATTGCCTGCGACTTGGAGGCTTCTACGTCGTCCCATGCGTTCCGTCGCCGCCACCATCGTCTTCTGCAAAGGAAGGCTGAAGTTTTCGCATCCCAACCACTGAAACCCTATCTTTTCCTAATCAGCCGTCGCTGCCGCCGGTTTCATGGTTCGTTGTTAACAATTAAGCCACTTGCAGTCGTTCCTCGTTCAAGTATAATCCACCTACAGTCTAATCTGTCTATGTTTGTTGCATGATGATGATGTTGAAATTGTGGTGGAGAGGAACAAGGAAGAGAATTTAATGGACACTAGTGTTTCTGGGTTTGGTGGGGAAATGGACAGTGTCACTATTGCTTGGAAGACATGTTGACAACGCCAATGATGGTAACGCTCATCTGGTAGGATTCAACTACATTGACTCAAAGGTCTAAGTAACATGGTAAGCCCTCGCTATTGCTTGTGTCATGCCTTTACCTTGGAGTGAGTATACTTTGTCTCACCCTAAACTTTTCCTAATCTTAAAAAAAAAAAAAAGAAATTATGCTGATAAATGATTCACATTTTCCCTGACCTTGGATTTGTTTTTCAAAGTAGACGTTTTAATTTAAACTTTCATTTGTCCTATATCAGTCTATTGTAGGCAGTGAATGTTATGCCATCTTCATTTCAAAGATAATTTCTTCTTAGTCTATCAACAGATGACAATCAGCAATTCACGTTAGCCATATTTGTTAGTGGAAAAACTATAAGCCAGTCTTGGAACTACCATTAGGTGATAGAGCTGGTTGGAAGTAGGAATTAGGAAGTACCTGGAAGGTTCTCTAAGACGGTGACATCAAGAATATTGATACCAAGCAAAGTTAACAGGTTAGTATGCGATTATGTGGTCATCAATATATTTGCATTTTCATTTTTTTTTTATACAAGAAGACTAACATATTTTTTTTACATAAATTTATATTTTAAATATAGCCTAGTGTTGCCTTGTGTTTTGTTTAAAATTTTATACATATTTTACATTACATTTATTTATGAGTATTTAGCCTTGTCCAATTAAATCAATTACTACACATTCTAATAGTGATTAGCCCATACCAATTTAACCTATTATGAACCATTTTTAAATTAGTATTAGCCCTATCGAATTTAACCCATCGAAACTTATTTTTATGATTAGTATTTTGGAAAATCTAATTTAATCCATTACAGTCAATTATATCTTATGACCCCAAAAAAAAAAAACAACATTACAGCTCAATTACTGACCCAATTAAACCCCATTTATCAAGAAAAAAATTAATCCAATCTTCCACCATCTCTCCCATCATCAACAACCTCACCCCTGAATGCTTAAATGACAGCATATAGCAATTTTTTTTTTCTTTGAAGAACTTGATAAAATTAAAACAACATGATGGGTAAGATCTTAAACTAAAAATATTCATGATGAATTGGCTTCTTTAAAAACATGGTGAATGTGTACGTTCCAATCATGGTGAATGTCAGCCGTAAATACTTTGTAAATTAGATGCATTTCTATGTACACATTTCAATCATGATAAATGTCCAGGTCAATTTTTACGCCATAAACAACCAAATAAATTGGCTTCTTTAATTATTATTTAAAAAAAAAACATTTTTAAAAAACATGGTGAATGTCCACGTTCCACTGTATCATGTTGCAATTTGACAAGACAACATATCACTTGAGGTTGTGTTTGATGCATATGATAGTATAAGATATGATAATATAAGATAAGAAAATAATGTCTGATAGTATAAATAAGCTAATAAGATTTTATACTATTAAATATTTGATACATATAATATAAATAACTTGATAGTATATGTAACTATCTATTATGATTATATTACTCTTTACCTTCCTTACCACTGTAGAACTCAAACTGTGATCCATTTCCTCTCCCCGAGCCCTCCACCAGAGTACTCACCATTGACCGTTTCATCTCATTCTCAAGTTCGTTCCTTCGTTTTCTATCACTCCTTCGTTTTCTTTCACTCTCGAATTTCTCTCTTTTATATTTCACTTTTTTTTTCACTTTTTGGTTTGTTCGTTAACCGATTCGTGTTGTGTGCGTTTCTCGTTGTGCTGATGGTGAAACTTGGAGAGTTGTGTGGTTCCTCTATGACCTTGCGGTGCCAATTGCCCAACAGAGACTTGGAGACGTTGATTTTCGTCACCAACGACGAAGATCTGACGAACATAATCGAGGAATACGATTGAACCTCGTCGAAATTGCCTCATCCGATGAAGATCAGAGTCGTTCTTTTGCTGCTGAAATCACTCAAGAAAGTGTCTCTTGGTCTGTCGTCTTCCTCCAGCACCAGTCACTCTCCGTCTAGATCGCCACACACCTACGTTGAATCGCTGCCGTATGAGATGGTGGCGTACCGTCTGGGTTCTTATTTGGACATCCATGCCCAATATCTGTCACCGACGCCAGTCTGGGTTCTTGGTAGAGGAGAGACTTGAACTGAGAGAGAAGAAGGGGTAGAGTATGAAGAGATATCCTATCAGGTCTAATCAGAGAGTGTGACAGATGATAGAATAATCAGGTTAAAGTATGATAAAAAAAAGTTTGACTTGATTTAACTATACTATCAGGTTAGACCACCAAATACCTGACCTGATAGTATTAACTAATACTATCATGTCTTCTTTATCTTGTCCACCAAATGCAGCCTGAAACTTTATCAGTGTTGGATAACTTCTCTATTTTTTTTTGTGCCTAGGCCCCACAGGCTTAGGAGGAGGCCTCATCACAAGAGCTGGGTAGAGAGATGTCCCACAATGGAGGGGGAAGTGGAGGTAGTAGGGGAAGGGGAAAGGGATAAGAGTGCATTGGTAGGGATTGAACCTTGTCGCACAATGCATCAATGCAGTATAAACTTCTGAGGCAAAGCTTCATCTGCTTAGTGCTGGATAACTAATATATAGATATCTGTTACCAAAAAAAATATATATGTATATATCTATGGTTCCCTTTCCAAGCACGTTTCAATGTTAGAGGACATAACAATCCAAGCACTCACGGTTTGCAATACATTCCAATTAATCCATTTTATTAAAAATAATTAGATAAAGGTTAGTTTTGCAAATTTTATCTCTTTATGGTTTCTTTTGTAAAATTAATTACTAAAGGAATGTCACTTAACCTGTCATAAGCACTATTTCATATAGTTAATTCTGATTAGTCTACGTATGCAAGGGTTTTGGAACCCAAACTTATGCTTGGATTTTATAGAATTTCCCTTTAACTTTATTACTACTATAGGTAACGAGTATTTAAAATGGTCCATCATTTCCAAAAAAAAAAAAAATGGTCCATAAAACAATAGAAGTTATGGTTTTTATACTTTCTTTAATAATAATACGTCACTAATGCTATATCTATTTTACGAAACACCTTCTCCTAATAAAAATGATTTAGTCCCTTTAGCAAGAAAATCATCCCTTAATTATACACACGTAGTTTTGATAAATGCCTTTTTATGGAATCTTTGTACATAAAGTTAAGAAATGGGGCACGTTTGAAGATTATGCAAAAGCAGAGCATAGCCGTGATGGTGAAAGAAAGCAAGTCCAATCGCCAAAGATGAAAATGACTAGCCGAATGTATTTATGGCCCGTGGCAAGACAATTAGTTGAAACAAAGAAAAACTAATAGGATGATTTGAAAGGAACTGGCATATGTGTGAACTACTACCGAAGAAAAGTAGAAAAAACCAAAGAAGTAGGGATGTGTTTTCCCTCTTTCTTTATGTTAGACTTAATTCATTAATATATTGTACCTGTAGCATTGTGGATTGTAGAACCACAGAAGAGAGAGATAAGAAAACTACAAACACTGGTCAATACGACAAGACTAAAACACGTTTAGTTTAGTCTGAATAGTTGAATTGAATATGTCAAATATCCCAGGGCTATTTCTACTTCCTGCCCCTTATTAAATGCTTTTCTTCAACATCGTGTTGATTTTCTCCTTCTCTTCAGTCTTATTTACTATTGCATCTTATTTTCGTTTACTCTGAATTAACATTGGTCGTCATGTCGTGTTTGTTCAATGCCCCCACCTCCTACTGTTAACTTCCGTCCATGTCACGCTGGTTTACGCCTTTTAATTTGCACAGAAACACAATACAACAAATCAAGCGTTCAATTTAGTTTGTCTACTGTGATTTGGGTCCAAATTACCTATTTGTCACACTACTTTTTTTACCCGTTCTGTCACTCATTACAAAATCTCATACTACTATTTTGTTTTTTTTTTTTTTAACGATAAAAGGTATATAGCCACTTAAATTTCATTGATAATTCATTCTAAGAGTTTGATAGTGCTGCGTAAAATTTAGCTGACCATAACATTAGTTGTAACATGTTACTTCCGATCCATATGAAACCATGTTTTTCTCTTTTATTTCGAAGTGTCAATGTATAAAGCATCGTTATCATTAATGTCATAAACATTGCTGTTTACATAAGCATAAATCTATTGATTAACTAACATGTCTCAAACAAAAAACACCAATTATGTTGTAACACATTTGTTCATGTGTTAAAATCAAATTAATCTCTCACCTATTAAGTAAATATATTTTAAAAAAAAAAAATTAGTCTCGTATTTTGTTTAACTTAGCATGTTTTACTTTCACCCTTTGCTTGTTGCTTGCAATAGTGTTTATTGTGCCATTGTTAGCATTAGTTTATAGGCTAGTTCAACAATTCACCCTTTTAAATTATGGTGCATGATGCACCGAGCTGTTTTAACCGTTGATTATGTATAATAAAACTACATTAATGGTAGAAAATAATTACCTATAACTTAGTCAATAGGTAATTTTGAAAATTGTTTTCTTTATCTTCTTCTTCCTTCATCCAGAAGGCTAGAACCAAACGGTTGATGTCGTTGCACTAGTAATCAATACCATTATTTTTCTTTAAGTTTTGCACCTCCCATTCTTGATTATTTCCCACAGGATTTCATCAGTCGCACTATTTTCAAATTATCAAAGTTTAAAAAGATTAGAAAGTAGCAGTTGAGAATTTATCCTACCAAACTAAAATAAAAATCCATTGTCAATAAGAATAATCATTAAACTTTATTTCCAGCACAATAAGTCAATAATGGGAACAAAATGTTTTGGGATTTTCTTCCATAGGTGCCCCCACAAAGGAAATGGGCCCAAGGACCAACCCAGGTCATTTTAATATAGACTTTGTAGTTAAAAGATCCATTCATAAACCTTGTACATAAAATGGGTTGTTAGATACATTGAAAAATAAATCAATGATTATAAATCACTACATGAAACTTGATAATCAGGTCAAAAAGAAAAATAAATAATGCAAAATGATCCCTCAATTATATTATAGTATTTGCATACCCCTCAAAACCATCTTCTCCTGCTCTTCTCCCTCTTCTTCTTTGTCTAGGGTTTCCACCATTCTCCGATCACCATCCTTGTCGCCGGCCGGAGCCACCACTAAGAGCCTCCTTGCCTCCATGCATAGCTGTCACTAGGAGCCTCTTTCACCATCCTTGCAGTAGCGGCACCACTGTAGCAACCCATGCGAGCCTCTACTCCGCCTCGGCACTCCAACCACCATAAAACCCACCAACGTCGAACACCTACCTCCACCTCTACCATCACCACCCATCACCACCAACAGATCCGGTGGTAACTGCACACCAGATCTTACACCTGGGTTTAGATTCGGTGGTAGCTGCGCACCATATCTCACACCTGGGTCCAGATCCGGTGGTAGCTACGCATCAGATCTCATACCAGATGAACAAAATATTCAGCACCATTTCTTTTCCACTTGATTATTCAGTCACATAGAAAAAAAAGAGCAAAAATAGAAAGAAAAAAAAGTCTGCAGTTTTGAACGGAACGAGATTGAGATTTGAGGAGAAAACCTTGGATGGATATTGTTGGAGCCATTTGGCGTTGACCTCGGTGGTTGGAATGGGTTTTTTGACGAAGTAGGAGTCGGGTGATTAAGCTTGGCGGCGCAACGAGGTCAGGCGGAACTCTGGTCAGTCGCCATGGAGGAGGCTGGTGATGGTGGAGCTTTGGTTCTAGCTGATGGCTTGGAGGTTCTAGTTCTAACCGGTGGTGGTTGGCAGTTCTCTGACATGAAAAAATTATACAAAATTAGTGTAAAAATATTAATAGTTGAAGGACTTTAAAATAATAAAAACTTAACTTTTAATATAAAATTTAAAACTTAATATAATAAATAAAGCCAAAAGGTCCATTTATAAAACTTTAACTACAAGGTCTATATTAAGCGCATGTTTGGTTCGACTAGATTATGCCGTCCAACAACTTTTTTATGGAAAAAAGTTGTTGCAATCCTTCTCCAACGTGTTTGGGGTCTCAAAGTTAAAAAAAGCAACAACTTTTAAATAGGTAAAAAAGTTATTGGAGGTTCAGCGAAATGTTGAGCATTTTTTAGAAAAGTTGTATAACTTATTCTCACTTTGATATATAAATATCATTTTGTTCTTAATTAAATATTTTTTTAATCAATCAAATAAATTTTTTAATTATTTTATATTTATTTTGATAATTTAATATATAAAAATAATTTTTTTATATCATCTAAATAAAATAAATTAATTTAAAATTATTTTTTAATTAATATATTTAAATATAATTAATTATTAAAATAATCAAATTTTTATAATTTAATTATTAAAATAATTAAATTTTTACAATTATTTTAAATACGCACTAAAACGACTCGGGCCAACCCCCGTTGGATTAGGGCACGGAGGGCATGGAGATAGAAAAAGTTGTCTCTGAAATCTCAGAACTTGTCCATTACCCGTACAACAAGTGCCATCCCTCCTGTGGATAGTCTATAATTTGTTGGCCTTGTTTCCTATCTCAATACCCTCTTTTACTCTTCTCCCACCTTGCAGATAGTGACAGCAAGGGCAACATTCTACCGTCTGCAAAATGTTGGCCTCACCTCGGTTACAGAGTAGAGATAGGAAAAGAGAGACTTGGCACCCTGCTGGTTACAGATGAGAGTGAATAAAAAAATGTGAGCAAAGTTTACCTTTCCATTGAAATATTTTGTAAAGGCATGAACTTGAAGAGGGTAGGAGGGTGGTTTGTTTCAACTTTCAACATTCCCTCTAGGCTCTGCTGGTTTTCTAAGATGGAAATTTTCTGGACAATTTTTTTTAGCTTCTGTTCTAAGTTAAGTTGCTTTTCATTTTTTCCCTTATCTTTCTTCTCTTTTTCTTTAATGTGTGTTTTTGTTTTTTTAATGAACTGTATTGATCAGCTTCTTTCAGAAGCAAACTTTGATAAATATGGAGTAATTGTCATGAACAAGACAATGCTAGTAAGACTGGTATGGCGCAATTGTAATAGAACGTAAAAAATAAGAGACAAAGGGGTTAAAATGAAAATAATACAATGAGCCTTTTAATAAATGTTAAAATCCGGTTGTAGAAGTCAACAACTTGTTATAGTAGATAAAGTAAAAAGTGCATAATAGACACATCTTATCTTATGTTTAGATACTTTTTTATTAACGGAATAGAATGAAATAAGTAGAGATAGATTGAAAAAGAATGGAATGGAATGAAAGATAGTTCTCTCTTCTTTGTTTGGAAGATTCATTAACAGAATGGAATTGAATATGTGTTCTTCTCATTCCACCTCAATTTTAAGAGGAACAAAAATTACATATTTGAGGAGAAGATGGAGAAAATAATTCTCCATGTATTCCGTTCCGCTCCTATACATGTTAAAACTCTCAAACACAAAAATTTATTTTCATTCCCTTTATTGTCTCTCATCCCAACATAGTGTTAGTTTATAATCTTGGTGGATGTAACTCAGTAGCCTTCTCGAACGCACCTCTTCATATGCTCGCAATTGACTTTTCCCTACCCCTCCCAGTTTTCCCCGTTTTCTTTTACAAGTGATTGAAAAAAGAAACATAACTAAATGAGAAATGCGAAATAACAACTCTGTTCACAATTGGTAAGTTTACCTTCAAATAAGGGTTCCTTCCAATCCTTTCTGGTCCTACTAGTTTAAGTCCACCTTTACTTCAAGGAAGGCGGTAACACTAGTGCTAACTATGGATCAGCCAACACTGTTACAAGCAATAGAGGAAAAGAAGGCACCGGTGGCAAAGCAAGAGTGGAAGTTGCAGCAGTTCTTAGTTGTTAAGATGATTTCTAGCAACAAATAATAACGAGGAACAAAATAACAACCTAAAACAACAAAGTAAAAGAAGTACAGAACCACATTTGGTTAAAGACAAAGTTCAAACCTTGGGGTAAGAACTTATTGGAAGAGCCTCTTAGTAATTAATTGCAATCATGCCACTGACATTAGTGTCACAGCAATACTACACTCCAGTTAAAGACAAAAAAGAAATAGCTCTCATATAGGATTCCACCAACCCGTGTCTTAATTTGTCTAGAAAGTGTTGGTATCAATATTTATCTTTTAGGGCTTTGTCTAACATGTTTCTTAGTAATTAAGGAGCATAGATGCTTTTTGCATATGAACAATTGGATATGTTAAAAAATAAATTAATGGTTGAAGTTACTTACTTGAATTTTACTTTGTATATGAACTATTGGATATGCTTTACTTTGTATATGAACTATTGGATATGATTAAAAATAAATCAATGATTAAAGTTACATGAAACTTGCTTAAGAAGTAAAAGTGTGGAAATTATTCTCTCCCATCTCTCTATCTTTGTCACTGGCGCCGTTATGCCGTTAGCAACTCTTGGGTTAACTGTGACTGAAAAAAATACCCATCTTTTGCCTCCTTCTCCCTTGCCGATGTTGAAACCCAATACTACCTTAAAAAGATAAGAGAAATATTTTGTGTTCAATTTTTATATGCATATTATATTTATATCGTATGTTAATATATAAGAGATGTCAAATCATTTTATATCGTCATCAATCTCGTGAAAGGGAGGCATACATAGGTAATGAAAATATTTTATTAAATATTTGTAATGTGAAACAAAGGTCATCAATCTCATCTTATCTAATGACAAACGTTAATATCAAAAGAAGTTATTTGACTAAAAGATTTAAAAAAAGATAAGTGAAGCTCATCAATCTCATCTTTATGTAATTTGTGAAGTTAGATTGTTAATATTAGGTAATTAAAGTCTTACAATTACAAGAAAATATTTTTAAATTATAAAAAAAGAGATAATTCTGTTTTAATTTGTCTCACAGCCTCTTAAGCTCTCACACAACAAAATACAAATGCATAAGGATTATAACTCTTCATTCATTCAGTGAAAGTAAAAGACATCTTTCACGACCCTTTAGCAATCATAGAACTGAATTGTTATTTGTTTCATGAATTGTTCTGGTTGAATCGATTAAAACTATTTAACTGTCCCTTCCTAACTTTGTTATAAGTTTGCATCTCTTATTTCTTAAAATCTTCATCTATCTAGTATTTTATTGAAACTATGTCTCTTTATGTTTTAATTCATCCTTTTTGTTTGATGTTTTGCTGATTAACTTATATTTTTATTTTTAATTTCTTTTCATTGTAGTTTATATTATTTATTTTAAGATATATCTTTTTTTTTTTATACTAAAAATTAATTGTTCATGGATAATTTTTTGAAATGTATGCACGTATGATTTTATCAAGAAAATACATGTATTTTTTTTTAAATGTCATACTCGACTTTGATGAAGATATTATATATTATTTTTTTTGTACTATAATATAAATTTTATTAATAAATACTATGATATAATTTGATAATATAATTCATAATTTTTAGTCTCTCTATTAAATATTTTTTGAATTAATCTTTGAGTATAATATTTTTGTGATATACAAAATGAGCTTATAATTAATTAAAAATATTAAACGTATAAAAATTAGACGAATAATAAAATTAAAAAAATTAAGAACCAGAAAATTCAAATCTTAAAAGAAAAACCTTGAATATTAGTCTTGCAAATCAAATCAAAGAGTATAAATAAATTGGATTTTTAACCAAACTGTCTTTTGTAGTCAATATATTTATTAAAATATTACTTGTTTTTAAATTATTTATCAAAATATTATTGTTTTGATTATGGTATTATTTTTTAATTTTTATCATGTAAAGATATCAAAAAAAGTTGATATATCCACACTGTTAAATTATTTTATGTATCTCATATAAATATGCCAATTATTCTGACATATTCCATATAACTAACAAAAATTAAAAATACTGTTATAGTTAAAATAATGATATTTTAATAAATAATTTAAAAATAATAACATTTTAATAAATATATTAACCACAAAAGATAATTTGATCAAAAATTCTAAATAAAGCTCGTAACTAGGGATGCACATCGGTCGGGTTGGGTCGGATTTGGAGGAAAAAATGTCCAAACCAATTAATTAAGTTCTGGTCGGTTCGAGTCGGATTTTGTCGATTTTTTCGTGTAACCCTCGGGTTGGTTTGGATTGGGTAATCGGGTTGGTTCGGGTCGGATAATCGAGTTGGTCAGGTTGATCATGTTGGTCGGATTAAGTATTTTTAGCATTCATCATTTTAATAAAAACTTAAAACGTCGTATATTATATCATCATATCATATCATCAATAATCAATAATATTTGGTTCGGGTCGGATAATCGAGTTGGTCGGGTTGATTATGTTGGTCGTCGGTTAAATAATAATATTTTAATAAAAATTACTCAAAATATTAACTACACATCGAACAATTTTAACCTTCAAAAAGACAAATTTATCGAAATTGATTCAAATTGACCCATTTACTCGAACTAACTCAAATATTTCATAATCGAATCGGATCGAATCTTCCAATTCGCAGGTCGCGAGTTCGGATTGTACCGTACTCGTAACAAAAAAATGGACAAGTAAATTTGAAGTACGGCAGACACCTTTTGACTCGTACAAGCTTGGTGGCAGAATTGCATTGGCTGTTGAGACGCCCTTTCCCTTCTATTTAAAAGGAAAGCGAATCGGCGGTGAACTTTGATTAATTAATCAATCAATCAAAGGTGTGTCATGCAATTGCAAATAATATTCCTTCCTTACAATCAATGACACATTGACCCCACCGCAACCCCACCCCTCAATTCAGGCCTTTCTTTTCGTTTCGTTTCCTTGTGTTGTAAGTTTTAGAGGAATCACTCTTCTCTCCTCGCTTTCTCTTTAATATATCAACAGTGATGTTATATTTTTTATAAGTTTTTTTAATATTAAATAAAAAATAAATATATTTAATATCTTCATAATATAAAAAGTATTTAATATTTTTTTATTTAATAATTAAAAATAAAAAAAATCAGGTAGAAGAATAAATAATTTTTCATAAATTAAATAAAATCCAAATAAGAAGCGTTTCCTTTGCTTTCTGAGTAAACGAAGACTAGACCATTGTCTCTGCTCTTTTCTGATTGGGTCTTTGGTGTATGGGAATTGACACACTCTAATGTTTATTTATACCTTCTATTTATTAATCAAAATTTTATTTTTTAAAAAATTAATGGAGCGTCTAATTCATTACTTTCTACACCATTGTCTTTACTAGGCATGGTAACGGGGCGGGGCGGGGCGAAGGCGGATAGTGCCTCTCTCGCTCTCGTCTTATTTATTTTGTGGGTATTTATTTATAATTTTTATAAGTAGATGTATTTCATGGGATTTATTATATGAATATTTGATATTTTAAAATAAAATTTTAAAAATTATAAAATAAACATAAATAAAATAAATTTTAACATCACATATTATAATTTTGTTTAACAATATAAGATTCTTACAAAATTAAAAGATTATTATAAATAACAAACTAAATCTAATTATATTTTATAATAATTAGTTTAAAATAACTATTACATAAATAGTATATATTTTTAACAAATTTTATCATTATAGATTCATTTAATAAAAATATTATTTTAAAATAATAAAATATACGTATTTTCATCTCATCTCAAAGTTAAAAAGAAAGAAGAATTATAATATATGATATATATTAAATAAAATATATATACTTAAATTTATGCCCCCTCCTTTATTAAAAGTACCCATCTCCCGCTTCATGAAGACTAATTTTGTCATATCTAATCTTTAGTCTTTTCTGATTGGGTCTTTGGTGTATAGGAATTGACACACTCTAATGTCTATTTATACCTTTTATTTATTAATAAAAATTTTATTTTTAAAAAATTATAAATAATTAATGAAGGGTTTAATTAATTCATTACCTTCTCCTGCAAGTTTTGAAGGACTCGCTGTTCTCTTCTCATTTTCTCTTTAATAAAATAAAATAATAATATCCAAAATAAAAAGCATGTTGTTTGCTTTTTGAGTAAACGAAGACTAGACCCTGATCTAAGGTCTTTTTCTTTCTCATATGCGTTTCCTTCACATACATGACATGACACACTCATACTGCTGAAGCGCCTCTCTCTCTCTTTCTCATAACTCATCTGCGCATTGTGATCGTGAGAAGTAAGAAGTATGGAGACACCGAAGGAACACATAGAAAAGATACGAAGGAGCAAGTTCTCCATCGGAGGGGAATTGAACCCATTGACGGAGGACCTCCACCAAGCCGTTAGGAATCTCTCTGCCGAACTCTACGCTAAGGATGTTCACTTTCTCATGGAACTTATCCAGGTTTTGTTCTACTACTATTTATGTAACGCATGCTTTTTTTGTTTATTTCATCACTCTTTTCATTTCTATACTGGACATTTGGAAACGCTATTTTATTTATACTAAAAATCTGTGTAACACTTCACACAAAAACGATATCTTGTTTGGCGGTGTTTTTCATGTTTACTAGTCCGTCCTTCATGCATTTTGGTACAAATGCTCTGCTTATTCTTATATTATTATTTGGAATTTTTTAAAGGGTACGTAAAAATTATGAAAAATAGAATATTCAATCTATTGATAATTATTATTATTTTTTTACTTTTTATTTTATACAAAATTTTTTTTTTAATTTTTTTAACTAATATTCTTAGAATATTTATTAAAAAAATCTTTATTATTATTAGCTATTATGAAATGATTCTTGTTGGAAAATTGTAAATGTGAGTTGTGGGTGGAAGAAGTCTCACATTGGATAGAAATAGACTAAGAGAGAGATTTATAAGTGTAAAGGACCTGTACACCTAATACCTTAAGGTTTTGAGTTGATATGTGGTGTTCAAATCCACTTGTGATTCCTCACTTAGCCTATTGTTGGAAATCTTCCTGTTGTTTATGACTTCCCCAGTGCTAACAATTGGTATCAGAGCCGATGGTTTCGGTTAGGACGAGTATTGGATAGACAACCTTTGGTGGATCTAAGTCAGGGGAATCCCTTGTGTTGAAAGTTTCCGAAAGTCTTGGTCCGGTGTGTTTCGTTATGTGGAGATAACGGCGGTATAAGTATGGGCGGAATGCTTCCGTTGGAGGGGGAGGATAATGACTCACACTTGATGGAGAGATTTGTTGGAAATTTGCAAGTGTGAGTTGTGGGTGGAAGAAGTCTCACATTGGATAGAAATTGACTAAGAGAGAGGTTTATAAGTGGAAAGGACCCATACACCTAATGCCTTAAGGTTTTGGGTTGATATGTGGTGTTCAAGTCCACTTGTGATTCCTCACTTAATCCATTATTGGAAATCTTCCCGTTGTTTATTGTGGTCCCTCACTAATATGTTTGTTTTGAATTTAATCTCCCATGAATCAAGTTTTGTAATCTAGTCTTTTAATTATCAAAATTTGCCTCATTAGTCATTTTGTGATAAAAAATTTTCTTAAATAATTTATATAAATTTTGATCAGGAGAGATTAGAATTAAATTGCAAAAATTAATTTGAGTTGGAGGAAAAATGTTATTGTTAGGAACTTTCACTAATATACTATGTATGCAGGGTAAGTTGTAGATGCTTAGATAAGATGCTTGAAATTGATAAGTAATGACTTTGTGACCATGACCAACAGCATGATGTATTTTTGCCGTGTAACGTGACAATTAAGTACCTATGCTCTTAAAAGGTTCGTTTAAATGATCTTTTAAAATAATATATTGTTTATGTGATTTTTTTAAAAAGTCTTTTAAAAAAATACAAATTATTTTATGTTTAGCTGTATTACTCAAAAAATACTTTTTTAGATTTATTGTTGTTTACATGTAAAAATATAAAAGGATTTCTTTTATAGTAAAATTACTTTGAATAACTTTTCCATGATCTAAAAAAGGTCATTTTTCAGAATTTCAAAATCTATCTAAAAAAACATAATTTGTGCTTTTTCTAGTATTTTTTCTTTTTTTTTAAAAAAAAAAAGTTGATCTAAACATGTTAAAATTAAGTAAAAGTACTTTTTTTTTTCTTTAAAAAAATCTTTTTTATCTGAAAAGACACATCCAATGGAGAAATCTGGACGAGAAAAATCATTCAATAGCTATATATGCTAACAGAGCAAAGTAGATTGAGTGTCACTTTTGAAATCACATTGTGGCAAGTGAAATGAAAAATACTTGACTCCAATCCTTTCCTTCAACCATTCCCTCCAACTCCTTTAATCAGCTTCTATGTATCCATTAATTTAATTAAGTGGGGTTGAAAGTAATAAATGGAGGATGATTAAAAGGGTTGGAGGGAAGGGATTGGAGCCAAGTTTTGTTCAAGTGAAATTGGACCAAACCACAGTAGGGAATGTAGTAATTTACTCTTCTCTTCTTCCTTAATATTTTTATCCTATCAAAAAAAGTTACATATAATTACGAAGCGCATGTAATTTTGGTGTTCCAATATGCAGTTTTGAAGATATAGAACGTTCTTTCGGAGGTCATAACTCATAAATGTTCATATAGAGTCTGTCAATAATTTACGTATAGAAACTCATAATGCTCAAACTAGTATTTCTCAACAATACAAGGTGATTTTCACTTGTAATAAAAATATCAAAAAAGAAAAAGAAATGTATATAAATGCTAAGAGATGTCATAATGCAGAATGATGCAATCATATTATCCTATTATATTAGTTGGTTCACTATCCTAAGTTCCTAACTGACTTTTTGCTTCTACAGAATGCCGAAGATAACCAGTACTTTGAAGGAGTGGATCCAACGCTTGAGTTCATCATAACATCTAAAGACATAACAGGCATTGGTGCTCCAGCCACATTACTCATTTTCAACAATGAGAAGGGTTTTTCTCCCAGAAACATTGAATCCATATGTAGTGTTGGACGGTCCACCAAGAAAGGCAACAGAATTAATGGTTACATTGGGGAGAAAGGTAAATTCTCACACTTAGAATGTCCTTGTAAGAGATATAACAAGGACTGGTGTCCATGTACTTGCCTTCAATGAAGATGAGTTAAAACATAAAAGCTTGGATAAATCTTAATTGCAAATTAACTCTTGAGAATATTTATTTATTTTTGAAGGATAAGTTTTAGAGAGTGGGAATATGTCTGTTGAGTTGGTTCTAACTACTTACTTATAGAAAACGAATTTTACAGTGCTTAAACAATGGGGGCTGAACTTCTTGTACAAATGTAGTTTGCGGTTTTAAGCATGTTCAATTTCATAAGCAGTGTTGTATCTATTGGAAGGCCATATTAATCTATAGAAGGGATAGAACATCGTTCTTGGTGATATTAGCCATATGGAATGATAAGCTGAAAGTTTTATACACACACACACATACATGTAATTATATATATTTTATTCAGATGATTTTAATGACTCTGAAGATGCTCTGATAGAATCTCTTTTATGATTAAATTGCAGGTATTGGTTTCAAGAGTGTATTTCTGATCACCGCTCGGCCTTATATTTTTAGCAATGGATATCAGATACGGTTTAATGAGGAGCCTTGTCCACATTGTGGTCTTGGGTATATAGTTCCTGAATGGGTTGAGGAAAACCCAACTCTTCTTGCCCTAAAACAAATATATCGTGCTGGTGACACCCTTCCAACTACAACAATTGTCTTACCTCTGAAGCCCGACAAAGTCAAACCTGTGAAACAGCAGCTCTCCAGCATTCATCCAGAAATTTTGTTATTCCTTTCAAAAATCAAGCGGCTTTCAGTCAGGGAAGATAATGAGGATCCCAAGCTCAATACAGTAAGTGCTGTAGCTATTTCAAGTGAAATTAATTTTATGACAAGGAAAAACATCAATGCTGAGTCCTACACACTCCATCTCTCTGAGGAGGAAAATGGTGACTCTGAAAAGGAATGCAGCTACTACATGTGGAAGCAAAAGTTTCCCGTTAGGCCAGAAAATAGAGTAGAAAGAAGAATGGATGTAGAGGAGTGGGTTGTCACATTAGCCTTTCCAAATCACGAGCGGCTTCAAAGGGGAAATAGCTTACCTGGGGTCTATGCATTTCTTCCTACAGAGATGGTTACCAACTTTCCTTTTATAATTCAAGCAGATTTTGTCCTGGCTTCATCAAGAGAGACAATTATCTTGGATGATAAGTGGAACCAAGGGATACTTGACTGTGTTCCATCTGCTTTTATGGATGCATTCAAATCCCTTGTCATAACAACAGGTAAAGCTCCAGTATCTAGTTTGCCTCGGATGTTCCAGTTTCTACCTGTAAATAGCTCTGCCTATGAGGAATTAAATACTGTGAGGGAACAAATCAAAGCAAAACTGGTTCAAGAAAATATTATTCCCATTGAGACGTACGGGCAGCAGAAGCACTTTTACAAGCCTTGTGAAGTTGGCAGGTTATTGCCTGCTTTTTGGGATATTTTGACCAAGGCTGGGGAGCAAGGAGTATCCTTGCATAACCTATCAACCCATGGAAGATATATTCTGAGTTCTTCATTTGATAAAGCCAAGTATGATCAAATACTCAGTTTCTTGGGAGTCAAACCAGTCAACAATGAATGGTATGCAAAGTGCATCCAGAGTTCCAATCTTGTGGAGGGAGTATCAGAAGATGTCTATTTGAAGCTTGTACTGTTTATTGCTAATAATTGGGAGTCCAGATTTTGCAGCTCCAGCATGATGAACATACCACTAATTAAATATGTTGGTTCTGATGGGAGTCTGTCCCATTTCAGTCTTAATGAATGCTTGCAGAACCAAGGTGCCAAGAGAGTTTTCCGAGCTGATCAAAACCAGTCTCGTCTTATCTCATGGCTGATTGAATGGAACAGGGAATTTAGATGTGCATCTAATTGTTATTTCATGCCTGAAAGCACGCAGCAAGCGATCTGGCTGTTCCCTAAGCGTCAGACTTTGTTGGAATGGCTAGGCAATGCAGTTAATGTTTCTACTTTGGATGTACACGATTTCGCCAAACTTCTGTGCAACTCGATTAAGAATAATCGCAGGCTTGTCATTACATATGCTCACTTCTTATATCACTCTTTTTCGAAAGGTTATCTGTCACCTCATCAGGTTGATGGCCTGTGTGGTTCTATGCCCCTTGTTGACAACTATGGACACGTGAAAGCACGCAGAGATGGGGTTCTTGTTCCTGCTAATGAGAGCAAATGGGCAGACTTGACTGTTTCTAATCCGTGGAGAGATGAAGGCTATGTTGAGTTGGGAGAAGAGTACTTACATTCTTATCGTTGTGCAGGCCAATATACACGCCAGAAGGAGCTCCTAGACTTCCTTGAAACTCATGCTGGAGCTTCTGATATACCTCATATACCTGCTCCGGATGCTGGGATTTCTGGTGTTGATACGCCACTTACTAAGGAAAATGCTTTCTTGCTCTTGGATTGGATTCGAAACCTGAAATACAGGGGAATGAGTCTACCCGAGAGGTTCTTGAAATGCATTAAGGAAGGTAGTTGGCTTAAAGTTACGGTGAATGGATATAGGCCACCTTCAGAGTCATTCTTGATTGGCTCTTCATTGGGAAACATTTTGCAAAGTGGGTCTGTTCTCGTCGACATTCCTCTGGTTGATCAAGATTTTTATGGGGGTAGAATATGCGAGTACGAGGAAGAATTGAAAACAATTGGAGTGATGTTCAAGTATGGGGAAGCTTGTCAATTTATTGGGAGAGAACTCATGTCTCGAGCAGCTTCTTTTACATTAAGTAAAGGTCACGTCCTTCTGATACTTAAGTTCATTCAATATCTGAGGAATAGTCTTCTTCCAGCAGATGAATTTGTCAACAGCATAAGAGGGGGAAGCTGGCTAAAGACATCACGCGGTTACAGGTCTCCAGTTGGTTCTGTTTTGTATGATTTGGAGTGGAGAACTGCATCCCAAATTAGTGATATCCCTTTCATCGACCAGGCTTACTATGGTGGGGAAATATATCATTTCGAAGAAGAACTTCAGCTGCTAGGTGTGATAGTTGGATTAAGTGGAAGTTACCAACTTGTTATTGACCACTTAAAATCACCGCCGTATTTGACATCTTTGACTGCTGAGGCTGTTGTGTTGATACTGGAATGTATACATTTTGCAGATGTCTCTGGCAAACTTGTTAATGCACTTAAAGGAAGGAACTGTTTGAAGACAAATGTTGGGTTCAAAACTCCTGGTGAATGTTTCTTGCTCGACCCTGTATGGGGCTGCATTCTATATGTATTCAATGGTTTCCCAGTGATTGATCATGAATTCTATGGAGACATGATTTTCACTTACAAAAATGAGTTGAAGCAAATAGGAGTGGTGGTTGATTTTGAGGAGGCAATCAAAGCATTTGGTCGTGTTTTCAAGCAGAAGGCATCACAAACTTCCTTTAACAAACATCATGTTAACTCATTTCTCAGGTGTTTCAGACGGCTGAAAGAAACCGAGTATAAGTTCCCTTCAGATTTCTTAAGCATCTTACATTCTTCCAAGTGGTTGCGGACTCGTGTTGGTGATTATAGGTCTCCAGGAAAATGCATTTTATTTGGTCCTGATTGGGAATCTCTAGCTCCAATTACTCGTCTCCCTATTATTGATGACAGTGACAATTGGTATGGCAAGGGTGTACATAAGTATAAGGAGGAGCTGAAGAGTATGGGAGTTATTACTGAATTGAAACTTGGTGTGGAGTTTGTCACTACCAGTCTAAGGTTCCCCTCAGATCCTTCATCCATAACTCCTGAGAATGTGTTTTCATTGTTGGAATGCATCCGGTTACTGCTTGAGCGTAATCATTCTCTCGAAGATGACTTCACAAAAGGATTATCCAAAAACTGGTTGAAGACCCATGCTGGTTATAGGTCTCCAGACAAATGTTTACTGTTTGGTTCTAAGTGGAATTTGTTCCTAAAGCCGACTGATGGACCTTTCATCGATGAGAAATTTTATGGACCTAAAATTGCCTTGTACAGTAAAGAACTAATTGCAATAGGAGTTATTGATGATGTTAAGAAAGGGTGCTCATTAATTGCCAGTCATCTTGATTTTCATTCTGAATATTTCACCATAGTACAAATATACAGGTGCTTGAATGAATATGATTGGAAACCAGAGAATGAAGCTCCCAAAAGGGTTTGGATTCCTAAGGGAGATTATGATGGAGAGTGGGTCAATTCTGAAGAATGTGTCATTCACGACAAGGATGATCTTTTTGGTTCTAGGTTACATGTTCTGGAAAACTACTATGAAAAAGAGTTACTTTCTTTTTTCTCCTTAGCTATGGCTGTCAGAAGCAAGCCTTCACTTGATGATTATATTGAGCTATGGAAGGAATGGGAGAGTTCTGTGGAACAACTGTCACATGATAAATGCTGTAAGTTCTGGACCTTTGTTTTGCAACATAAAAGCAAGAAGACAGAGAAAAACCTTGCTGAGAGCTTGACGAAACTACCTGCAGCATCAGGCTCCGATTTAATATTACTGTTTGACAAGCGCGATGTATTTGTTGCTGATAACCTTCATTTGAAGAATCTTTTTGAGCAAGAGAGAGTATTTGTCTGGTATCCCAAGCCAAGCTTGGCATCATTGCACAGGTCTGAATTATTAGACTTATACAAAAAGATTGGCGTTCGCACTATATCTGAGTCCGTGCATATGGAAGAATCATCCTTACTAGATGGTGTCGAACTTATGCAAGTGGATCCAAGGAATATTTTCATTGGAAAGGGGTTGGTTAAACTTATTCTTGGCTTTCTTGCTTGTTCTAGCCTCAAAATGGAAGCAGAGAGGAGGCATGAAGCTGTCCAAGGTCTTCTTGACCTTACTGTCCATGAGACGATAGAACCGGTCACTGTTAGCTATAGTTTATCATTATCATCAGGGGACATCATTGCTAAGAAATCAAACAGAATGATACGTTGGGAAAGGGAAAGTTCAAAGTTTTTCACCCAGAAGATGGACTGGTGTAGTGGAAATACAAGTATGATAAAATATGCTACATATTTCTCAGAAGCAATCTCTGTGGGTGTATTGTGTGAGAATGTTGATCATGTACTTGCACTCTCTGAGCTGATCAAATTGGCTTTCCTGCTGAAGTTTGATGAGGAAGCAGTTGATTTCTTGATGGAGTCCAAGGATTTGCAGATTTTCTGGGAGGATGAGGAGTTCCTCAGTTCTGGCTTCCCAGTTGACTAGTTGTGCTTCACCGAACTCAACTTTCAGTTTGCTTTTTCCTAAAATCTTTTACTTGTCTGCATGTTCTTCTATTATGCGTCATTGCTAGAGGTGTGTGGTTTGTTGTGTTTGTTCTGGTGTGGTTGTAGCTACTTGGAATATATAATAGTGAGTTGAGGTATTGGCATGTATGGCTTGGAATAGGTCCTTGAGGCTTGAAGTTCCGTACTTCCATTTGATAGTCAATGCACCGTTAAAATTTTGCTATCTGGCTTGTGGATCCTAATAATGGTATGGTATTAATAGCCAATAAAGTAACCATTATACCTCATTGAATTCAACAATGTGATAATTGATTTTCATGTAGATGAACTGTAGAAGGTAAATACAAAGCAATGAACCCATGAATAATTTAGTCAACCGGGCACAAACA
Organism: Ormosia emarginata; assembly: GCA_029884605.1. Lineage (NCBI taxonomy): Eukaryota > Viridiplantae > Streptophyta > Magnoliopsida > Fabales > Fabaceae > Ormosia > Ormosia emarginata. Next base: position 30,040,524 of record JAQQTP010000076.1, on the reverse strand, counting down.
ACGATTTGGATACATGTAGGTGATGCCATGTATATAGCTCGTGTACTTCTACTCTTTAAATTCAAGTGTTTCAGTTCGGTTTTTGTTTTTTGACTTCATCAGGTGGACAAAGTAACTGGCTTATATGAAAATATATGAACAGAGAAAAATAATTACATAAACGCTAGAACCAGAAATTCACAAGGCGTTTTACATAATGAACAAAGACAAGCTGGTTGTGGTCTATATCTGATTGATGGTATCAGAAGATGGGAATTCAGAAGGAATTAAAAAAATTATGTAGGCCAAAATAAGGCCCCGAAAAAAGGAAAAAAGAACAAGGAAAGGGAGTATAAGTTGTCTTCATTTTTCCTAACACCTAGTGTCATAATCAATTCGTTGCTTTTGCAACAAGTAGACCGCTTCTGTCGTCGCCAGTACAGGTACACATTGGGTGGTAGCACGACTTAACCTTGAGCAGAGTCTTCACAGCCCCAAATTTCTTTGTCTTATTTCCTTTTTTCTTCCGAGATGATTCAATTTTAACAACCTGAAGTACCTAGTAATAAGAAAGAAAAAATCAAGACAATTGCTCTTGTTCTTGTCTTCATTATCTCTTTTTGGGAGACGGGAAGTTTTGAATATCTAGTATGTAACCCGAGTTTCCTCTAGCCACAACTTTTAAATAAATTGTTCCTTGATGTTTTGTGTGAGTGGTTAAAGCAGATAACTATAATCACAAGTGAGGAGAAAAAGAAATGAAATCACAGAATACTGAGAGCTGCATACCTCGTTTGAGTTTCCTGAGTTCCTTGATGCATCGCTTTCAACACTGTCAGCACTGGGCGACTTCTTGTGCATGGCAATAGTTTGATTCTTACCTGCATTTGTCAAACACTGATTAAATTTGCAGCCAAAAAAAAAAAAGTGGACTGTTTTTATGACATGTGCTATTAATTCTTTCAGTACTCACTTTCTTCTTCCTCTTTTCTCTTCTCGGCCTCGATGCAATAAATTCTAAAGCTTGGCGATCCAGGACATAGAAGTCTGCCATATTCTTCACTCTGATCATCATCATCATCACTTTTTTCATCTACTTCTTGTACATTCTCTATCACTGGCTTTTGCTGTGCCAATGACTCTGCAATCATTCCCTCCTCTGTTTTGACCTCTGCCTCAGCCTTCTCATCAACACGAATCACTTTTTCTTGGTCCTGATCTTTGTGTTGGTTATCCTGCTCTGTGTTGCCCTTGTTAGGGTCTTTCTCCTCCTCAGTTTCACATTCGCATTCAGAGTTGGGCAAGGGAACCACTCTGGACAGCTTCTCTATGGTTATTACCCGTACCAATATTTCCTCTTTGGCTGGTTCAATGTCCTTTGACGAAACCTTGTCCTCTGTTTCAATTTCATGTGAAGATTGAGAATTGTCATCTTCTTCCTCTACATCCTTCAACAGCTGCTTCTGGGAGAGGGTTGTGGCTCCATTCCTACGTTTTCTCAACTCCTCAAATCGGCGAACAAGGAGAGGACGGATTTTGACAGGTACCACCTCTCCTTCAGCTGCATTTAACCTTGAACTGCCGCCCCCCATTGCCGATGGCAAAACAATGATATGCAGAAGCAGGGTGGCAAAATTATATGGCTCAGGTGAAGAAGATAGAAAGGTGGAGAATGGAGAACTTTTAAGGGGTTTGGTGTGGTAGTTTTTTTTTTTTTTTGGTCTTATGGTATTTAGGAACCTGTACAGTCTGTGTTTACAGTTATTGGCTGTCAATAATAGAAAAGGTATTTGTATAGTATAGGATTTCACAAAAAAAATAATAATAAAAAATGGTCCTTGATTTGCAATTTTAGGTGCCAACTTAACATACTCTCTGATTGTGTTCTTTCATTGTTGATCGTTGGAAGTTGGAAAGCGTCAACTTAGGATAAGAGGAGTAAACTGACCGATTGGAATGTCCATGGCTATCTCGGTAACATGTAACGAAATTGCCGAGCCTCAAACTGCATTATGCCAGCTATCCATCTTCTCAAAATGCGGCTTTACACTCTCACTCCTTAGCACAAAAATAGTGTTTTTGCATTGTGTGATTGAAAGGATACATTCTGTTTGCTAGTTATAACAGAATGAGACCCTATAAAGATCATATATATCAAATTTAAATAATGTTTCTCATTAAATATTCAAAATGGTCTTCCAAATATGTATTGTATATATCTTTGGAGGATTAAGTTAAATATTTATAGTGTATTGGAATTATCTTATTTTATATTCAAAATATTTTATAATTGAAAGTTAGAGAATTTTTTTAAAAAATAATTATTTCCTAAATTTTAAGCGTCAGCATGCTATTAGTATTTATTTTATTATATATTACCAAGAGTTTGGAATATTAGGCATGGAGAATGACACAGCAGCCTAACATAGGAATGAGGAGATGACAACTGCCACAGTCACAGATAGAAAAGTTAATACATGAAGAGCCGTAATGAAAGAGGTCCATCATGGCCCATGAAGATCCTAACATTTTAGGGCCATGTCTGAATTTGATGCCATCGATTGATGACTAATTCCAAAACTCTGTTCAGAATTCAGACAATAGGTTATTTGGGATGGAATATAAATTGAAAGGGGGTTCTTTCAATGATGGACCTTTAACTTTACTTTTAATAATAAGTTTATGATATTTATAACAAAGGATAAATTATATATTATGTTTAAATTCTTTTATTCAATGTATTTTTATTCTTAGACTCTTTAATTATTGGTATTTTCACTTCAATAGTTTTTAATATTTTAATTGAGTTGATGTATAAGCTTCAAGAGACTCAATATCCAATCGATATTTTTAACTTTCATCTCTTTCATGACATAAGAGAAATGATCTAATTTTAATTTTTCATCAATCGTTTTCTATATTCGATCACAACAAACAAATCAGAACAATAAACACATCACTCAACCATAGATTTAACTCTCTCGTGAAGATCCAAAGCATAAGACAACATTTTTTTAATTTCTTTTACAAGTCAGAATGAATCAAAGGAACATAAATCATCACTTAAACAAATTAGTTTGAAAACCCTGATCATAAATCAACATCTAAAGCCAGAAAAATGAATCAAAATCGTTCCTTTTGAATAAATCTAGAACAACAATTCCTCCATTTGTAGAGCTTGATTCCTTGCACGAGTGTTCTTAGTTGTCGTAGCAATTGCCACACTGGCATCATCACTGTCTTCTCCTGGTAGGAATCAACCTCCGACTTCGACGGAACCGCTGGGAGCAGCCATTACACTGTCACGCCCCCACTCATCTCTGCCCCTAGATCTGTGAAACAGAACCACCGTAGCCGCGAGATCTAGGCAGAGGCGCAACGCGGATTTGGGAGGAGACGACCGACCAAGTCGTGTCTCACACGTAGCCGCTTGCACCTACAGATCCGCGACCACCTCGTCACGGCCCACCACAAGCAGCATAACCTCCGTTATCCCTGCACGCGTATGCCCAAGCCGTAGCAGCAGACCCAAATCCGCACCTAGCCGCGCGTGATACCTCTGCTCCACCACGTCATCCGAGCCAAGATGCTCCAAGTCGCTAGCCAGAGCTCCACCTGATCTCGCCGCGCCGTCAAGCTGAACCCTAAAGGAAGGGTATATGGTAGTGGTAACAGAGGAACATGTGTTCTTCTCCAATAAGGGTTGGTGGAAGGGTGGGTAATGACTCTAACGGGAAAAAAGATGAAAAATGACTGGACTTCTTTGCAATTATTTATTTTGCAAAATAATATTTTTGATGTATTAATTTATAATATTAAATTTTTTTTACTTACCTATTTATTATATTACAGGTAATTGATCACTATCATTCATTTTTTTTTCTACTCATCTAACGATTTAAATTAAAAGGTTCATTCATGGACCTCATTTAACGAGGTCCATATTAAACTCACCTGTTGAAAAGATACTTTCACAAGAAGTTAAAAACCAATTGTTATGTGAAAAGAATTGATGGTATCGGCTTTTTGTTTTTGGGTTAAAAAAGTTTTGTATTAAGTTCTTGAAGGAGATAAAATTTTTATCTGCTATAGGGCGTCTGAAAATTGAAGGAAAATTTTGTCAAAGGAAAGGGAAACTAGGTTGTCCGTGTCTTCCCAGTCCACCTTGAACCGCAACATCTTATGGAGAACTTGAAATTGACTACTATTATTATTTAATATACCCAACCAAGACCCATCATATAGTTGTAATTATAATAAAATGTTATATTTTATGTTCTACTCATTTAATTGGACTTTTTCTTTAAAGGATAGGTTTAATTTACTTTTCAAATAATATTAAAAGATGTAAAACTATGACTTACATATATTTCATGAAAAGACCAACGATTGCTATTGTCTGTTACATTCAATTAAACTTAATCACTCAATTATTAAGTTTTATAGTTGAGTTTTTGATTGATTATCGCATTAAAATTGAAATTCTTGTACAAAATTTTTTAACCTTATATAAAATGCTAAAACACTAAATTATTGATTTTTTTTTAAATCAAACTAATTAAATAATACTTTATCATTAAAATCAAAGGTTAAGATCTTCTTGAAGTAAGGATAATAATTTCTCGATTTGATGGCTCTTATTCTTGACCTAGTACCTTGACATTAATTTTGAAATGTACATTGATATAAAAAAAAAAAAAATTGTTAGTGAGTCCGGATTGGCTAAGCGCTTTCATCCCCTCCCCATAATCAATGATATTTGGATAAGAATGATGTTATGCATTTACATTTACTAACATCATCTCAAATTTATATAATTTTTATCTTCTAATTATTATTAGTCATAATTTTCTACACACTTTTATCATTTTGTATAAATATAAAATGATGTGTTGGATAATAATATACACCAAATATTATTCTTTAAATAATCTAAATTATCTTTTAATAATAAAATTTTCTTCATTACAAATATATTTAAAAAAGATAAGGTAAATACTTAATTCTGAGAGGATGGGGTTTCAAGTCCTGCATCGAGAGAATTGTGTGCGTGAGATTGTTGGTACTTAAGTAGGTATTTGGGAACTTTGACTATCACCTTAGGTGGAAACTTTGACTAGCAGCCGTGTTGTTAAGTTCCTTTGGAAAAAAAAAGAAAGAAAGAAAGATCATTGAAATTATTATCATTATTTATTACTAATTAAACTACCTCTAATTATTACACATTAATTTTTAATTGAAATTAATTATTTTTTCCACTCATTTTTTTAATCCTACTTCAATTTTAATATTGTTGCTAATTTTAATATTACATGTTTTTTGTTAATTGCGCTTTAATTTCGTGTCTGTCCTCCTTAATTCCACATCGTTATTTTTCTCTTCGGAGGATCTGTTTCCACATTTCTTCCGCGTGTTACTTGTTTTCTTTTATTTTCCGTCTTTCTTCTCATGAATTCCTTTATCTATCTTTTCTGTCCTATCAGTTCAACATTGTCCTGAAATTGTCTATCTCTCGCTTACTTTTTGGCATTGTGTCAAATCAATTCTTCAATTGGAATATATTTTTATATGAGTAATGTTAATTATATATATATTTACATTTATATTATGTTATATTTATATAATTTTTATTATTTAATTATATTTATTTTATTTCATTTTTTTATAATTTCATTCTAATTCTACTATAAATAATGATATAATAGAATGTAACTTAAAAATAATGTGTAATAAACATTTTCTATTTTCATGTTCAGACGCAATTATAGTGCTAACACTAGACTGATATATTCTTCTCTAAAATGATATTAAAAATAATCACTTAATTAGAATTACCTGTATATGTACAATAGCAACTTGTAGTTAGATATAAAGTCTAGGGATGAATTCATGAGTAAAGCTTAATATGACATTCTCTTCTCCAAATGTAGCACGTGCATGTTGGTGTATGTGGATCTGAGTGTATAAGATTGTTATTGATTGTAGTCGGTAGGATTTTTATATGATATGCTATTAAAATAACTTGTGATTGTGTATATATGCTTAAAATTTTTTATTTTATTATTTTTATATCTAAATCAAGTTATATTTGAAAGAGACAATATATAAAAAAAAAAATTTATCTTATATTATTAAATCTATTTTTAAATTTATACAAAATTATGTCAACATCTTTCTAGTTAAAATAAAAATTATAATTCTAGATCTAAATTATTCGTTAATCAAGTAAGGTTTTCAGGTGCATTTCCTGATGTTTTTAATCATTGTATAGTTTTAATATATTTTATTGTTTTGTGTCCTTTATTTATGTGTTTTATTTGGTTTAGTTGTCGAAATATTTATATTCTAAATTCGCTCTATTAATTTTCATTTATTACTTAATAATTAAATTAATTAAATTATATATTATATATATTTACTTGTTTATTATATTATTATAATATAATAAATGAACTATTATTTATAATCTATAGTTTTAATTTATTATTTTTTTTTTAAAAAAGACATATCAGATGTAATTAAAACAAAAAATTAAAAAAAAAATCCGTGAATCTCAGAGACGGTATACTAGTTAGTAGTTACTACTAAAACATGAAAATAAGCTTACTACAAGATTATTATATGATAGGAAACAAGCATGTGATTCATCCACTAACGAGCGCTCTTTTTGAAGGAGCAAACCAGTGTGCGTATCCTATGGCATATATATGATCCATTTTCCTTAATGGATATAGCACAGACACGAACAAATTTACAAATAAGTGATCATTATGCTGTTCTTAAAAATCAGCATAGCCACTTGTTTCTTCATGGTCTGATGCATTTGAAGAGAGCTCTATGATGTTGCTGGAACTCGAACATGATGAGGATGTAGAAGAATGGGTCTTGCTTACCATCATAAAATCAAACAACCTTGGAAGAGCCCGACCTGTATTTTGCTTATGCATGTAAGTGGTACTGCCATCACTTTCTGTACTTGTTTTCTTCATCGATATGCGACACAGAACCCAATCTCCTATCTCGTTTACGTAGTTCTGCCAACCCTAAACCATTTGACAGATAAATATTTGCAAATACTTGAACACATGTTCGCTACTTTCCATAATGATGTTTATATTACATTACAACTGAAAAATCACTAATGTTATGGGTTATACTTGGTTATGGATGTGTTAATTATTAGTTACCATTTATTATATGATTGATGTTTATTGTTAATTTATTGTTAACAACGTTACTTGGTTAATCAGATATCCAATAATTAACTCATTGATAATCAAGTCAGGTGTAACCCAAGTGTAAGTTTTCAGGTGTAGATATATTATTACTGCCGAAAAATAATTGATGAAACTTACCTGGGTTGAGTTGCAAGCAGTAGTTTCTACACTAACAAGGCGATATTCATGCAACACCCAATCAGTTCTAGACGCATTTGGAGATTTCCCTTCATAGAAAACCAAAGTTTTTCTTATCCCCACAATACCATCGCATGTTGATGATAAAATTTTTTTGTCTGATCCTGTTGCCTTCCAATAGCCAGAGTTGGTTGTTCGGTTCATGCGATTACCATTTCTATACTTAGCTTCCTTGGTGCTGAAAAAGTACCTCTCTTGCTGATCACGATTTCCTAATTATTAAACACACATATTGAAAAAGAAATAGTTAATTAGTTCCTCTCGTTAATTATATATAATTACAAGCAATAGACTTGCAAGACCTTAGCATATTAAGCAGCAGAACAATGTTATAAAGACTTATATATAAGTTGCAATTAATATTGCACGTGAAAAATATATGCATGATTATTCTTCATATTCTTTGAAAAAGAAAAAAAGGGTTGAGAAAAAAGGTGATACTGATATGTTCCGTTTGAGCAGTTGTTGTTGTTACCTGGCAAATCCCAAGGATCGTGCTTGCACACATTGATCTCAGGAATGATAGAAGCAGGCAAGGGGTACGAGAAAACCTTGCATTTCAAGTACTGAAATACAAGTTCTTCGTCTGTTGGCTGGAAACGAAAACCAGGAGGCAATCTGCTCATTCCATTTTTAACAAAATTCAGCTTTTCCATTTAATCGCTTAAACAGTTAAACCTCCTGTTGAAACTTGGACTTTTGAATTCAAAAACCCAGAAAAAAAAAAGCAAAGAAAATAAAAAGGTGAGACTTGGACTCTTGACAAAACTCAAAGTGAGACTGAGGACATGCACATCAATGAATTAAGTTCGCCTTTATATATTGGGTTGAGAATGACAGAGAAAAGCTAACATCGTCTTTGTGTAAAGGAGACAAGACTTAACGGACTAAATTTGATGTTTGAAAATTAGTTAAACAAATTTCTTTAAAGATCCTTTTCTTTGGCTTTTGTATGCTTAATCTTTTATATATATGATATTTAAAATTATTAAAGTGATCATCCATATTGTCACAGTTTTTCCTTTTTTGGTTAAATTTCATTGTGTGTTTTCTTAGCTTGAACTGTCACCTCAGACTCTACGGGCTCACCAATCACGTATTATATAACAAGGATTAAAAGATCATTTACAAATGGCAATAGCATTTAAGAACTAAACACTAGTTTGAAATTTGTTCACCTAATGTTGGATAGTTTATTGACTATTTTCGACTTGGGTTGCTGGATTTTTGGTTAATAAATAAACTGGGGTTGTTGGAGGTTATATTATGGAATGATTTTTTATTTTGATATATATTTTTTCTTTTGATAATTGAATCTACAAATATGATTGATGTCATAAGGAGTCATGCTTTCCTAATTGCTAATTAAGAGTAAAAGCACCTAGTGTATTATTTAACTTTTTTGCTATATATATGTACCAAAAAACGTTTTCTTTTTATGTAATATGCAGAATTACATTCGTCTAGCAGTTTATTATACATGCCAAAGGCTAAAAAATATTATTATTTTTATCCCTTATAAATTTCAGTCATTTTGGACTACCTCAAATTTGAGAAATCTTTTGATCAGTGGCATTTTGATAGGTACCAAACAGATTTAATAACACAAAAAAATTGAACATAACAATGAACTGAATATTCTGGGTGATATCAATATGATATCACAACCAATTTCGTGTATTATTGGAAATAGAATTACAGAGAAGAAAGAAAATAGTTATAGACAAATGTAGAGTGTCTAGTCCCTTCAATGCCCAACCCAATCCTAGCCTGCCTCACGTTTTCTTCCTCCATCAGCATATAAACCACTCTAACAAACTTCCACTCACTTTTTCCACCCCACCGAGGCCACCTCAAATTGAGCTAGTTACCGCTTGTCTTGTGATGCCTCTTCCTAGTGTAAACTTTTGTCACTTTTGGGCCTGGGCCTCTATCAGTATGGCCTGGGTCTCTATCAATACTCCCCCCCCAAAGATTCACTTTATCCTCAAGGTGAAACTCATGAAAATTTTCCTGGATAGCAGATAACAATTCCTAGGAATTCTCAAAATATGGTAAATCTTGCCACTTGACCAGAACCTCCACTTCCCCTACTGCATTCTGCCTGCAATCCACAATATCAACTGGTTGGACCTGCAATTCCCAATCTTCAGCAAGGAATAATGACAATGGTTGTGTGTCTACCATGGGAGAGATGAACTTCTTGAGTAAAGATGCATGGAACACCGGATGAACTAGACTGCCCTGAGGCAATTTCAACTTGTAAGCTATGGGTCCTATTTTTTCTAATACCTCATAGGGACCGTAGAACTTAGGACTTAACTTCTGGTTAACTTTTTTGGCTAAAGTTTTTAATTTGTAAGGCTGAATATTCAAAAAACTGTCTCCCCTGGTTGGTAATCCACTTCACGCCTGTGTTTGTCAACCTGCATCTTCATCCTATTCTGTGCTTTGGCTAGAAATTCCTTTAATTCATCAAGTATCTAATTTCTCTCAGTCAAAAGGTGATTTATTTCCTCCACTGCTGAAAGGACTCAATCTCCCCTAATAAGGACAGGTGGGCCTCTACCATACAAAGCCTTGAAAGGGGTTATCTTAGTAATTGAATGATAATTGGTGTTGTACCAAAACTCAGCCTAAGCCAATCATTTGGGCCACTGCTTAGGTTTAGAACATGTTAGACATCTCAAATAGGTTTTCACACACCTATTTACTACCTCTGTTTGGCCATCGGATTGAGAGTGATAAACAGTGCTATACTTCAGTTTTGTGCCAGCCATCTTAAATAATTCTGCCCAAAAAGAGCTGAGGAAGACCCTGTCTCAATTTGATACAGTTGATGAAGGAAACCCATGCAACTTGATGATGTCCCTAGTGAATATCTCAACAATATCCTTTGCTGTATAGGGTTGAGATATAGCCACAAAATGAGCATATTTGGTAAGCCTATCCATAACCACGATGATGGTATCAAACCCTTCCACCTTTGGAAGTCCTCAAATGAAATCCATAGACAAGTCAGTCTACACAGTAGATGGAATAGGTAGAGGTTGTAACAACCCTCCAGGAGTGAGATTTTATGACTTATTTCTTTGACAAACTTTACATGTTTGCACATATTTCTGAATATCCCCTTTTATTCCTTCCCAAAATAGTAAACTAGAAATTCTTTTATAGGTCCTGAAGAATCCAAAATGCCCCCTACAGCTGAGTCATGGAACTTCTTAAGCACCAAAGGGATTTTTTGGGAAGTTTTAGGAATGACCATCCTTCCCTTGTAGAACAACCTGCCCTTTTTAAGTTGAAAACCTAAATGAGAGTTCGGTTGCCTTAACAAATCTTGTAGAATTCCCCTCAGTCGTGTATCAGTTTGGATCTCATCTTCTAAATCATCCCAGTCACTGAATTGCACAGAAGAGATAGCTGAGAATTGTGACTTTTTGGATAAAGCATCTACAGCCCCATTCTCCCTGTCAGGTTTATATTTGATCTCAAAATCATACCCTATTAATTTGGAGGCCCATTTTTGTTGTTCTTCACCTCATAGTCTCTGGTCTTGCAAAAATCTGAGGCTCTTTTGATCAGTCTAAACTAAGAAATGCCTCCCCATCAAATAATGCTTCCATTTCTGAATTGTCATCACTATGGCCATTAATTCTCTCTCATAAACTGACTTATTCTGAGCTCTACTCGAGAGAGTTTGACTCATGTATGCTATCGATTTGCCCTCTTGCATAAGTACCCATCCAATTCCCTTTCCTGAAGCATCAGTCTCCAACACAAAAGTATTTTCGAAATCTGGAATAGCCAGGACAGGTAATGTTGTCATGGCAATTTTCAGCTCCTCAAATGCTACTTGAGCCTCCATTCCCCATTTAAAACTATCTTTCTTGAGCTGCTGAGTTAAGGGCCACACAATCTTGCCATAGTTTTTCACAAATTTTCTATAATAACCTGTGAGACCTAAGAAACCTCTAAGCCCCTTAATATCAGTTAGTGGTGGCCAACTTTGCATGTGTGCCACCTTCTTGGGGTCGGCTGCCACCCCTTCTGCTGAGATGATGTGCCCCAAATATTCCAATTGTTTTTGACTAAAAGAACACTTCTTCCTATTCACTAGCAGCTTATTCTCTCTTAGTAATTGCAGTACCATCTTGAGATGTTTGCCATGAGTTGGTTGATCTTTGCTGAAAATTAAGATGTCATCAAAGAACACTAACACAAACTTCCATAGATAGGGCTTCAACACTTTGTTCATTAATGCTTGAAATGTAGAAGGGGCATTAGTTAAGCCAAAAGGCATCACCAAAAACTCATAATGCCCTTCATGTGTTCTAAAAGTTATTTTAAGAATGTCAGACTCCTTCATCCTAATTTAATGATATTTGGATTTGAGGTCTAATTTAGAGAAAATGACTACCCCTCCTAGTTCATCCAACAACTCATTAATGACTGGAATTGAAAATTTATCAAGTATGGTTAATTTATTTAGAACCCTATAGTCTACACAAAATCTCCACCCTCCATCTTTTTTTCTTACCAAGATAACAGGGCTAGAATAAGGACTTGTACTTGGTCTAATTATTCCTGACATCATCATTTCATCCACAATTTTTTCTATCTCATTCTTTTGGTAGTAAGGATACCTGTAGGGACTTAAGTTAGGAATAATGGCTCCCTCCTTGAGATTGATGGCATGGTCTTGTTCACGGTTGGGAGGTAACTCCTGTAGGGTCTGAAATAAATCTGTGTACTCCTGCAGAATTTCATGAATCTCTTCTGACTATACTCCTTTGGGTTCTCCTCGGATGGCAGCTTTTGATATTCTATGTAATACCCCTCTCCCTCATCTCGTAGAGCTTTTAACATAGTTTTTCAAGATGCTTGAGCCTTGCAAAGGGATGGTTCTCCCTGCAGGGATACCTTCTTCCCATCCTTCTCCCAATGCAAAGTAAGGTCTCTAAAGTTGGCTTGTATGTCTCCTAGGCTCTCCAACCAGTTTATTCCCAAGACTGTCATAGCCCCTTCTAATTCAAAGAGGAAGAAATTTTGTTGTATATCCACTCCTTGGATTGACATCTTCACATTGCTGCATACTTCATTGCTCCTCACCTTACATCCATTACCTACTTCTACTGTGTATTTTGGAGTTTCTTCAACTTTCAGACCCAACTCTTTTACCAACTCCTTTGAAATAAAATTATTAGAGGCTCCACAATCAATGAGTACTACTAATTGATGCACCCTAATTTTTCCCCACAACTTCAGGGACTTGGAAGAAGTTAATCTCATTATACTTTTCAGGGATAATTGTAGAGCTTTGTCACTCAGTTCCTGCTCTACATCCTCATCTACTAAACTGGGTTCCTCTTCATCCTCCTCCTCTCCCTCCAGCATAAACAACTGGTAGTGTTTAAATTTACAAATATGCTCTCTTCCCCACCTTTCTCCACACTTGAAGTATAATCCCTTTCTGCTCCTCTCCTAGAGTTCTTCTTGAGATAGCCTCCTAAGTCTGGTATGTTTCTTTTCTTCTGCCACTCCATCAGGGGGTTTTGGCTCTGCTGGTTGTCTTGGACTGAGGTTAGTTCTTGGTAATGTTTGATAGTAGCTTCTTCCTCCTTCAAATCCTCCATAGGGTCTGAACCCACTTTCTCCTTGCACTTTTTTAAGTGGAGTCCCCCCTTCATAGATGTCTCCCCTTTCTGTAAGGCTCAATTCTTTTCTTCAATTAGTTGAGCTATGTCCATGAGGTCGGACAAAGAGTTCAAATCATACACTTTCAACTCAGCCTTGAGCTTGTCCCTCAACCTGTTCAAAAAGATTCCCTTCATCAATGTGCTGTCCCCGATCTTGACTAGCCCTGCAGCTAGCTCAAACTGTTCACAGTACTCCGTAATAGTCCCTGTTTGTTTGATGCTTAGCAGAGGTTCCAAGGGATTCTGGATAATTCTAGGCTGAAACCTACGAATTACAACTTCTTTGAATTGGTTCCAACTAGGGTTGTGCGTCTGGTCCTCCCACCATTGATACTAGTTCAGAGCTCTCCATTCCATGGCTACCATTACCGATTCTATCCGCTCATGTCCAGTTACTCCGTTCACCTTGAAGTAACGCTCCATCTAGTTGATCCAGCCATATGCATCCTCCCCTGAGAATACTAGAATTTCTAATTCCCTACCTGCTTCATTCTTTTCTGGAGGTCGGTTTCCTTCCGAAGATAATGTCTCTGAGCTCCGAGATTGTTCTCCTTCTCTTCTGGAATACTTCCCCCTTTCCTCCGACCCAGCCTTGCTTCTCTGATCTCTGTCTGTGCCCCTCTCGTCCTCGCGCAATGGGGATCGCCTCTTGTAGCTTGATCGCCCGGGCCTTGGATTTTCCCTTGATGCTCGTTTTGAACAAGCGTATCAGCTCGTCCAATCTGGCCTCTGTCTTGTCTTGCTTCGTCAAACTTTCCATCAGACTCCTCTCTACAGTTTCTAAGTGTGACTCCATGTTTGCTCTGGTGTTAACCATAAAAAATTGCCCAAAACGAACAGCTTTGATACCAATTGATAGGTACCAAACAAATTTAATAACAAAAAAAAATTGAACACAATGATGAAGTGAATATTCTAGGTGATATCAATATGATATCACAACCAATTTCATGTATTCTTGGAAACAGAATTACAGAGAAGAAAGAAAATAATTCTAGACAAATGTAAAGTGTCTATTCCTTCAAATGCCCAACCCAATCCTAGCTTGCCTCACGTTTTCCTCCTCCATCAGCATATAAACCACTCTAACAAACTTCCACTCATTTTCCCACCCCACTGAGGCCAACTCAGCAGTTAGTTACTACTTGCTGTGACAGCCTTTTCTTAATGTAAACTTTTGTCACTTTTGGACCTGGACCTCTATCAGTATGGCCTGGGTCTCTATCACATTTCCAGCCAACATATCTTAACAATCATGAACTTCGAAGTATACACGTGATTAAAAATTAAACTGGAGGTGAGAGTTTATTGAAATGTTTCACAAACCTCATGCGTTTAATTATTTGTCTACAACAAATGTGTTCAAGCCATTGTTTATCAAAAGATCAAAGTTGAAAAAAAAAGAAAAATATCCTTGTTCGCTGTTAATTAAAATTAGGGATGCAAATTGCAAATGGGTTAGGTATATACTGCACCATCCAAGTAACATTCCCTGATCCCTTACTCATATCCGCATCCAACTATACACATCCAACTATATTATCCGAACACTTATATTCTGATAATTGTAAAAATTAAACATCACTTCCTTTCTTATTTTTTTAAATGTTAAATGATAGATTTAATCTTTTAATGTTTAAATTTACATTATACACAAACTGAACATGCAAACTCGTATTTAAATATAAATAAAAACGTCACCCAAATCACTACTCATAAATGTTGGGCTGTAGGGGGTGCCCAAGAGCAGGGAGATCTCCATCAATGAGTTAAGTGAAGAACCACATAAATAGACTTGACACCACATCTTGACCCAAAACCTTAAGGCATTAGGTCTATGGGTCTTTTCCACTTATATAGCCTTTAACTTGTCTATTCTTTAACAATGTGGGACTTCAACACTCACACTTGAATTTTTAACATTCTCTCCCTCAAGTGCGAGTCCACACACAGGGACATCACACACAAAGGACACTCACCCTCGAGTGGAGTAACGGTCAACGGTCTTGTCCCAAAGTTGGCTTTATTTCTCTAATGGGATGGGCTACCATGAGAACACCAACAACCGTAATAAAGATACTCTCACCCAAACTTAAACCAGCGTTGTCCACACCAATACTTGTCCAAGCCGAACCATCGGCTCTGATACCACTTGTTGGGTTGTAGGGGGTGCCCAAGAGCAGGGAGATCTCCATCAATGAGTTAAGTGAAGAACCACATAAATGGACTTGACACCACATCTTGACCCAAAACCTTAAGGCATTAGGTCTATGGGTCTTTTCTACTTATATAGCCTTTAACTTATCTATTCTTTAACAATGTGGGACTTCAACACTCACACTTGAATTTCTAACAATAAAAGGCCTTTAACTAAACGAAAAACAAGTATACAGGCTAGGTACTGCATACTCGTGTCCAAAACTTTATAGTTGTATCAGAGTCCTAGATTATCGACTCTGAACCAAACCAAAGGTGATTGCCAGGAAATTATCAATAGACTATTTTGCCTATATTGCGTAGAGATTATTTATATATATTGCAACTTCTTTTTTACCAAGAGTAGCATTGGCATATATATTTCTCACGATGAGTTTTAAATGAAAACTCAATTGATGTTCTGATCCCATAAGTCCACAGATAGGCTAGTGTTCTTTAGAATTAAGCAGGCGGCTCCATATTTTAAAACTTGCAAGTCTCTTTCTCTCTCTATTTTGTTGCAGAGATTGAATATTTTTAAACGGGGGGCAAAAGTTCGTTTGGATTAATTAGATTGTTGGATATGATAGAAAATGTTATGAAAATGTCAAATTTCTGGTGAAAGACAGACTCTCACTCAGTGCCTATATCATGTATGAAATAGACAATCGTACTACACATAGTTAATTATTTGTATTATCATAATCAAAGCAGTGAAATTAATTTAAACCTAAAATACTTAATTAATCCATTCTATTTTTATTTTATTTTTTCTGACTGAAGCTTCACCCAAGGGGTTGTTACTTTTATAGGAAAGTCTTGCATGTGATTGTGATATCTGCGCATCCCTAGCTGCCTGAGAAATGACTCAGCTTAATTTTTTTTTAACTCGTGGGATTGCAAAGTTTCATAAACCAAGAACTAACTAACCCATTATTCTTGATATGCCTTTTTTAATTTTATTCTAAATTTACCATGTTTGAAGTTTTCCTAGTGGATTTGCCTTATAAATTGAATATGTTAGGCTTATGTTCCTCCTCCTTTTTATTTATAAATTTGAATTGTTGATGGACAGATGACTCAGACTCACTTTATATCTGCTGCAAGTGTTTCTAAAGAAGAAGCTTCTTTTTTTCTTTTTAATAGTTTTCTTTATCACGATTAGTTCGGCTACGTTTAACTTTAGTTTGTTACTTTGTTGATAGTGAAGCAATGACGTTCAGAGAATTGAATGAACGAAAGAAAGGAAAATCAACAGGCCCGTGCTTTCATTAAAAAGCAAAACAACGATCAAAACCATGCACGTAGTCAACTAAGATATACTGGAGCTTTCCTGTGCCAAAAAAAAAAATGATTGGTACTTTCCTAAGTTTCCTTCACCAAGAAGATGTTAATTAATTTAAGGAGCTTACTTTTTCCAATATGTAAATCAGATTTTGAAAGATTCACTCCCACTCTAGAAAATTAAAAAGAAAATAAAAGTCCATTTAACATATTTTCATGTTTGAATCCCTTTGCTAAAGACAGCAGCAACAAAAGTTGCCCTTAGGTGTAATATATCCTTTAAACGAGTGTCTTGTAGCTCTACATATCACATGGGTCTCACATATCTTTATAGTTTATAATTCATCTAAACAATCCTTTCCATTTTACTCTAACCGGGTTTCCCCTCTTCTCTTTCCATTTATGTGTGTGGAGCCTCTCCTACCAGCCATGTGTTGTAATCTTTCCTTCTTTTTCTTTCATGCATTGTTTTCAAGGTTCATAAATTCTATGCCAAAGTGAGCTGCGCTTTTTGTTTATCAAGAAAAACACAGCAGAAAAGGCAAGCTATGCTTAACGCATAAGAAACTTTGTCAATGGTTTTCAACAGGATCACTCGCAGTTAATTAGTATCGCTAGCATTCACAGCTCAATTTTGAGAATTTAACTCATTACAAGTATATTTATATATTACTCAGAAGGCTTAATTATATACAAGCAAGGAAATGAATCTATGCAAACTAATTCTATCCCATATTAATCCTTTGAACTATTTTATAAAAACTAACTTTAGTATTACAAGAATAAAAAGAGAGTAATAGCTAACTGTGAGATATATGACCTGATGCCAAGGAGAGATAAGGCCATATATATAACAGTCCTTATGCGGCGGTCAATACATACATTTACAGAAACTGTTCCGCCAATTCAGAAAAAATTACAATCAAAATGTAGCAAAGAACTGAAAACTGTTTTTACGTGTAAAAATTAATAAAAACTAGACATGAGCTAAATGCTCATGCATGAAAGAGTGCAGAGTTTTATATAACTGACAATAAACATTGAAGAATGTTCAAAATATTTTTCTGGACAAATTATTCGTCATAGGATAAAATTCTGAAGTCTTAATGCATATTATAAATTAATCTTAGAGTAAACACCTATTTTGGTCATTTGAAGACATATACCATATCACATTGATGCTCCATTCATCACCAACATCAAATTGATCATTCAATATATTAACCCACATTGAAAATGCCTGACAGTTAACCTTGCTTAGTTGCTTAATTATTAATAATTATGATGTTTTTCAGATTAGTTGATTAAGTGCCAGCTGGCAGCGGTTACCAATTCTATATGCAGTATATACACTGAAACTTGCGACTAGTAGCTTTGAGTTACTCATTTTACATAATTCAGAATCAGTATTCTTCAG
Organism: Ormosia emarginata; assembly: GCA_029884605.1. Lineage (NCBI taxonomy): Eukaryota > Viridiplantae > Streptophyta > Magnoliopsida > Fabales > Fabaceae > Ormosia > Ormosia emarginata. Next base: position 30,022,534 of record JAQQTP010000076.1, on the reverse strand, counting down.
GAACTCTCTCTTGGTTTCTTCTTCCTTCCTAGAATTTTCTCTCATTTTCTTGTCTTTTCCATCAGATTCTGAGCCATGTTTTTCAACACAATAAAATTTAATGCCATCAATTTCCTCATGCAAAAATTAATTTGATGTAACAAATATGATTATTAAATATTTGAATGACGATAATGGACATTTACTCTTAATTTAATTATTATGCAGTTATAGTTATATGCTTTAGAATTGAGTATAACTTTCAGATAAAAGGCATATAAATTTTTCTGTGTATACTTGAAGATAATTTTCAAATATCAAGGGCGAGAGATATAAATCAGTATAACGTTTCTCAGTATACAATATTGAAAAAAAAATAAAATTGAAAGATAACTTCCTACTCATGAAGTTGAGAAACTTTAAAGCCTTGAAAATCAGTTTGTAAATGAAATCGATAGAACTAGGCAAGTTATTCGTTAGATAAAATAAAATTGAAAATAATTTACTATATTCCTAATTAAAAAACTAGTATATATTTGCCTTTCCATAACTCCACAAATTATCATCGATTCATTAAATGACGAATTCTTCCTCTCTTTTTTTGGGTCATATAAAATGATGAATTCTTCCTTATACATTTGTTTCTCAAATTTTGGGCCATCGTTTAATAAAATTGACTTCCTTTCACGGGAGTTGGGCCCAAAACAACGCTCCCCTTGGTATGTGTGGGCCGATTTTTCCGCTAGTTATTGGGTCTTGGCTTTTCAATTTTAATGGGCCTTCTTACTTGGTTCGTCTTCCCGTCGTTTTGGCATTTTAACGTCGTTTCACCACGAATTGGATGGCATCGACAACTAATAGTACTAGGGTTTTGGTTTTTCTGAGAATTCATCGAAGAATTTCACTGCCGAATCGTCTCTCCAATCTCGATGGATCTTTCACAGCTCAATTCGCCTGAAATGCAGCAATTCTACTCTGTAAGTTACATATATGTATATTTCACTTCGTTCATGTGATTACGTTGAAACAAGCAAAGAACAGAGTGAAGTGTGTTTCCCTCCTTTCATGTTTATCGCATAAAAATGATTGAAAGACCACAAATTTCTCATTGGTTTTACAATGTTTATACTTCATAGATATAAGTTTGTTGTTTTGCCAAATGCTTAGCACGAGAGACTTATCACATTTTGAACTTGAGTAGTGCATGGGTAATCTGGAACAAGTTTCTTTGATTGGAACAGTGCATTAGCCTGGTAGTTATGTGGGAATGAGAGGAAGTGTTGGAATTCAGTCGTTTAGGTTCTCTTTTTGTGAAATTCTAAACCTTATCTAGGTGGTCAAACTTGGTAGTTCAATCTTCAAATAGACTAAGCATTGTAGGATAGTGAAGGTAGATTCTGTTATGGATATGAAATACATCTGAATCGTCACGTAAAAGTGAGAAACACATGCTTTTATTAATTTGTAGAAGTATGTTTTTACCTTTCGCCCTAGGTCTTCATTGCGGTATAGAGATCTGTGCAATGCTATTTGAATAATTTATTCATCATTATTTCCCAAAATTTAAAAAGGTAAGTGATTAGCTTCATTCAGCAACTGGTGATTTTGTGTTTGAGTATGGTTAAAGCATTTTTCTGTGAATAATTTTTGTTTATATCTTCAATTGGTTGCACCTTAACTTTGCCAATCATCATATTGTACAGCCCACACAAATCAGAAGATCACTGAAAAGTTTTGCATGCATAAACTTCATCTTTGACGTGTACTGTTTTAGTTTTCATATTGTCAATTTTTGTATGTATACTTCTCAATGAGGAAACTTTTAAACTTTTTTTTATTTTTTTGAATTGCAGATATATGCTCAAAGCCTCAAACATTTACTTTTTTTTTTTTGGGGGTGGGGGGGGGGGGAGGGGGGTAAAACAAAGAGTAAAGAATGCAAGTAGACACACTGTCACGTATGGAACAGATGTCTATTAAAGAAAACTAGAAAACAATGAGTTAAGGCATCATTTCTATGAAATAAAGGACAGACCAGTTGATAGACAAAACTATTTTAGGGTGTTTATTAGATAGTGTAAGTGTCAAATCTGTAACCTCTACTGCTTCTTTTTCCATCCATTTTCTGGTATAAATTTTAGCAGTTCTAGCTAGGTTTCTTATTTTGGGAAGAATGCAGTGCTTAAGCTTCTTTATTTGATTGTTTATGCCACACACAGTTATTATTACTTGGAGGTTTAAGTTGATGCTCCAAGATGTACAACTTATAAGTAGACACTTGTTTCTTCGTAGGCATTCTTTTCCTTTCATGAAGATACTTTATGTGATCTTACAGAAAAATTTGGACCGTGCCTGAGTAAATTATTAAAGTAGTAAAACTTTAACTTTGTTCACCAAATGCAGCAAGAACAGCAAATAGCCATGGTTACTGAAATGACGGCAAAGCTGACAAGTATATGCTGGGACAAATGCATCACGGGTACTCCTGGGAGTAAGTTCAGTTCCAGTGAATCTACCTGTCTTTCAAACTGTGCACATCGTTATCTTGAGATGAGTGTCCTGATCATGAAAAGGTTTCAGAGTATGCAATGAAGATCAAGGGCTATCAATGTGCTTCCTCAGTTGATAAGTCCACTCTTAAATTACTCTCTTTCCTAATCATCAATCATAGTATCTTACTGCTGTCTTAAATTACTTTTTTTCCTTATCATCAATCTTGGTATCTTACTGCTGTCTTAAATTACTATTTTTCCTAATCATCAATCTTAATTTCTTACTGCTGTCTTAAATTACATTTTTACCTGATCATCAATCTTAGTATCTTACTGATTAGCAATTTTGACAAAAATTTTTTTAGGAAAAATTTCAAAAAATCTCTTTGTATTATACGCGATGTGTACTTTGGTCATGTTATTTCAAAAATGTGCAAAATGGACTTGTTACTTTGCGTTTTGTGCAGAGAACTACAAAATGGTAACGAATGTTAGTTTTTGGATGGAAACACGCACGTGCACATCTGAATTGTTGAGTGCCAAACGCGGTCTTCTTCTTCTTCCTCCCACCTAATTCTAAACCCTAGGACTCCATAACTAAAATTCTCAATTCCCTGAAGACTATTGCAACTAATCTGCACCTAAGACACCTCCATTGCCGCCGATCTAGTCTTCGATGACAACCACCAGTGTGACGATAACAACACTGAACTGCTACTCCCCCACAATCGTCACTCCCCCACAATTGATGCTCTTTGATTCCAACGAGTAGAACGAAATCGACCCAAACACGACCCAATCTCTTCGCTTTTGTGCTTGCATCGTGGGTTGATGGGGAATCACGTAGTCTTGGATGGACGATGGCTTCAGGTGGCGTCGTTTGGTGGTGTGCAATGGTGGAGGTCTTAAGTTTGTGGGGCTTCTACAATGGAGGGGAGTTGTTGATGGGTCTCTATTCTAGGGTTTCAAGTTTCTGGGTGATGAGGCTGATTGCTGTGGCTCGACGGTTGGTGGCTAGAAGGTGATGAATGATGGTTTGGTTTCGTTGACTTGGAGTTATGGAATCCTAGGGTTTGGGTGAGAGGAAGAAGAAGACCATGTTTGGAGGTCAAAAATTCAGACGTGCACGTGCGTTGCACGTGTGCGTTTTCATCCAAAAACTAATGTCTGTTATCATTTTGTAGTTTTTTGAACAAAACGCAAAGTAACAGGTCTATTTTACACATTTTTTGAAATAACATGACCAAAATGCACATCGTGTATAGTACAAGGGTTTTTTTTTTTTTAAAGTTTTCCCTTGTTTTTTTAATCTTCTCAAGTATTTATTTTACTTTTTGGCTCCCTGAAATTTAGAGGAATTTTTTTTTAAAAAATAAATTGCTTTATGCCTATGATGAACAATTTATATTTTATAACTGATAGCCTGTGTGACTCTAAAGTGTGAAGGATGGATGGATCTTAATGGGTTGCAAATTTTTTTTTCGAAGTTGTCAAGCGAGCAACAATAATATTTTTAAATGGGGTTTTGGCTTGTGATGCTGCCATATAAGATATAACTATATTCAAGCACCGATTTGAAGGCTAGTTCATGAAATATGTTAAATTGGAACTTGATTAGTGAACTGATGTTAGTATTTTCCATGGTTCGGAAAACCGGATTGGACCGGTTGAACCAGAAATTGATCTAGTGGCTAGTCCGATACTCCGATTAAACCCTCACAAGCAGAATTTTGGAAACTGGTGTGAGAACCGGTAAACACGTATTGCTCGAACCAAACCGTGGTTCCTGCGGCTTAATGGTTGAACCGCCCGCGTGCGTGTATGTGCTGTTATTTTTACTCTTTTGTTCAAAATGAAGAGATTGGGAATATTGGCATTAGACGCCTAACGCAAGGACCACTGCACCAATTAACTACTTTAGTCATAACGGTTATTTTATTTAATATATTGTTTCTCGATTCAGCAAAATAATTTAATGCACAAAAAGAAATAATGTTATTTTATATATATAAACATAATATAATATAAGATGTTTAAATATTTTTATATTAATTAGTGTAAAATAATTTTAACTACTGTAATAATTTTTATTAATAGTATTGTGCCACTATATATTTATTTATTTATTTATTGAGTACTTCATTTAATATAATATCACTTAATAATATTTTAATATTAATATAATAATATTTTAATCTAAAAAATACTTATATTAAATTTATATTTATAAAGATTAATGATATTGATAAAAAAGTGATATATATATATATATATATATATATATATATATATATATATATATATATATACTGGTTCGACGGTTGAATCATTAAATCGTGAATTAGTTTTTTTATCAATTCAATAACTGGTTCAATTTTTAGAATTTTTATTTTATATTTTTCCTTGTTGTAAGAATAGGGACCTATGAAGTTGTTAGTTTTAGAAATATAGTTGACTGCCACTTTTATTTCGTTAGCAAAGAGAGTTAGACGAGAGAGAATGCGTGTAATTATACAAAATCCTTATCTAGGAACTTAACAATTTAATGACATGAAAGAAAATGATGAATTTCATTTGCTATGTTCTACACAAATGAATAAGGTGATTTTGTCAATACTCAAATAGTTAGTTGAAATCTGTAACTATAGTCAAAAAAATAAGTTGGTATTGACAGTGTAATCAGAATATGCAATTACATATACTCATTATTGAAATTTTGAATTGTAAACTTACTATCGACCAATTACAATTATGATCCTTAGCAATTAAATTGTTGTCTTCTTACCCGCACCACCGCAACAATTTTATTTATTTATTTTTCCTCATACGCGACTTGTAATTTGCTGCTTTCCCATTTTCTCCAGCGGAACAATCGCCCATGGCATCTGTATGGCATTCAGGTTTAGGTTGTGTCCAATAGGTTGTCTGGAACAATGGGATGTTGTCGTGTTGATCAAGGCACTGGAATGTTTCAAGCCGAGGCAAGCGAAAATTGGGAGCACTTCGGGACAAAGGTGAATCTCATTAATGAAAGAGTTTTTAAAATCCAAGATAACAAATTTTAATTATACACGTTAATAAAGGTTGGCTCAACTAGTAGGATCAGGAAGTCAAGTTTTGATGGTCTTTCATTGACAAATCATCTATGAGTATTATTTTAAATCCTTAACCTTTGAATAAGACAATCTACCCTCCTCTTAAACTTTAATTCACCAATTAAATTTTAATTTTATACACTTTTCTGAAGAATTAATTTTGCTTTTCATGTCAAGTGTATATTTGTAAGAGTAAAATTATATAATTATATAATGTATAAAATATAATTTTAATTATTTTATCCTAATATATATTTGTATTAAACCAAACCAAAAATTCCAAATTTGGCTTCTTTAACGATGTCGATGAGTTTTACACTTGACTCAAGTTTATGAGTAAGCTGAGCCTCAATGGATACGTTGGCCCATATTACAGCTCTACACCCGACCAAGATTAATGAGTCCAATAAATTCAATTAATCAGCCATCAGATAAGACATTTTGAATCAAATCAAACCTCATGAAACTTTAAAAAAAAAAAAAACATTATTTCAACTAAATTAGAAATATTTTCACAAGAAATATTTTTTGAAAACTCAAAATACTAAGTTCTGAGCTATTTATACTTGCAAAATAACTAATTCCTAAAGAATTGCTATTCTGTTGTTAAAAAACGAGTATTCCAAAGATACTTTAAAAAAAAAAGATAAAGATAAAAATACACAGAACCAATAACTTTTTAACTGATTAACACCCAATTTCTTTTCCACAAAACACCACATGGGTTTAATCTCGAATGAGTTATAATCACACTTAACCCACATTTTTCATAACAATGCATCAATGGTTCCCAGCTATGAAATTGCCAAAGGAATATAATAAAGGAAAAGCAAAAGAAAAGATGAAAAGTATAATGTACAGATTCGAATGATCACTTTCTACAAATTCTATTTTTCTTCTTCTGCTGTACACAAATTCTTCTTTTAAAGGAATTAGGAGATCACACATTATGTCCACAGAATATTATCTTGCAATCAGTAAAGCAAAGTCTAACCACGTTTGTGATGTGATTTAACCAAAAAGACAATACTTCCCTATCAACACCAACTCAATGAACTTCCACCCAACTTTAACAAAACCCTTTTCCTTTGCCCATTACTCCTTTGAACTTTTAATTTACATTTCTGACATTGTCCTGACAGACTGACAGTATGCAGCCGCTTTATTTGAGTTCCCACTAGGCCAACTACGACTGTCACTAGCAGTCCAATTTGATCCCCCAACTACAGGTACCCCTTTCGGAACGTCAGGAGTTATGTCCAACTTTCTGCTGGTTCTTTCCCAAAGAGAGTGCCCAAGAAATGAAGTATCTTGTCCCACCCCACCTTCCGTGTGAAGGGTCCTGGTTAAATCTAGTGACATATCAGCCAGTCCACTATCCTTGCTAAGTTCCTCATTGGTAAACCCGTCTCCATAATCACTTTCCTCCTCGTCAGTCTCATTGTAAACTGGGCTCCCTCCTAATTCCACGTTCCCGGTGGTTTTTCTCATCATAGGGCTCAGGGACCGAGCACCCACTCTTTGAGATGAATCTGATGGCTCCTTTGGAACCTTTGATCTGAATTTGTTCTTGGATGGAGGAATGCTAGTGCAGAATACTTCTTTGAAGTTCTCAGCTATCCCTCTGTCATATGGGTTGACTTGTTGGTCATATCGGTATCTAAAATTTTCATAAGTAGACTGCACATAAAACAAAAGGAATTTTCATTAATATGTAAGAAAACCAAACTAGCAATGCACGCAACTGTTTCATTGTTTACACGTTACCAAATCATCCATATAGCAGACTACGCCATGGTTCCAAATGTAGAAATGTAGAATGTGGTAAATCATGATTGTATACACCCAAAATAGTGAATAGTCAAATTTAAGATTCAAAAGGATTATGCGCTGAATGGAATTCAAACCTGGTTTGTGCTGATGAGATACGTGTGGAAAACAGTGAGGCCACCAACAAACCAGACACAAATGAAAGTGTAGATTATTAGTGCGACGGAGGCAGGAGTTTTGGTCATTGCTTTCCAAATTGATATTTCCTCAGTGTCCATGATCCTCTTAATGTAGACCCAGCAAAAGCCATGTATAAATAAGCAAAGAAGAGTAGCAGAGAAGACAAATATGTAGTAGAACCGATAATTTCGCTGCAGTATTGTAGATACAAGCAAAAGAGGCCCAAAAAAAAAAAAAACTGATTTAGCAACTTCATGATTATATTCTGGTTACTACAATAGAATTGCTTATTAATTGTTGTTTGTCCTTATGCATGTGCCGTTGTAAGTTACTGGGCATGAAAGCAGAAAATACCAATATACATGCAAAAAATCATCCATTACTTTTCTTCTTCTTTTTTTTTGGCAGAGTATAAAAATATGAATTCAAGAATATGATCAGCATACTAACAAATACTATGAATTTCAATAGACAAGGAACTTATTCAGATATCTGCATAGGAAGCTAAAGCTATGATTCCAAGGGCCATTACCATCCCTCCTTCCATATCAATTTATGTTGTTTGTGCATTCCATGTAATTTTAGCTTTTTTCTTTATCTGAATTTTAGGTAACTACTTAAAGCTCTCCATCAAAGAACTATGATATTCAATAAGCTTTACCAAAGATATGATCCATAACTAAGTAGTATAGACATGCCTACCTATCCTTCTCTCAATAGCAATTTTGATTACATTCGTATCTATTTTTTATTAGTAGGTGACTATAAGCATTTGAACATAGTAAATTAAGAGTTCAAATATCCCAGTAAAATTGTTTTTATCTGTGGGGAATTCACAAGGACAAGAAGAAGATTTTATCAAATAGTAGATTAGTGAGACAAAGGACAGATAACAAATTAGAAGAAAAGCACAAAAAATAATCTTCTAATGACTGGGACTGTTTTCTGGATACCATCACTGTACAGATGGGGATATATAAGACAATATGAAAGAATGACCATTACCAATCCAATACACTGACCCACCCATGGGCAGTGATGATCAAATCGCTCCACGCAGTTATCGCATACCGAACAATGAGAACAACGGAGGGGTCTATAAAGCAGGCAAGTATCACAGTATTTGATTTTCACAGATATACCATTGACAATTACATTCTTCGTCCGGGGCAAACGTGGCAGTGGACTTTGTCCATTGTTGATATTTGCAGTCACATCATAGTCATCTGGCTCCGGAGGATAAGCATTACGAGGTACTATACCTGGATCTCTTCCTGAGGTCAGTACAAGGGTGATCAGAACCTGATAATACATTTTAAGACTTAAAGAGTACAGTGGTGAATGAGAAACATAGTGCTGTAACAGATCTCGATGACTAATGAAAAAGTAATTTATGCCAAACTTTGAAAATTCCTATATATAAGCATCATTTTCTGCTCATTTGAGTAGGGAAAAATAAAAAACAATGGTGCACTAGAATTTGTTCATCCATTAATGTATCAGAGTTACACACAAATGATAAACAATGGTACAGCAACAGTAGAGAAAATGCTCGGATATAAAAAAGAAGGGTTTATAAGATATGCCGTTTGGACATCCCTTAAGGCACCTCAATATCAATTCAGCATTACAGCATAAACAATGCATGGTTAAACTAATATAAGAATAATGTGAAATTCTGCTATTGTACAAGGTCCATCAATGGAGGCACCTTTAACAGTATCTTGAAGCAAGATAGTGATAGTCATTCACATATAAAAGGAGAACATTATGCACCACTGAAATAGAAAAGGTAGACCATGCAATGGCTCTACTAGAAATCTAGAAGATAATACTACTGGACGAGAACGATTACCGAGCATATTAAAACAAATCATGGTTTCATCAATTAATGAATGAGGATATATTTTAGAACAGAAAAATAACTTACAAAGAGTGTGTGAACAATAACTATGACCATTATTGACCATCCGGAGTGATGAGGAAAATCATCTAACAGTTTTCTGGCAACAAAAGCACAGAAAACAGCAACAGGGGCAATAATAAGAAACATGGATAAAAATATAGATTTCACATCAGGTCCAAATATAAGCCTCCCTTGAAGAAAAAACACCTGAAAAAATTGAACCGCGAATTCAGAACAGGAAGATAGCCATTTGCATTAAAAATTAAAATAGTGATCAACAAGAAGGAACGGATGCTTGACATAACCAATACTACACAGTCAATACCCTTTATTTTGTTTTGACATGATGGTAGAATGTTGAACATGGTTTTGTACCAAATAAATATTAGACATCCTGCTCCTGGAACTTAAGAGCTGTATTACTATTTACCTTTGTATCATCACATTATATTTATATACACATATATAAACTTGCTGTATCTACAAGTGGAGATAAAAATTTAACTAGATAAACCTAAGACATAATTGTCTTTAATTGAAATAAAAAGAAAATTAATTATGAAATTTGTATCATATAGGTGTCAAAGAATCCATTCATGCTGCTACTTCCGATGAAATTTAGTTTTCTGCTTTTGTTAACAGATGATTCGGAATTGAAGTCGGACAGAAAAAAGACTGAACATTGATGTGATTGAGAATGAGAAGAAGTGAGTATGTAACTTACGTTATTGCCTTTCCAGGCGCGGTAAGTTCTGAGCAGCGGACGAGGAGGAGCATAGGTATCTCCGGCAGCGCCAGAGTCCGGATTCGCCGTTGGCGGTGGCGGTGGCGGTGGCAGCATTGCATAGAAAAGAATGCGTTGCGTTGTGTGTGGGTGAAAATCACAATGAGAGTCGTAATGGCAATGAAGACTGAAGAATAGAGAGAAAAAACAACGACGCCATAATTGCATAGCTGGTCAAAACTCAATGCCTCCAAGGTAAAGGCCGGCTTTTCTCTCTCTCTCTCTCTCTCTCTCTCTATCCTCTTTTCAATTTTTTATTTTATGACAAAAAAAAAATCAATTCAAAATTAGAGATTCTTTGACTTTTTAAAAATATTCTTATTTAAATTCTAAATTTGTGTGCAAGAAAATTATATTAAGTCCCTCCACCTGAAAAATTTCTTTGACACATTCTGAATAATACTATCATTGTGTATCAATCATATTAGTCTCGTGCATTTAAAATTTTAAATTCTCTTGGATGTTATTCTATGGTTTAAACTCCACCAATTTACTCCTATGCAAAAAAAAAAAAAACTCAACCAATTAATATAGAGAAAATGTTTTTTTTCATTAATAAATTATGTTGCGTAAAACAAAATTATTATGCTACAAACCTCAATAAAAAACTTACAAAAATTCCCCGTCAAAAAGAAAAAGAAAAAGAAACAACTTACAAAGATACAATAAATACTTACAAGTAACTTAACAATAACATGTTATTATATGCATTTTTGTGACCGATGCACATTCGACCACTCCAATTTTCCAAAAAACTAATTTCATATGAATTACTATTATTTTTCTGTGTTCATATTAACAATGATTAGTGTTCAAAAATTATTTTTATTTCTTTTGTTTTAAAATATCTATCATTTTTTTAAATAATTTGTTTTATTTAATCAATTACTTTATAAAATAAGAAAGTATTAAATTATTTATATTTTTTAATTTTAATTTTATCTCGTAATAGCTCCACTTAAATAAAAGAAAGATTATTAACAGAATAATAACTAAAATAATTATATAAATCGTATCAATACCTTAGTGCAAGATTAGGGCCCACTAATGACGTGGCATCTCATCTCGCTGTTGTGGCGTCAATTAATTTACTGAAAAATAAGTATTCAACTAAAATGTTAGCATTAATAATCAAATCAAATATTAAATACTAATTAATTATATTGATTAATCAAAAACAATGATTATATTGAAGTTAGCATAATCCATCCGACAAACATTTATATTCAAAATAGGTTAGGATTATCTCTTGTTATAGTGAAATAATAGGAGGTGATTATGTAAGAGAGAAAATGATACATTTGTTTAAAATAAAATTAATGAATTCTATAACTAAATATGATAAATTTTTGTATAACAAAGTTTGTATTTATCTTTCTCTTACAATAACACGACGGTCCAATAATAAAATAGAATTTCATCCATTCAAAATAGGATGCGAATGGTGTGTAGGTTCTAAAAAACTGCACAAACTGCACACAATCTCAAATTATGAAAAATGTTTCATTTTACAACCAAAAGAAATTGTAAACGTAACTCAAAAAGCTTGAACCATTAAATTAAGTATATATTTAAGATAGTTGTGAAAATTTGATTATTTCAATAATTAATTATTATATAATTTTTTTTTATTATAATTGATTATAATAAAATTAATTTTTTATTTAGATATGTTAATTAAAAAATAATTTAAAATTAATCTATTTCGTTTGAATAGTATAAAAAAATTATTATTTTATGTATTAAATTATTAAAATAAATATAAAAAAATTAAAAAAATTATTTAATTAATAACAAAATAGTATTTATATTTCAAAGTGTAACGAATAATTTAAAATTTAAAATCATAAACTAAAATTTTAGTATTATAAAAAAATTATAATACATTAAATTTTATACAAAAAATACAACTAATTTCATTAAATATGTAAAAATATTATTACAATAATTTTTTTCCTAAAAAATACTATTTGCTCTAAGAACTTTACCTCATGTAGTCCATTCAAAATATGATAAAGATTGATTGATTCCATGTTAAAATAGTAAAAAGTGCTAGTTGCACACATTTTGATGCACATCTCTTACATCATTGAATATGTAATAAAATTAAAATATAAGTGGACAAAAGTTTACGTAAGATAAGTTTTAATCATATGATAAAAATTTTATACATATAAGATGAAGTGAATGAAAATGTGTGAATACTTTTAGTCTAAAATAACTTTACTTTAGACACAGTTACGTTTGTAGTATCACCTTCGTCGTGTATTTAATATTTTACCCTGCTGTCGAAAAAAATAATTAGCCTTATACCATATTTATATTTATTATTCAACGAAATCACACAATGCACTATATTGTAGTTTAATTCTTAAAAAGTTGATGAATAGTTTAATTCTTAAAAATAATGAACTGATTTTATGTCAAATTTGATACAACTGCCATGGAAGGTAGGGTTGATTTGACAAATAAAATAAAATGAGACAAGAAAGTAGATGATACTTTATGTATGTTTAAAAAAACTTGGTCTTTTATATAAGAAAATATACTTTCATCTTAAGTTTTAAATTATATTAAATTAAAAGAATTTATTAGTAGTGAATTTAATAAATGAGGTTATATTAAAATATCAATTACCTTTTTAAATAAATTACTGTTAAATATGCTCTATAATCTTTTCACGTTTTGAATATTTACCACTTTTTTAGTATTTATCTTAGTTATATGTTAAACAAATATTATTAAATTGATTACATTGGTTTTTATTTAAATAAATTGATTATACTGTTAATTTTTGTTTTCAACATTAAATTATAGTCTCAAGCAAGTAATTTATGTACACATGCTGTGGCGAAACTTAACACTCTGTTTGATATTATTTAAAATTAAATTGATTTGATTTGATTTATAAATTAATTTGTATGTTCAATTCTATTATAATTATAAAAAATTAATTTATTCATAAATCAAACTTTATATTCATAATATCTTAAAGATTTATTTAATTTATTTTTTAAATTTTATTATAATACTACTATTTAGAAATATTTAAATGGTTAAACTACCAAAGGAAATTTATCAATTTAAATAAAAAAAATAAAATAAAACTTATTCAAGTCCAATCAACTTTAAGTTAATTTTTACATGTACATATTCTTTTATATATATTTTTGTATTTATCCGAATATCCTTACACCTTCGGGTGTAAGATTAATGAGTTTTTTTATTTTATTTTTTAGACTTAGAAGATAAAATCATTAAGTAGGACTTGAAAGGTCCAGGAAAGCCTAATTGCACACAAAGTTAGCGACCTCTTCAATCCAAAAGTGGTCCGTATTTGTAAAAGGCCCATTTAGTAAGAGCATGAGCCACACAATTGGCTTTTGCTATTAACATGTCCTGGAATAAAAGAACGAAAAGAAGTAATGAGATGAGAGAGACAGTCACTCATAATAAGGCTAGAGTATATGCCCTGCTGCTTTGCAAGGGAAAAGACTCTTAAATATTTTACTTTTTTATTTAATATTTAATATATTTTTTCTTTAATCAATACCCTAAGAACATTTATTAGTATATGTATAAATGTTATTCGAAGATGACATATAATAAGGTGCAGTTTAAAATAATAGTATATAACTTATTGATTGATTAATTACATACAACTTTATACATTGTTTACATAAGAATCTTTCAAAGGACAATATACTAGTTTGGGAAAAGATTTTTGGACACAATTTTTTTATACCTTTTTTTTTTTGCACCTACACTTGTTTTAAAAAAAGAAAAGAAAAAGAGAGAATACATGATTAAAAATGTACTTTTTTTATTTTATTACTAAAAAATTGATATAATAAAAATAGTGTAAATAATATTGTTGTACTAATATGGACTTTAAACTTTCAGGAAAATAAATTCGTCAACTTTTGTTTTTTTGTTAGATCATAAGTTAAGTTTTGTTTGCTTTATGCTTTTGTCGTTTAGGTCAATAGGTGTGGCCAGATCGAGGTAGCCATGAGCAGGAAATCCTTGGGCCTCATAGATGGAGAGGATCCCTTTATTGCCCATGAAACGGCCCAACTACAACATTCTCTTACTGAGAAACCACGACGAAAACAAGGAGGGTACTTGTAGTTGTAGACCCAAGTCTCACGACCCTTGCAGAATTTTGGAAATTATTCTCCCCACCCACAAATATATATATATATATATATATATATATATATATATATATATATATATATATATATATATCACACACACATCAGTTCATGATGTATATACACTATTCACATATTTGATATAGTCTACCGTGGATTTCAAATATATATGTAAAATGGAAAATAAATGGAAGTATCGCTATCGACCTATCGTTATATTCATGAATCACGATGGCTACTTAAATCCGATTGACTAAAACAACAGTTTGAAAAGCAATTTGGAAAATAACATGAAAGAACACTATTTAAATTTTTGTCATATTGATTCTATGCAGTTTTATAAATGAAATTGTCTGTATCCATACTTGCTCATATACTGGTAATTATAATTCCGCTGAATATTTTTCTTTTGAGAATTCAATGCTGGACACGCGTGCCAACAGTGTGTGTGGAGTCCATTGTATTTGAAGTAGTAATTTTTTGTCTTCAATAATGTTATTCCCGTTGCCTCCTTGGGGGTCAGGACTTAGGATCAGGCAGATAAGATTTATTTTATCCAATGTTATTAAAGTTGGATTAGACAGTAAATTGAAAAAACTTTTAGTTGTGGTTTAACTGGTCAAATTGTCTAGTTGAATAAGATAATTTTTTGTATATATAATTTATTTATTGTCAAATTTAATTTTTTTACACTTTAAATTGATATCACATAATAAAAATTATTTGATTGAACCCAATTTAATTATAAAAACGGTTATATCGTTGAACTAAAATTGAATTAGATACTAGATCCCAATTTTGACAATTGAAACCAATCGGTTCGTCCGATCTGATCGAAGCAACAATTATTTCATCTAATGAAAATAAGATGATAGTTTCAAGGGACCTGAATTAATTAATTACCTCAGCTCCACTAAGGAGAGGCTGGCCTGCAAGAATTAACCAGAGTCCACAATACCAGCGTGCGATCTGATTATATATATATAAATGTGTGTGTGTGTGTGTGACATTGCCTTGAATTCCAATTAACTCGTTTTGAGCAGAAGAATTAAAGGAGATTGTTAATTGCCTTAACCTTCTGCCAAACTAAATCAATTTATGGCCTCAGATCTTATTAATTAATCCTATCACAATCTCTAAAAACCTCAATTACTCATTCAAAAAGGCAGCTACCTTACTCCAATTAACTATATATTAACAATTTAACATGTTACATATACAATAACAAAACCCCTCATTATTATTCTCCCTACGGTGGCTTTCCCTTTTCTTGTCAATTTTAGTAATAATAAATACTACTGTAGGTGTATAGTACTAGTACTCATTGATTTGCAGTTTGGAAGGAAAATTCTGAATTGTACTGCAGTTCAGTTGCCATTGGAAGATATTCTTTAATTAGAAATAACTTCTTGGTTTATGGTACAGACTACCCTTGGCTTAGCTAGCAAACATTCTATTATTTTCTATATGGCAGCGATAAAAGATACGAGTCCAAGTTGTTGACATCAGAAAATAGTGGCACCATCTGTGTGGCCCAAGTTGCTTCCAATTATTTATAGGGACAACTCGAAGGATTTAAGGTGTTACGTTGAGTCATGTTCGGCGCTTCATGAATGAATGAAATGAAAGAGCTGTCCTAAAATGAGGCATTTAATTCCATGAAAAGCATTTCCATGGTTAACAATGAGATGAGCTTCATGTGAAGCGTGTCTGGTGGGAGGGTCCATCCTCCCATCATTGTGGAAACACAGATAGATTTGAAGCCATGATGATAGGGTGACACTACCTTACTCTCAAGTAAGCGTGTGACTCTAAACTTCTTTTGTTTATTATAAGTGAGCCTCAATATAAATAAATACGTGGTTTTAAAATTTTGGAACATCACATCATTTAGGGTATAAGAGTTTATTATGGGTAAAAATAGAACCAATAATAATAATAATAATAATAATAATAATAATAATAATAATAATAATAATAATAATAATAATAATATCTACCCCAATCCAAAGTTTTCTGCTGATTTAAGCCCTTCGTGCTTTGTTTTCTAAGCTGTTAATCTGTTATAGTCCCATGAAATATCTGATACAAGCCCAACAGACAACAAAATCAAATCAAATCGAAAGTGAAAGAACGTTAATGACACAGCAATTTGTAGTGGGGTTAAAAATGGATTAATTACTTTATGGGTCCTATATGGTTCGGAAATGTTTAAATAAATTATTATATTTTAAAAAGTAATTAAATAATTTTTAAAAATTTTAATTAAGTACTTATAATTTAAATTTTTTTAATTGAATCCTTATTGTTAGAGCATCATTGTAGTGTTCTACTGATAGGTTAGATTCAGGAACCTAATTAATTTTTTTTAGAAAAATTATAGGATTCTAAAAATTTACAATTGTGTCTATATAGTTTTAATTTTTTTAATTGAGATTCCTAAATTCAACCTACCGTTTGGACTATGGTGATGTTCGAATGATAAAGATTTAAATAGAATTTTTTTAAATTATAGAGACTTAATTATAGTTTTTAAAATATAAAGACATATTTTTACATACTCAAAAAGCATAAAGGGGTATAGATCAATTTAATCTAAAAAAACTATATAAAAAAAAATCTAATCTAAAAAATAGATAAAATTCTCGAATTATATTATAATACATGGTCCTCATTAGCCCGCATACGTGGACAGATATCCCAGAATAATTCAGCTATACATTCAGTATTCAGATTCATGAGTGTGTGAACAGAAGGGTCACATTCTTTGAAAGCACATGGTTAGAGAAATTATTGCTTAAATTTAAAATATTAAAATTAAGTGTATTAAATTAATTAATATTTAATATTTTTATATTTTTATATTTTTATATAATATAAATATATATAAAATATTAATTAATATGATGTACTTAATTAAATATTTTAAATATATACAAAAATCTCTTCTTATAAGAGAAAATACTAGGTAGATTCGCTAGCACTAGGAGAGTAGCAGTTTTGCATTGGTCAATTTTCATTAAATCAACTCGTCGTGTCCTGACTCTGAGTAAATTCCAGCTGATTCCAGGCGTCCTACCTAGTTCTTAGCCATTTGAGCCACACAAAGAAAACCGGCCCAGAAATCTTAAAAAAAAAAAAAATCAATCAAATGTGGCGAGTGATGGAAATTTGATAGAAAAACAACTATGGAATTTGATCCACATGTATCCATACACGTCTGGATTTAAATTATAAAAAAATATTTGGTCAGATAATGTGCCACTACTCTTAGAAAAATAAGGACCCTACGACTCTTTTCTCTTTTACTTTTGGGTTTCTTTGGTGCCATATCACCCGTATTATGGATTAAAATTACTTAATGAATTAGAAGAACAAGTATTTAAGTTAGATCTATTAAGTAAATCATATTATTTATTATAGGATAGTAATTATATTTAATTAATAATTAATTATTATAATTTATCATAATTAATGATATGATTGATTTAATATATTAAATTTAAATACTCTAAATTTACGTCACAACTTCTCTTAAAACATATGCAAGCACAAGACGATAAAAGCAATCACCCCCAAATCACAATCACCAAAATATATATTTTGACGTCTCGTTCTTGTTCTTTCTTGTGTGCCTCTATGGGCAGCCAGAAACAAACCCCATGGAACACATTTAACATTAACATGCAGATTATTGATTAGACGGAGACTTCCGTCGTGGTTGTAACTATCATTTTAGTCGCACTTTCTTTCTAGAAAGGTGGTAAATACTTTAAACTTTGAAAAGTGGTGGAGTTGGTTCGGGAAGACGTTTGTGAAGCCAACTGAGCTATAGCGACTGTTAAAATAATTGCTTCGAGTCTCTGAGCTCGCCACCAACACATATTACAGTTAGCATGCATGAAAATAAAGAGAAAAAAATAATGATCACACGTGCACGCTCACCAGCGGTAATCACCTGAGCCTTGTTGTCCTTCCAATTTCAAAAATATCTCAGTACTAATTTTGATCTAATTAAGTCATTAAATTACCGAAACATGTGGAAACGCAATTAATGCTAATCATGGGAGATACGCTAAGCTAACGTATGGTTAAATCATTCGTATCAAGCTGGAAATATATATAGACTTGGCAAATCCTAAGATCTTATCCCTTGTCGTCATGCCCTCATATATATATATATATATATATATATATATATATATATATATTCTAAAACCTGCCACTGAGATGTCCAGCCATACCTACTAAAAGGTAATTGTCACTAATCACAATTCACGAACCCCATATAAAGTGTTTTCTCTTTCTATTTCTTTGAAATTTTCTTTTGTCTTTTTTTTCTAAGAAGATTAATCATTATTCGGGCATCCGTTTGGCCTGCAAGAAGTGCTTTTAGTAAGTTTTAAATTTTTGCACTGTAAATAAAAATCTGGCCACATAAAACTTAATTTATTGAATGAGCCACACGTCGTGGTTGGTCCAAACTTACACCCCCTTTGTAGTTTGTACTATCTAACCTGCAAAATTATATAAAGCAAAAAAATTTCACCTCTAATGTTATGAAACCGGTAGACACCTATAATTTGTCATCAGATCAGAGGGTGACACTTGGGTTAATCACGAGGAGGACTTTGAATTCCACCGTTCACGTGTGATAGTCAAAAGCTATATGAGATGGAGCGCGCAATAATGGACACACTTCAGGGTTCGATCTACATATAAATTATTTCACCCACCAATGGATATATATTACTACTCTCTAACTTGTAATAATCCAATAGTGCAAGGGTCTCACCTCATTTTAACATGTGTCCCGTTTTCATCTCCAACTCATGAAAATTTGGTGACCTAATTGTTGACTTGTGGCAATAGTGATGGGGGTGATTCAACCAGGGTTATTTGGCGGCCGATTGCACATCAAAGTACCAACAAGCAACAAAGGAAGTGAAACTTGAGAGGGTACCTTTGAAATAAGGGAGTTGATATGTTACTTGATAGGTATTATATTTAGAGTGGGCTGGTAAGTATTTATTGAATATTTATTTTATAATAAATATTTTAAAATTTTATTAAATATAATTAATAATTTATAAAATATTTGATAATTTATCTTGAGTACTACACGTAAGAAAAAAAAAAGATGACTATCATATTAATACCTTTGAAATGAAAAGAAAGGGAAAAGGAAGCAAATAATGGAGATGAGTCCCGTGAGGAGGGGGACTGGGGAGGGAACGTTTGGAAATGGGAAAGGAAAGAAGGCATTTTCGGTACGTAACACGTAAATAAGTGAAGGGGTGGCCCAAGTATTAATTATGAACTACATCACACCAACTAGATTCAATAATGAGTTGAGTTGGCACTCAATTGGGTGCATGGGATATTAATCATCATTAATTCATAGCTTCATAATGTCCATGCAATAGCATAGAGCTTGACTATCCCCATGCATGAACAATCCCCTGCCCTATATATAAGGGATCTCCATTCTGTTTTCTTTCGTGGCAGGGTGTGACATAGAGATTAAGCTAGAGCTAGCTTCTCTTCAAACCTTCCTTCTCTTCTCTCCTTTCAATCAAGAGAATATTTCTGAGATATTCCGAAACCATGGCTCATCCTATTATGGTTTTTGTCGTTGGAGTTCTAGGTATTTACACTGAAAGCTCATTTGCATTCTCTTTTTCTTCCCATTTTATGTCTTCCTTCTTCATGATATATAATTAATTAAGGTTCCATACATGAGCTGATATAATTTTCTTCCTTAATTTCTTGTGAATGATCAATGTAGGTAACATTGCCTCCTTCATTTGCTTTCTAGCACCACTGTAAGTATATATCTTGCGTTAATCCACTTGTTCATTTATATATATTCCTGATACTTCACAATGATTGATGTTCAGACAGCAGCACTAATCCAACTAAAAAATTTAAACACATGCATTCATGTTTTGCAGGTCGACATTTTATCGAGTTTGTAAGAAGAAAACAACCGAAGGGTTCCAATCAATTCCATATGTGGCTGCACTCTTCTGTTCAATGCTTTGGATTTTTTATGCCTACATAAAGAAGGGTGAAATACTTATTATCACCATCAATTCATTCGGTTGTTTTATAGAGACAATTTACCTTGTCATCTATATCACTTATTGCCCCAAGAAAGCTAGGGTGCGTATATATAAACATATATTGATGATGCATTATATATCTCGATGTCATCACTCATTGTGTCTCTGCCATTAATTATATATATATGATTAACATTATTTGAGACTATGATTGAACTTGCAGATCTTCACATTGAAGCTGATTTTCTTGTTCAATTTGGGGGGAATTTTCTTGATTGTCCTTCTAACCCACGTCCTAGCAAAAGAACGAACAGCCCGTCTCGAGCTTCTTGGATGGATTTGTGTAGTCCTTTCTACTAGTGTTTTTGCAGCACCTTTAAGCATAATTGTGAGTATATTTATAGAATAATTAATTATTACTTGCAACAATTTGCTAAAATATTTCTCCTATTCTTTGTTATGATTGATATATATACTCACCAATAACCATGCATGCATGGTTGATCTTGTTCAATTTCAGAAAGTGGTTATTCGCACCAAAAGTGTAGAGTTCATGCCTTTTCCTCTTTCACTCCTCCTCACAATTAGCGCCATTATGTGGATGACATATGGTGTTCTTCTGAAAGATATCTTTGTTACAGTAAGTACTCCAATTAATCCATGAATAATGACAAGTCATTCTGATTCCGGGACATGCTATTTTGATTGGTTTTTATGTCACTATAATAATAACAATATAAATAACAATATGTAATACTTTCTTATGTTCTTTTTTCTCTGGACAGCTTCCGAACATAGTAGGTGTCACGTTTGGAACGATTCAGATGGTGCTCTATGCAATATACAGAAAAAACAAGCCCATGAAGGATCAAAAGCTGCCAGAACACAAAGGGGATATCAATGATGAAAATGTCGTTACAACTGTGACTGATGAGAACCGGGAAGTGATCCCTCAGCCCATTGATATCGAGATTGGAGAGAAGAAGGAAGAGAAGCAAGTTCATCAACTAGAGAAGAAGCAGGACCAAGTTGTTAATGCTCTTGAACAAACAGAACACAACAACAACAACAGCAACAAAACAGGGGAAGAAGGCATTCAACTTCAACAACAGAAGGATAGATTTGAAGTTTGATGAAGGGCTAGCTACTTGTGCACGTGTTGTGCCTCTATCTCTGTGCCACCATGTGTTGTTCAAATTCGTGTAAAATTGTAAAACGTGTAAATGTGGGCAGAGGCGATATAGATATCATTATCTATATCTCTAGCTACGCATAATTATTGGTTCTATTTTATGTAATTTCTGTTTTGTTTACTTCATGTTATTAAGCACCAAAATATAGGTAAGTTCATATATAGTAGTTGTGCCCAAATCTTATTCCAAGCAGCTATATATCGCAGGCACCGATCGAGTCTGCATGAAATATGAACAGATGCTGATTATGTTTCTTCTTTTTGTGAATAAAAATTTTGTACCGTTGAAAGGCCTGGATGTCAAGGTACAATTATTCAAAATTTTGTACGATAACAAGGTACTATTCAAATCTTCTGTCACGTTTTTTTCCCCTAATTAAATGTTTATAATTAAAAAAACTGATATAAAATATAGAAGTTTTTCTCTATTAAGAGAAATTATATTTTTAATAAGAAAAATATTATATCATCTTAACAGATTCTTTTAAATCCTCTTAATTATTTAAAACAGTAAGTATTAAATTAAAAAAATTAATGTAAACTTAAAAAATGTTTAATATTTACCTTTTAATTTAATTAATTAAAAATATTTATTATAAGAATAATTATTCATATATTTTTGCTGAGTTATGATAGGGACAACAGATTTAATTCTTGGACAAAATAGTTGAGACTTGAAAGGGACTGATCAACTTTTATGAGCAAATCGCCGCAAATGTGTAGTTAAGGAGCGCCGAAATTATTGTATGTTCCTCTGTAAATAGTAAGTGGAAAAAGAAGAAAAATCGCTCTAGCTACTTAATTTATTTCTTCTGCTTATTCTACTAATCTTCTTCTGTTTCCCCTTTCCTCTTTCGTGGATTGTTGGCTTCTTGGGCTAGAATTAATTCTGCAACAACTTTCTTTCAGCTTGAAAAAGTTAAAAAAAAAAAATTATTGGATATTTGTAATACACTTCAATGCTAAAATTAATAAAAATGCAAGATAAGTGCAACGAACCAAAAAAAAAAATTATTACCCTCACAATTATTGTAGATAGAGTGGAATATGTCTTAAGAATCAAGTAAGAATCAAGGGTATTATGGATATTATAAATGTTTTAGAGGAGGTTTCTGCTTCTCAAGTTTACATATTGATTTGTGATTAGTTCCACGAATAATAATTCTTTGGGCAAATTACTCTCATCTCCTTTGAGGTTTTTCAACATTACAATCACTACCTCTTTAGTTTTCAATGTTACACTTGGTACTCTTATATACTAAACAGATTTAACGTCCGTTTTATAATATTTTGAAATATCTATTATACCCTATTATTTCTCACTTTTCTCTTCACTCTCTCACATGGTTTGAAGGAGGAAAGACGAAGAACAGAAACAGAGACAGAGGAGGCAGAGGAAGACATCAACGAAGAGGGAAAGAAATCAAAGAAAATTAAGAGGAATCAAAGCCAAATTTCAAGACATGAGGTAGGGGGAAACATTTTCTCAATCATGCTCTCCGTTTTCATATTTTTCGTTTGGGTTTAGGGCATAAACCGAAAAGGGGTTTTGTTATGTTTCGAGATTTTCCATGCTTGATTCTTATCATTTTAAGCTTAATGATGGTTTGGTTTGTTTATTGATGAGATTTAAAACAAGAATATGTTATTAGTTTTCAATAATTTCTTATGATTGAAAAATGGGTATAAACCCTTATTTGAACCATGGTTTTCATGATGATTTGGATGCTTGTTTGTTGTAAACCGGTGGTGGTTGATGTTGATTCTTGAGTGGCCTTGAAACTGGATTGAAATCTTGTGAGCTTTTGGCACCATGAGCTAAAGCAGCACGCCCTTGCTGCTATCCTGTTCTACGCCCAAGCGCCTGAGCACCATCCGGGCATAAAGCTAATTTTTTATCATGTTTTTGAGATCCAATTGCTATGTAATGCCATTTTTTAAATATTTTTGATGAATTGTGGCATTGTTTGCCTTCTAGTTTTATATGTATTCTTATAGTCGTTGTGTTTAAGTTTCATGTTATTTGTTTAATCTTTTTATTTTCCCTAAGGAATATTTGTTGATATGCTTTGCTTGTAAAGAAATGGTTTTCTTTGATGTATTTTTAATGCATTTGCTATACATCTGTAACCATGTTCTTTTACTGAAATTTTTTAATGTTATGAAAGGCAATATTATTTTATGAATAAGCTGCTTGAATTGCCTCATTGTTTGTTGATTAGGTGAACTAGACTTAGGAGGCATGGATTTCTCAGTTATGCAATGTGTTCATTTAATTTTTTGTTTCAACATTTTCTCTTATTGATATCAATTGTCCTTATTATTTTTGTATGCTGCAGAAATTTGGTGGGATGGGTGATGGTGCAATAGGAGATATGGATTTCTCAATATGTAATGTGTTCGGTTGATTCTCTATTTCAGTTGCTGTCCAATGCCTTCTTCAACTGCTGTAAGTAATAATAGAGGTCTTAGATCAAGAAACAGAACTTGCAAATGTGGAAAGAAGGTTGACATTGAAGTTTCCTAAACACAAGTGAAGTTAGTGGAAGCTACTATTTTGACATTGAAGATGCTTGCAATCTTTTTTATGTTTATGATTGTAATGTTGGTTGGAGTACTTATGATTATAGTAGTAGTTAAGTGAAATAGGCGTGAGGTGTAACTTGAGTTTTTTGAACCTTTATGGTTGGAGTAAGTGTAAAAAAATACTTTGTAACTTAAATATTTTGTACCTTTATGGTTGGAATAATTAATAAATGGATTGTTGTTTCTCCCCTCCTGTCTTATTAATGCCTTGATCGAATATGTGAAGTCTGATGATTTTATCACAGGCCAATATGTGATAAACTTCAAAATGCTCATTTACATTAGATGGTACCAGTGTTGACTACTTATATGAAAATGCTCACATTTATTAGTTTTGGTAGTACATGTTTTACAAATTTCAGAAGCATCAACATAAGGATTATAGAGAAATAACAACATAGAAATAAGAAGCATAGACCAGACTGTCATTATAGATACAACTATTTCAAACAAAATAATGTTGTCAATAACGAGTACATATGCATAACCAAAAAGAGACATATGTGGATTATATAAGTCACTTGACATTGTTCAATGTATCCTATTATCTATGTATACCCCCATTACACCATTTAGTTACAATTTCCAAAAAAAAATCCACTAACTAAACACCACATTATATTCCACTATCAACTCTAAAAAAAACTAAACATGCCCAAAAAATAGCAGAGATTTCAGATGACAGTGTGGTCCTAAACATGATTCAATTTCCACCTTCTATTAGTGCCCTAGGCTGCCTCCCACTCTGACTTTGCCTTGCAATTTGTTGTTGTGGTTTTGAGCCACATTGGCTTCCAATTACAACTTCAGTTGAAGTACTATGTTAGCTTGGACCTGTATCTCCAACAGATTGACTACTTACCATTTTTTATTGCTGCAAATTAAGATAAAGTCTATTAAAATCAGTGCACATATAGTAAACCACACAAGTGAAGTCCATATACCTTATTGGTTTTAGCTCTCTGAGACCATTTCTTATTGTGGCCAAACTCTTTGCATGTACTCCATTTAACCATGGAGGATCTTCTTGCATCACCTTGCCTAGCTGGACCTTCATGAGGACCCCTCTTCCTACTTCTCCTTGGTTTTCCTTGCAATCTTTTGAGTAGTAGAGGATCAATTGTGACCATATAGCCACCAGTGTTGGACTCATCAAGTATAGGCATTGGATGTAAAATTTCATCATATGTGCTGTAATATTTTTCTTTGCAGTAATAGTCGTCACAATATTTCTCAACATCATATCTTTTGTAAGAAATGCACACACATGCATGCTTACAAGGTAGTCCAGATAACAACCAATATCCACAACCACAAAATTTGGTCCTAAGATTGACTACAAAAATGGTAATTAAACCCATCCTTGACTTGAAACTCATCATCTCCAGCATATGTCACGCCACAGTACCTCCCATCTTGAAATGTTATTTCAACAACCTTTCTAATCCTTTGACAAAGTCTATGCTCAAAATTACAACCCTTCTCATACCTTCTTTGAAACCTCTACATTAGCCTAGTAGCTAAAGACTCAACCATGGAGCAGATTATTTTCTTTCTATCATCTCCCAACCAGCTATTAAAAGACTCAGTCACATTGTTTGTAATGTGGTTTGGCTTACAAAGGGGGTCAACCGTGTGTCTAGCCCACATGTGTTTAGGTCTATCAGCAGCTAAAAGTCATTCTACAACATCATTATTAACCTTCCTTATTTGATCCAATGCCTTTTCAAACATGAATTCATTATGAGCTTTGGTCATAGCCCAAAATTGCTCAGTCAACAGTAGCGTGTTATATTTCAACTTGAAATTGTTCAATAAATGATTATAGTAAAACCTATAAATGTAAATGCAACCAATTACTAAACCAGAAAACTAATATCACAATAGTTGAACTCTAACACATGCTTAACAACTTTTATTAAAATAAAAATGCAACCAATTACCTGTGCCTTGCATGTGGAAAGAACTGTGCAACAACAGAGGATAGACCCTAATAAAAAGGATAAATATTAACAAGTTAGGAAATTATCAGACCATTTAAAAGAACATAAAAAACATTTAAAAGGAAACCAAATGTGACATACCTTCTGCATGTCAGACATAATTGTCAGGGAGTGATCTATGCATCCAGGCACACTATCCAATGCTTCCTTGAGGTTGTACAAAAAAAACTTCCAAGAGGTAATACACTCAATCTCCACAACAGCAAAGGTTATAGGAAATTGGCCCTTATTGCCATCAATTGCTACAGCCGATAGTAGTACACCACCATAGGGACCCTTAAGATGACACCCATCAATTCCAAACCATGGTCTACATCCATTGACAAACCCTTTTTTCATTGCATCAAAACAAACAAAAAAACCTCTTAAACTCAGGGTTTTGCCCAATCTTAGGTGATTGAAGCTCTAACTTAATCAAACACTACAAGAAAGCAGCCAATTTGCGGCGGATTAAAATCCATCTCAATTTGCAGTAGATTTTGCAATGGATTTTTCCTCACAAATTTTTTCTAGTACCATTTCCACCGTGAAATTTTTTTTTAGTTAAAAAAAGTTTACAGCGGAACTATTAACAGCAAAATTAATAAATATGATAAAAAAATTGGGGAGAAAAATAAAAAAAATTAAAGATTTTAAAAAATGTACGGCATATTTTTCTGTCGCAAAATTCACCTCAATTTAAAAATTGAATTTGCGGCAAAAAAATCTGCCGCAAAACTGATAAACGTAATTAAAAATTTAGTAAAAAAATATTAAAAAAATTTTTGCGGTGGTAAAATTCGCCACAAAAATCTACTACAATTTAAAAATAAATTTGCGGCGGATTGAAAAATATAATAAAAAATTCAGAAAAAAATATATTAAAATATTTTAAAGGATTTGCAGCGAAAAAATCTTCCGCAATTTAAAAAATTAATTTTCGCGCAAAAAATATGCCTCAAACCAGATCTAAAAGCTCTTTTTCCTTCTGTCATCCTCATTTCATTCTTTTCTCCATTTCTCTCCCTCTCCCCTCTGCTTTCTTCTGCCATCCTCTCTCTCTCGGTCGAAAGCTCTTCTTCCTCTTGGCTATATGCTTTTATTTCTTTGGCCATCAGCTTCCTCTCATCCAGTTGTTATCCGTCGTTCGTCCAGCCATCGTCTGCCATTCATCGAGCTGTCGTTCGTCGTTCGTTGAGCTGTCATCTGTCGTTCGTTCATCGTTCCTCACCATCATTGTTCCCTCTTGAGCTCACCGTTCGTGGCCGTAGCTCGTTTTCTCTCATATTTCCTCGCGTTTACAGTCACAGTACGTGATCTATTTTGATCCCCTCATTTCCTTTATGTTTCTTTGATTGTTACTTATTCTCTTATATGATTTGGAGTTGGAGAAATAAGAACAAAAGACAAAGATAGAAATGGAGCAAAAAAAAAGAGGGAAAAAGAAGGGAGAAATCAAAGAAAATCAAAAGGAAACTTCAAGCTAGAGGTAGGGGAATGCTTGACCTTAACTTGCTCATCTTTCTTTATGGTTTTTGAACATTAAATTCTATTTTTCTGCTTATATTGCTCACGGTTGGACCAACTTAAAAAGGGTAACATTTTGCTATTTTTGTGCTTTAGTTTCATTACTTTCAATTAGTTCTTTCTTTGATTAACTATTGGATGAGAAATTTGAGAATATAGTCAAATATTGTATGGTTGTTGGTCACGGTTTGGGTTCTGTTTTTGTGGCAAAATTTTTATGCTTTATGAATTGAGTTGTGATTGAAATTTTGATACATAAAGAGGGCATAATGTTGCCTTAAATCACGGTTTGGGTTCTTGTTTTTGTGGCAAAATTTTTATGCCTTATGAATTGAGTTATGATTGAAATTTTGATATATAAAGAGGGCATAATGTTGCCTTAAATGTGGTAAAATTCTGGTTAAGTCATAACTGTATGAACTAAACCACAACAAAGCTAAAATGGACTTAAATTTCATGTTATGGACTGTTTTGCTGGATTTATGAGTTAAAAATGAGCCACTGGTTGCTGCATATTGTTAGCTAAATGTCACAAAGTATTTGGACTCCAAATGGCTTCAAGAAATACTTGTTTTTTGTCATGGAAGGTCTAAATCCGAGATTGCTATTTTGTGATGAAATGATATTGACTTTTGTAAGTAAATTGGGACTTGCAAAAACTATAAATGATAGTGACAACATTATACCCTGCTTTGAATAGAAATTATGATGTTTTTATGCTTGAATTGAGTACTCTTGGGTTTGGAGGGTGAGGGGTAGGATTAGAGAAGTTCTCTGATTTCTCTCTTGAATCGTTGAATTTGTGAACTTGTTGATTAAGATTATGAGACGACATGTTATATTGGCTTGAGATTGATTATGGTCTATGAAGCTATAGCCCCGAGCCATGGTGGGTTCTTCCACCATGAGTATGAATTTTATGAAACCATTATGATGTTTTTGTTTAATTTTGAGTAATTGAGTTTATAGTTGGTGAATTTGGATGAATGGATTAGGATCAATGTCTCGGGTTCAAGAAGAATGTTTAGTGCTATGTTGATCTAAATCATAAAGTAATGAGAAATCATGTTGTGTTGAGAATTGGCTTGTTTGGAAGCTTATAGTATATTGTTAATATATTTGGAATTAGCTTGTAAGTAACTTGTTGAGTGATAATGTGTATTATTAATGCCTTAGCCAAAATGACTAGCCTTTAAGATTTACATGATGTTGTTGTATATATATTGATTATATAGCCTAATGTGTTTGAATTGAGAATTTGCTTGTATTGGAGTACTTGTACGTGAGCTATGATGCTCTTGCATAAATGATTATATTACCTTAATTTACTTGTTGGTGAAAGATTCAACAAAAATACTTGAGAAATTGATTGCTCTATAATTTAAATGAGCATTATGATACCTAAGCATTTGATAATTGATATAAGTATATAATAGTATTTATGACATGGCATGCTCTTTTTATCGTATAAAAATTGTATTTTGAAGGGTGGTAGTAGCCATTGAGGTAATTAATGGTGGTTGTAGCCACTAAAGTACTTAATGGCGGTTGTACCCACTAAAGTAACTAAGGTGACAATAGTCACTATAGTAATAAAAGTGGTCGCAGCCACTCATGAGACACTAACGAGAAAGAAGGTATAACTATATGGTTTTAAAGATCATGAGTCGTTGCCTTATTACTTAAAAATGTGAAGGAAATTAAAGATAATGTAACAGATAGTTGCCAAAGAAAAAAGGCGTAAAAGTACTATTGAAAGTAAGTAAGTTAATTATTTTAATAAGATACGTAGTTTGCATTGTAGATATCGGTATTTTATAGATATGAAATTAAATAAACGGTTTACATTGGAAATGAAAAGACTATGTTGTGAATTACGCCACTTTTCTATTTAATATTTAAGTAGCTTGTTTTATCCAAAATAATTGGATTTATTACAATATTATGTTTTATAAATTGACTACTGAGAATTTTAAATTCTTACGCCAATTCTTTTTATGTTTCCATGATAAATCCAGAGGAAGACCATAACAGGAGCAAAGGAAGCGCTAAAGCATAAGTTTAGATTTATGTAATTCTATATATTTTTCTAGTTTGTATTAATTCTGTATTTATATTAATGATTATGTAATTAAATGTTATAATTAATTTTGTAAAAAGTTGTAAATTTCAAACATATTAGATAGTTTCGTGGTAAAGAGCAAGTTGTTCGACACGTAAAATGTCTTATTATCTTATTTTATCAAAGGCTCTATATATTTACGCATTACTAGTTATTATACAGGTGACATTTAAGTTTAATTTTATAAGTGACACCCTTGATTCTATTTACTTACAGTATCTAGGATTAGGGTGTTACACCGGCGAGCCCGATGAAAATAATTTGTAAAACTTTGTTTAAATAATATAATTTGTTATGTTTGTTTTATAAAACATTGACAAGTTGAAATTGATGTTTGAGTGATGTATGTATTGACTGTAATATAATTGTGGATTTTGAACATTTATTTTAATTTTTTTTAATCCAAAAAATTTGTGGCAAAAAAATCCGCCGCAAATCGACGAAAATAATCCACCGCAAATCAATGAAAATAATCCCCCGCAAAATCTGTCGTAAATTAATCTGCCACAAAATCTGTCGCAAATAGATGAAAATAATCTACCTCAAAATCCTCTGCAAATTAGTGGCAGAAAAAATCCACCGCAAATTTGTGATAGAAAAATCTACTGCAAAAGTGCAACTCTGACACCGAATGTAGCAGATTGCCAGAGATATTTGCGATGACTTTCCCGCGAATAAATCCATAGCAAAAGTTGCGACAGATACTAAAATCCGCCGCAAACTACATTGCAACAATTGTTTTTGTGGCAGTGACGAATCCGCCATAAATCTGCTGCAAATTGTCAATTTGCGACAAATTTTTTCTTATTTGCGGTGAATTTATCCTTTGCAAATAGTAAAATTTCTTGTAGTGAAACTACTAGGGTTTGTTTGTCTTGCAAGGTCAGCCAAAGCTGGTAGCTTATTATAAGACTTTCCATGGATTCTTTTGCTATCTCTCTTCACCATTCTTTTTACCCGATACAATTACATTAAATTATAAGGCTCTATGTCAAACCCTTCTAGAAGCTCTGGCTTGATTGATGAATAACTCATATTTGGATTAGTTCTTAACTTAGATTCTAGCTTATTTGAAATCCAAGTTGAAGTGGCATTGGAGTTCTTACTTTGTCGTATGCAACTGTGTCGCGACTGGGATCACAGCGAAATAGCAGCTCATGAGATTTTAAAAAGATGAAATATGAAGTCGCTACCAATTTTATTTAAATTAAGAAAAATTGCAAAACTTTTCTTCAAAAAAAAATCTTTGAAAACCAGATTGGATTCGGGAGTCAATTATGGATAGGGAAGGGAGGAAACTTAATCCCATAACACCCTATTGCACTTGTCTTAAGACGGTACCTTAAGTCAGTTATGCAAAAACTTGATAATTTCAAATTTATTTATTTTACTCCTATTAAAATGACTTTGTAATTATTTTTTATTTTTTATTAAAAAAAAGGGAAGAAAAGAAACAATCAAATTGTGACAATTTAATTTTTGGCTTAACAGAATAAAGATTCTGCTCCTATGTATCCCCGGGTGCAATGAGGAACTTAAAGTCACGTAGTTCTTTAGAAAATAAGTGTTAGTTGATTGATTTTAATTAAGGAAAATATTTTTTGAAAAGGGATTTTATTTTTGAAAACAAATTCATTCTTGCACAGGATTCAAGTTAGCACCGGGCTACTCAATAAACCCTTATGATCCAAATGACATTGAAGATATAATTCCTTATTCAATCATTATCATTGGTCATTGCGTCGATTTTTTTTATAAATTTTTTGCATAAAAAGAAAAACAAAAGAACTCAGAAATTTTTTATATATACTTTTTTTATTTTTTATTTTTGTCTTTATGAAAAAACAACACTTGTAACTTTTGATAACTCCACAATGTGTATTTATTTGTTCCCCATATCTATACTTTACTGATTGCTTAAGTCCTTATTATTAAGTATATTTAGAAGGTTTTGTGCTTATAGTTGATATATTCAATTCCAATACCTTTCTTATATGATATTGAGCAAATTGTGCTTATTTTGTTATTGATTAAGTGGATTTACAATTATTAATGATTTGGTGATTTCTCTATTATATGAAGGACTCCAAATAAGCACATATATGGAGCATTTGAGCTAAAATTAGAAGAGAAAGCCAAAGAAACATTCTGGTAGCTGACGCTGCGGCGCAGGCATGTCAATGTTGCGGTGTGGTGGTGAATCACATGCATCCAAAGAGAGAGCTACGAAATTTGCACGTCGCGGCGTAAGCATGTTAATGCCGCGGCGTGGTGACCTAATTGTATGCGCGCCGCGGTGTAGGAATGTTAATATTGTCGTGTGACTCTATTTTTCTGGACCTATAAATATGTTTTTAACAGATTTTACAAAGAGAGTTTTTTAGGTTTTAAAAAAGCTACAGCTGAAACTTCATTTTTGGACAGATTGGAGGCCTAGGGAGCCAAGGTTGGAGGCCATCTTTCTTATAGAAGATGATTCAAGTATAGAAGATCACATCCATGAGCTTCCTTCCTTCTCCCTTACTTTTATTCTATCTCCTTATTCTTTGAGCACTGATTTTGTGTAGATTTTCGTGTTCATTGATTAGTTAAGTTGTATTTATGGATTACTTTGAATCTTTCTATGAATATTGATGTTTATGTATTACTTTGAGTATATATGGATATTTGGTTATGTTCAATCATATAGGTTTTAATGCTCTTAATAGTTTGATTAGCTTTTAAGTGATTTGATGAAATCTGATGAACCTAGACATAGGAATTTGGATTTGAGATCATATGTATGGTTGATGCATGTTCGATGAGTTCAATCAGCTTGGATAAATTGATTCGCTAATGGGATAGACATATACCTCTTGGCCATGTATAATGCATGTTTGAGAATAGATCGTTCATGAGTAAAGTTTGCACTAGTTCTCATGGAAACATACTGAGCTAGGTGAATAAAACCAATGTTAATTGACCTAGACATATGCTTTTAACTAAATCAGATTCTCAAGTTAATTTAACTCATTCATCTATGTTGCTTGAAGGGTTTCATGTCATTGATTGAAGTATAGGGTGAAGAAGGATTCCCTAAATCTCTAAATCATTATCTTTACTTTCATTTATCGCTTTTCTGTCTTTAGATTAGTTTTATTGCATTTTCCCCTATTTTATATGTTCTTGAATAGAATTACTTAAGTTATTGGGTGATATTTAGTATTGGAAGCCATTTATCCTTGTGGGAACGAACTTTTACTCTATATCTATATTACTTGAATGACCCGTGCACTTGCGGCCTAATAAAGGGACAAACAAGCTTTTGACGCCGATGCTGGGGATGTTGGTTTATTTCCGTATAGTTTAGACTTACTCCTTGACATTTGCCTGAGATGAAGGTTCATTTCTATATTGCTAATATCAATAACGAGCTTATTTAGTTCTAATTCAAGCTGTATAGTTTAAGTTTTCTTTTGTACAGTTTAATTTAAGTCTTCATTCTTTGTAATTTTAGGTACAATAATGGAAGTTGAGCTTAATCATTTGAGGCCTTTGAGGGAGCTCAAGAACTCCCAATGGAGAACCTCACTTAGGCTAAAGAAGGCCTACTATCTGATCCATCCATTTTGAGATAAAACCCGCTATACTCCAAGAAGATGCACACTGGAGTGCAATATGGCGGTTTGCCTTGTGAAAGTCCTGCCGGGACTATAACTCAGGCCCTTCTTGGGAGAGAATCCAGGTTTTTATGATTTTTTTAGTTTATATGCTTTTCTTTAGTATTAAGTCTTATATATGTTAGTATGTTTAATTTTATAGTTTTGTTTGTTTTTATGTTTTCTTTTCTTGTTTTGAGTCTTATATTAGTTAGTATGTTTAATTTTAGTAGTTTTGTAGTTAGTATGTTTGATTTTGTAGTTTTAGTTAGTTTTATGTTTTAGTTATGTTTTATGTTATATATATACTTAATACCTTGATTTTGTGTTTTAGTATGTTTTTATTGTATATTATGCAATTTTATATTTTGGACAAGTTTTAAAGGTGTTGAGGGCCTTTTTGAGGCAAATTCTACAGCAAAACTGAGTTTGCTACAGAATTCTACAAGTTGATCTCTCACACCACGACGTAAGTCTATTACACACCACGGCATGACAGTTATTTGTGCGCATCAAATGCAAATTCCAGAGGGCTCAACGCCGCGACGTGTCTTGTTCAACATCGCGTCGCCCCTATAAAACTTGTTAAAAAAAAACATTTTCTGGGTGCTGTTGGAAAGCACCCCATATTCGTCCCGACACCACGACGTGGTTGTTGAACGCCACGACGTTACTGGGTTTTTGCTGAATGTCGCAGTGTGGATGTTGTGTGCTGCGACATAATACCCTGTTTTGTACATATTTTGTTCATATTCAACTTTTCTTGTTCATATTACATTCTTTTGTTAATATTATTGTTTTTAATACTCGGCTCTCACATTTTTAGTATTTATTCAGGCTCAGGTACCCTAGAAACCATTGACATTGTTTCACTTCAGTTTGAGGGAGTATCATTACATATTTTGTTACTATAATGTTGAATTTGTGTAACATATTTTGATATTTTAAGTATGCAGTAATGATAGTTACCATGTTATCATGATCATATGCTGAGGTTGACTATTACTAATGGGTTTCTGAGAAAAAAATTCAATTTTTAATGCATGATTGAATTGATGCTAGTGTGGAATTGGTTGTCCAATGATATAAATAGTTACGATTTGATTACTTTTAGCGAAACCATATGTGATCAAAAGCATGTGAAATAATTTAGTTGCTTTTTATGTATGATTCACATTCCACTTAGATGCAAGTGTAACTTTGACAATGATAAGAGTGCATGTCTAGAGAAAGTTTATGGATGTACATGTAGAGTTTCGATTATCTTAGAAATTATTTTTGAACTCTCTTGAGACGAAATCCTAGATTGTGCATGACTGAGGAAATGATTAGGGCATTGCTTGGACCAATTGTGCTTTTTCAAGCTTACCTTGATATGATGATATCGCTAGGTCTTATTTTGAAGTCTGATAATTGTTTAGCCTTATATGTTTTTCATTCACCTATTGTGTTCGTTAACCTGTTAACCATTCTAATACATGAGAAATCATTGTATTTTCTTTCTACCATCAATGTTTGTTGAGTACATGATGTGTTTTTTCTTGAAGTGAGTATAGTGATTAAGGGTATGAATTCATATCCAATACAAAATGAGCTTGAAGGAACCAAATGCAATAAAAAGAAATTGCTTTGTGAAAAAAGAAAAGAAAAGAGAATATGAGAAGAGAGAAAAGCAAAGCAAACAAAGAAAGAAGAAAAGTTAAAAAATGAAAAGCATTGCATGGTTCTGGCAAGTTGTGATCCTTCATTATTGAGTACCCTAATAATATCATATGGTCTTAAGTCTTGAAATAGCATGTTTATGTTTCTCAATGTTTGTTGTATATTATTTCCTTTCTTTTCATACGCCCATTACCATGGCCTGGCATTACAAACTTTTAAAGACCCTTTTGATCCGCAGTTATATGTGGTTTACATTGTTGGAGAGAGAGTTTAGGATCAATTTTGTGGATTATGTGATTCATATGCATGTATGCTTATAAACTTATCCGGATTTGTATGATTTGAATAAGAGAAGTTTATCTTGCATGTTTATGGAAAATGTGATTGGCATGAAAGAAAACTGAGTTGTTAGCATGTTTAGGATTGTATATGTGTAGAGTTGATTGTGAGATTCTTGCATTCATTGAGAACTGATACAATCATTCTGCACTAGTTATGGTTAAGAGAAAATTGAAATAAGAGTTGTTGAATGCATTTTGATTATAAATTGTTAAGTAAGTTTACTTAGTCATACTTTGTTTTGCTTAAGGACAAGCAAAAGGTTAAGTTTGGGGGTGTAATAACTCCATAATATGTAGTTATTTGTGCTCTATATCTGTACTTTACTGATTGCTTAACTCGTTGTTATTAAGTATATTTGGAAGATTTTCTGCTTATATTTGTTATATTTAATTCTGATACATTTCTTATATGATATTGAGCAAATTGTGTTTATTTTGTTATTGATTAAGTAGATTTGCAATTATTAATGATTTGATGATTTCTCTATTATAGGAAGGACTCCAAATAAGCGGATATATGGAGCATTTGAGCTAAAATTGGAAGAGAAAGCCAAAGAAGTATTCTAGTAGCTGACGCCACGGTGCAGACATGTCAATGCCGCAGTGTGGTGGTGAATCCCCTGCATCCAGACAGAGAGCTACGAAATTTGCATGCCGCGATGTAAGCATGTTAATGCCGCGGCGTGGTGACCTAATTGTATGCACGCCGCGACATAGGAATGTTAATGCCGTGGCATGACTCTGTTTTTATGGGCCTATAAATACGTTTTTAACAGATTTTACAAAGAGAATTTTTTAGGTTTTAGAGAAGCTGTAGTTGGAACTTCATTTCTAGGCATATTGGAGACCTAGGGAGCCAAGGTTGGAGGTCATCTTCCTTATGGAAGATGATTCAAGCATAGAAGATCACATCTATGAGCTTCCTTCCTTCTCTTATAGTTTTCTTCTCTCTCTTTATTCTTTGAGCACTGATTTTGTATAGATTTTTGTGTTTATTGATTAGTTGAGTTATATTTATGGATTACTTTGAATCTTTCTATAAATATTGATGTTTATGTATTACTTTAAGTATATATTGATATTTGGTTATGTTCAATCATATAGATCTTAATGCTCTTAATAGTTTGATCAGCTTTTAAGTGATTTGATGAAATCTGATAGACCTAGAATTAAGAATTTGGATTTGAGATCATATGTATGGTTGATGCATGTTCGATGAGTTCAATTGGCTTGGATAAGTTGATTTGCTAATGGGATAGAGATATACCTCTTAGCCATGTATAGCATGTGTTTAAGAATAGATCATTCATAAGTAGAGTTTGCACTAGTTCTCATGGAAACATAGTGAGCTAGGTGAATGAAACCAAGGTTAATTAACCTAGACATAGGCTTTTAACTAAATCAGATTCTGAAGTTAACTTAACTCATTCATCTATGTTGCTTGAAGGGTTTCATGTCATTGATTGAAGTATAGGGTGAAGATGGATTCCCTAAATCTCTAAACTATTATTTTTACTTTCATTTATCATTTTTTTGTCTTTAGATTAGTTTTATTGCATTTTCTCTTATTTTATATGTTCTTGAATAGAATTACTTAAGATATTGGTTGATATTTAGTATTGGAAGCCATTTATTCTTGTGGGAATGAATTTTTACTCTGTATCGGTATTACTTGAATGACTCGTGCACTTACAGCCTAATAAATGGACAAAGAACTTTCAAACAAATCTCACTTTTTATTTATTTTTCTTTAACCAGTTTATTTGACTACTTTATCACATTACACCCCTCTTTTTTTCTAAAACAAAAATAAAATAAAATAAAAACTAACATACATTATTCCAACTTAAGAAAATGTATACAAAGAAAGGAAACTCATTATCAAACAGTTAAAAACCATTCTAACAAAAAAACATTTTAACCAAGATTAAATCCTAAAAAAAAAAGAAAAAAGAAAAACCTTTGTAGTAAAAACTAACCCGTACATATATTTTTAGGTTAAACTCTTTTTTAAAAACCTAACAAATTATGAACCCAACCCAGACCATTAAAACAAAATTAATGATGATAAAAAAAGAATAAATAAATAAACAAGATGAAAACAAATAGAAACGAAGAAATTGGAAAAAAAAACGTAGGGGAACCTGGGTTCAACAGAGGATGACAACTCACTGCCGTAGAATGGTGGACACGGGTTGGGACTGAGTTGGTTCGCTGCTACAGTACGGAAGGACGGCACACAGTTGCTGACGGTGGCCCTGGCATTGGGAGAACGGCGCGCGGCTGCTGGTACGGTGGGAGCTCAGAGGCCACGGTGAGCTTGGTTGGTGGTGCTACGACAGAGACGCAGATCTGCGACGTGGGCACAGTGGTGCGTCGTCTCATAGTGGCCGAACTTAGTCACGTTTGGTTCACACTGTGGCTCATGCTGAGTTGCAGACCCGAGTTGCTGAGTCGCAGCTAGGAGGAGCTCAGTTTGGGTGACTCGTTTTGGTAGAGGTGAGGTTGCGGCTGTACGTGGTTCACGATGGTTATGGTTGTTGCTGTGTGACATGCGGCTGCTGCTACGGTTCAGGTCTGGCGCGATTTGAGTGTGGAGGATAGTGGTGGAGCTCGTGGGGTGTTGGTTGGAGGTGGAGTGAGTCACAGTTTTGGGTGATGGTGGTGGGTCAAGGTGGAGATGAGTGGTTTGAAGATGGTTATGGAAGATGGTGAAGGATGGTTGTTGTGGTGGTGAGTTGGTTATAGTTGAAGGTGAAGTGGTGGTGGCTTAGGGATTTGCTTGGAGGAAGATGGTGAAGGTGAGAGGTGTCACGGTTATGAGGGTGATTTCACGTTTATGGAGGTTTTGTTGATGATGGTAAGGGTTGTTATGGTGGTTCTTTGGCTTGGTGTTGTGTGTGGGATTTCTAAATGGGTTTATAGTTTGATGGAGGTGTGTTGGTGATGGTGGTTATGGAGGTGGAGGTATGGTGAGTCAAGGTGGCGAGGGTGGTTGTGTGTGGTTTGAAGATGGTGGAGGGTTGAAGATGGAAGGTTGAAAGTGGTGTTTATGGTGAATAAAGAAGGTGGGTGGTGAGAAGTGATGAAAAATGAAAATGATGAGGTTGGAAGGTCACTCCCGTAGTTACGTGAGAGTGTCAAGCTCAAATGGGGATCCAGATGGTGAAGGCCATATAGTGAGAGTGATGAATGTCAGTGAAGAGAAAAATGTATGTGCTTTTTTGGTCTTCCTGGTTCCCTATGTGAGTGAGAGTGAATGATGCCAAAGTATTATGTGCTATGAAGCATGGACACGTCGATTATGAGGCGTGTCCGTGTGTCGGACACATATCTATATTAGACACATGGAGACATTTGTACGATACACGTGTCCTGTGTGTCTAAATGTATCCGATTAAAAAGATTATTTTTTTCAGTTTAGACATGTCTCGGATACATTGGAACACTTCTCAAACACGCTCAGACACTTCTCAAACACGCTCAGACACTTCTCGATCACGCTTTGACACGCTTAGGACACCACTTTAACAAGACTCATTAATATTTTATAAAAAAAATAGTTTCCATGACTAATGTTCAATTAGTAAGCCTGTAACCCACTCAGGCCCAATCACATGACTGACGTCTCAAGCTACTATTTTCACATACCAGTATTTTAAATTTTATCTTTTCACATGTCACTATTAGACTTTTAAGTTTTGTCTTTTCACATACCACTATTTTCATTTGTTCATTTTATCTCTACTCGTATTAAGTTGTCCACCTCATTGTCACCGAAGCTTGCCTCACATCAATATTCTCTCTAGTTATTTTTTTTTTATGCACATGTACTTATACATGATTAGTTCTATTAGGAGAAGTTAATTTATGAGATTTTTTAGAATATACTAATAGAAATTATATTATATATTTTTTAGGAGTGGCTTATTAGGTAATAAATATTGACACATATGACATATATTAAAATATTATAAATCTTCAAACTTATAAAAATGATATTAATGAATTATGAATCTTATTTCCTAAATTTTATATATATATATATATATATATATATATATATATATATATATATATATATATATATATATATATATATATATATGTCGTGTTCATGTCCTGTACTTTTTAAATTTGGTGTGTCCCCGTATTCGTATTCGTATCATGTCTCGTGTCCGTGTCCGTGTGCTTCATAGATTGTGTGTGTACACGAGAGTGAGTGGGGAGCCTTCAGCATTATTGGTGTTGCTGGGTGTGTGCTGTGACAGTGTATGCATAATGCATGGCCCAAAAAAAAGAAAAAAGAGTAGACTAACAAAAAGCAAAAATGGGTTCATATTCAAAATGGAAAAAAAAACAAAGGGAGAGTGCAAGAGGAATGCAACGGGTAGCATCTTCATTTTTTTTTATATATTTATTTTTTTATATTTTTTAATTATTTTTGAAAAAATTATTATTATTATTATTTTGTTTTTTTTAGGCTAAGGTGGGCTTATGTTTGGGCTAAGAAAAATGAGCTAAAAAAATGGGCCAAAAATGTGAGCCATAAATTTTTTAATTTTTAACCTTTTTTATTTTTTGTTTTTTTATTTAATTTTTATTTTTGTCTATTTTTTTCATTTTTTTTGGAAACCCGATGAAAATTGGGTGTTCACAAACTGTGAATTGAATTATATGTTTTAATCATGTAGTTAACTCCATCTAGTGTTGGAGAGGCATGGATACGCCCCCAGCCTTACACTTGGGAGTCACCCTTGCTTTCTCATTTTTCAACCTTATAATTTCAAATCCTTCTTGAACGACATAATCCCTAAGCACATCCCTAAATGCATGCACATCCACAAATAAATGGCCACACTATAGTATTATCTGATCATTATGTTGTCGTTCAAATAGTTGTCCCCTCATTCCCTTTTCTATGTATACTTCCTCCCTATCCTCATCAGAGTGTTCATCACCAATTTGTCAAACCTCTCACTAAAATCAAACAACCCCTCATCACTATTCTCATTGCAACTCCCTTCCTCCTCCATTGAAACATATGAGTCACTACCAACATCTTCGTTGTTATTCTGATCCCTACATATTCTTCATCGGACTCATAAATGACTACTTCCTTATCAATGTTAGCATCTCTATGATAATGAACAAGGATGTCATGGTTTGTAGGACTCGTCATTTTAACCTACAATTGCACCAACGAACCATATCAGAAGGCAAACAATGCCACAATGCATAAAAAATATTTCAAAAATGGCATTACATAACAATTGGATCTAAAAAAACATGATAAAAAAATTAGTTTTATGCCCGAATGACGCTCAGACGCCACCCTCCCAACGCCTAGGCGTTGGGCGCAAAACAGGAAAGCAGCAAG
Source organism: Ormosia emarginata (assembly GCA_029884605.1). Taxonomy (NCBI): domain Eukaryota; kingdom Viridiplantae; phylum Streptophyta; class Magnoliopsida; order Fabales; family Fabaceae; genus Ormosia; species Ormosia emarginata. The sequence continues at coordinate 29,981,676 of JAQQTP010000076.1, read as the reverse complement.
GGTGTGCTGCTTCAGCTCACAGTGCCAAAAGCTCACAAGATTTCAGTCCAACTTCAAGGCCACTCAAGAATCAACATCAACCACCACCAGGTCACAACAAACAAGCATCCAAATCATCATCAAAACCATGGTTCAAATAAGGGTTTATACCCATTTTTCAATCATAAAAAAATCATTGAAAACTAACAACATATTCTTGTTCTAAATCTCATCAATAAACAAACCAAACCATCAGTAAGCTCAAAATCATAAGAATCAAGCATGGAAAATCTTAAACCATAACAAAACCCCTTTTCGATTTATGCCCTAAACCCAAACGAAAAATATGTAAACGGAGAGCAAGATTGAGAAAATGTTTCCCCCTACCTCATGTCCTGAAATTTGGCTTTGATTCCTCTTAATTTTCTTTGATTTCTTTCCCTCTTCGTTGTTGTCTTCCTCCGCCTCTTCCGTCTCTATTTCTGTTTTTCGTCTTTCCTCCTTTGGACTGCATGAGAGAATGAAGAGAGAAGTGAGAAATAATAAGGTATAATAAGAATTTCAAAATATTATGAAACGGACGTTAGATCTATTTAATGTATAAGGGTACCGAGCGTAATATTAAAAACTAAAGGGATAGTGATTATAATGTTGGAAAACCTTAAGGGAGGTGAGAGTAATTTGTCATAATTCTCTTTGCCGATGAAAAAATGTCATAGCTCCTTTGAACGTCGAACTTGGCCATATTAAGTCTAAATCCCAATCCAGATCAACCCTGAAGATTGTAGGAGTGATTCTTCAGCTGTTGATTTTCTCCCGTAAAAGGTAAGTCTTTATCCAGTATTACGTACCAACAATAATATAGAAATTGTATATATAATACAATATTTTGCCACGAACGCAATCGCCATATGTGATTTTTTAACGCATGGCAGGCTAAATAATGACTAGATGTGAATATAATTGTAAGACCATAACCGATATATTCCAACATCGTGACTAGTGAATATATATACATGTATGTGAGTTGCGTGCTTAATATAACTTTAATTATAAATAAAAATGGGAGCAGCCTTTTTACAATTTTTTTTAAAAAAAAATGGAAGGAGCCTTACTGTCTTAGGGAATCGTTTTTGTTGTTACCAATACTCTCTGTCCAATAAAATATTATCAATTAAAAGAGAGGTTACTCTCAGGATTTGCAAGAAAGGAAAGTGTACATACATTTTTTTAACATGACATGATGCATGTTTTAACTTTTAATGATATTTTTTTTCTTTTACTTTTTTTGGCAAGGAACTTTTAATGATATGATGTTGATGCATTCTTTCTCTATCCTTTAAATATAAAAATCTAATAAAAAAAATTATGTACCAAAATAAAAAATACAATATTAGGAAGTCTATATTTAAAGGTGTCCAACAAGTTAGATCAATTTCGGAACTCATGGATTTTGATTGAATTTACAAGTTGGATCGAGTTAAAAAATACTATAACTTACAAGGTACAAATCGAATAACGGGTTTAGAAATTACAAATCTATACAAACTGAACTCACCTAAGTAGTTTTCTTTCTTTTTTATTTTTACCTAAAAGTCGTTTAGTCATATTGACATTTCAAATTGTTTTTCTTTGACTTTTTTGCAGTGACAATTAAGTTTAAATATAAACATTATGATCACATTAAAATAGAGATTAGAAATTCATAAAACATCTAACTGACCATTGTGATAAAAATCTAATAGATTACTTGAATGACAAAGAGTATATTAAAAAAATTGAGAATAAATTAAATGATTATGTCAATTTATATATTATATATGTGATGAAATTGACTTCAATTAACTAGTATGATTTGTTGTTTATGATTTTTAGGACTTGTTAGTTTATTTTAAATTTATGTTAATTTAATAAAATTTGTTATATTTATTTAGTTTATTTGAAACTTATTATATTTGTGTAAAATTATTTATGTAAATTTTTAGTTTATTTAAAATATATATTATTTTCAATTAAGACATGTTATTGTTATGAATTTTTGATTTCATATTTTCACATTTATTTTAGTATCAAAGATTTTCTTTTAATATATGTTGAACCTACAAATTTGATCCCCTCAAATATAATATATGATCCAATTCAATTTAACTCAATATATTTTTGAGCAGGTCAAGTTGAATCATATTAAAAGAAAAAAAAATTAATCCAACCAAATCTAATCCACTAATTTAATGAATAAATTCGTCGCGAAAATGTTACAAAACCACCTAGCGAAACCTTATCTATAGCTATTAATAAATTTTAATTACACCAATTTATGTGATATCAAAAGCAGATGTGCCTACGGCATCGACGTTCCCATCAAAATAATTAAAATGGCTTAGTTGTTATTCTAATTTTTTGGACAAAAAAAGTAGCTGTCTATGCGCGTTAAAAACTGGATATGAATTTCAAGGAGTTGTCATGGTACTTATGTAAAAGGGAAATAATTTATCTTCTTATCTCATTTTTATATTAATATTTTTAATTATTAAATAAAAAAATATTAAATATTTTTATATTCTTAAGATATTAAATATATTTATTTTTTTATTTAATACTTTCTTCATTTAATATTAAGATGATTATTAGAATGTTTGAGTAGGAGGATATAGCATTATTTCATATAAAATTAGTAAAAAATTATTACATATTTTTGAAATAGAAATAAATATATATTCATAAATGATTTTTATCATTATTTTAACTTATTTTATTTAAAATTTATGTAAATATAATTTAAATCGTTGACAAAAATTATTTATAAACAAACATTTATTATTATTTCAAAATTATACAATATTTTTTTATAAAATTATAGATATTAAAACTCGTGTCGACATAGTTAAATAAAATATTAATACATAGATTTGGTAAAATTAAGGCCGGCCTTTTATAAATTTAGTTACAATTAAATAAATTATTAAGATAGTCCCTTTTAGTTTTGATTTTTACATTTTTGAATTAAAACTAAAGAAAGAAGAATTAAAAGAAAAACTAACTCTGTATTTGGATGTTTTTTCATTAACGGAACGGAACGAAATAGGTAGGGATGGATCAGAAAAGAAAGGAATAGAATAGAACATAGTTTTCCCTCTTTTTGTTTGGAAGATTTATTAACGAAATGGAACGGAACATGTGTTCTCATCATTCCACCTCAATTTTGAGGGAAACAAATATTAAACATTTGAGGGGAAGAGGGAAGAAATGATTCCCCATATGTTCCGTTCTGTTTCTATGCATTTTAAAATTTTCAAACACAAAAATTTATTTCTGTTTTTCCTAATTCCTTTCTGTTCCTCCTATTACCTATCATTCAAACATAGTGTAAAAGAAAAAAATCTAGTTGTGAAAGTTGCTAGGATGGTTTATTGTGGTCTTCGTTTTTGCATAGTTGTCGTCGCTCACTGTAAGGAAAGCTGCAAGTTTAACCCAATTCTACCCTATTTATTACGAGAAAAAAAAAAAAACTTCTAGATTCCCACACTCCACGGCTTCACCACCAACAACCCATAAATAGCATATCAATTTCAAAACTTAAAATTTAATTTCAAGCTTAATTCCTTCCACCAATTAAAGGACACTAGTGTCACATAAATTTTTTTTTTACACAAATTTATATGCGCAATCGAAAAAGCTTACACAATTGGTTGTTCCTTTTGATCTTTATTAGAATTTTTCAAATAGCATATTTCCTAAAGATATGTGAATATAATTTGTATGAAATTTATGAATTTTTTATTTTTTTACATAAAGTTTATTGGTGCAAATATGAGGAAAGATGGTCAGAGAAAGGAAAACTAGCAATGAATCCAGAGATAATATACATTGTCATCAATTTTTCATCCATTTCCTGTTCCCTCCTTTGTTTTATTTACACCAAACACATAATTAGTTTTACAACTACTAAATAATTTTTAGTTATACCAATTAATGGAGTGTGAGGATTTGACTCCAATGCACTTTAAAAAAATAAAATGGAAGGGAAGAAAAATGAAAAGGTTAAATTTTGGTGAAATATGAGTGACTGAATAATTTTACAGATTTTTTAAAGAATCATGCTACTTTTACACCACTTTAATCACTACCACACATCCTTCAATATCAAATTAAGCATAGGTCTGTAAGTTTGGCTTTGGGTTATATAATAACCAATTTTTTTGGATGGTAAACACTTAAAACGTATGTTTTTTGTGTGATTCAAGATGTTAATTTTAATTATAAGGCACCCCCTATATAGATAGAATAATAATGGTTGGTGCAAAACATTTTGGTGTACATCACCTCAAGACATAATGAACTAGCAGAATAAGAATATATATATATATATATGTGTGTAATATTATTTATGTTGATATTGTATATGTAGAGTTTGAATGGGTACTGAATAATGTGCGACAAACAAAGTATTGTTAACAACACGTATACATTTCTAAAGTATTATTCTGCTCCAATAAAATTATCACAGATAATCATTCATAACCATACAAATGATTAAATTGAAATTTAAATATTTTTAAATCAGATTTGATCGATTATAAATTTATTTAAAGTAATATTATAAAAATATTTAAGAATTTGTCTTTGTACACAGATGTAGTACAAGTACTCACTCACACACTTGCTTACGTGTATACCACACACACATTAGTTTTCGTTCCTTAATGGGGGCATACTTGACTCTCGCAACTGGGGGGCAACATTTACAATATACCTCCTAAATATGGAGCACCGGTGGTCCTTGTGATGTTAGCTATTGGATCTATATAAAAAGAGATGAATGGCTAAGATTGATGACTTGTAACCTGGTCAATAAGTAAGTTAATGAAGTTGATTATTGCATATTAGTCTCTGAAAAAGATTATTATATGCATTATTATTGCCAAAAAAAAAATCTCAAAATACACCACCATCACAACTTGTTTCTCCTTTTTGGCAGAAAATCCAAATCCATCACACAAGGTGTTATGCAGCCCTCGTTGTTGGTCTAAAAGCAACTAAACTCAAAGACAGTGGTAGATCCAATCCAAAGACATCATCAAGCTTCGAGGTCAATTTACAGTGCAACCAGGAGGATTCTCCATATTATTATGTGCTTTAGTTATTGCAAAAAAAAAAAAACTCAAAATACACCAATCACAAATTTTGATCTCCCAATAAATCTAAAGCACATTGTAGTATAAGAATTTTTTAAAAAAAAATTCTATTCATCAGCAAATCAACCTTATAAACAATGAAGATTAAAATCTCAAGGGGATGCACAACCTAACATTAGAACAATCAATCTAAAAAACCACACGAAATTCACTATTAAATTCAATGGAAAAGCACTAAAACTCAACAAATTTAGAGTTAGGAGCACTAAATCACGACGCCGGGAAAGTGGGTTCGCTGTGACAGTCGATTTCGAACACATAACCCAACCATCATGCACCACCCTTGTGCTAGAACATGCCGCCATGGAAGACGCCGACGGAGAGTTCTCCGAATAGTGCGATGGTAGGAAGATGTAGCTCTATGTTACCAATATGTAATTTGAATTACATCATTCTCATTGATTAGTCATATATTTATACAATAGGGTTGAGCATTAAAGTTGTTACCCAAAGCTAACAGAGTAATACAACTAACTAACTTGTATCAGAAAACAAAAAACAAACAAACAATTACTAATAGACAAATTATATTTATTAACAGCCTCCCTCAAGCTGAGCATATATATTAATCATGCCCAACTTGGATAACAAAGAATGAAAGGTTACAGGATGGAGAGGTTTAGTGTGTATGTCTACGATTTGATTGGCAGAAGAAATAGGTAGAAGATGAATGACATCATTTTGTAGTTTCTATTAAGGTGTTGTCTTGTTTTAGATTTTAATTTCATCAATCTAATCCATGTGAATTTAGATTTATCATCAACTATAGTTAGGAAGTATTGGTGACCATTAAGAGATGGGATAGCATATGGTCCCCAAATATCTACATGGATAAGATCAAACACAGAATTAAAAATAATTGCACTAATAGAGAAACTATATCTATTAACACTCTACGACGTGGATGTTGTTGTCGTTATAGACAAGGTCCAATTGCAGGAGCTCGCCAACATGGGTTGCATCGTTGCAGAAGAAAAGGGAACAAGTGAGGTAAAGGACTAAAGTAAAATTTATAAACAAATGTAGGGTTAAAACCTAAATAAACCGTGGACTTGATAACCTGTAATAGTAAGTGAAGTCAAAGGAGTACCGGTGTATCATTTACTAGAATGGTGCACGGTAAATGCTTCCTAATTGGGGACTCACTCCTCTCTTCTTAGTTCTTACTGCCTTTCTCACCTAGTGGGCTGACCGATACACTCCACAGTTCATAGTTCACACACACCACAGCATCTCACATTCATATTTCATAGACTTCATTTTTGGTTTATTAATTCCATCTTGGTTTTTTTTTCTTCTAGATTTATGGCATTGTATGTTGCCCATTTGAATGGGCTTTAGCATCTTTATTTTTAAGTATTACGTCTATAAAGTTAGGCTCTATTTAAATCTTCAACCGGTCTGCAGAAAATAATAAAATAGAGACATGGAGTAATTTGTGATTTCGTTAAATGAGTTGTAATGTCACTTATGTAATTTTTTTGGAGTTTAAATTTGATGTATTGTTAGTTTAAAGTTTTTTATACTATTATTGAATGATATTTTGACACATTATTAAAATTTTTACATTTTAGATAATGATTATAATAATCAATTTTTTTTAATAACTTAACAATTCATAATTAAATAATAGTATAAAAAAAATAGTTTATATAAAATAAAATATGTGGATAGAAAGAGTCGTTTTAGATATGCTACATGATCAAAGAAGGGCAGACCAGAGAGAGAACTGTTCTAGCTCATGTTAAAATTTGAGGTAAAACTAAAAGAGGTGTTTGTGATTTACACTAAGTTTTAAAATGAATTTAATAATATAGAAGAGTGGGGATCGGTTTACATCAGTGTAAGTCTTTTTTGACTTACACTTATTTTCAACCATTAGATCCACTTTCATCTAATGATTGAGATTATTTCGTTAAAAGTAACCATTAGATGAAAGTGAATCTAACAGTTAAAAATGAATGTAAGTCAAAAAAGACTTACACTGGTGTAAGTTGATCCTGCCTCAATATAGAAATATATATATAAAAAAAATGTGCAGTTTATTGGCTTTGGTTCAAATTTCTAATTTGAATATTGTAATTAATTATTTTTTATTTTATTAGGAGATTTATATCTTATAATTAATATTGAGATATGTGAAAAATATATGTAATAAATATAAAAAATATGTGAGAGATATATAAGATACGAGAGAGATTTATTTTTAATAGAAAAATAAGAAAGTCATAAAAAGTATTAAAAAGGTAGTTGCTTGCCAAGTAAGTTCTTGTAACTTATAAATACTTGTATATATTAGGAAATTGGTAGTGATATGAGAAAGAGGGAGAATAAATTGTGACTAATGTTGCGGTGGAGTGTATACAATTTTGTCCTTAAAAGTTACATTGGTAGAGAGTTTGTAACTTTGTGATCCTTAAAAGTTACACTAGATGATGTTTTGTAATTTTGTTCATACAAAAGTTTTCATGGTAGAAAAAGAATGATGGTTTGCAGTTTTATCGATGTAAAAGTTGTAGTGTTGGAGGGGTTTATAGCTTTATCCATGCAAAAGTTGTATTTTGATGTTGTTCATAGTGAATTCAATCTTTTTTATCCGTGAATGTAGGTATGTTAGGTCAAACCACTTTAAATTTGTGTATAAGTGTTTATTATACTTTATCTAATTACTCGTATTTATGCTAGCACATGTAAAAGCAAATGTGATATCCCCCCCCAACAACTGGTATAAAAGCTTTGGTTCGAGGAGCTACATAATGATACAATGTCTTTTTGACCCCTTATATCAAAAGTTTTTATGATGAAGATCAGGTGGTGTGTATCATTGGCGGTAGGTGTGTTGAAAGTCTTCTGGACGTAAAGGTTAAACAGAGTGTTCCATTGATAACAACGATGCAAGCATGATGCGTTGATTTGAAGACTTGTTGGGCATAGATGATGGAATTTGGATCAAGGTGAAGATTAACTGAGTTTGATTCAAATTCTCAATTTTAAGATTGTAATTAATTGTTTCTTATTTTATTGATAGATTCATATATTATAATTAATATTGAGATGTGTGAAAAATATATGTAATAAATATGAATGATACAATGTGAAATATATGCAAGATATGAGAGAAATTTATTTTTAATAAAAAAATAGGTAAGTCATAAAGAGTGTAAAAGGGTATTTGCTTGTGAAGTTCGTTCATGAAAATTTTAAATATTTATATTGAGAAATTGGTAGATGTATGAGAATAAGAGAAAATAAATTGTGAGCTAGTAATGTTGTGGTGGAGGATTTTCAACTTTGTCCTCAAAAGTTGTATTGATAGTGGTTTGTAACTTTGTGATTCTAAAAAATTCTACTAGATGATGATTTGTAATTTTGTTAATGTAAAAGTCGCTGTGATAGAAAAAGACTGATGATTTGTAATTTTATTTGTGTAAAAATTAAAAGTTATATTTTGATGTTGTTCATAATAGATTCAATTTCTTCTCATCTATAGATTTAGGTGAGTTATGTAACATCCTAATAAATTTGAGACCATGACTTTTATCCCTATCATACAAATTTTACCAATTAAATTTATCAAATTTAAGATACTTCAACAACAACACAGCAGCAACAAAAAAAAAAAATAGCATGAGACCAACAAGAACACAGCTGCAACAAGAGATTAAAAGAGCATGGAACCCTACCTTTCCTCCTAATTTGTTGGAGCTTATTTCCTCCTTTTCTTTTCTCTCTTTGCTCCTTTCTCCTTTCACATTTTTCTTGTTCTCTTTTCCCCTGTTTCATGTTCTGTTCTTCTTTTCTTTTTCACATCTCACATTTTTTTTTTTATTCTTGGTTTCTGCTCTCAACCGTGCATAATAATAAAGGGAATTGAAAGTAAAATGGTTGATGATAAGGATGAGGAGAGAGATGGTGGAGCTCTCTTTTATTCTTTCTTTTCTCTCTTCTATCTCACGCATGGTTCCTCTCTTTTCTTTTTCCAATTTGGCTGCTGCTCTACCCCTGTTTCCACAGCTGTTTCCGTAACAAATGAGAAGCAATTCAATTGGAAAAGTCAAGAAAAGCCTAGAATGAGTGAGGCGGGGGGTGAGAAAAAGTGAGATGAAATTTACGAGCTAAAACTTTTGTATTTATTGCATATATTTTAATTTTTTAAAATTAAGTTTTTAAATATTTACAAGTGTTAGAAAAAATTTTATGACTAAACTTAGTTCTTAGATTCATTTTTTTATAACTTTTTATATATTGTTATTTATCAATTAAATTTTATTATTTTGTCTCAAATTAAATTAAATTGAGAAATTAAGTAATATATTTATTAATGTTTTTTTATTAATATTTTATATCAAAATATTTTCAATATCTTATTTAACATTTTTATAAAATTTTATAATTTTCTTTATCTGTTTCATTAGTGTTCCCTTAATTCTTTTTTAGTATTTTTAGAAATATCAAATTAACTCAATTGCTTCTCCAAAATTTGTTACAACTCTTATCAATCATTTATAGATAGGAAATACATTTTTTATATTTATTTCCATCATATCATATCAATTTTTTAAAAACTTAAATTATTTCTTTGTATTCAATTATTACATTACATTTAAACTGGTTTAAAAAATTATCTGAATTAACAAATAATTCTTAACAGTATTATTGAACTACTATAACATTAATTAAGACTAATAAAAATATTGCGTATTAAACTAAACCACGTTAAATTTATGTATAGTATATTTATTATGTTTTTCTTAATAACTTGTATTTATACAAGCACGTGTAAAATGAGATTTAGTATTCGCCCAACATAGCTTACATTATATTATATTACTCAAGTTTGAGATAACTTAAATCAATGAATAGGTGCTCAACATAGTGAGTCAAATACTCAAATTCATATGGGAATTAGTTGATCTATTAATTTTTTTTCTCACGACAATTGTATGACTTGATTTCGAATTTGAAGAAATTGTTAGATGCTTTATGGCTAATCAAAATCTGAATCAAATAGTAAAAATTTGCTTTTAGAAATAATATATTCATATATTATTAACGAATCCAAACATGTTTAATACAGGTTGAATTTAAAAAACTTTCTTTTTTGTTTGTTGTGCACAGTTACAATGACAGAACCAATCGTAACATGGTACACAATCGTAACATGGTACACAGCGTGTTTGCTATGCTTTTCTCCAATCATATTAAGAGATTTTTGTTATTTTATATTATTTAATGTGTGTCATATTAATTTTATAATCTATCATTTTTCTCATTTAATTATATTTTTAAATATTATAATTGATGTAATACACATTTAATAATACAAATTAAGAGATTCTCAATTTCACGAGCACTTACAAATTTCTCTCAAATCTAATAGATCTCCTATTAATAAGTGATGGAATTACGACAGTATTAGGATCGTCAGAATAAAAAACGGTGAGAACCTGGATATCGATTCTCGAGGATCGATTTCTTTAAAGTTAGGCTACTTATTTAAACTAAAACTTGGATTTAAATGAGTTCCAATAACAATAGCAAATCAAAAGAAACAAAAGCAATAACAATATTTTTGGGTTTTTCTAGTTGGTAATTTATCAAACACTTGGTGTGCTGAAAAACAATCAATTAATGAAAGAGTTGGGATCAAGCTTAATTTCACTTGTTGCATATCAATTGGAATTAATACAAGTTACTAATCCTATTTTGTTACCGAATTCTCTAATTTAATCAAACCCTAATTCCTTAGGCGATTGACCATTTGTTCTTAAAAACCCTAATTCCTTATGAATCTAAGAGAAAACAAACATTACGATTTAGAATTCAAAGAGAATAAGCAAATCAATGACTATTCCTAAATTTGCAGAGATAAACAAGGCTCATAATCTCATAACACAAATCATATATCAAATTTCCATTCAACATACAACCTTAAAATCATTAAAGAGGATTAATCCTTAGAAAGCATTAAGAGAAGAGATCATAAACTCAAAATAGAGATAGCAACTTATATTAATTAAATCCAACATCAATAACAATCAAGATCCAAAAATCCACCTAATCCCAACAAGGAGAGTTTAGCTTATGGAAATAAATGTAAAAACTAGAACAATAGGGAAGAAGATGCAAAACTTTTGAAGAAAATCGAGCTCCCACTCTTCTTCTCTTCAAATCCACCGTAGAGCTCCCAAAATAAGGTGTTTCTCTGCTCCAAAACGGCTCTCCCTTGTTCTCTCCACGCAGCACACTCATTTAGGTCAGAAAATATGAATTTAAACTCTGGTATGGGCGCCTAGGCGCTATTTATATGTCCAAACGCATTTCTTGTCATGAGCGTGAGCGCGCTGGCGCTCGATTTGAGCACCTATTCCAGCGTGTCTCCTTTGAAGCTTAAGGGCGCTTAGGCGCTCTCATCCATGTAGCGCCTGGGCGCTAGGAGAACTCAAATTTTCTTGATCTTCCTTGGAGGCTTTAAGTCCTCTCTTCTTGAGTGTTTTTCTTTGCCACATTGAGCTTCATCATATTTCTCTTGGTACCTGCAATCAAAACAACGATAAATGAGCTAAAGCACCAATAATTCTAATCAAAATGAACTAATATAACAAACTAACATAAATCAACTAAAAAGACAAATAAAACTATTTTAAGGTCAAAACAACGTCAAAAGTTGGGTTTAAGCGGTGAAATCCCCTCAAAAGGCTTTGGAAAAACAGATAATCTAGCAGATTATCACCACCCATGAAGCGCTTGTTTAACGTCATTAGCTCGACGTTGCTTCTCAACTCATCAAGGTGGCTTGAAACAGGAGAAGTAGGATGACACTTTTCTTCCTTCAGATCTTTGTCTCCCTACTTGGTCACTGACCTTGCAATCCCCTCCAAAGGCATTTGGAACTTGACTTGAACCTGGGAGTTCTGAATAAACCTTAGCATGTGAGATTTCATCGGGCCATGGAGGTCTCAATTTATCAACTGATGACAGATCAGGTTTCAACTTCTCAGAAGATTTTGGCCTTTTATGCAATGAATTATGAGAAATTGGAGGACCAACTGACTCCTTTTGAGCTTTATCTTGGATGCAATTGAAGATCGATGTCCGATTTTATCAAAGACGTTGATGGTCACCTGATCTCCATCCACCCTCAAAATCAGTTCACCTCTCGGCACATCAATCAATGCTCCTGAAGTAGCTAAGAACGGTCTTCCAAGAATCAAAGGGATATTAACATCCTCATCCATATCTAAGATCACAAAGTCAATCGGGGAAAATAAATTTGTCAACCTTCACTAGCAAATCTTCCACGATACCATATGGATGTCGATTGATCGATCTGCTAATTGAAGGAGACCATTGTAGGCTTCACTTTTTCAATTCCCAGCTTGCGCAAGATTGACAATGGCATCAAATTAATGCTCGCACCTAAGTCACATAAAGCCTTGTCAACATTCAACTTTCCGATAGTACAAGGGATGCTAAAACTTCTAGGATCCCTTAACTTTGGTAGTAGCTTTCGTTGAATTATGGTGCTGCACTCCTCAGTAAGTATCTCATCTTCTTTCAACTTCCTCTTCTTATATAGCAAATCCTTCATGAATCTGGCATAAGAAGGCATTTGCTCCAAGGCTTCTGCAAAAGGTATGTTAATTTGGAGCTTCTTAAAAATGTCCAAGAAACTCTCAAACTTTCTCCTTCTCTTGCTTCTTCACCTTTGAGGAAAAGGAATCTTGAAATATGGATTGGTGGTCGATCATACTCTTCAATTCTTCCCTTTTTCCATAGCTTCACCGGCCTTTTGAGTTGCTTCTTCTTCAACTTTCTTGTCTTGCTTCTTTTCTTTCTCCTCGATCACCTCTTTTTCTTTTACTACCTTCCCACTCCTCAAAGTGATGGCATTGCAATGCTCTTTCGGATTTGTCACCGTGTCACTAGGTAGAGAACTATGAGGTCTTTCTGAAAGTTGTTTTGCTAATTGACCCACTTGAGTTTCCAAATTGCAGATTGAAGCATCTTGGTTTCTAAACCCCGCTCTTGTCTCTTCCATGAAATCAGTGGTGGTTTTAACAAATGACGAGGTTTGTGTGGCCAACTTCTCTAAGGCTAACTCCCAAGAAGCCTTCGTCTCATTAGACTGAGGTTGGGAAGATGAAGGACCGTGATATGACATAACCCATTTGCTTTGCTTTGGTTGAGCTTGATTGGCTTGATTACTCAATGAAAAATTTGGGTGATTCCTCCACCCTGGATTGTAAGTGTTGGATATTATTCTGCAAATGAGGGTTACTCATGAAGTTCACTTGCTCTTGAGTGGAGGTCCAAACATATTTCTGGACAATCCACACTCCCGTGTTCACCTCCACAGAAATCACGAGGCCAAAGGAGCATTGCGCACCGCATTCATACTAAGAGTATCGACCTTCTTTGTGAGATTCTCAAGATTTGTTGAGTCAAAATTTTGTTTTGAGCCAACAGTGCATTCATAGAATCGATCTCCAAGTACCCTCTCTTCATTACAGCTCTTTCTCCAGCCCTCTGGTAGTCATTATTGGCCATTATTTCAAATAACTCCCAAGCTTCTTCTGGGGTCTTATAATTCAATGCCCCACTTGCAAAGATCAACCATGGCTCTAGTAAGGCAACATGCCATTATAGAAGCTTTGCACTTGGATCCAATCAAAACAATGGTGTGGGCATTTCCTCAATATTTCATTGTATCTCTCCCACGCTTCACTAAGAGATTCCCCATCAAACAATGATGTAATTTCACTTCGTAACTTTGCACCTTGGACGGAGGGAAATACCTTGTCAAAAATTTCGAACCAAAATTGCCCAAGTAGTTATGCTTCCTCTTGCCAATGAGTCCAACCACTCTTAGCTCATCTCATCTCGAGACGAATAGCATCTTCACTCACCCCATTGAGCTTCACCGTATCACAAATTTGCAAGAAACCCGCTATATGTGCATGTGGGTCTTCATTGTCAAATCCTCCAAACTGATTGTTCTGCACCAAATGGAGTAGCGCTGGCTTCAATTCAAAATTATTTGCCTGAACTGGCGGTCTTGTTATGCTTGCTCCACACCCATCCATGTTAGGACTCTATTTTGAGTTTATGATCTATTCTCTTAATGCTTTCTAAGGATTAATCATCTTTGGAATGATTTTAAGGTTGTATGTTGAATGGAAATTTGATATATGATTTGTGTTATGAGATTATGAGCCTTGTTTATCTCTAGGCTAGGAATAGTCATTGATTTGCTTGTTACCTCTTTGAATTCTAAATCGTAATGTTTGTTTTCTCTTAGATTCACCTAAGGAATTAGGGTTTTTAATTGGGAACAAATGGTCAATCGCCTAAGGAATTAGGGTTTGATTAAATTAGAGAATTCGGTAACAAAATAGGATTAGTAGCTTGTATTAATTCCAATTGATATGCAACAAGTGAAATCAAATGAAGCTTGATCCCAACAAGGGAGAGTTTAGCTAGACATGGAAATAAATGTAAAAACTAGAACAATAGGGAAGAAGATGCAAAACTCCATGGAAGATTGAAGAAAATCTGAGCTCCCACTCTTCTTCTCTTCAAATCCACCGTAGAGCTCCCAAAATAAGGTGTTTCTCTGCTCCAAAACGGCTCTCCCTTGTTCTCTCCACGCAGCACACTCATTTAGGTCAGAAAATATGAATTTAAATATGGGCGCTGCAGGCGCTTCGTCTGAGGCCACGGGCGCTATATGTCCGTAAACGCATTCTTTGTCATAAGCGTGAGCGCTAGGCGCTGGTATCAACATCCAGCGTGTCTAATTAAGAAAGATAATACATGCCGCTTGGCGCTTATTAGAACTTGCTTTCTTGATCTTCCTTGGAGGCTTTAAGTCCTCTCTTCTTGAGTGTTTTTCTTTGCCACATTGAGCTTCATATATTTCTCTTGGTACACTTGCAATCAAAACAACGATAAATGAAAAAGCACCAATAATTCTAATCAAATGAACTAATATAACAAACTAACATAAATCAACTAAAAAGACAAAATAAAACTATTTTAAGGTCAAAACAACGTCAAAAGTTGGGTTTAAGCGGTGAAATTCTCTCAAAAGGCTTTGGAAAAACAGATAATCTAACAGATTATCAATAAGTGATATCTAATTTTATTATAAATTTTCACTAAGGTTAATAGTTTATTCTAGTCCCGAAATAAGAAGAGTTTTGCTTCACCATAAACATTTGTTTGAAAAAAAAAAAACTCAAATTCATGTACATTTTGATAACGAATAGATTTGGAATCCATTCTATATGTTGCAATTAATAGTTCTGCAAATTCTTATATCATCAATGGGCTCTGTCTTACATGCATTTGCAGGGTGCATGGAAAAACGTTAAATCCAAGCCGTTGATATAGTGGAAAAAGGCATTGAAAGTGATCACCAGTGGATATTAAACAATGGCTACACGTTAAACAGGTAAAGCCTTGCTGAAAGATGACGATGGCGCCAGCCCACGGTGAAGGTATGGAAACCTTGTCCACCACCTCCTCGCCCATCGCCTTCCACGACGCCGTGAATGGCAGAGATCTCGCCATATAGTGGACATGGTGGTGGCTCAACGGCGGAGGATAGGTGACTGGCTCATCTTTGGTGCGCTGCCGGCAGCTATCTTCACCTTCTCCGATTTGAACTTCTTCTTCACGGAGGATAGGATCCGCTCGCTCACGATGGGTGGGACTAGATCTCATCGTCGTCGTCCATAACTTCCTCGCCACTGATCTACCGTGATCGCAGAGACCGATAAACCTGCTATAGCAGGTAAGTTTAAGGTGCATTGGTGCACCTTAGCATAAAGCTCCTCATCAATGATCATAAAATTAAAGTTAAACGTGATCTTGTCTTCAACTTTTTCGTCCCTTTTAGCTTTTGTAATAAAAATGTGTCCTACCTCTGAGGTGATTACATTCAATTCGCATGTAGGCACCACCAGACCCTGCTTTTTCATATGGTTCATATCCAAAGTACTCGGAATATGGATGCTCCAATTCACTTTAATCGCAATATACAAAACAGAAAAGGTGCATCTTTTCCTATTAAAAAAGTTTGAATATATAATATTATATCGCTTCTTTATTATTGGTTCAATTAAAATTAAGATGACGTAATTTGTTTACTTTTGCGTCATGAAAAATAATGTTTGAAAATGAAACCCTTGTAATTGTAGGCTCCTTCGTATCAACATATACAGGAAAACATCATCACTATCTTTTTCTTTTCTCCAAACATATTTTTTTTTAGGTCTAACCCATGTTACCAACCTTTCTCTCTTGCCATTGCAAATTATGTTCACACTTCAACTTTTAAAGAGTAATATTATTTATACATATTTTTACTCATAATATTTCATATTTTTATAATTTTTATCATTTAATTATAACTAAACTTACTTTATTTAAACAAAATTTAGTTTTAATTTTTTTTTCAAATCTTTTTTCCAACTCTTTTATCTTTAATCACTCTTTATATGTCTATTAATTCAATTAAGTAAAATTAAAAAATAGTAAATGAAGAATAATTAAAGGAATTGAAGAAAAAATAAAAAAAAGAATTAAAACTAAGTTTTTTTTTTTTTTTTTACAATTTCACTCTCATTCTATTATATATGCAAATGTGTATAAAATATGAGTCCAACTGTATATAACTAGCATTATTACTTTCGAAATTGGTGTAGAATCTGACACACTTACTAAGTTCAAGTCTCGTTGAATTATTGAAAAATTTTGCCTAATTTTCATCTATGCCGTAAGCGCTGGGACCTGTCCTTGTCTTATATCTTTTGTTGGGTAACCTTATATATGTTTGCCCAGGACAACTAAGAAAACCCAAAACTTCAAATATACTTTTATTTTGGCTTTATTTTCTCTCTACTCTTTGTTTCTTTTAATGGTTACGAGTTAATCTAACTACATAACTTAGTATTCCTAACTTTCAGTGAAGGAGGAGAATATAAAAATGGGCATATGGATAAGGGACTGGGGCTGTATGGCAACAATATTAATATGAACTTTATCTTCATTATGGAAATATGAATACCTATATGCGAATTCACGCGAGTATCACCTCAGGCTAAATGCCACAAACTCCAATTTCACATGGTGACACACAGTGACACTCACTACCCAGCTGAACCCAGGAATTGAGTAGTAGTAGTGTGCATTGCGGCTGATACCTAGGTCAACAAGCAAAGGCGTTTCTTGTTTAAGTAAGACAGCATATTCTCCATCATGATGCTGAGCTTGTTTATCCACCGTTCATTACCTACTTTATGCCAAAGGAGTTAAGATTCGAACCATCAAATGCGATTACACATAAAAAAGGACACCCTATAGCTAGTTAGCTAGTGCGATTCTTAATTTTACGAATGGAAGAGTATCTCTCAAACTTCTCCGGAATCCTGCAAAAAAAAGAGGTGAATGGGGTAAAGTGGGTTCATTCTCCATACAGAGTAGACTTTTCTCCAGTGCATTACAGTGCACAATGACAAATTTGGCTGTGTATCTAGTTTTAATTTAATTTGGTTCTACTTCAACTATGGAAGTAGCCTTGGCAATAGGGTGAGTAGAGGCTAAATTTTTGCTCAACTCGACTCTATCTCACATTTTTAGGGGTTAAAGCTCACACTCGTACTAAAGAAACATATCAAAACTTGCATTTACTTCTGCACCCATGAATATTTTAAAATAATTTATACAATAATTAATTACTATATTTCATATAAATTAAAAAATATATTAAAAATAATCATTAAAGTAATCAAAATAATTAGTATGTGTTTGAGAACGATTTTTTCATTTCGAAATAACTCTTTTTTCTAAAAAAAATTGTTTTAACAATGTTATAATATGTTTAATAAAATTAGGCTTCAATTTTTACACGAAATTTAATGTATTATAAAATCTTTTTTCATAATATTAAAAATTGAAGCTTATGATTATAAATTATAAATTATTCCATTCACTTTGAGATGTAAATACTATTTTGTACTCAATTATATAATTTTTTTAATTATTTATATCTCTTTTGATAATTTAATGCATAAAAATAATTCTTTTTTATACTATACAAATAAAATATATTAATTTAAAATTATTTTTCAGCTAACATATACAAATATAAAACTGATTTTATTATAATCGATTATAACGATAAGCTTTTATACAATAATTGATTATTAAAATAATCAAATTTTCACAACTAAGTTAAACACTACCTTAATATAGCTGATATTATCAATAATTAAAATAAATATAATATTCATTTAATTAGATGTAGGATACATGACGAGTTGACAAAATCTGTCCACTTCGCTACGGGACGTGTTTTAAATAAGGGTGTTAAAATGGGTTAAGTTTGATGGGCCGACCCGAATAGTCTGACAAAATGGATGTGTTAGGCTAGTAAAATGTTAATCCGAAACTTACATGACTCGAATGGATTGGACTAATCCGCTATTTTAACACTATATAAAGCTAAATGGGTTGAGTTAAACTAGCAAAATACTAACTCAAAACTTACATGACCCGAATAGACCGACCTGAAAATAGTCCGACTTCGAATAGACCGGACCGACCTAGTTTAACACCCCTAATTTTAAATTCGCTTCATGTAGAGTGGAGCAGGATGAGCACCCGCCGGTCGGGATCAAATTATCATCCTTTACGTGAAAGATGTTAACAAATAAAAACCTTTTTGTGAGAAAGAAACCCAAAAGGAAGAAAAATCGAATATGTATAAGGAAGGTGGCGCGCGGGACCAGGCCAATTAAAGGATACGTGCTATATATAAGAATTCCTTATAAATCAAGTTAATGAATAAATGTAGTTGGGATTATTCGTTTCGTCTTTAATTTCTTTTCTAGCCCAAATATTTTAGTTTTAGTTATAAATATCAAGTTACGTAGATATTATCTGTGTTATATATAAGAATTCCGTATAAATCAAGTTAATGAATAAATGAAGTTGGGATTATTCGTTTCGTCTTTAATTTCTTAGTTGTTTCTAGTCCAAATATTTTAGTTTTAGTTATAAATATCAAGTTATTTAGAAAATATTTGTGTGATATATAAAACTGTAAAAATGGGTCAAGCCAAATAGGTCGGTTCGAATAACCCTACAAAATGAACGAACTGAGTTAGTAAAAATGAACGAAAAATTTAAAATGGCCCGAATGGGCCGACTCGACTTGCATTAATAACATTACATTAAGTCGGGCCGGGACAGACTGAGTCAACAAAATACCAACTTGAAATTAACATGACTCGATTTGACCCTACTAAAAAATAGCTCAGCCCAAGTTGGGTCGGCCTGAATGGGTCAGGTCAGCCTATTTTGACAACCCTAGTTATATTTAAGAATTCCTTATAAATCAAGTTAATTATTTCTCTTTAATTTCTTAGTTGTTTCTAGTCCAAATATTTTAGTTTTAGTTATAAACATCAAGTTACTTAACCTAACAGTAGTTGGTTGTAATGAAATTAAATTAAAACTACAAGTGAACTTTATTTACAGCATGTTTGGGAACGAATAATCGTCCCCAAAACAACTTTTTTTTTCATAAAAAAAGTTATTTTAATAGTGTTATAACATGTTTAATAAAATCAACTTCAGCTTTTGCATGAAATTCAATATATTATAAAAGTTTTTTTTTCATAATGCTAAAATTTCAACTTATGATTCTAGATTATAGATTATTCCTTACACTTTGAGATGTAAATGTCATTTTGTCCTCAATCAAATAATTTTTTTAATTATTCTATACATATTTTGATAATTTAATACATAAAAGTAATTTTTTTTATACTATTCAAACGAAACAGATTAGATTAAAATCACTTTTTAGCTAACATATCCAAATATAAAACCGATTCTATTACAATCAATTATAATAAAAAGCTTTTATCTGATAATCGATTATTGAAATAATCAAGTTTTCATGATTATCATAAATACGCGACATAGAATGTGTGTGTGTATATATATATATATATATATATATATATATATATAATTTACTGAAAATTATATGTACTATATATAAGAATTCCTTACAAATCAAGTTAATGAATAAATGTAGTATGTAATTTCTTATAAATCAAGTTAATCATGAACAAATGTAGTTGGGATTGTTCGTCTTTAATTTCATAGTTATTTCTAGTCCAAATATTTTAGTTTTAGTTATAAATATCAAGTTACTTAGAAATTATCTGTATTAAACAGTATTATTACTGGTAAGTTATTAATTAATTAATCCATTTGAGGTAACATTTCGTCAT
This sequence comes from Ormosia emarginata, assembly GCA_029884605.1. Lineage (NCBI taxonomy): Eukaryota > Viridiplantae > Streptophyta > Magnoliopsida > Fabales > Fabaceae > Ormosia > Ormosia emarginata. The sequence continues at coordinate 29,961,191 of JAQQTP010000076.1, read as the reverse complement.
TGAGAAGCAAAGGAAATTAGATGGAGGTAGCATATTAAACACTAGAATAAGATGGAAGTTACATCATTCTCCGCACTGAACCTTTTGGTGGCTGACTGCCCAATTATTAAAAAGAAAAAGAAGGAACACGTTTATTATTAATATCGACATAAAGTGTTCATTTACCGGTCGCTAACCATAGTTCCCAAGGTGGACCCGGAATCATTATGTAAATAATACCATAGATGGTGATATTGCGTTACAACCGTAACTTTTTTATGGTAAAGATGTAGGTGTTTGGAGAGGTAGAGGAGCCACACACACACCCTGACCCTTACGAAGGGGAAGGAGGCAAGGTAAAACAAGTTTTCGTAGCCAGTACCCCTTGGAACTGAAACTATGAGTTGTAAGGCTTAAAACCACTTGGTGGGTGACACATCAGAAAGGATCATGGTGGGGCCATGGGAATTTTGTGTATGTACCAGTAATGGTACTAGTTAACACGAGTTACCCCGCGAGAGGGCGTCCCTGTTGAAGAGATTTAAACCAAAATAAGGTTAGAGAGGGCAATAGGGTAAGAAAGGTATTTGGAGAGTGAGTTTAAAGTAAATGGCGTTTGGTAGATACAACTGTAAAATGCTAGAAAATTTTTTATTTAAATATAATATATTTATTTAAATAAATTAAATTAATTAAAATTTAATATTTTTATAAAATATTATAAAATTAATTATAAAATATAAAAATTTATAAAAATATTAAAATTTAACTGATTTAGTACATGATACATTATTTTTAAATGAGAATTTGTCAGTGCTCTAAAGGTATATTGATGTTTCGCATTCCCGTTTGCAACTTGACTGGCCTCAGCTGCCCTTGCGCACTATAAAAAGGAACGCACCCTATGCATATCGACTCGTGGAATTTAGAGAGAGAGAGAGAGCTTGAACTGAGGGTTTCATCACTTTGAGAGTGGCACAAATTAAGAGGAAGAGAGAGAGAGCAGAGCACTATTCCTAGAGTTCAATTATATTCAAGAGATGGCCATGCATCGCGAGTCTTGGGCTTTTGTTTTCGGCCTTATAGGTAGATATTAGCTGGCTATAGCCATATTTGATCGTTTTTTCATTCTTTCATTAGCGTTAGGTTATACCTTCAATTATAATACACTTCTTTCTCCGTTACGCCCCTTTATTCATTATCATCATCATCATCATCTTAGTCTCCTTTTTCATCTAGTTAGGTATGCTTGTTTCGCAAAGCATGTTGGAGTTATGTGACATCGCAAATTAATACCTAAAGTTAACCTTAACTTTTGACTATTTAGAAGCGTATTATTTTTATTATTATTTATTACTATAGCAAGATGTATAGTTTTAGCGTGCATGATAACTGGAACCATTGGTAGCATGCAGATTGCATGGCATTTTTCTAATTTCAACCCTAATGCATTTAGGATAGCAACATATTCGATTGAATTAATAAGAGTGTCTCTCAAAAAATATACATAATTATAGCATATAGAATTAAGGTATAAAATCATATTATAATATTTAAAGTTATTGATTTCAATCATGCAATACTGAAGAAATGAAATATGTACGTAGGCAGAAATAAAAGTTGTGGTTAGAGACCAATTTGTTCACAAGTGCTGATGGATGTTTCTTGTTTTTGTCTTCTTGCTGTTTTTATAGGCAACGTTATCTCCTTTATGGTGTTCCTTGCTCCATTGTAAGTGATATATCTTTTTGCTTTACCATACTCCTTTGTAATTAAATCAACGAGCAGGGTGCTACAGTTATCCGTTGAAGTACTTTCGTTAACTACATACGAATAATTTGCGTGCAGACCAACTTTTTATCAAATCTACAAGAAGAAATCTACCGAAGGGTTTCAGTCACTTCCTTATGTTGTTGCACTGTTCAGTGCAATGCTTTGGATTTACTATGCATTGGTCAAAAAGGACGCTGCCCTTCTTCTCATCACCATTAACACCTTTGGAATTGTTGTAGAGTCAGCTTACCTTGCAGTGTTCCTAATTTATGCCCCAAAGAAAGCTAGGGTATTTATCTTATCACTCCCATTCATAGGTTTCTTTATTTTCTTTTTAACGTTTTTCACTAAAAATAAAACTTTTAATTTATTGTAACAATTCTTTTTATTTTTTTGGTGATCACAGCTTTCAACCATCAAGATTCTTCTCTTGCTGAATGTGTTTGGGTTCGGAGCCATGCTTCTATCAACTCATTACTTGTCAAAGGGAGTAAAGCGTCTTGCCATTATAGGATGGATTTGCCTGGTTTTCAACATAAGTGTATTTGCCGCGCCTCTCTTCATTATGGTGAGAATTTAATAACAGTGCAAAATCTAATTAATTATTTCTTTATGCATTTTTTTGTATAGAAATTTTCATTTCCAATCTTTTGCAATTTTGTTTATTGTACATGTGCCAAGGATGAATTAAATTCTTATGATCAATACATGCAGAGGCGAGTCATAAAGACGAGGAGCGTGGAATACATGCCGTTTAATTTGTCCCTCTTTTTAACCGTCAATGCTGTTATGTGGTTCTTCTATGGCCTTTTTCTCAGGGACTATTACATCGCAGTAAGTTCAATGCAACACTCCTAGGCTAGGAGCATATTCATACTTTTGACCTTTGAATTCTTATCATATTCTTACCAAATGCGTGCCTTTCTCACTTTTCCTATTTCTTTTTTGGTAGATCCCTTTTAACTTTTCATTTTGCTTTATATGTGATAATTTCGAGTTAATCATAGCAAAATCAAATGTGTGTGTTGTACCAAAAAATAAAATATAATAAATGTGTGCGTGCTCCGTATATTATTCCCATGAAAAAATCCAAATGCAATATGAGCCCCCAATATTCCTAAGTACATTATTATTTAATTAGAAAAATTTTATATGTAGGACTATCTGATTTGATTCTTTTCTTCTTTTGGATAAACAGAAGTATAATAATTTGATTAAAAAAGAAAGATTAATTAATGTTTGCATTTGGATGATGCAGCTCCCAAATACGCTTGGATTTCTGTTCGGCATAGTTCAGATGGTGCTGTATTTGATGTACAGAAATGCCACACCAGTGGCACTAGAGGAGCCAGTGAAGGTGCAAGAATTGAATGGCCATATCATTGACGTTGTAAAGATGCCTTCCGACCCGAATCATGCAGCTACAGGTGGTGCTGTTGGCAAAGTCTGATTTTACCAATGAGAATATGAATATGAAAAAACAAGGGATCCATGACCAAAAAAGAAAAACTTAACCTAAAAGTTAAATTACGTTACTTTACTGAGTGTGGTCTCGTCTTATCTCACTCATTGTTGTCTTTGGTATAAGTGTTTGGTTTTATTAGTGTAAAGGTGTGGTTTAAATTTATCTGTACGGATAGCTGTAATTGTCAAGCAGTTAATTATATAAGGCATAGCAAGCTTAGCCTCTCTTTGGCCATATCACTCTCATATTGTACTACTACGTGTAACGTAGTAAATTCTCTTCTCTCAGTGTATCCCTCAGTCAAACCGATATATATTTATATATATGTATATCAATTCACTTTGGTTGTATACGTTATCAATGTTCAAGTAATGAAAATTAATTATTTTAGTAATTTTGCAGACTACGACTAATGAGCACACTTTATTTAAACTTGCAATTTAATCATCATTATCCTTATGTCAAATTGTATATTGTTAATTGCCAAGTCATCAATAATTTAATGTTTATCATAAGTAAAGCGATGGAGAAGGGGAGTTCTATTCGCTTTCATATGTCATGGACAAGGGGGCAGATAAAGCCCTCCTTAAAGTAAAAAAAAAAAAAAAAATGTATATCTTGATGACGGCATCGCTCCAGATTGTAGACTAAAAAACCTGACAGTAATTATAGGATACTAATCAAATCTGGTCCGATTCCATTCCATTCATAAAAAAGGAAGGTGTTATAATAATCCAATGGCAATAATTGGGAATTACAAAACCTTCGGATAAGAACGCCAAAGCTACGAAGATTGACTCAATTAAAACTTACTTTTTTTAAAAAAAAAAATAGCATTACAAACTTTATAATTTTTTTAATTAGTTTTTGAATTTTAATTAATATTTTAATAGATCTTTTTGTTTAATTTAAATTTATTAATTTACTAATAATATTACTGCATAATAATATTTTATCTAAATTAATATTAATTCTGAACTGTTTATTAATTTATTTATTAAAATTTAATTTTAAATATATTTTATTTCTTATAATATAAATAAAAAATAAATTTATTTGATTAAATTATTTTTTAATCCTTACAATTTCATTAAATTTTCAAGTAGATGTCTATAATTTAAAAATTTTTAATTAGATCTCCATACTTTTAAAAACATTTATATAGATTCCTATATTTTAAATAAGTTTTTAATTAGATCTCCACTAATTATAAATTTTCTAATTAAGTCATTGAAACCTATAACAACCCTTATACTGTAAATATGAGCTAATAGAGTCTAATGACTATCAACTAGTAAGGACTTATTTAAAAAATTTTAAAAGTATAAAAATCTTATTAAAAATTTTTAAATTATAAAAACTTATTTAAAAATTTAATGAAATTGTAGGGATTAAAAGAATAATTTAATCAATTTAGTCTAAATCAAAATTAGTTTTTATTTATTTAATAATAATAAAATGTATTTATAATTAAATTTTAATAAATAAATTAATAAATAATTCAAAATTAATATTAATACAGATAAAATATTATTATATAAAATCATTATTAATGAATTAATATATTTAAATTAAATAAAAATATCTATTAAAATATTAATTAAAATTTAAAAATTAATTAAAAAATTTAAAATTTATAATAATAATTTTAAAAAAAAATCAAAGTTTAATACTGCGTACTCTTTTTCCTAAAATTTACTTGCGAATGTTTGCTCTAAATATTAACCCCGAGATAGGACAAAGTCAAAACATAAAAGTGCATATGAAACGTAAAAGTGAATTGCTCAACGCCAAGGGAACCCACTTGTCTATTTGTCTACTCTTTCTTACACCTTCCCCTCCCTTTTGCATTAAAAAATATTAAAAAAACACACTTTTTTGTTTTTCTGCTCTTCTTTCACTATTGTCTCATGTTACCCGGTACTGCAGGACAATTTTAATATGCACCATTATGGAGTAGTCAATAGACGAATCAAGTTATCAATAATTTATTGTTAAAATAAATTAATAATTAAGATTAAAATATAAAATTCAATTAATAATATTTAAATTTAGATATAAATTTAGTCAAATTATTTTTTTATAAATAATTATAGATATAAAAAATTTATATATTTTACCTAATAATATTTATATACACTCAAATCTATATATAAATATTATTAAATAAATAAAAAAATAATTCTTCCATAAATCACTCCTCAAATGATCAATAATAACCTCCAATATTGCAGTATGTTCTCACCGAAATAGTAACTATTCCGGATAGTGATTTGAGTGTTTGGGCAACTGTACCTGTCTGAGATTAATTAGCTAACACGCGCATATTATTATTGCACTTTTTTTCTGAAAAAAAAAAATGACTAGACGATTTATATTGCCCCACCACTTCATGTTTCGTGGTAACCTCCCTTGCAAGGTAGACACAGTGAACGTCTCAAAATAAAAGTTATATAGAGGAAGAAAAAAGGAGACAAAGTCGGGATTTGTATTTTCTTTCTTACTTTTTTTCTATCAATTCTCAATGGAAAAAGCATGAACATTTTGTGTATGTGTTGTTAATTCATGTATGCTTTTAATCAAATGTCGCGTTCTAATCTAGAGACGAAAATTATGTAAGGATTTGTTTCAAATGGCTCAAATTTTTCGAATTTTCGGAGTGGGTGGGGGGATAAACTCAATTAAAGGGAAACGGTAGGCGGAGGAAAATGCAAGGATAAAATGCACTAACTAATTAAACGTGAAACGAAGTTACGAAATAATGGGCCACAGAGAGAGAGAGAAAGAGAGATAATGCACCAATTAAAGGATGACTATGCGTCTCATGATAAGCATTTGAGGGCTTTACGCAAATGAGTGAGCCAAGGTTTGCTCACTTGCTCTAAAAGTTGCCTATGATTGTGTTGAAAGATAACGTTGCCATGCACAATACATGGTTAGGTGGTTCCCGTACTCAATCCCACAAGCAGATGTGCCAGCAATAGCATGCACATAGATAAGGGTGATGTAATAAAGCACTTGTTCGGTGGTACCTTTAAAGCCCCTCAAACCCCATTACAATATTTGTCAACTATCAAACCCTGCCTTCTTCTATTGCTTTATCTGTTTTTATCCATACGTCAATATTAAATGATCATCGTTCATTACATGGGCATGCATGGGGTGCCAATTCGGCCTCTCAAATATGATTCCATTTTTTTTTTTTTTTTGCTTTCATGATTTCTAGTGGCTAACCTCAAGCCTTAGCCAATGATTGCCTCATAATACTGTCCTAGATATATATGATTTGGTTTTGGTTGATTTGATTTATCAGTGACGTACCGGTGTTATACCATGTGTCATGCATCAACAATTGTGGTGGACCTTGCTTAGCTCATGCGCTTTAATTCAATCATATCTTACTCTTCCTACCTTTTCTTGTCTTTTCTCTTTTCCCTACTTTGAACGTTTCCATCAGCTCAGTTACGGTGGCCGGAAACTCATCTTAATACGTGTTCCATTCAACCCTATCATTTTGTGCCACATGAACAATTTGAGATTTTATGTTCCTAAACTTTGCTGGTTAACCTCACTCAAATGAATCAGTCTGACTAGAAGATATGTACATGCTACGATCGGTTATGTCAAGTGCTCGTATATAAATAATTTATTGAAACATTTCGATTCTTAATTCAATGTCCTCACATTACATGTCCTATCGTATCAAAGCAAACTACCGAAGTTTGGTACAAAACACAACGCACTAAATAAAGTTGATCCTTAATGATTAATGCGCGATTAGACTTTATTTGGTTGGGTATCAATAACAATATTACTGTTCTAAATTGAGTAAACTACTACTCTAACCTCTTGTATATTTTACTCTAATTCTATAAATCTCTTCATTTCAAATTTACAAACTTTCCTTAAATTGTTAAGTTTTGAATTGAAAACGTTCACAAACTTCCTGAGAAATGCCTTATTCAAGAAAAGTTTACGGTAAGTTATTGAAATAAAATAGATGATTATATAATAAAGACAAAATATAATAGAAATAAGAGTAAGTTACTTTCTTTTTTTAAGCCCTCAAATGGACAGTGGTAAGATATATATATATATATATATATATATATATATATATATATATATATATATATATATATATATATATATATATATATATATATATATGCCGGTGATATAGTCGTAAGATCATTTGATCTCAAGTATATCACAAATCAAATTGAGTTCAACCCCATTTTCAGGAGTAAAGTGCGTATCAACAATCAATAATCAATGATAAAATGGCTCCAGTGGTTCTCAAGGTTCTTCATATTGTTTGTTCGACTCATTATACAATTTGCATATCATTTGTAGTTCTCCTTTGCAAAAAGACCCTTATTTACTTGTAATGTTACTTAGACACTACTTGAACTTATATTATTCAAACTACCTAATCAAAAAATATATATGTTACCTTGCATTGGTGTAGCGTCCTAAATTATAAAATAATTAATTAATGTTAAAAGAATGATTTTAAAATTCTGATTTTATTTGGATAGTGTAGAATAAAATTACTTCTGCCGTGCAATTGTAAGAATAATTTTTGAACCCTACTAGATCCGTTTATTAAAGTTGGTTTTATAATGTTAATTGTAATTGTTTTCATTGGACTTCCCTTTAAAATAATTTATCACCTAAAAAGGAAGCTTTGCACGGATACTCCAAATCCAACCCGATCTGATAATAAGTTTAAAAATTTAAGTATGTGTATTTTTGAGCTAGGATTGAATCACATTCTACGTTGATTTAATTTGGCCTGATGTTATATAATATTTTAAAATTTATTTTTTAAAAAATAAAGATAATTATAAGATTTATTGAATTAAATAATTATAAAACTTCTTGAATTAAACTAAAATCTTATGCATAACATGATATATTTTTACATTTATATATATATATATATATATATATATATATATATATATATATATATATATATATATATATATATATATAATAGAATTCAAACAGATGCCTCTGATGGGGACCATTAAGTGGCCAAAGTTGACATTATATGAACTATATGCAATGTATAAGCATTATTACTTAAACATTAAATAAAAAAGTTTTCTAAAATTTTTTTTTTTAAAATTTTATAATTTAATTATACATAATCTTAAAACTAATATATTTTATCTAAATTTCAAATAGTTTAATTCTCGACCCAATTAAATCTAGAGCTGAATTCAAATTTAAAAAATTGGATTTATCAAGATATCAGGTTAAACCTAACTAAATCGAATCATAAATATCCTTAACATATTGCAATTAATTTTTTACACTTAAAACTATTTCTGAAAATCGAAGTTGATGACAATTCTAGTTGCATAATATTCCTGACAACTTTTTGACTTAAACGTGACTCTACGTAAAATACATATCAAACTTGCTATATAAACACAGGACATATTCTTAAGTGGGTTCAGTCCGTCTAACATTGATGTATTCTCCATATAAAAAAAAAAATTAAAAAAAACGTTGTATTATATGGTCTAACTTTGTTCTATGCAGTGGTGCTCACATAAAATTTATTTAGCATCATTATATAAAATATATCTTCTTTTTTTAGATCACGAGATATTCTCATAAATTTAATTTATTTGAACTACTAATATAATTAATATTTATTCAATCACAAAAACATGAATATTATACAATTTCTTCATAAAATTTACTTCTCTAAAATTTAAACTTGTATTCTCGTTTTACGTGGTGATGTGTCTATATACAATATATCTTAAACTATATAGTCCACATCTTTTATGTAGACTCTTTTTTTGCACACTTCTTTTTCTCAGACTAGACTACCTAAATACTAAAGTTGCCCTAAAAAGAGTGGCTATAGATGTAAGCAATATTACTCTTTGTAGTTAGATTATCCCAAAAAAAAATTACTCTTCCTAATAATAATAATTTAATTAACTAAATTTGATTTCTCATTAATTACTTAACAAGTAAATTTACCCAAGTTAAAAAATAACTCATGCATTAAGTAACTAGTTTTAATGTGAAATTGTGAATAGTGTCGAATGAAATTTATTTTATCAAAGCCAGAGGTTGTGGTATCAAATGCCACTTAAAATAGAAATTGACTTGTAAAATCACCCACTTATTACATGATAAGTTTGTCGTTGAAAGGCTAACCCACTCAGAACCCTATTTTTGAATTTTCGAAGATGGTCCATGCTCCAGAGTCCAGACAGCTGTTACAACATGCCTTAATAAACTTCGCTTCCATGTTCCACGTATTATGTCGGCAAATGCAAAGCATTCACGTTTAATCAGAGTAATACATCTGGTTTGACCAGAAAAGTTAGTACATATATACCACGAAAACATGTATGTAGTCATCTTCAAATAGAAAACATCTGACCTCTCTTCTGCACCCTTCCCCCGCCCAAAACAGAAAAAGCAACCCCAAAACCAAAAAGAGGTAGCCTCGCCTCTAAAGTGCTATCGCATATTTGTTTTAAGACTGTCCCCCCGTAAAAATACAAATATAAGTTGTCTAGCTAAGTTTTGCCCTATGAGGATATGGACACTAATACGTCCATCAAGGTCAGAGTATCGAATAAACCGTAGCCATAAACCTTTTTCATGCCCATCATATCTGCAATTAGTCAATTACAAAATCAACAGAAAGGCAAATTTAGTTATTCATAAGCACAAGGACAGTCAGAATAGAATCCTCAGAATCATATGATCAGTTACTGGATGTTTCCTATAGACAAACCAAATTCTCAAAATAAGCTCCCACATATCAGAAAAAGCATTAATATAAAACTTGTATACTTTAACCAACTGTCTTGTAATGGTCAATATGGTTCCACCAAACAAACATTAAATATTTATTTGAATCAACAGCAGAGTCGTTATATTCATGCAGAGAGAGCTTTTTTGCTACATGATCTTAAACATAAAAATGAACGCAGATAATTCAACCAAAAACAAAAGACATGAACAAAGATAAACAACTAACTGCAACTTTAAGCAGGTAATTAACCTAATTGACTAATTCCAAGTTTCTGAAATCCCGAGATCACAATGATTTTATCACACTAGACATAATGTAAAAAACAAATCTTATTTGTATGCAACATTCAATCATACAGGTATTCTCTTTACCCTTCTCTAATTATGGTTTCATGATATAATTGTGACAAGGCTAGACCACGAGAAAATCTACCGTGAGTAAGCACAGATGATACTTTAAAATGCAAGATGCAGCAGTGTCATACCCATACCCTGGTACATACTGGTATGCCAAAAAGTGGGAAAATATCAATGTATGTACTGTATCCCCATATCAGTATTGTATCAAATGCGATACTTGTACCAATACCCTGTCAGACTAAAAATAATTTACACATGTCAAACAATTCAAGCAACATGTTTTGTTCAAGCAACATGTTTTGATCAACACAGCGGAAGCAAAACGGATCAAGAAAACCAACCTCTTGCCATTACTATTTGATTCACTCTTCCTCTGCTTTACAAGCTTTACGTCAACCCGGTTTCTGCCTTGGCTTTCCAAACCCTCACTCGCTCAAACTCGATGCTGTTTGTTTACTGAAGAGAGGAGCAGGTTCAGTAACCTAAAGAAGAGCAACACATTCCTTTTATAGAGTTTTGGCCATCACAGAGCTCAATGGACGTGCAACAGGGCGTGGGACGTGGGAGCACACGTTATTAGCATATAACCGTTGCAAAGATAATGGGTTGAACTTAGTCAGAAAAATGGACCATATTGAAAACGAATTTTCCATGAAAATAGCAAAGCTTTTTCAAACTCAAATCTATCTTCAACAAGCAGAGCACGTCTGCTCCGAAGTTGAAGGGAAAAATTCCATCATTCTCCCACTTGGTCCATTTAACCCACCATCAATCATAATAAGAAACAAAATATATGAATCATGGCAATAGGTCCTCTAATAACGAGTTTTATCTTCCATGTATTACAATATATCAAGTCTCTCAATACCAGCCCTTAACTTAATTAATGAATAAACCATATGCTTATTCTAGGTCAAAACCAAATGATATTTCTCAAAATAAACAAATATATACACAAAAACATGAGAAAACATCAAACTGAATAAGAATTTCATTGAAAACAATAAATGTACGTACAATGAAAATCACATCATGGAGCCAAGTCCCATTCATACTACATGATCCTTGAAATTCTTTGGTGGCATGCCTTTAGTCAAAGGATCAGCAATCATCAACTCAGTGCTGACGTGTTCAATGACCACTTTCTTTTCCTTAACACGTTCTCTTATGGCTAAATATTTGATGTCGATGTGCTTACTTCGACTTCCACTCTTGTTGTTCTTAGCCATAAATACCGCAGCAGAGTTGTCACAGTACAACTTCAATGGCCTAGAAATAGAGTCCATAACTCTAAGCCGAGATATGAAACTCTTCAACCATACACCATGCGAGGTAGCCTCAAAACAAGAAACGAACTCGGCCTCCATAGTGGAAGTAGCAGTCAAGGTCTGCTTTGCACTTCTCAAAGATACAGCTCCACCAGCTAGCATGAAAACATAACCAGATGTTGATTTCCGGGTATCAATGCAGTCAGTATAGTCTGAATCGGAGTAGCCAATCACTTCTAGGCCATCAGTCCGTCTGTACATGAGCATAAAGTTTTTTGTCCCTTGAAGATATCTCATCACCTTCTTTGCAGCTTTCCAATGGTCAACACCTGGGTTACTTTAATATCTTCCCAAAACTCCAACAACATATGCAATATCAGGTCTGGTGCAAACCTGAGTATACATAAGGCTTCCAATAGCTGAAGCATATGGAATATTTTTCATGTGTTCCTGCTCGAAATCATTTTTCGGGCACTGACTCAAATCGAGTCTGTCACCCTTCACAATGGGAGCTACACTTGATGAACAATCTTTCATGTTAAATCTCTTTAGAACTTTGTTGATATAGGACAAAATGCCTCGAGATCTTTCTCTATGGATCTTAATGCCAATGACATAAGATGCATCTCCCATATTCTTCATATCAAAGTTCTTTGAGAGATATTGTTTCACCTCATATAGCATAACCTTATCATTAGTCGCAAGCAAAATATCATCCACGTATAACACAAGAAAACAAATCTTACTCCCACTGACCTTCTGGTATATACATTGATCCATGATGTTTTCTTTAAAACCGAATGAAGTGATGACCTCATGAAATTTTAAATACCATTAGCGAGAGGTTTGTTTCAATCCATAGATGGATTTATTAAGCTTGCAGACTAAGTGCTCATCATCACTAGAGGAGAATCCTTCAGGTTGTTTCATATAAACCTCTTCCTCTAGATTACCATTGAGGAATGTCGTTTTCACATCCATTTGATGTAACTCAAAGTCAAAATGAGCTACTAATGTCATAATTACTCGGAGAAAATCTTTCTTGGATACAGGAAAAAATGTCTCTGTGTAGTCGATTCCTTCTCTGAGTGAATCCTTTGGCGACAAGTCTTGCCTTATGTCTCTCAATGTCGCATTGTGAGTCTTTCTTTGTTTTAAAGATCCATTTACATCCAATGGCTTTTACACCATTAGTCAACTCAACGAGATCCCAGACTCGGTTAGATGTCATAGAATCCATCTCATTTTTCATAGCATTGTACCACAAATTCGATTCCTTACAACTCATGGCCTGTGAAAACGTTTCAGGATCATTTTCAACTCCAATGTTATAGTCTGATTCTTGTAGATACACTACATAATCATTAGGAATTGTTGTCTTTCTGACTCTAGTAGATCTTCTTAATATTGCCTCATTATCTTCTTGAGGAACTTGTTCAACAGGTTGTTCTTCATCAACAATTTGATCTACAGGATCATTTTCAACAGCTTGTGGAACTTCAATTATCGGTCGTCTAACACCCGTTTGTATTTGAGGGGCGTGAATGACAATCAATCTGTCACTTGATCCAGATGGTTGAGCTTCATGGTGATCCTTTTTAGAAACAATATTCTGAAACTGATCACTCCCACTGATCAAGTCATTCTCAAGAAATTTGGCATTTCTTGTTTCACTCCCAGTATTGTGTGATCAAGTCATTCTCAAGAAATTTGGCATTTCTTGTTTCCACAATCTTAGTATTGTGTGATGGACAATAGAATCTATGCCCTTTGGACTTTTCAGCATATCCAATGAAATATCCACTAATAGTCCTTGGGTCTAGGTTCTTCTCTTGTGAGTTATAAATTCTCACTTCAGACGAACATCCCCAAACGCGTACATGTCGCAAACTTGGTTTCCAACCTTTGAATAACTCAAAAGGTGTCTTCGAGACAACCTTGGTCAGAACTCGATTTAATATATACGCAACCGTCTTTAGTGCTTCAATCCACAAGAATTGAGGAAGTTTTGTGTTACTCCTCATACTTCTCACCATGTGCATTAAGGTTCGATTTCTTCTTTCTTTCACACACCATTCGATCCCGAGAACCAGGCATAAAGAGGTCTTGTGTATTGTAAAGATCTTGGTTCATTTTTTAAAGAAATGTTGATTTCAATCTTGGATTATGGTAAACATCAAAATGATAAAAATGGCAATCCAAAGTGGATGTTCTTGAAGAAACTTCGCAAATGGACCAGTGCTTGTCCATTCTCCGTGTATCTACCATACTATCTTGGGACATCCACCTTGCATCTATCAATTGGTCTCACGATCTTAATTTGCTTTTCACATTATTTCTCCACTTTGTGAGAGTTTTCATTTTATAAACACTTTGATTCTTTGTAAAGAGGGTGAGGTATAAAAACTTTGTAAGGCGTTCAAAGCTTGTAAAGAGGTCCTTAGAAAAGGGTGAAGCGGTTTGAAGTAAGTAGAGATACTCTATATCGCGAATAATTGTCTATAAAAGTGATAAAGTATTTCGGACTACTTGCCTCTCAACTCTATCTCTTTACTTTGGACAACAAATATCTGTATGTATGATTTCCAATAAGTTTGAGCTCCTCTTTGCACCTTTTTTAGACTTGTTAGTTTGCTTACCCTTAATGCGATTCACACAAATCTCAAAATCAGCAAAATCCAAAGTATTAAGTACTCCTTCATTTACTAATCGCTTAATTGAAGCGTCTTTCTCTTTTGTGTAAAGATTTTTCAAGCTTACCCCGTTGAGAACGAGTAGTGGAAAAATCTTGGTTGTTTATTATATATCTTGAGCTTCTCTCAATGGAGATGTGTCCCAATCTCCATGTATTTCGGACAACAAACAACATTTGAGAGGATTCCTCATTCACAACAAAATCAACGTTTTAACTTACTAATCGCTTAATTCTCTCAATGGAGATGTGTCCCAATCTCCAGTGCCACAACATAGAGGATTCCTCATTCACAACACGACGTTTTAACTCAGAAGTAACATGCATAGAATTATAAGCAGTGTCATTTTGCAAATTAATTGAGTAAAGACCGTCAAGTAATGTACCAAAACCAACAATTTCAGATTTATTTAACAAAGTAAACCCAGAATCCATAAAATTAAAGGATAATCCTAAAGGTGCAAGTCTTGAAACAGAAATCAAATTCTTAGAAAAACTTGGAACATAAAAAGTCTTTTCTAAACGTAAAATAAAGTTGCTGCTTAAAACCAAACTGCAAGTCCCAATGACTTTCACATGTGAACTCATCTTCCCGCCCGAATAGATGTATTGTTCACTTTCCACTGGCCTCCTTAGGTTTTCCATACCCTGCAAGGTATTAGAAACATGGATTGTAGAACCAGAATCAATCCACCATGTGTTATGATTAACACTAACCATATTAGATTCATAACAGACAAATGCAAATGGAGTACCTTTCTTGTCGAGCCAATTCTTAAACTTTATGCAGTCTTTCTTCATGTGCCCTTTCTTCTTGTAGAAGAAACACTTTGACTCTTTCTTTATGACTGGCTGAGGAGGAATGTTATCCTTATTTTTGGCATGATCCTTCTTTTTCTTTCCATGAACAGTCAAGTTCACCTTTTCACCTTCTTCCATCATATATCTTTCCTATTCCTGGACACACATAGTCAATAGCTCATTAATTGACCACTTATCCTTATGTGTGTTATAAGAAATTTTGAAAGGGCCATATTGATGTGGCAGAGAGCACAAAATGTAGTGTACTAAGAAAGAATCTGACATGGTAACCTCCAAGGCTTTCAGTTGAGCCGCTATATCTCTCATGCGCATGATGTGATCACGCACACCTCTTATCCCAGTGAGCTTTATGGATGAGAACTGTATAATCAGGGTGCTGGCAAGCGCCTTTTCAGATGTAACAAACTGATCATCAATGGCTTTTAGAAGATCTTTGACCTTAGTATGCTAGTCGACAAAACCACGGATACCAGTAGATATTTTGGTCTTTATGAACATCACGGAGAGACGATTAGATCTCTCCCATTTTTCATAAAGGTCAACGGCATCTGGAAGGCTGGTTTCAGTAATACCCGGTGGTTACTCCTTCCTAACAACATAATCAATGTCCATCCAACCCAAAATGAGAAGAACTCTCTCCTTCCAAACTTTATAGTTGTCACCTCTTAATTCAGGAATATCACACTTAATATCAGAAATATTCGCAGGTTGAATAACTGCAAGGTTCAAACATACATGCTCATTATTGATAATTTAAGACTAAAAATAAATGTCATGTTTTACCAATGTAAATCATGTCTTAATCTATGAGTCTAGCAACATAAAACTTGCCTATGGGCTAAAATCCTACTCAATTAGACTCATCATGTAATCTTATGACAAAACTATCAAATCATGTTCCATTTCTTAATCCCTATGGGCAGATCAAGAAATATAATCCAATATTTCATCCTAATTAATCATACAAATATAACAAATTTTTTGTGGATAGATCTTATTACATCACATATGATTAATTACAAGTAATGTTTTGATGTGATTCTAAAACTTAATATATAATTCTAATTAATTAGAGATGTTGTGGCTATTCTCTAATTAATTAAAATTATATCAATCACTTAACATTAATTAATTCTTAATAAAGAGCTAAATATTTGCATAACATAATACAAATAAATTGAATAACAATGCATAAATATTATTTAACATAATATTACATGTACAATAATCATAAATTCATACATACAAATTTCAAGAAATAAATAATATATGCATATAATTATTCAATAAAATAAATTATATAAACTCTTTATTAATTAATTTTAATATGCATAAATTATTTAACTTAATATTACATACTTAAGTAAATATCAAAATTAAACATACAATTCAACAAACAATCTATATATATTAAAATTTATTAAATAATTTATGTGCTAAAATAATACAATTGCATAGGGACAAACTTTTCACTTCAGCACGTAAACTAAAATATTCAAACACTGTTAAACATTCAAAAGTTGAAAATGTGTAAGCTTTTAATAAATGGACAATATTCAAAAAAAAAAAAAAGAACAGTTTTGCATGTACGGTGGTATACTCAGATTTCAAGAGACATGTTTCAAGAATGGTCAACCATGTTTGTCTTATTCCAATTATTCAAAAGTTGAAAACATGTCAGCCTTTACTAAATGCTAACGTTCACAAAACGTTTTCCGGATGGATGGACAAGTTCGCAGGTTGAATAACACAACGTTCACTTTATTTTTGCAGGTTATAAACGGTAATTAGAGAAAAGTTCCTTGGTCGTCTTCTTCCTTGTACCAGGTCACTTTGACTCAGTTTCAACTCGCGAACTTAAATGAAAAACTCGATGGTTTTTGGATATTTTCAACATAAAAAAAAACATTTAAAAATCACAAAAAACTTAAAAAAATCAATTTTAATCAGATTTCTTATTTTAGTTCAGAGTAAAAAGGTCAAAAACTGAATGCGTATATTCTGAAAAATTCAAACTCTGTAATTGATAAGAAGAACAAGCAAGACAGAGACATATATATGGCTCTGATATCAAATGTAAGACTATAAATAATCTACACATGTCAAACAATTCAAATAATATGTTCTAATCAACACAACAAAAACAAAACGGAACAAGAAAACTAACCTCGCACCATTATTATTTGATTCACTCTTCTTCTGCTTTACCAGCTTTACATCAATCCGATTTTTGCCTTGACTTTTCAAATCCTCACTCGCTCAAACTTGATGATATTTATTTACTAAAAAGAGGAGCAAGTTCAGTGACCCAAAGAAAAATAACACATTCCTTTTATAAAGTTCTGACCATCACAGAGCTCATCGGACGTGCAACAAGACATGAGACGTGAGAGCACACGTTATTCGCATATAACCGTTGCAGAAATAATAGGTTGAACTTAGTCAGAAAAATAGACCATAGTGAAAACGAATTTTTCATGAAAATAACAAAGTTTTTTCAAACTCAAATCTATCTTCAACATGCAGAGCACGTCTGCTCCGAAGTTGAAGGGAAAAATTCCATCATACCCGTGCTATATAGACTGTGACAACCAACTTATTATGCTGCTCATACTACTATATAGACAGCTGGGCAAAAGGCTTGAAGATAGAAAAGCGACTCTACAGGAAAAATTAGCCATACATCCTTGACAATTTTACATTACAAATGAGATGCAAATATTTTTGTCACTGGATAATAAGTTTCTTACCCTTTGGGAGCCAATTTTGGACAGATTGTACACATAAAATCAATGCTAAAATCTACATTGGATTTGTCTTCACATCCATGGAGCACTTTTTCATCAAATTTGATGTCGGCGAAGCATCTGACATGAGAGCAGATCCATCAGCCCTTGACCCTTTACTAGATCAACCAAAGGCTTGTTCAGATATGTACAGCATTTAATTGGCTACTGGTTGTCCCAAATACTGTAAATGAACACGTATCTACACCAGAGGGGAGTATTCGTTGGCACCTATAATAATAACAGTAATAAGTTGAACAAAGACAAAAATAGTACATGACAACTTTGCACCTTATAGTTGACTACTCAAGATTTTCAATTACATCTGTGGTTTGTATGCCATTTCCTTTATTGCATCTCATTTCCATCAGTTTATAAATAAGAATGACAACCAAAATGTTTCCTACAAGATCCTCTATATGTGGCAGTGAGTAGACCACATCATATTTATATCCATGTAATGACAAGAGCGCAGCCTTAAAATACATTGAAGATAGTAATGTTTAAATTGAAGATGTCAGAGGCACATAAATGAAATTACATCAACATTAGGACGCCATAAAGATCAAAAGCATCATCCTCACCCAAAAGGGAGAACAAAAAAAAAGGAAAAATCATTTTCAAACTTGCAGCAAATTTTTTAATGTTCAGAAATATTCCATGCAAATCGGCCCACATTAGCTTGAGAATTTCTTACTTGATAAGGGCGGCCAGTGATTGGTTCACATAAGTACCTTCGGAACTAATCATAGTAAATTTCGTGGAGGCAGCTTTCCCCCTTGCAGAATCCCCGAGCAGCAATAACAATGACATTTTCATTCAAATTGATCCCTTAGACAGCTTCCTGTCTCTCCACCACTTTGTACTTTACTCATCAAGAACAGAATGTATCGACTTGATTTTTCTTCCTACAATTTCATTTATTACTCAAAGATTAGAATAACCAATAGGCTCGGCCTCTTTTTGTTCTCATATACCACTCAGATATTTAGAAACAATTTAGCAATGACTATGGACCCATGGTGGATCAAAGTCCATCTAAATGCCTAAGTAGAAGTCACATTGAGAACAGATCACAAGAAAAAAAAATATATTTAAGTAAAAGCACTGGGTTACCGACAGGTTTAAACTTGAAACTGATGAATTAGCCATAATGATTTGCAACAATATAAATCCATATTTACCAACTTCTCTCTTACCTTGAAATTTTAGAAAATCAGAAACCAAAATTCTCCAATAATAACAAAAGCCCTCACCTCTGTTGTGCTCCTTTTTTCTCGAGCATTAGTCTATATTGGCATCAACAAATTGCAGAAAAGTGAAAACTTCATCAAATGGGGAGAAAAGTGTCGCAATCTTAACTGGCAGAACAGCAATTAATTATTTATAGCTAAAATGAACATATTCTGCAAATGAAAGTTCAGAGGTACAAACATATGACTAGATGTCTCAAACTGAAGTTTCAACTAAATAGCACTCGTTTAATTGCTATTTCTAAGAACAGGTTTTTTTTCACGAAAACGAAGAGTTTGAGAGCTCTTTATTGTTTTCAGATTTTAAAAATACTACTTAAAATGCAGTTTTTAAAATAAAATAAAAATAACCTGAAATGTAATCGAAAAGAATGATTCCGGAATAGCTGTTTTCATGGTGGCAATCTTGTACTCAGTAAGTTTGTTTAAATAAATAGAAATTTAAAATTAACAGCAATACTGTATTGATTTCCCCAATGTGACAATGAACCTTCCCTTGCACAATTAGCTTCATCTTTTGAGACAAAACTGAAGGTTTTACTCGCACCATCTAAATCAGCCCCTCCCTATCTGAAACTATATCTGACCACAAAAACAGAGCAATCAAAGCTCCTCATAATTTGGTGACTTATGCATATTAAAGCTTCTCTCTTTAGACCCAGGTACACATCCCATCTACGACTAATTCCTTTATCCAAGAATCAGATCCACTTACAAGCTCAACTGATCCATGAAAGTAATTTTTTTAAAAGGAGAAAAAAGTGGATAGAAGGCAGTGCAGTGCCAAACCATTTCTTTGATTTTGTCAGATAGAGCAGAGTTATTTATTAGAGTAAATTATACTGAGTTCCCTTTAAGTTTCTCTAAATGACAATGCACCCCAAACTTGCTTTGAGAAATACACTTCACCCCATTTGACCATTTGACTGTTAACTCACTTAAGAAAATCCCAGCGGAATGAATTGCTCAAGCAGAGCTGCAGACCCACTACTGCACCTACGCACCACCACCTTCATCTCTGGCATCTCTCTGTCCATATTCTTAGGCTCTCTTTTCACATAATCTAATTCCTACTCCACACGCACAGCTTTTCATCACTGCACACATGATGCAGAAACCCCTAGAGTCAGATGCCCACAAACTTCAACAGTGGCCATACCATCATACCTAGAAACATAATCAAGAGCCATATTCGCTCCACTCTCCACTTAGCTGCTAGCCTCTCCATAGCCACCCCCTACACTCACAAATGCAACAAAAGTCCCCAAGGGTTTTATCAATGAACTCAGAAATCCAGAATATAACTTATTTTTACCACCAGCACCTAGATCAACTGTTAAGCGCCTAGACCAACTTCTTACTCAATCTCTTGGGAGTTGGGACAGAGCAAGTACAATTTGGGGGAGAAAATTTTTCCATTTCAAGGATGACCTCGGTTTTTGTTTTTTGGGTGCAGATGGCACATCGCAGGATTATTGGGATTTTGTGTTCCATAGTTGTTGAAATCTTGAACCCGTTGCTTGAAACACCTTTCTCTTCAGTATGATGGAATCTTGTGCTTCAAACTCAAAGAAGCTGCAGGCCCATGAAATACTTCAAGATTTGACGACACATTCATGAAAGCAAAATGACAAGAATTCGGAAAACATCAAGAAGAAATAATGTTCAAGGGTTGTTCGGAAATTAAAATAGGTAGAATCATTTAATTGAAGGACTGAGGAATTCCAAATTAATTAATGTAAGGTGGATACAACATTTTTGTCCAGAAGCTTCGCTTCAAGATCTTGTCTCTCCTTGTTACCCTCTGAATTTTCTCCTCTCAGAAGCTATTTTCTCCTCTTTTTTAGAGGCAAAATGTAGGGATGGAAACAGGACAGACTTCACCCTAAACAGGCCAGGCCTGTGTTACAAATACCTGGCTTGAGCCTGGCCTGTTACCTATCAAAGGCCTTTTTTTGGGCCTGGCCTGTTTAAGAAGTTTGGCCTGGCCTGAAGCCTGGTTTAAATTAAGGCCTCTATATAGGCCAGCAGGCCAAGGCCTTCAAACAGGCCTTGAAAGGCCATTGAAAAATAAAATACCATACAAGTACAACTCCTGTTTCTAAATACCATTACTAATCACTCATTAGACTAAATAAGACACCATTACACAATCAAAGCACACAAAATTCATCAAATTCAAACACCTCTTAGTCACTTGAGCATATAAAAAATAGGACTCTTTCAAGCATATAAAACACCTCTTTCAAGCTTGTTCTCACATCACATTCATAACCAATTGGTCATCACTCATCATCATAGTCTCAAAATCAATAGTACATCTCAATAATGACAAATCCAAATTATCCAATTATCACATGATCAAATTCAACAACACAACACAATAACTCAATCTAAATAGCAAAGTGCAATCTACCAACAAAGTGTCAACGTGCAACCAGCCAACCAACAAAGTGTCAAATCTTCAAGGTCTCTTCTTCTTGTTCAAACACCTTGAAAAAAACACATCAATTATATTATTAGATCATAACACAATTTAACAACTACAAGAAAAAAGAAGTAAATTTTAATATCTAAAATTTGTACCTTTTGCTGTCTCTTTAGATTATACTTGTTGCAAAGCCAATCCCCACCACAAATGAGTGCTTTAATAGATTCTTCTTTCAATCTATTATTTTTCCACCATTCCAAGGCACTGAAGGAGTTAAAAATACCATCAAGAATATAAAGACCCTCCTCAAGATAAGCTAGTTTAGATTTTATTGGGGGAATTGCTTGCTTTTCACGAACAATACTCATGAATTGGTCAAATCCAGTGACAATTGAAGAACTAGGCACATTGGTAGAAGAGTTGTTGCCACCATTATCAACTTCACCACTAGCACTAGCAGATGCCTCTTCCTTACTGAAGTCAACATAATCATCATATAATATTTCCTTGAACTTATATTATTCAAACTACCAAATCAGTTATAATCGTCATGAAGTAATCGTCATCCTCTACGGCTTTATCAATTACTCGTTTCACCCTCCAGACTTCAGGAAGATACAAATTTGCAGTTGAATACTCACTGCCTAAGATGACATGAGTGGCTAGATTGAACACTTCTAAAAGTTGACAAACCTTCTCAACCTTTCCCCAATCCTCTTGAGATGGTTCATAGTCATAATGTGGCTCTCTTTCCTCATAAGCTGGAAAGACAATCTTGAACTTCAAAGCAGTAGACAACATTTTATAGGTAGAATTCCATCTTGTTGAACAATCAATAATGAGCTTTCTTTCTTTCAAGTATTTCTGCTCAACAATATCACAAAATGCCTTCAACCTTGAATCATTATAATTAATATACTTCACACTCTCACGAACATTATGAATGATATCCTTAATTCTACCAAGGCCATCCTGCACCAACAAATTTAAAATGTGTGCACAACATCTGACATGAAACAAATTACCACCAAGGACTAACTTACTACTGAGTGATAAATTGTCCTTAAGAGTCCTTAGGCATGAGTCATTGTAAGAAGCATTATCAACTGACACAGAAAACACTTTGTTTTCAATCCCCCAAGCTTTTAAGGACAATGTCTAAAAGCTTTAGGGTTGACTTCAATAAGAAAGAGGCGTTTGCTAGTGCTAGTGGTGAAGTTGATAATGGTGGCAACAACTCTTCTACCAATGTGTCTAGTTCTTCAATTGTCACTGGATTAGACCAAATCATGAGTATTGTTCGTGAAAAGCAAACAATTCCTCTAATAAAATCTGAATTAGAAGCTTATCTTGAGGAGGGTCTTTATATTCCTGATGGTATTTCTAACTCCTTCAATGCCTTGGAATGGTGGAAAAATAATAGCTTAAAATATAAGATTTTATCGAAGATGGCTGCTGACATTCTAGCTATTCCAGTCTCAATAGTAGCATCAGAGTCCACATTTAGTGCTGGAGGAAGAGTTATTGATAAGTTTTGTTCTAGATTGAATGAAGAATCTATTGAAGCACTCATTTGTGGTGGGGATTGGCTTCACAACAAGTATAATTTGAAGAGACAGCAAAAGGTACAAATTTTAGATATTAAAATGATACTTCTTTTTTCTTGTAGTTGTTAAATTGTGTTATGATCTAATAATATAATTAATTTGTTTTTTTCAAGGTGTTTGAACAAGAAGAGATCACCTTGAAGATTTGACACTTTGTTGGTTGGTTGGTTGGCTGGTTGCATGTTGACACTTTGTTGGTAGATTGCACTTTACTATTTAGATTGAGTTATTGTGTTGTGTTGTTGAATTTGATCATGTGATAATTGGATAATTTGGATTTGTCATTATTGAGATGTATTATTGATCTTGAGACTATGATGTTGATGATGAGTGATGACCAATTGGTTATGAATGTGATGTGAGAACAAGCTTGAAAGAGGTGTTTTATATGCTTGAAAGAGTCTCATTTTTTATATGCTCAAGTGACTTAAAAGAGGTGTTTGAATTTGATGAATTTTGTGTGCTTTGGTTGTGTATGATTTAATTGTGTAATGGTATTTTATTTAGTCTAATGAGTGATTGGTAACGGTATTTAGAAACAGGAGTTGTACTTGTATGGTATTTTTTTTTTCAATGGCCTTTCAAGGCCTGTTTGAAGGCCTAAGCTTATTTGAGGCCTATATGAAGGCCTTGGCCTGCTGGCCTATTTAGAGGTCTTACTATAAACAAGGCTTCTAAACAGGCTTCAGGCCAGGCGCAAAAAAGGACCTTTGATAGGTAACAAGCTAGGCTCAGGCCAAGTATTTGTAACACAGGCCTGGCCTATTTAGGGTGAAGCCTGGCCTAACCTGGCCTGTTTCCATCCCTAACCGCAACGACACCAGCCAACTGCGTTATCACAAAATAACATTAAGCACAAAAACCACCAAAAACAAAGGATCAGAACATTTCAGATCTAATCTAATAAAATAACAATAAGTTCTAATAAGGTGGTTAAAACTTTTTAACATTTATATATATGATCAAGAATTTCTTACTTGGTAGAAATCAGCGTAGGACAAGATGGGAAACTGCTCCTTGATAGGCTTGCAAACTCTGACGGACGGTCGTTGTTTGGTCGCAGATCGGCACAGACAGGGGGGGATAGATATAGATCGGCACAGAAGGAGTCCTTGGGTCGGAGAGGGACCGGTCACGAAGGGCGTGCGGCCGCATGTGGAGGAGTTCGGTGAGCGACTGAGCATGCATGGAGGAGAGGAGAGGAGAGGAACGACTAAGTTCTATAGAAATGAAGAAATGAAATGAAGAAGCCTGGGAAGTGGATCTGTAGAGGAGTTAAAAAAAATGATATAATTTAAATATAAAACTATAAAATATGTAATTATAAGTATAATAACTAAGCATAGCCTAGTGGTAAGTGGAGTGTTTATATCACCACTTGGTACCAAGTTCAATTCTTGGTATAAGCATAATCTCAAATTTTTTTGAATATATTTATAAATAAGTATAAACAAGCCAGCCTAATAGGCCTAACAGGCTTTGCTGAGAGGCCAGACCTGGCCTACTAAATGAAACAGGCTTTTAAAAAGGCCTGAGCCTGGCTCATTTTCTAAACAGGCCAGGCCATGGGGTCTTGACAGGCCAGTTGGCCTATTTCCATCCCTGTTTAGAGCCCTCAAGAGTTTCAAAAAGAGAAGGAAATGGGTCCTTTGCTAGTTGGTGCGATAGGACACCAGCGATAAAAGTGGTGGTCAGGTGGAGGATCTGCAGCTCCACTTTAGATATTCATTCTGTTAGAATTGTTAACCAAGTTAATAGTCAGAATGTCAATTGGGGTGGTGTGTGTTTTTCAAGTAAGTTTGGGGTGCATTATTATATAAAGAAACCTGATGGAGAGTCACTGCAATTTACTCTATCTATTAATATGGTCAATTGCCAACTGCAATAGTATTTAACGGGAGAGCTTTCAACACATTCACATAGCTATCACTACTTGCAAATAGGCATGGCAACCATAGAAAAATGGTAAAGATTTCATCCTTATGAGCAGGACTTGATAAGAAATATGAATCATAATATACTGGGATCAAGTCACTTAATGGTTTGTACCATTTGAGGTGTTTTTATGCATTCTGGTTCTGGGGTGAACTGAGTGAGTAGTTTTAAAGTGCTTTCAAAACTAATATATCCAAATCATTTTTAATTTTTCTTATCAAATTGTTATGGAAATACTTTCACTTCACCCCAAACAAATTATATAGTTTTTTTTGTCTCAAAATTGTTCTTGATTTGTGAGCTACAAAACTGTGTTTGAAAACGAAAATAAACAAGAAAAGAAACAAATGGCCCACAATATCTCAAAATCAAAGTAAGAAATGCATATATTTTTTTTCTCATATATGCAGATATGCTAACATTTTCTTCAAAGCTATATAGCTTTTCATTGATTTTTCCATAGTCGTGATTGTTAATACAGTCCTTTTTTTTTTTAAAAAAAAAAAAAGGATCAAATACACACACCACCAACTCCAGGTAAAAAAATTCAGCATACCCAATGAGAACAACCCAAAGCAGACACCTAAACCCAATCCGATTTTGAACTTAAATTCCACATGATAAAGTCTAGCACCCTTCTTCATAATTAATGACACAAACACTCAAATCAGCCCCTTTGACATAAGACCGAGCAATCGAGCATAGATACAGAATAGAACATAAATAGAGAGCAGAACCTCCATTATTTGAACGACATTGAACAAGAAGGTGCTCATCCAACAAGTGATATAGACAGTAAAATCCAAGGGAGAAAGAAAAAGAGTTATATATATTCTGAAGCTACAAAAGGAAGAGGAACATACATTTTAACAGTTCATCCCAGAAGCTCAGCAACCTTTACTAGCCAAGAAGAGTCTCTAAAGTGTTGCCTCCAAACCTCAGCTGATTCCCCATTTTGTAGCAGCCGAAGCTCCACATGAAGATCCAAAACTTTAAGTTTTACTCACCCCACAGAATCTTGAGCTAACTTCTACCTGGCGGTTGCGTGGAGGAAGGGGTCGTAGGTGGCTAGCGTTGATGGAGATAGGGTTAGGGTTTTGTGTGGCTAGCTCTTGTGACGGGGGGTGAAAGGGTGCAGGTAATGAGCAATGGTGGCTGCTAAGGTTTTGAGATGGAGAGGTAATGGGTCTTCTTTATTGGGTTGATGGGTCATGTTAGTGGTTTCTGGCCCATGAAGCATCACGAGGCGAGATAATG
The DNA here is from genome assembly GCA_029884605.1 of Ormosia emarginata. NCBI lineage: Eukaryota > Viridiplantae > Streptophyta > Magnoliopsida > Fabales > Fabaceae > Ormosia > Ormosia emarginata. The sequence continues at coordinate 29,934,765 of JAQQTP010000076.1, read as the reverse complement.
TTAATATCATTTCATTTTCTCTTACATTATCTTTTACATTCATCTTTAATATCATTTAACATATATATTTTTTTTATTTTTTTTTATTAAATCATACACACATATCTTTAAAAATATATATATATAATACACACTCTTAAAAAATATATATAATAACCTTTATTATCAGAGAATATGTTAAAATGAGTTGATGCCTTATTAATTTTTTTTTCTTTTGAACCACAAGTTATTATTGCCTCAACAGGCTTACTTACAATTTACTATTTTACATTTTGGCTATCGCCCATCTAAATAATTTAATCTTTTTAGATTTAAAATGGTATTTTGAATTTGAAATGGAAGTATCTAAATGAACCTTTATGATAATTATAATTATAATAAATAAAAAATAATGAATTGTTAAGTTTTATGTGTAATTTATAATAATTTATTATTAGGCTTTTCTAAAATAATAAAAATATTTGTATTTAATTAAAAATATTATTATTACTTAAACGATACTAATATTGGAGTTAATAATATTTTTTATTTTATTTTTAAAAAAGTAGTTATAACTAATTTAAAGTAATATATGATGTATAATATTTTAAATTAAATAATTAATTAATTGAATAAAGAAAAAGTTGAAATTGAATAAAACTTCGATAGTTTTATTATATTTTTTTTATTGTTAGATAAATGTAAAATTGTTTTTATATTTTTTTATTTAGAGTATATTTTTTTCAAATATAAATGAAACTAAACTAAACACCTTTTAAAATCTTGAATAAATAGTTTACAATTATAGGTATACAATTTTAAACAACCATTGTAATGCACGAAAAATAAATTTTGAGTAATATATATTATAATTGTTAAATATATTTTTAAATTAGTTTAATTTTGATATATTATTAATTTAAAATTTTTTATATCATCAATCAATTATACGTTATTACATATATAACTTTTAAGGTAGAGTCAATGTTTTGTAATGATGTGATAATGAATAATTAGTTGATAATGTAAATAATTTTATATTAATAATATATTTAAATTAAATCTTTTTTAAATTTTACTTCATTAATTTTATACTTTATTAATTTTTATTTCGTAGTAATGCTTTTTAATTTTTAATATTGTTAGATATTAATTAATTAGATTAACTATTTTTATACTAATTTAGACTCTAATTATAAATTTTATTTTGAGTAAAGTAATAAGTGTATGTAAAAATAAATAAATTTATATAAAAAATAAGTTAAATTATTATATATAAAGACGATAATTTTGATAGAAGTTATTTCCCCCTTACAAAAAACACTAGTCTATAGCAAAAGAAACATGCTTACTTAAAAATCCTTATTTTATTTTTTTTTACAAAGAAAACATTCTTATTGAAAAAACAAACTTCTACTCACATGAATAAAGAACTAACTAAATTCATGAGAAATTTTTAGATAGACACGATTTACTATATCATCACTTAGGCACTCAAATTATTTTTTGATACATGTAAAAATATTATTAATGATTAGTGTAATTTTATGATAGTTTTTACTATCTTATATATGTCAAATAATGATTTGAATATTTATAATAAATTATGTTCACCTAAAAATTACTCCTAAACTCAAACACAAAAATATTTATGGCTATGGTCTTCAAAAAATAAGGGAAAAAAAAACTAGTCCTCTCTACCTGAACCCAACTAAGAAATAAAGTCCCTATAATAAAAAACTAGCCCTAAATCAAAACTAAATTGAACTAAACATAAAGATAACTCAAAATGGGAAGCTTTGTCACATGAGGTTAGGTCTAGAAATAGGGGTGCAGGGCTGGGATAGTGGCACACGACTTATGGTGGTTCATTGGCTTAACAACAGTTAGTGGTAGCGCGGAGTGATGGCTCATAGTGGTATATGATGGGATATAATTATATAGTTTCAAACCTAGTGATTTGTAATGTTTTAGTAGTAAATTTGGAGCATCTATGTCGATCCACAGTTCTTGAAGAGAAAATTATTTGAGGTGGAGAATATTTGTCACAATACTAAAAATAATATAAGTTGTTCACAGTTGAAAAAGATTTGCTTGGGTTAGGAGATCCACTTCTTGGTAATAAATTAAAAACAAGATTATTTCGTTTTATAACTCAATTGAAATCATGCATAATGAAGATTCCAATCGGAAGATTTAACATTCAAAGTTCAATCATGTAATCATATAATGGTTCCAATAACTATCTACCAATACTTATAAATCGGAATGGTTCCATTGTGCTTTCCTATTGTTTACATGGATCAAGATATTCATTATATAAGAAGAGTTTCTAAATTAATTGGAAACAACATACAACTCATATAAAGATCACATAAAAATATATCATTTAAAGCACAATAAAGAAATTAATCTAACCTTAACTTATTACCAAGAGCTTCACCTTTTCACCCAAGAAGATGAAAATTTAGTTACTCATAGTGAAAGAAGAAGAAAGAAGAGAAGAAGAAAGATGAACATAACTTCACTTAAGAACAAGAAAAATTACAACAAAGGAAGCAATTAACATACAAACATTAAAGTAAAATCTAGACTAACACTAAGCTAACACCCTCAAATGATCATCGCCATTGCCTCTTTTTATAGAATTAGAAGAGTACAAATAGCCAAAAGAGATGATGGATGATGAGAACAAAATGATAAAAGAGATGAATGGTGGGTGGATTCTTGTCTCCGAAATGTTTCCCTTCTGAACTCATGGCATGCGTCATTTTTGAGTCAAGTGGTCTTCATGAAAGTTCTAGCACATTGTCTCAGCTTTCCAGAGACACCAAGTTTAGCCAAATCCAATAACCACAGCCCAAGATATGACCCAATTACTGCTCATGGGTTAGGCCCAACGTCAGCACCTCTGTTCTGACTTCTAAGCCCAATATCACCTTCAAGGAATCCGAACTAGCTTTTGTGTTCTTCATGAAAGTTGTAGATATGGGTCTTAACCTTCCACTGTCAAAATTTCAGAATTATTGAACTCCAATAGCCCGAGATACAGCCTAATGAGTGCATAAAGGTCAAGCTGTCAGGTTCAAAACACTAGATTTTGCTTCAACTCCAATTTGAGTTATCCAAACATGTGTTTCTGGTCTTGAGGCCTTCATGAAAGTTGTAGAAATTTATCTTAGCTTAAAAACAAGACCAAAATCACATCCATCGGATATTTGTAATTCAAATTATAGCCGTTAAGTTTGAAAAAGCCAAGTAAGAAAGGTTATACAATGAATGAAATATATTCTTATTAATGTGGTTTACTATCAGTGAATAGTTATTAGAGAATTATCTTAACTTTCCAACAAGACCAAAATCACATTAATCGATAATTACAACTCAAGTTGTGGCCACTTTACTTAAGAATGCAATCACCTAAATTAATGATAATTCAAGAATAATTTCTTCATGATCCAATTAAGCATAATTTCATAAAACGTGACAAAATCAACTTAATTAAGCCAAATTGAACTTTAAGAAGCCTAGTTAGAGGATTATAAAATGCATAAAATACATTGTTATCAAATTCCTCCATTAAACTTTTGCACTCCCGAGCAAAATACATAAGAACAAAAAAACTAAGGAACAAAAAAAAAAAATGACACATGACTCAAAAGCTAAAAATTCTAAAAGATTTAATGAAACAAGAAGAGCAACCAGTCATTCAAGGGAATAAAGCTTTTTTTTTGAGGTAATATTTCTTCATATCTCAAACCAACAAGCAAGGAAACTTTTAAAAAGAACGAATCAAGAATGATAGATCCTCTCAAGATTCATCTTAATCTTTCAAGTTAAAAAGGTAAGTATTTCACTCAATTCAACCCATGAAAAATTACACTACCATAAGCTTGCTTATCTTCTACTTCTCCACTACTCGAACACATGCACACAAAAATCAAGAGGACTTTATTCAAGGTTGTAACGGGTCAAGGTAAAGAAGGAGGGATAATATGACATAAGAAGATAAATACCAAAGAGAATAAAAGAAAGATTATGGTATAGTTAGAGTGGAAAAGATATTTGAGAACATTTATCAATAAGGACAATGACCAATATTTGACTAATGTTTTGTTGAAGATTAATCCCAAATTGATGAGTTAAATTCATTGTTAGCATAAACCTTCTCCTTCTCTTCCTGTTGTTTCCAAGCATCCATCTTTATTCTAGATATGGATATGTCACATAGTGTATCGGATGGTCACTTCTTTCTTTCTTTTCTTTTCTTTTTCTTTTTTTTTGTTTTTTTTTTTTTACTTTTTCACTTTTTTTAAACATACACACCCCCACACTTGTTTAAGAACAAAGTCAATGCTTTCTCTTATTCCCTAAGGTCGTGTAAAAATATGTTCATTTTTTTTTTTTTTTTTTTTTAGGTACGTAATAAGCTAAAAACAAGAACTAGCCAAATAAGCTCAAATGGGTTACACAAGGAAAAATATACAAGGATGGCTATTTGGTCAAAGTAGCTTTATTTTAAAATGCTCAATCATATTTATGTATGCATGTGAAAATGTAACCTCAAAAGAATCAAAGCAAGTTCTAGAGTAACATTTTCACAGGTGAAAATCACACAAGAAAGAAGAGAAAGGTACAAATGTTCAATCCATTCATCAATAGGCTCAAAATCTCACAAGGCATATTTCTATCATTCTCAATCCATCAATTCAACATTCATATCCAAGCATGTGATTTATAAGAAAGAAGAAAATTTATGCTATGACCCAAGATATGCTTTTTGCTACTTCTAAAATGGTTTTTTTTCTCAACTATGATGCGTCTCAAAAGTAAAATTACCTTAAGGGCAAAATTTACTCCTTACTCAATGGTTAATTGGTTTTGTTGTAGGTTTCTCGATACCATCTCACTAAACATACTTTCTTCAACTAAATGCGTCTCGGAGTAAAATTACTCCTTACTGCCAATATTCATTGGTTTAGCAAGTTCATGAAAATCATATCATATTTTCCTACTTTTTTTAACTATCCTTATCCTTCCCCCAACTGCAGATCACAACATTGTCCGCAATGTTAAAATATAGATGAGTAAAGGATAGAAGATATTACCTCATTGGAGAAATCGACACAAATTTAAACCAAAACAAAGGACGATAAATAAAATCAAACCCATTAAAGATGAAGTGTCGATCGACTTTTTTTTCTTCTTCCCTTCACCGCTTCCCGATGACCAATTTATCCGAGCTAGACTTTATCGTTTCATACTGAAAGCTTCTAATTTATCAATGAGCTCATCAATAGTGGAGGCGAGATAAGAAGTTTTCTTGCCGGTAAGTGAGTGATAAATTTAGAATTAACACACTTTATCAAGAAAAAATAACAAAAGATCAAAGAAATTATTAACATTTAACAAACCAATGGGTTTATGGTGGATGTTCGGTTGGGCCCAAGAGACAATTTGAAAAATTTCTTCCAAAGTACCAAAACCACCTGGTAAGGCAATGAATGCATCGAGTTGTCAAGCATTGTTTTCATTCGGCCATGCATAGATGATACAAAATTTCTTCTCCAACTATCTTGCACAAGTAATGTTATTTTGAGTTAAAGGTTTAGGAATGACACCTAAAACCCGATTGCCTCCTAGAAATGCAGAGAAATACAACCCCATTAACCCACGACAACCACCCCCATATACAACATGAATATTCCTTGCAGCAAGTGTTCGACCAAAAGCGCTTGCTACACTTACAAACTCTAAACCCTTCCCATAACTCACCCACAAAAAACACAGACATTTTTAATGTTACGAATGGAGGTCCCATAATTTCACCTTCCTCAATGATTATGAGTTGGAGGAAAGTGAAGAGAATGAAGTGTTTAAATAGGAAAAGAAGGGAAAAATAATCATAGCACCTATATGAGTAGGTTGGTATTGTCGAGAAAAGTTTGAAAATAAAAATCAAAGAATCTTTTTTTTTTTTTTTTCTCTTTTTTTTTTTCACTATTTGATTTTTTTTTTTTTTTTTTTAACTTCAAGAAAACCATCGTGGTAAAGAAGTCTAGAAACCCCTTGAAGGACCCCTGCTCAAAGGATCGTCTATCAAAAAATCAAAATACAACAAAATCATACAAAGAGATAAAAGAAATATAATAATAAACGAAGACATACATTGTATGTACGGTTTTCATGGCGTATCTTTATACTTTGCGTGTCATGAATGCGGAGTGGCATGTATTTGAGTTGCGTGTCACCAAGCAACATATGAATTCTACAAGGATTGCCGAAGACAACAAGAACCTTTGAATCCTTTCCGTCTACTTGAAGAACAACCTCTATCTTCCCGCAAACCTAATTAAAGGCAAGTATTCTAAGAAGATGGTACTGATCGCACCAATGAGGCTCGCCATAGAAACCTAGTAATTAAAGTAAGTATCTCCTCGGATAACAAAATTTATTCACTATAAAGACGGACGCTTCTTTCTGTCCATCGGGCACTGAGCCTTGGTTCCAAGAACTGGGAATGTAGCACACGACTCTCTTGAGCATGGCACACGAACTTTATTTACATACCGGCGTGTGAAGGTCTCTCCTGAGTCTATGACAACGGGCATCCGCCCGGCTCCTAATCTAATTAAAGACCAAGTACAACCGTAGTTTCGCCCTCTATTTTTTTTTTTTTGTTAGAAACCCGATGAAAGATGGGTGTATACTCACTTGAGATTGAGATGGAGGTAGTCACGCTCTTTCGGCTTTGTGCCAAAGCATTGTTGACCAAGATAGACCCATTCAAGACCATAAAGCAACATAGGGCTCCCAAAAGGGACAAGTGGTCATAATCGACCGTATCCTCACAAGAAGTGGGATACAATCTACCTTCTTTGTTTTTCAATTAAGAAAATTGGATCGTGGATGCATGCATTTCCCCATTCACGTTGTGTGTTACCAAAGCCAAACCCAAGATGTATACATACTTTTTTTTTTTTTTCTTTTTTTTTTTTTTTTCTTTTTTTTTTGATTTTTTTCTCTTTTTTTTTAAAACATGAAGAAGAAGAAGAAAAAGAAGAAGAAGAAGAAGAAAATATGTACATGTTATTGTGGATGTGACTCACATCTCTCCTCCTCTGAACGTCCGAAAGGCTTAAACGCCTTCTATGAGTCGAGGATAAGCTTCCCATCCAATTTTCTTATAAATTGGCAAACAGTCTTTTAGAGTCGATTCCCAAGATCGTATTGCTTTTGTTCATCCTTGAAGAGATTCCACAAATTAAGAGGTTCACGATGCACCAAACTACAAGAATGCGTATCAAGAGTCAATAAGATATCATCTAATGACTTCTTTACTCGATCCATTCTTAATGAAGAACATTTTATCTTCTCTGTTTTTGGAAACCATCCCCAAAGAACGACATCGCTTGTTCAATTCCATCGTCCACATATGTGACGGACTTGTAATCTTTTTGCTTTCTCCTTTTAGAATATGAACTTCTACCAAGACTGGCATGTATGAGTCAAATGAGATTGAAGACTCACCGCTAATCGGACATTTGCTTCGATTATCCAACGTACATCTTCGGTATACCTTTGTGCATTAACAATCTCAATCTTTCACATCTAGCTTTGTAAATTTTTGTTAGAACATTTTGAGGAAGAAGAAGGAAAATGTTTTCTCGGGTTTGAGAGAATGATATCCATTTTGAAGAAGAAGAAATCGAGTTATTTTGGGAAAAAAGAGAGCAAACCGACTTGAGAGTCACGAGATACCGTCATCCGCCATTTTACCGGGGAGCTAAAGAGCTACACAACAAAATAAAGCTACAAAATTAGAGTAAATTTTTCACATAACAAGGATCAGAAAGGGAAATGAATTCTACCTCAGCAGCTTGATTTTCTAGAAATGGTTTAAGTCTTTGTCCATTGACCTTAGACACATTACCATTTCTAGGATTCTCAATGTCTATGGCCCATAAGGATATACATGTTTGACAATAAAAGGACCAGTCCACCTAGATCTCAATTTTCCAGGGAATAGGTGAAGACGAGAATTATAAAGCAGAACTTTTTGACCAATTTCAAAAGATTTCCTCAAAATAGATTTATCATGAAAAGTTTTTGTTCTTTCTTTATAAATTTTTGAGTTTTCATATGCATCATTTCTCAATTCCTCAAGTTCATTTATTTGTAATTTACGTAACTTGCAAGCATCATCAAGATTTAAATTGAAAGCTTTAATGGCCCAAAATGCTTTATGCTCCAGTTCTATAGGCAAGTGACAAGGTTTTCTATAGACTAACCGATAGGAAGACATACCTAAAGATGTTTTAAAAGCGATGCACGGTAAAAAGTGCATCGTTCGGTCTTAAAGACTAATCTTTACGATTTGGGTTAACTGCTTTTTTCTAAAATTTGTTTAATTTTCCTATTTGCTAATTCTACTTGTCCACTTGTCTGAGGGTGATAAGGGGTAGCAACTTTATGGGTAATACCATATTTCTTCATTAAAGATTCAAATGGTTTATTACAAAAATGTGTTCCCCATCACTGATGATAGCTTAGGATTCCAAATCGACTTAAGACATTTTCTTTTAAAAATTTGAGAACAATTTTATGATTATTTTGTCGACATGGAATTGCCTCAATCCATTTTGAGACATAATCAACTGCAACCAGAATATACAAATATCCAAATGAGGATGGAAATTGACCCATGAAATCAATTCCCCAACAATAAAAAATTTCAATGACAAGGATAGGGTTCAGAGCATCATATTTCTTTTAGAAATGGACCCTAATTTTTGACAATTTTCGTAACTTTTGCAAAAAGGTATGGTTTGTCATTAAATAAAGTGGGCCAATAAAATTCACATTAATGCAAGATTTTCAAGAAGAAAAATGACCTCCACATGCTTCGAGTGACTAAATTTAATGACACTACCTACCTCATTGTCGGCACACATCTCCGAAAGATTTGATCAGGAGAATATTTGAACAAATATGGGTCATCCCAATAAAAATTTTTCACCTCGCTTAAAAACTTTCTTCCTGTCTTGATATGACCATTGAGGCGGCATCTTTCTTGTTACAAGAAAATTGACTATATTCGCAAAACCAAGGCATAGAATTGACATAAAATAAAAACTCAAAGGAAAAGAGTCATTGATAGGTGTCTTTATCAAAAGATGATTGTTGTAAGTCCAGACAAATGATCTGCGACAATATTTTCAACTTGCTCCTTTCTTATCTTTTATTGTGATGTTGAATTCTTGAAAACAAGATCCACCGTATCAACCTAGGTTTGGCATCCCGCTAGACATTAAATATCTAATAGCAACTTGATGATCAAGGAAAACAACAAGAAGAAGAACCAATTAAATGAGCTCGAAATTTGTCCAATGCAAAAATTACAGAAGTAGTTATTTTTATGTGGTGTAATTCATTTGTGCACTATTTAAAGTTCTACTTGCGTAACAAATCACATGAGGCTTACCTTCCTTTTCTTTGGCCTAAAACAAGCGCCAACAACAAAATCACTTGCATCACACACATTAATTCAAAAGGCAAAGACTTTCGGAGATTGCATGATAGGAGCCGATGATGTTAAAGACTAATTAATTTTTCAAAAGATTTTTGGCATTCTTGAGTCCAATCAAATAGTACATCTTTTGTCGAAGATTGCATAATGGTCTAGATATGATACTAAAGTCCTTAATGAATCTTCGATAAAATCTGCATGTCCTAAAAAGAACGAACTTCTCATTGTTTTTGGGGAAGGCAAATGAGCAATTAATTCAACTTTGGCCTTATCAACTTCAATTCCTTCAGAAGATATCACATGACCTAACACGATTCTTGAAGTAACCATATAATGACATTTTTCCCAATTTAAAACAAATCCTTTTTCTTTACATCTTTTAAGAACTTTATCCAAATTATCAAGACAATTTTCAAAAGAATTTCCAAAAACTGTCGGATCATCCATGAAAACCTCTAAATAATGCTTTCAATCATATCACTAAAAATACTTAGCATGCATCTTTGAAAAGTTGCTGGAGCATTACAAAGACCGAAAGGCATTCGTCTATATGCAAAAGTGCCAAAGGGCCACGTAAAAGTAGTCTTTTCTTGATCCTCTAATGCAATTGGTATTTGATTATACCCCGAATAACCATCAAGAAAACAATAGTATGGATGTCCTGCTACTCTTTCTAGAATTTGATCAAGAAATGGTAAGGAGAAATGATCTTTCCTAGTGGCTGCATTCAACTTTCTAAAATCAATACACATACGCCAACTAGATGAAACTCGTGTAGGTATTAACTCACCTTTTTCATTTTCAATCACTGTTATTCCGATTTCTTAGGCACAACTTGTGTAGGGCTTACCCAAATCCTATCGGAAATAGGGTAAATAATTCCAACATCAAGTAATTTAAGAACTTCACCTAACTACCTCTTTCATATGTGGATTTAATCTTCTTTGAGGTTGTTGTGATGTTTTAAGCATTATCCTCTAAATGTATTCTATGTGTACAAATTAATGGATTAATGCCTTTTATATCTGTTAATGTCCATCCAATTGCACTTTTATGCCTTTTAAGTACTTCTATCAACATACCTTCTTGTTCTTCAAGAAGATTGATGAAATTACTACTTTGAAAGCTTTGGTCTTCTCCCAAAAATGTGTACTTCAACCCGAATGTAATGGCTTTAGTTCCGATTAGGTGTGGTACTTCTTCATGAATATTATCATTCATGGGTTGTAACTCTTCAAATCTTGGCTTCCATCCTTTGTATTCCATTGCTTGTGTACAATCAAGCAAAGAGCATATTTCAGAAATATCACAATCTACTTGCATATCTGAATCAAATGAATGAATTAAACAAACTTCTAATGGGTCAGAAGAACTCCCTTTTAGAAGATGATCATCTACAATGGTCTCAATCCCGTCAGCTTCCTCATTTTCATCATTGACTTCATGTGGTTGCTTGCATAAGTTGAAAACATTAAGCTCAAGTGTCATGTTTCCAAATGTTAACTTCATCAATCCATTTCTACAATTTATCAAAGCATTGGATGTTGCTAAAAATGGATGACCTAAAATAATAGGAATTGACTTGGAACAATTAATCATAGGTTCAGTTTCCAAGACAATAAAATCCACAGGATAAATGAATTTATCAACTTGTACCAACACATCTTCCACTATTCCTTTTGGAATTTTAATTGATCTATCGCCAAGTAGAAGAGTTACGTAAGTTGGTTTTAACTCTCCTAGATTGAGTTGTTGATAAACGAATATGGAAGCAAATTAACACTAGCACCAAGATCAAGTAAAGCTTGTTCAATTATATGTTCTCCAATAATGCATGAAACCGTAGGACAACCAGGGTCTTTATGTTTCAAAACATTATTGCTTTGAATAATGGAACTTACCGCTTTCGGTCAAAAAGGCTTTCTTTTTCACATTTAATTTTCTTTTAACGGATGCATAAGTCTTTCAAAAATTTGGCATAAGAAGGAAAGTGTTTGATAGTATCTAACAATGGAATATTGACCTTCACTTGTTTAAGAATTTCAAAAATTTCAGTTTGGTGGTCCAATTTCTTTGGTTTGCTTAATGCTTGAGGAAATGGAAGTGGAGGAGGACGAGAGTTTGGTTTCATTTTGGCGGATGACATATCAACCTCTTCCTTATCTTGGGGAATTGATTCACCATCTTTCTCATGGTTGAAATTTCTTTTTCAACAACTTTCCCACTCCTAAGAGTTATCACGAAATGACTTGATTTATTTGTTAGTTTTCGAACTACCCTCATTTAGACTATATTGACCTTTGGGATTCGGTTGAGGTTGAGAAAGAAATTTTCCTTTCTCGTGAATGGTGAGTGCGAAGTAAGTTTGGAAAGAGTGTCTTTATATGTCAATCATGATTTGAGTGTTTTGTTTATTGATGGCCTCTTGCTTTTCTATGAATGCACTCAATGTTTCTTCAAGGTTTTCCTATATGGTGGGACATAAGGTGCATATCCTTGAGAATTTTGAGAATCTTGTTGCTCCCGAGGAGGCGGTGGTTGCATAAATTGTGCTTGATTATTATTCCTCCAACTGAAGTTCGGTGATTTCTCCATCCCGGATTGTAAGAATTTGAAAAAGAAGAGGTGAATGGCTTTTTAAAATTGTTCATTGCATTTACTTGCTCATGCACAACTTCTTTAAAAACAGGAATATTAGGACATTCATTTGTCGAGTGTCCTAATTCATCACAAATGCTACAAATTTCTTCATTTTGAACAGATTTGACTTCTTTTACTTTGCCTAATTCCATGGATTCAACCTTTCTAGCCAAACTAGCATACTTTGCATTTAGATCTTCTTCTTGACTAAGATGGTATTTTCCTTTTCCCGCATTTGCAAGGTTATATCTAATTGAATTTTCAAAGATTAGTACCATGCCAAGATTAAGAATTTTCACCAAATGGTTTAAATAATCTAAAGCTTCTTCTTCTTTATCAAGAAATTACCATTACACATCGTTTCCACAAATTGTTTAGTTTCGTGTGTTAAACCTTCATAAAAGAAGCTTATAGTCCGCCATTTTTCAAAACCATGATGTGGGCAAGAATTTAACAAATCTTTAAAACGTTCCCAACTTTGAAAATACGCTTCATTTGAATTTTGGGAAAAATTTTGGATTTGTCTTTTCAAAGCATTGGTTTTATGTGTTGGAAAAAATTTCTTTAAAAACTCACTTTGCATTTCTTGCCATGTACGCCAATTGATCTTGGTTTCAAAGCGTTAAGCCAAGTTTTTGCTTTATCTTTCAAAGAAAAAGGAAACAATTTAAGCTCGACAATCTCTTCACCGTTTTTGATCATTGAAAGCAATACAGACATTTCCTTCAAATTCTTTTAGATGTAAATATGGGCTTTCATTTTCTAAACCATGAAAATTAGGAAGTAAAGAAATCATACGGCTTAAATATAAAATTATTAGCGAAGTTTCAAGATAAAACATGATGGACTAGAATTTGAGGTGGTTACAAATATGCACGCATAACTCGCAATGGTTGATTTCTATCTTGTTCATCATGTATACTTTCATTTTCAATTTCGTTGTGTTTGATTATCATGTTCAATATGTGCACCTTCAAATTCAGTAATTTGTACAATTGATGTGTGTTTTGATTGAAATAAATCAATATATAAGTGACTTGATTAATTTTAACCAAACGCAATTTTAATTTGAATCACGATACCAGGTTAAGCGTAAATAAGTGACATAAAATAAAAATAATATGAAGTAAGAGAACCGCCGTTAAATATTAAGTAGGATGTGCTATAAACCAGGCACCCAAAAATAAAAATACGAAATAAAAATGCAAAAATAAAGTAGTTTATAAAAATATAGAAAATAAAGTCTTCAAAATAAAGTAAAAAGTAAATTTAAATATGAAAACCAGAGTGGCTAGCAATTATGCCCTGGTTGAAAGAGAAGATAAGAAGAAATATTATTTCATTAAGTTAGAAAGCCAGAAAAATAAATGACAATTTAAAAGTTAGATTGCAAAAAAAATAAATGACAAAATTTAAAAGTTAGATTGCAAAAATAAATGACAAAATTTAAATGTTAGATTGTTAGTAAAAAAAGCGTAAATAATAATAATAATAATAATAATAATAATAATAATAATAATAATAATAATAATAATAATAATAATAATAATAATAATAATAATAATAATAATAATAATAATAATAAGAAAATGTAAATAAAAAAAAAAAAAAAAATGAAAATAAAAAACGTAAATAAATGACAAAAATGTAAAAGTTAGTTAATAAGTTAGTAAGTAGTAAGTTAATTAGTAAGTTAGTTAGTAAATTAGAAATTGAAAAGTATGAGGAAGAATATACTTGTTGCTGAAGTTTTCTTCAGAGAAGGAACCTTAATATATTAGAACTTCAAATCAAGTTACAAATCTCCAAGCCAAAAACTTGATGGGATATAATTATATAGTTTCAAACCCAAGTCACGTTGTTTCAAGTAAGAAATTCGTCTGGAGTCGAGAGATCGATCTACAATTGATGAAGAGAAAATTATTTCAGAGGTACGGAGAATATTTGTCACAATACTAAAAATAATATAAGTTGTTCACAGTTGAAAAAGATTTGCTTGGGTTAGGAGATCCACTTTAATAAATTAAAAACAAGATTATTTCGTTTTATAACTCAATTGAAATCATGCATAATGAAGATTCCAATCTAAAGATTTAACATTCAAAGTTCAATCATGTAATCATATAATGGTTCCAATAACTATCTACCAATACTTGTAAATCGTCAAAAGCATCCATTGTCACCAATCCTATTGTTGCTACAATGGATCAAGATATTCATTATACTGAGAAGAGTTTCTAAATTAATTGGAAATAACATACAACTCATATAAAGATCACATAAAAATATATCATTTAAAGCACAAGAAAGAAATTAATCTAACCTTAACTTATTACCAAGAGCTTCACCTTTTCACCCAAGCAAGATGAAAATTTAGTTACTCATAGACAAGAAGAAAGAAAGAGAGAAGAAGAGAAAGATGAACATAACTTACTTAAGAACAATAGAAAATTACAACAAAGGAAGCAATTAACATACAAACATTAAAGTAAAATCTAGACTAACACTAAGCTAACACCCTCAAATGATCAGTCATTGCCTCTTTTTATAGAATTAGAAGAGTACAAATAGCCAAAAGAGATGATGGATGATGAGAACAAAATGATAAAAGAGATGAATGGTGGGTGGATTCTTGTCTCCGAAATGTTTCCCTTCTGAACTCATGGCATGCGTCATTTTTGAGTCAAGTGGTCTTCATGAAAGTTCTAGCACATTGTCTCAGCTTTCCATAGACACCAAGTTTAGCCAAATCCAATAACCACAGCCCAAGATATGGCCCAATTACTGCTCATGGGTTAGGCCCAACGTCAGCACCTCTGTTCTGACTTCTAAGCCCAATATCACCTTCAAGGAATCCGAACTAACTTTTGTGTTCTTCATGAAAGTTGTAGATATGGGTCTTAACCTTCCACTGTCAAAATTTCAGAATTATTGAACTCCAATAGCCCGAGATATAGCCTAATGAGTGCATAAAGGTCAAGTTGTCAGGTTCAAAACACTAGATTTTGCTTCAACTCCAATTTGAGTTATCCAAACATGTGTTTCTGGTCTTGAGGCCTTCATGAAAGTTGTAGAAATTTATCTTAGCTTAAAAACAAGACCAAAATCACATCCATCGGATATTTGTAACTCAAATTATAGCTAGTTTATTGAAAAAAGCCAAGTAAGAAGGTTATCAACGAATGAAATATATTCTTCCTTCATTTTTCTATCAGTGAATAGTTATTAGAGAATTATCTTAACTTTCCAACAAGACCAGAATCACATTAATCAGATAATTACAACTCAAGTTGTGGCCACTTTACTTAAGAATGCAATCACCCAAATTAATGATAATTCAAGCAATAATTTCTTCAATGATCCAATTAAGCTTAATTTCATAAAATGTGACAAAATCAACTTAATTAAGCCAAATTGAACTTTAAGAAGCCTAGTTAGAGGATTATAAAATGCATAAAATACATTGTTATCAGTATACAGTGGACGACACCAAGGGGCTGGGTTCGATGGTTATTTGGCTAGGATTTGTAATGTTGACAGGTTTGGAGCATCTATGTTGGTGTGGTTCTTTGGTGGTGGCTTTTGAGTGTGGTGGTTCTCTTTTTTCCAAATCACGGCGATAAGGGTGCGGCAAATGGTGATTGGAGTGATGTGTATGCGTATGTGTGGGTACGATGAATTTTTTTCTTCTTATTTTATGGTGGTGAGAGATGAGTTTGTGACATGAGAATGGTTCCAGTTTTTTGTTGTTTTGATTGAGAATTTTTTTATGTGGGTTGTAGGGGCTTAGTTCTGTTCTGTGTATTTGGATTGGTTTACGTGTGGTGGAGTTCAGGTAATTGGCATATGTTATTTTTGTGTTTATGAATGCAACTCAGTTTGTGGGTGAGTGTAGGAAAGATTAAAGTTGGAAAATATTTTTCGTACACAAAAAATATGTATAGCGTATTTACACTGTATGTTTATGTAAGAGAGATGTCAAATCAAATTGCATGTGACTGTAACTTTCTCGCGAGATACAAAATGAGTTTATGAGTGAGTTAAAAAAAATTAAAATATAAAAATTAGACGAATAATGATGTCGATTAAAGTATGTATGGGTTACAGGTGTGAGTTATACTTATTTGAATGATGCAATATGTTTAATTTATGTGAAATTACATCCATGAGCAACCAACTAAAGAAACAAAAATAGAGAGTTTATCTTTAGTCTAAAAGGCTTAATGAAGACTTCCCCTATTCACCAAGATGCTCCCTAGCTCACCCTTTTCTATGTATGTTTTTCTTCGTGTTCTTCGGTCCTTAAGAGAACCTACCCTCTCCTTTTGTAATGTTTGTTGTATTGTGCAAGAGTGTTGATATTTGTTTGCACATTTTTTTATATTAAAACATTATATCCTCTTTTTTAAGTGATGAAAAAAGAGGATGAAATACAATTTTTAATACTTATTTTATCTCTTTTTTTAAAAAGAAAATGTAAAAGTTTAATTTAAAGAAGAGATAAGCAAATATAATTTTTAATATAAAGTGTAGTGTGGTGAATTGTTTGTAAGTATGACGTGTGAGAGGCGTGAAAACAAAACTGTAAAAGTATATTGAATATGTAGCGTGGTGAATAGTTTGTAAGTGAGATGTGTAAAAACAAAACTGTAAAAGTATGTTGAATGTGCATCGTGTGCATGAGAGGCATATCTAAGATTTTTTATTATGAGGAGATAAGATAAATTTTTAATCATATAATTATATATAAATAATCAAAATTAAAATTTATATTATTACTTAAAAATATTATATATATTTTATATTTTAATATTAATTATTTATATAAAATTAAATTATCAAATTTATTATTTTTATCTCTTATAATAAATATTCTTATTATCGAGATACACTTTATATATGTATATATATTAATTTTAAGTTAATGACTTAAAATTTATGCAAGTTTCTTTTAAATCAATAATATAGATTTTTTTTTTTAAACATGTATTTAATTTGAATCAATTAAACATGTATTTAAAATTTATTACACTCTAGAAGTATGTTAGAGAGTGAGTGAGATTTTTTTTTCTAGTGAATAAAATTAATTTGAATGGAGCTAAGATGATACATATATTCTAATCCATCTTTTCTATTTTTTTTTTTTCAATTTAGGTGGGTAATGGATCAAAGAATATTGGATTAAAAATATAAGAATTAAACAAAGTAATATGAAATTTGGACTCCGATTTGAGATTAATTTTTAATTTTTATTATATTTTTAAAAAATTATATTGATCCGGACAAAATATAATATTTATACTATCACAATTCCACGTAACTTTCCCTTATTATAGTAGTAGGGTCAGAACTTGAAATCAATTAATAAGGAGACTAAAATTATAAAAGTCAAGAATTAAAATATTTTTAAAAAATTATAAATTTAAAAATTAAATATATAATACTTTTATCAAAGTTGAATACGCTCTTTCATATATCATAAAGAAACATCTAACTTTTTTTTCCATTCTGGAAAATTTTGACTGTTGTTACTCATCTTTTGTCAATTAAGTTGTTGATAGCAGGATAGAAGAAGATTCACCGACTCTGGTATTTTGAGTGGCTTTTCTCTTGAAAAATGATTCAAGAGTTGTAGGCTTTCCCATACTACAAAATTAAAAAATTAAAATTTAGTAATGGTATCAAATTAATAAATTTGTCTAACTTGTAGCAGTAATTAACAAATAAAACAATTAAAAATTGATTCCATAGAAACACCCAATAATATGTAATTTTGTAATACTTACCTTCAGTGTCCCCTTTTCAAAATAATGGGATTCCTTTTTTTATGTAATCTTCAGGATAACTGGACAAGTGATAAAGCAAAGCCTAAAAATTGAAAAAAATAAAACTGAGCAAGGAACAATCAAAGAAAAAATATATAAATTACACTTACTCTTAGGGTTTCTTGACTGAGAGTACTAAAAAAGAACAATCATTAAAAAGGTATAAATTACACTTACTCTTAGGGTTTCTTGACTTCTACTTTAATATTACATTGCTCATTCTTTTTTAGTTCACACTCCACTTTCACAAGCATCCTCTAAAAATTGAAAAATAAAAAAATAATAAAAACAAAAATACATAAAAAATTGAAGAAAATTAATATATGCAGAGCACACAAAATTACCTTTTATCTTCAAACTTAAGTGGCTTCTTATTCTATAATCCAAAGCTTCAAAGTTGAAGTTGGTTCCTTTCTTCACTTTTCGTCTTTTCCCAATTCCATCCAATTGTCTCCACTCTCCAACGAAACTGGAAGAAGAGTGAGTGCTTCACTTTTACGCTATTACTGCTTTGGGTTTGTTAAGACGTTTACGCTGCCTTGGCTTTGTGAAAAGTGAAAACGTGTAGGGGAAGCTTACGGATCGGACCGGACTATTAATTTATTAGACCGATTTTTTTATTGAACCTAGTCAAATTGGATTGACTTGGTGAACGCCGATTGAGTTTTGGTCAATTTTTTTTTTCTTTTACAAAAACTTAATAAAAATATAATTTTTAAAATTTTAAATACTACAATTGAAAGTATTTATCATAAAATACATTTTATTATTAAATTATATATTTTTATTAAATATTATTATCAGTTTTTTAATTTATATTATTATTTAATTAATAAATTATTATTATTACTTATTTATAAATATTTTTTATATAATATTTTTTAGTATTTTTAATATAATATTTTTTATATCAAATAAATTTTTATATAATATTTTTAAAAATATTTTTTTATTCCAATTTTTCAATTCGATAATTTAATCTACGATCAGATCATTGATCTAATCACCTAACTTTCTAATCCAATCAAATTTTGATCCGAATTATACAATTATATTTTTATCTTTTTTTATCTGTTTATCTTTTACTTTAACTTAACATACTTTTTTCTTTTTATAGGTTAGAGCATATTTTTAACTTAAGTTAAAAATAATTTGTGATAATTGAGTCAACTCACAAATAACTAAGTAGTTCAATAATTTTTTAAAATAATTTCTGTCACTCATTATATAAACTAATACAAAATAATAACAAGAACTATTTTTTTAACATATTAAAAATACTATATGTAAATTAAAAAAAATTATATAAAAACTAAGTAGACTACAGCAACTACTCGTCTCCGTGTATCCGTGCCTGCATATTAATAGTACACGACTATATACATTAATGTAACCGAACTTGAACTTTAATCGGTTGACATATGAAATCATTTGCGGAGGCTGCGAATCTAATAATTGTGTAACAAGTATTATTAGCAATGCACTTTTTTCTCAATTTATAGCTAAGTGATTAATACAATTAGAAATCTATAATAAAGTGCTTAACAATTTTTTTTTCTGAGTCTACACATACTAAAGATACTGAGTTAATATTTAATCAATTTTTCTATCCTATGCAAGGTTGCACAGTTTAAATCTTATTAATTGTCTACTTTCAATTAATTTTGATCAGTTAATTAATCATGATTCTTAAAAAAAACAATTATCTCTCTCCTATTTATTTTATAGATTCATCTCCCTATAATTTCTCTCTTCCCACCAAAAAAATTATAACGATTTGATTCCCACTTTTTTAAGTTTACGCGTGTCTCTCTTTGTTAACGTGTTTGCATCTTCAGTAGTGTCATGACTTTATCAAACATAAACAATATACAATTTTATACAAAAAAAAATATTACAAAATATTATTATTATTATTATTATTACTAAAAAATAGAAATGAATAAAATACCCAGTAGGATCGCAACTTTCTGATAGCTTGCTTCCTTGAATTTGTAGCATCTCAAACATTTTGGGTTGAAACCAACCCACTCAAAAGATAATATAAATCTACTGCTGTACAGTATAGTTAAAAAGGAAGAAATTATTTTTAGAGAAATTGAAAGGAACAACAATACCTTTTCGCCTATCTACTGATGTGCAGCGTATGTTTTCTACTATGATGAATTAAAAAACATTTTTCTAAAAAGAAAAAATTTCAAGAAGTCACAATGCCTTTTTTTCTGCTGTTGCAATGTAAGACTTGACAAATAGGAAAAAAGAACTTTCAAACTGTTGTTGGTGGAGAGTCTTTGAAAGAGAGAGGTGCGTAAGCTTAAAAAAATGAGAATCCAATCATTATTATTTTTTGGTGAGAAGAGAAAAATTACAGAGAGGTGAATCTATAAAATAAATAGGAGAGAAATAATTATTTTTTTTCAAAGAATGATGATTAATTAGTTAGTCAAAATTAATTGGAAGCGGATAATTAATAAGACTTAACGTGTGCTGCACAGGATAGAAAAATCGATATTTAATTTAGTGTTTATTTAAAAAGTGTTTACATCATCATTAATTTTACACATTTATTTAATTGAAAAGATATTAAAGACCAACATAAATTTCCTAATGTAAGTATGC
The DNA here is from genome assembly GCA_029884605.1 of Ormosia emarginata. Lineage (NCBI taxonomy): Eukaryota > Viridiplantae > Streptophyta > Magnoliopsida > Fabales > Fabaceae > Ormosia > Ormosia emarginata. The sequence goes on along the minus strand of JAQQTP010000076.1, from coordinate 29,914,173 downwards.
TACATCCATTGATGTACTTTTTGACGAACTTTGGATAAGTTGAACAGTGACTTACCACCCACGATGGTTAATTGTTCAATTGGTGAGAGGAATATTTGTTGGCAGTACAATGGAGTTAAACTTAATAGCTCCATTGTAGAAGCCACTGTCTAATAGTTCTATCCGCCAGAGTATTTATAGCTTTTCGTATCCAAAAACGTTTTCTGGAAGTAAATTATGTAATTGATAAGTTTTTTCAATTTCAATTCGTCATTAAACATAATTGTTTGCCTACCCTTCTCTTTCAGAGTTAAATCATTTTGTGTTTGCGTTTTCCCTTGCTATGATCTTATCGGCAGTTCATGTTCATCGACTGGATCGTCTTGTCTCAGGACTCCTTATTTTCACATATGCAAATTACAAAACCAATTTAGTTTCCATCCACACAGGGCATAAAGTGATGTAAGTACATTTTCTTGTACGACCAAAACATGAATACTAGGAAACCAAAATTCACAAATAGAGAAACAAATGAACATGAGAGTTAAGCTCAATAAATAGTTGCAGAAACACTAAATTAATCATGCTTAGGGTTTTTATAGAATAGAGAGATAAAAAGAGACGCTTCGCTGCGCAGTTCCTTTCCAGCAAGCAAAAAACCAAGAGAGAGTTTATTAACGCAAACAAGAGAACGCTGCACAGTTTGTTCCTTATCTTTGGGGTTTCATTTGCCACACCATGTACATGCCATGCCCTTCTTTGTCTTCTCTCTTCCTCTTCATTTTCCTGTCTCCAATTTCAATATTAACGACACCACTAACAACGTCGTTTCGTTGCAGCTTAATGTCGGCCAATGGAACAAACGGTGTCGTTTGTTTTCTGTCAACTCAGTTTCAGTGAGCCCAATTTGGGTGAACAGAAGTTCGGGCCCAGCTGATTAATAAACGCACGTTATTTTATCAATGGAAGGAACGGCGTCGTTTGTCCTGATGTGTTGTGGACCGAGTCGTTTTGACTGGGTTCAGCAGTCAGTACGGCAATTTGTTAATTTTCTTTTCTTTTTTTTAATCTTTCTCTTCTATGCTCTTGGTGTTGAGTTCACCAACAGTTAAATTAAAAAATAATAAAATAAAGAAGAAGAAAAGAAGCAGAAGAAGAGCACTGCACCACACACCGATCTCTCTGCCCCAAAAGTCAAAACGTGGGTAGAAAGAAAGAAATTTCGCGCTGATTATACGTCGGTGAAGGAGGTAGATTAATTATCTTTTGTTGTTGTTGTTGTTGTTGTTTAGATATTGCTATCGATACTCAAATTTACAGATCTTTGAAGATTTGGTGATTGGAATTTTAGGCATCGAGAGGAAGGGGTTAGGGCAAGGCGAGACTGAGAAGACAGGGATCAAAAATTAAAGGTTAGGGTTGGGGAATAAGTGAAGTGATTGAAATGCCGGAAGAGGAGTTGGTGGACATAAAGTTTAGGTTGTACGATGGCTCCGATATCGGGCCTTTCAGGTACTCCTCCGCCGCCACCGTTGATATGCTTAAGCAAAGGATTGTCTCCGATTGGCCCAAAGGTCAGTCTCTCTCACTTTCCCCTTAGCTGATTAGCTCCCATCAATATCAATTTTGTTCATCACATTAAAATGTTTACTGATTCGTTTAGTTTTGATGTTGATAACTCTATAAGTCTTTGATAGTCGCGATTTTAGGATTAGGAAGTTCCTAATAAATGTCAAGAGCTGCTAGTTTGGTTTAGAGACTTCAATTTACAACTGTGTTCACTATCCAGGTATGTTTGGAATTTCGTAGTTGTTGCGTTCACCATTTCCATCAAAGGTCACTTTGAACTCCTTTATGATGATTCCGACCAACATATTATCCCCTTTTTATGCTACTACTAGAAAGTGCTAAGTTCAGCATATGTGGCTATCATTGAAATCATGATTTTGATGATATCAACAAAACCATAGTTGTCTTGTGTCAACTAAAATCTGAATTGCATCATCCAAGCAAAGTGAAGCCTCATTTTAGGTTTTGGCTGCATTTTTAATAAAGGACAATGGATTGCACTGTTGCAATCATAGCGATGCATGAATAGGGCCAACAGCCCCCAACAGGGCAACCAGATCCAAATAAGGATGGGAGCACTGTAACCCACGCATGAATAGGGCCAAAAAGACTTGAACAAAGCCAAACAGGGGAATCTTGGCATAGACACAGCCAACTGTGGTAGAGGAGTGACTTAAACTGGCAATTAAGGCCATGGACTAGCCGGAAAAGTGGAAGCAAGGAAATCTGGATTGGTTGCCGGTGAAAGAGAGTTGGGATACACTACCATGAGTCGCCATGTGGGACTGGAGATAGGTGGCACATGGGGGCATGTGGCTGGGAGGTTTCATGTGAGTCCTGAAAGATCAGCACCATCCGATTTGAATGGTGGGGTCAATTTATTGATTGGAGGCCAGGAAGATGATGAACTAGATCTGGGATAAACAGCAGGGAGGAAAAGCACGCCAGAAAAGTGATCACAGCCACTAATATTAGCTGAAAAGCTGCGTGGAAGCCATAGGTAGGAGGGAAAACTAAGATTCTGGTGGTCGGAGTTGGTGCACAACCAACCAGAAGGAGATGGTCACTGGACAAAGATAACATGGGAGAGGAAGACAGAACAAAAGGCATTCCACATTTTTAGGAACTTGGCAATGGAAATTGTGATAGAATCAGGTCACGGAGGATGATATTACTCTGATACCATGTTGAAATTATAGGGAAAAGGAGGACAAGAGATAAATAATATATTTTACGGATAATGAAATGTGTGTATGTAATAAATACTAACACTCCTATTTATATTAATAATCTAGGTTAAGTATTGGAGTAGTATAACTAGTACAAGCCTAACCCAATAAGATTACTAACATAATAAGACTCCTATAACAATAAGAACCCTAATATTCTAATAAGTTACATCTTTGTCTTTGACCCCTTCCTAGAACAAATGGAATACGATTGTTTTTCCCCCTAATTTCGGTGTCAACCTTATCGTGGAACTATAAAATGATTGGGGGTGCTTAGATTTTTTTTTGGTACATAAAAGTTTAGAGTGAGGAGAGGCTCTCCACATTCCAAGGCCAGGGCAAACCATCAACCTAGGGATGCTTAAATTATAACATTCTGGAATTTAAAATGTTGTTGTTGTTATGCTTAAATGATTAGAAGAAATGAGAGCCAACTTGAAATTAGCCCAGAACATTCTGGAATCTTTTTTAATTTGCCAGTGGGCTTGTTATAATTGAAGGTCACTGACTAAATGAAAATTATTTTGAATATACTCATTATCAAGAAGCGTTACATCTGAAAGTTGTGTCCAAACACTTTGCAAGGAAAATTTTTCTCATAAACATAAAGGTCTTCACTTGTTCAACTCAAATTGCATTCTAGTGACATTTCTCAACTGAAGAGGAGATTAATCCTGATTATGATTCTAATTATGTTGGTATGGACATAATGACTATTATATATTATGGCCTTGTGGTGATTGTTAACTCTGTAACAGAATTGAAGCATTTACTGATTCAGTCAACTTGTTATGATGATTATTCATGTGGCTTATTTGGGTTCTTTTTAACAACTTATTAAGGATAGGGTATGGCACAGGTTCTCTCTTGTGTACTTTCATTTTATTTGTTTTACTTTTTCCCCTAATGTAGGTAAAACGGTCATGCCAAAGGCAGCAAATGAAGTGAAATTGATTAGTTCTGGTAAAATCTTGGAAAACAACAAGACTGTTGGTCAGTGTAAAGTACCATTTGGCGAGATTGCAGGGGGAGTTATAATAATGCATGTTGTTGTACAGCCATCTCTAGCAAAAACTAAAGCTGGTAAGTTCGCATGGGCTTCTTTCTATAAGGAATACATCACATTTTTTTAGTGACATTGAAATTTAGATTGTCAGCTTTTTTTATGGCTGACTGTTTTTTATTATATGGTATAAAAATTAACTGAAGCTCACGTCAGAACCAACTTCCATGTGTTGGCAGCTGGATCTGCATTTTGACATATTGGCTTGCTAATATCCAGTAGCAGAGTGATTTAAGAACCCCTTTGGAACATTTCAATCACTTGTTATTGAAATAGATGAGGTAGAACTGGCAGTGGCAGAAAACCAATCAGGGTCACTTGTTGATGAACTGAGTCAGCAGCAAGCTTTTTCCTGTAGAAAACAATTTTTTTTTTCCATTATTTTACATCAAATTATACGACCCCATTACTTTCAGTAATTGAATAAAAACATTTCATAGATGACATTGAAAGCCAAAAGTAATGTAGGGCTTGTAGCTGACAGGCTTTTGATGTCTTTTCTCAGACATCTCATCTAACTGGTTTTTTATACTGAGCACTGGTTTTAGGTTGCTCAGCAGTCAACACCCATTTAATGGAGAGAGATTCTTGTGTAGCCTACACAAGTTATGTAGACTACGCCAATAAGTAATTGACATATCATCATTTTAAAAATAAAATAGTTGTGTGGCACAAAGCTTTAGACAAATATTTAATATAAAATGATGGTGTATATGTTATTTTTTGGCTTAGTCTATACAAGTTATATAGGCTAAGTCTATACAAGAATCTCTCCATTTGTCACCTGTCTATTGTAAAATGGGTATGAACAATACTTCACTAGCTGGGCAATATTGTATTTTTGTCTGAAAGTGAGAATTTGATTTTCCCTTGTTTGGTTCAGGTGGTAAAGGAAACCGGGATGCTTCATTTTAGGTTCAAATTTCAAAACTTAAATTGCCAGTGATGTATGGCAATTGGCAAGCAACATATGAAAGAGGGAGATCTGATGTCCTTGAGTGTTATACTTCTTATCTTCCTTTTGTATGTATGGACACAAGGCCTCCATTTTATGCATAAATGGTTATCATATTGCTTCATAGGCTGCATTGTTTGTCATCCACAACCACCATACATTTCTTCTGAATAATGGTGGCAGTTTGTAGGTCGGCTTGTCAAGCCAAACAAATAGTATAGCTAACCATTATTGCATTCTATACATTTCGTTTTTTGGTTACATGATTACATCATATGGGGATGGTAGGACACTGCCACACTTGAAATTTAAACCCACGAGATGGGTGCTCCCATGCTGTAATTCAATTTTGTCTGGTAGAGGGTGATAAGGACATAATAATGGCTGAAAGAGATACTTAGGTTAGACTACAGGAGGAAAGTCATCCATCAAATAGATTAATATGGAGCATATTATGGGCTTTGAACACACTTTTTCTTTTTTGCACGAGTCCTACTGTACCTTCATTTCGAAGGTTGAAGAAATAATACAGTTTGATATTTGCATTTCTCTTTCCCTGAACAGAAAAGAAGATTGATGATTCACCTAAGAAGGTTGTCTGCTCTTGTTCCATATTGTGAAGACAGTTCGTTGAGTTGGAGATGCTTATATCCATAATTCATCAATCACTCGTAAACTATAGAAATCATCTGCTTGAACAAACCCTTCTGTTTTCAGCATTCCTGTGTAAAGTACGTATACGGGCAATTATATATTCATAGAAAAGTTTGTGTTGATGGTGACTTCCGAAGATGATGTCATTCTTTTATTACAAGGTCTAAAGGATTGATGACATTGTAACCATTGATTGCTACCATTGTGCAGACGTTCTCATTTTGCATTTCCAATGACGTGCGTGATATCATATGCCTCTGAGATTGCCTTTTTTTGTTTTTGGCCGAACCTCTGAGACTAAGCACTTATGCAGTGCTCGCATTCTTTATCTTGAAGATGGATAATCCACTGTCAACTGTTTTTTCTTATTGGTCTGGACTTACTTCAACTTGTTTAGTTACGGAAACGTCTATGATGCACCTAAAACTCTGTGGTGCATCAATGCACCATAAGCTTTTAGACATTGATATATTAATATTAAAAATGAATGATTGAGATAAAAAACCGGAAACCTTGATAAGAGGTAATGATGAAGATTTACAAAATGCAAAATTAGTTCTTCTAAACAGATTAATTTGTTTGGAGGAACTTTGCAAAAAAGTCCGTGGCTGTTGTTCATTGCCATCGAAAAGTCTGTCATTTTTTATACATCATCTCTCCAGCATGCAGTCCAATTCAATGGTGGACAATATAGAGACTTTGTGTCTCTGAAAATCACCAGGATTGGATTAATTTCTTTTTGGTTTCTTATAAAAAAAGCTTGTAAATTGTTGAGTTATTATTTTTTTAAAGTTCAATGAGTTTCTCATGAAGCCCAGCCCCTTTCCGGCGCCAGAAATGTTCACCACCGGCAGGAGGATACTGTTCATTAACGCTGGTGGGGTAAGTCCAGGGGTTTGGGGAAGGTGTAACACCTTTTTTTATACATGTTTGTCTTGTATAAGGTTATAGAGGTAATTTAATACTTATTTAATATATCTACAGAATTTGGTGATGATTTGAGTTAATTTAAACACTTTGACGCAACGTAGAACGTGTAAAATGAGTAATTTGACTCAGGAAAATAACATAAATGTTATATTAGAGGAAATAAATATGAAAAATTCATTTCTAGATTACAAATGTGTGAAAGAGGATATGATTAAATTTTGAGGGCAAACAGAGTCAGTTTGGTATTTTTAAGGATACTGAGTGAGTGTTTAAGTACCATATTGAGGTACAACAGATATGAAAATTTATGAAAATGGTAAAACAAGATTTTTTATAGATCTTACGATTTATTCTAAGGTTGTTGGAGGTTAGGAAACTTGATTTAGTTAAATTAAAGTGTTCTTAACAGATACGAAGTTTAGCGAAATGATCATTTTGCCCTTAATGTCATCTTTTAAAAGATGAGATTTTTCTCATCTTTCTCACCTCTCTTCTACATCTCCAGCAAAGGAAAAATGAAGAGAAAAACAGAGGAAAGAAAAGGAAAGAGGGAAAATAAGGAAGAAGTGAAAGAGGAAGAACCAAGATAAGAATGGAAGGTCGACCTTCAAGCTTGAGATAGGGGAAAAATCTTTCTACAACTCATTTCTCTTGTTTTTCTCATTTGTTTGAGTTTTGAAAGATTATGAAAAATGAGTTGGTTGATAAATTGGACTTTCTATGTTTGATTTTCATTTAAAGGATTGAAATTAGTTATTTTTTGTGTTGGTTTTAAACATGTGTATGCCTTGATTTATCATGAGGTTGAGTTAGGGTTTTGATTATCATAAATCGTGTTTAATGTTTTGGAAATTATATATGTGGTGTGATTGAAGTTTAGGGGTGTATAATAATTATGTTAAGAGTAGAAACTAGGGATGTAAGTGGATGGTTTGATTTAGATTTTGGAGAAAAATAAATCTGAACTAATCAAAATCAATTAGTTCAGTTTTCTTATTTTTTGATAGCCAAATCTAAATCAAACCAAACCAAACATCTATGGTTTGGTTTGGTTCTAGTGATCAGGTTGACCATTATTTTTTTTAACACAAAAATTAGTTAAACTATACATACAATACAGAAAAATGCACATAATTACTAGACATACTTGAAGTGAATTTGAAGTGATGTTGATACGGTGGAGCGCAGGACAATTAGACACCAGTATAGAAGAAAACATTATAGTCCTCTGTAACATCCCAAAATTTCCTATATCTTAAACAATAATTTTGATTAGCTAATGTAATTTTACTTGTTTAGTAATTTCAAATGCATCGTAAAATTATTTTGTTTATTCCGTCAGCATATTTGATCATTTTGAGTGATTTACTCCGTGTTAAGAAAATAAAAAATTTTGGGCCGGAAAAAACTTTACGTAATTTAATTTTTACCATTAGGTAATTATTTTACGTAATCTGATTTGATATTTGTGTGTTTTCTAATTTTTATGATTTTTGTGGATGATTATGAATTTTTTCTGTTTGTAGGCCCAGGAGGTGTATGTGGGCCCAGTGGGCCAATATATGTGGGCCTGGGTGGATCCTCAAGAAAGTAAAAATTTTTCTATACATAGAAAAATTTGTACTGTTTAGACGGAGACAAGGGATCTTACTAAACCTGAATCCTGAAACAGTTTTATAAAATTTTATTATACTGTGTTTATTTATTGAGCGATAAAAATACAGTAAATATATTCTTTCGTGGAGTTTTAGCAGATAAAAATAGAAATTATATTGCTTAAGTCAACATTGGTGGTTTGGATATCCACCATTGATTTAATTAACGATGGAGACTTGATCTTGATTTAATTAACGGTGGAGATTTGATCTTAAAAGTAAATAAGATCATTTATAACCATTAGATGGAGATTAAATCAAGGGTAGAGATTTAGTCATATAAAGTGGCTATGACCATTTATAACCATTGGATTTAGAATTAATCAAGGGTGGAGATTTGGTCTTGTAAAGTAACAAGGACCATTTATGACCATTGGATGTAAATTTAATCAATGGTGGAGAATTAGTCTTAAAAAGTAGCAAAGACTAATTATGACCTTTGGATTTAAAATTTGAAGGAGCATTCTTGACCATTAATTTTTTGGAGACACATCCAATGACTAGAATTTCAAGGAGAAAAATCTAATGGCCTAGATTAAGTCTTCTAAATCAAAAGTCTACCTAAATCCTAACCATTGATCTAATCAATGGCTTAAATGGCTTCAAATAATGGTTAGTAAAATTTGTCACATTTTAAAGAAGCAAGAGAAGGTGGGGGACGGTTTTGAAGACTACTTGAAGGAGGAGACATTTTTTAGTAGGCTTTTTAGGCCAAAGAAAAAAGTTTCATGCCATTATTATTGGTCTTAGTCAATGTTTCATCATAATTGATCATTATTGATCAATTAGCACTCAAAGAGAATGCATTGGAGGGGGGCTACGGTTTTGAGAGACTTTTGGATATAGGAAAAAGTTTGAAGACCATTATTAGTGGTCTTGGTCATTCTTGGCCATTATTGTTCATTTTCAAGAAGTAAAATTTTCTCTCCTTTCTCTTCTCCTCTAGATTTGGGCCAAGCACTCTAAGAACACCCTCCATCACTCAAAAAATTCATCCAACCTAGTTTCTTGAATCCTTACCTTACTCTAAACAACTTTCATGTTAAAGATTTCTTCAAAATCCAACATCTAGTACTTCAAATCCAAGCTTCAAGATTCTACCAAAAATGGTAAATTTCATATTTCTTCTTCTAATCTTCTAGTTTTGATTTTCTAAGCCATGATTGAACCATGGTTTACCTATTTCTACACTTGTTATTGATTTTAACATTTGTTTGTAATTTTTTTAGGAATTTTCCATGGAGATCCACGAAATTGGTGGAAGGAAAACTAAGTGTTTTCACTTCATCCTTTGTCTTAACCAAATCTAAGAAGCTTTTCTCTCATAAAAATAAAAATTCCATCTTTGTTCTTCAAGAGGAATTTCGGCCATAGCACCTAAAACCGCTCTCCAATCTCTTTTATTTTCATCCAACCATAGATCTTGAATCTACATGATATTCTAAGCAATTTTCATGTTGGAGATTTTCTCTAAATCATTCATCTTCATGAACTTTCTTCAAGATCAAAGTTATGGGGTATTTATGGTGAAGTGTAAGAAAATTTCATTTCTTCTTTTCTCTTTCATGATCTAAACCATGTTTGATTCATGGTTCCTCTTAATCAAGCTTAGTATACTAATTTTTATGTATTTTATTTTGTATTTGAGAAGCCCTTGATGGTGAAGGACTTGGAAAAAGAAGCAAAATAAAGAGCTTTTGAGGATCTTCAAGAAGTAAGAGGGAGATCCATCTCACCAACCAAGCATGGTGGTGAGAGATGATCTTATATTTGATGGATGTTGAATCCATGTGATGATTCATATCCATGGTCATGTAATAATTTATGTGTGTTTATGAGCTTTGATTTATTTGCCTATGCTTGATATGCTATGCATGATTTTATGGCTTTGATGGTATGCTTATATTATGCATGATGAGTGTATGACATGCTTATAGTATTTATGATGAAATATGTATGTGTATGCCATGATGTATTGATGGAAAAGAAATCAATTTTTAGCTCCAAAAGCCAAGGAAGAGCTACGGTTTTGATGCCCTTGATTAGGGTTCATGTTGAAAATTTTTCAAGAATAAGGAAATTGATTTGTTTAATGAAAATTATGAAGTGGAGAAAAATGAATTTTCTTGGTTCTAAAGGCTATGGGATTTTCGGTCAAGACACCTCAACATAGGTGTTTATAACTTAAGATTTTCATGAAAGATTAAAAATTGGATTGATTTGAAGAGTATGGAAAATAAACAAAGGATATGTTTTTCAAGAGAACAAGAACATGGTTTTGAAGGATTTTTATTGATTTATTTTGTGTAAAAAGATCCTAAGTGTTTTTCTAAACATGAGTTTTGAATGAAACGAGCAAACATTGATTTTAAGGATTTGCAACGAAAGTGAAAAAGAATTTGTAAAGAAAGTAAAAATGAATTTGAACAAATGAGTTTAGTTTTATAACCATTGGTATTTCGGTTTGAAAATAAAATTTTAATGGTTTTGTTTGTGTAAAACCATATCAATTTAGAAGGAAAAATATTTGATGGTTTCAATAGTCATGTCCACGTTTTAAAAGGTTTGTAATGCCTTGGTTTTATAAAATAAAGTAATTTTCAAAGTAAAAATACAATTTGGTTTAATACAAGGATTTTAGAAAGGGAATCAGAATATTTTATCAATTGAGAAAATTTTATAAACGAAAGACAAAGAGAGGTTGAAAATGTTTTAACTTCAATTTATTTTGAAGAGAATTGATTTTAAAATTGATTTAAGAAAAATGGAGAATATAATGGTGATTTGAGAATTTACTAACGATAACTTATTTTCAAGTTTTGAAAGACGTTAGGAAAATTTAAGATTTTGAAATATTGATTTACATCAATGGAAAAGTGATTTTGTGAATTATATTCAAAGAATTTCTTGAGTAAAGAATTGTGGAAAAAGATTTTCTTGAGTAAGAAAATATATTAAATGAAGATAAAGTTATATTATTTTGGGAAAAGTTGAAAAAGAATTTTTAAAGGTTAATAAATATTTTCTTACAGTAATGAAATTGTGGTGAAAAATTATTTACGATCTTAAAAACGTGATTTTTAAGTTACGTTGATATGAAAAAAAATATTTCTATGCGATTTTTAATATGTTGAAATATTTATACGCGATTTGAATTACGTTTAAATATTTTACGTTAATTTGAACTATTAAAAAAATCAATATATGATTTAAAAGTGATAGAATATTTTTACGTGAATGTGAAAATGACAGAAAAAATTATTATGCGATTTGGAAAGTGTTTTAAATATTTTTGATGGAAAATGATTGACGCGACTTAAAGTGATTTTTAAGTTAAGCGATTTTAAAACAAAATAAAAATTATGCGATTGAGAAACGTATTTTTAGCATTGAGCGATCGAAAAACGTTGAAAAATTTGTACGTGGTTTAAAAATCGCAAAAGAGTTGCAAAAAACGTGAATCAAATGTTACGAAGTTTTGTAAACGTAACAATAATGTTACTGTATTTGAAAATGTAATAAAACGTTTTGAAATTTTAAAAACGTAACAAAAGTGTTACGATATTTTGAAAATCTGTAAATAAATTGCAAAACGTAACGAGAATGTTGCGTAATTTTGTGAAAACAACGAGTTTTGCTTATTATTGGCACGTGGTGCATTTTAGATGCATTGGAAAAAAATTAAAAAAATAAAAAAATATATACATTGAGGATATGATTTAATTGAACAAACGAATTTGAAAAGAATGGCCTTTGTGGTTGACTTGCACCGATATATTTGTGCATTGTATAAACTATATCCGAGAAATTATGAGATATACCTGATTGGTATTGGGTGCATTATACATGCATTGGAATGGTCCGATGAGGACGGATATGACATGATTGCTTGCAGGAGAAACACACCTTTGAAATGGGTGCGATATGCGTAGTGTAAGTCACTTGTTGACCTCGGGGCATCGGGGTGCGGGTTGCTTACACGGGTTTGGTCGCGCTTCTTCCCGTAGGTTAGACCGATGCAACACACCGATGATCCCGATCGAGACACTATTCTTAATCAAGATCCGATAAAGACTGCCGTGTATGTGGGGATGTGCAAAATTGAAATAAGAATTAAAGCACGTGGTCTCGAGGCACGTGGTACCGAAACATCATTTCTCCGACCCGAGTTTTAGCTCCATGGAAGAAATCGAGTCTTGTGTACATGCATAATCTGAACACTTATATCTCGTATGATATATTAATTGAGGAATATTGGCTATGACAACCGTTGTTTTGAATACTTGGATTGATATATGATTGGATGATGATAGTTGATTAATATTGAATATATTATTGGAAGTTTGGTATGATATCCCCGTATGATATTCTTGTTTTGTGTTATCTCTGTACGCTGTTAGTATTGGCGTAGGTGATCTCACCTCTTTGTTATGTTGTTTTGCTGTGTCTGTACTGTTAAAATTAAATAATAGAAAGATCGAGTTGTCTTAGACATAACGGACGATGGATACTCTGAGATTGGTGATAACAATAAGGAGTGTACATTCAGGACTCGAAGGTGTGTAGTGTTGACAAAGAACAGATGTAGAACAGATGTCTGATGCAACAAGATGGATACACAACGTAGAAAGTATGTTAAGTTTTAACGTTAATTTGTACCGTAATCATGGGGTTTTTTAAAAATTTTATATTTCTATTTAAATTGTGAAATATTAATTGGTGTCAATATTGTATATTAATCAGTTGAAATATATTTTCAGTAATACTTATGAATTTCAGTAAGTTGATGTTTCAGTAAAGAAAGAAATTTTAAAACCCATCTTTTTATAACTTAAACCTTGTGTGAACTTCTTTACTATTTTGAGTCGGGAGTCAGACATGTGATACCCTAGGGAGGGTGTTACATCCTCAAGTTCAAATCAGCAAATCTGCCAAGAAAACAATTCAAAAAAGAAATCAGAAAAGCGAATAATGAAAAATAGGGATAGGGTGTGAAATTAAGCAACAAGTACACAAGCAATAGAGAGAAAGACAAAGATGAACAAGGAATTAGAATACTTTTATGAGGACAAAGAAAAATGAAGCAGAAACATACATGCGACAGTGTACCAATCTAATATTTTGCAAATGTGGAAGATCCAAAGATACTGAAGTCAATAGACTACATTTGTCAAGCTCCAAAACCTGCAGTAGCAGTGACATCATTTACTCATCCTAGATGTCTGTATTCAGAAATTCAGACACATCATTAATATTAGTATCTAGAACAAATTACATACCTCCAACATATAACTATGAGCTATTGCAGCCAATAAGGCGGACGTGATTCTCTCACAGCTATGAAGCTTTAAAACTATCAACATTGAAAGTCTAACAGACTTCAAAGAGAAAACAAGCAAGTTAGCAACCATTTCAAACAAAATCACATTCAATATATATATGCAAAAAGTGATTATAGATTCTGAAGCATACCTCTAAAGATATGTTTGGGCAGTATAATGCATCAAGAATACTAAGGTTAGCACAACTCAATGCTATTTCACGCAGAGTTTCATCACTAACACATGAACAATTAGACATGTCCAGAGACACTAGTTGAGGGCATGAAATTGCAGCCTCCTATAACCTTTAACAAAGTCATCATAACCATACATAGACAGTAATTCTAGATGCACAACAGAGCTCCATAGCCTAAAACTTCACCAAAATTCAACCCCATTGAGGCATTTACCCAAGTATGTCTGCTAACCAAAAAATGAGAAGCATTTACCCAAGTGAATAGTGAACAAGAATAAAAACTTAAGGTCTACTGAGTCTAAAATGTTTTAGTATATTTCAGTTTAGATGTCTTGGAATAAGGTTTATATTAAAACTTTGTCTCTCTTTCCACCGTAATATTACAGAAAAAAACTTGAAGAACTTCTTGTTGTAAGGCACAATCATCAATCAAGCAAAACCATATATTAAAACCCCATATAACACCAATCATTAATTTTTAAATAACATTATATTTAAAAAAAAATAACAAAGGAACAAAGGTTATATTATGTTGCACAAGTAACCTAAGCAGATAATAACAGAGGCCACTATTATTGTTAAAAAGCAACTAAGCAATCAAATCCAAGTAAGGACCAAGAAAATAACCTTTTGAAAATACATGGGTTTGGCCACTGAGTTGCTCCAGCACCTATAACATAGAAAAAGAGCAAATTTTGAATAAAAGGGTCCAAAAAAGAAAAATAACAAGTGGAAAATAAAAGGGTAAAATAAAAAAAGAGACCTTGGCAACTCTGGTGAGACGATTGCCACTCTCACCAATAGAGATGTTGAGGACGCACCTTGATTTCCCTCATGGGGTTCGACAATTTCTTCTCTGAAGCCTATTCAAACTTAAAGTGCATTTCAGTTCAGAACCCAACAAAAACTTAAGAGAGATTATCAAAAACAAAAAAAGTAAAAAAACAGAGGCGTACCATTGGAAATGGAGTCTAACTAAAGAGAAGTTGTAGACTTTGCAAACGGCGAGTGACAAGGGAGAGCTGCGAGGGGAACAGAGAGGGTTAGATTTAAGAAAAATTTGAAAGGAGTTAGGGCTGGATACGGTTGAGAAGTCTTTTTTTTATCAGATACGGTTTAGAAGTCTGAAGGTTGAGAAACTGTTTAGAAAAAAAAATGGTTTGGTTTGGTTCGGTTTACGGGTTTGAAACTCTGAACCCGTGAACTGAACCATTAAGTATACTCGAATCAAACTGAACCAAACTAATTGGTTCGGTTCGATTTGGTCGGGTTGGTCGGATTACCCGAACCAAATTATACCCCTAATAGAAACCCTTTTGAATGGTTGGGAGTGATGAATTTTGGTTGGTGTTGTTTTAAGGAGAAGCCGCGGTACTTCCCCATACAGAGTCATGGCCCCCAAGTCTTTGCGTCCCAGGAAATGGTTCCTGATAGTAGGGAGCCGCGACACACTATAAGTAGGAGCTGCGACCCTCTGTCAAAAACATGCAAAAATGCTTGTTTTGATGGATTTTGTTATGTAATGCATTATATGTTGTTATTAAATGATGTAATGAAACACAACATGGTTTGGTTAATGATATGATGTGGATGTAACATGAACTTTGTTTTATTTGATTGGGAAATTGATTTCTAATGTAATGTTATGTCAAATTGATATATTTAACCGATATGCATCATCGCTTATACTTTGTAAGAAATTACTGGTAACCATGATGATTAAGATGTTAAATGATGATAATGAGGTATTGAACCACGATATGGTGTGATGTTAAGAAGCACAATGATTTATGCATGATAATAAAGGATATTGATAAGTATGATATTGGGAAACAATATAAAAGAAAAGGTAAAGGTAGATGAGGTTGAATAAATCCCTCTTTACAAACATGTATGACAATGTATAAATGGAAAGTTTAATTATTATGGTAGTTGCTTCCCTATTATGCAAGGAAAAGTATGATTATGTAAAAAGTGAAAGAAAGAAATATTTTTAATACTCTTGCATGTTTTGTTTTCAAACTTGTTATTTGATGTTTCCATGTATTATAAACTTATAGCTTAGACAAAAGGGCTCCAAGTGGCAAAGTTATGAATGTTTGGTAGTGCAAGAAACAAAAGAGTGTCCTACCTACCCAGAAATAATACAAGGAACAAAAAGGTTTCTTAGAACAAAAAGGCTTCTTGAAAATATTCAAATAACATGTATTTTCTAAAACAAAATTGGTTTTGTAAAATCATAGCACACGTATTCCTTAGGGCATATCTTAGGCATACCATACATTACCATGCATTGCATAAAAGTAATAATTGTATGGACAATTGTCTTGTTTTTATTAAATGTGAATATTAAGGATAAAATCTAGTTAGAAAAGGTTGAAAATAGTATTTAAAGTGAGTTAAGTGTTGTTCCTAGTATGATGATAAAGGTTTAAGGTACATGTTGTTCAAATTGATTGTTATGTAATAAATAAGTTATTTTGTAATTGAATGAACTGTCTGCTTTGGGAAGGGAAAGAACTAAGATTTGATTTATGCCACATTTCTAAATGATTAAGTGTAATTTGTGTTTTACCTCAAAGCAACTGAATTTATCATGAAATCACGATTTAAATTTTATTACTGAGAATTATTAATTCTCACCCTAGTTCTTTTTTTACATTTTTCATGATAAATTCAGAGAAAGACCAAAGTAAGCTCAAGGCAAGGCGACGAAGATTCAGTTACGTTGTTAATGTAATTATTTGATTATGTAATTATACTAATAGTTCTGTAATTAAGTTTATATATGTAATTTGTGTAAGTTGTAATCTCAAACATATCATATAGATGTTTTGGTAAAGAATAAGTTTTCAGAGTTGTAAAATGTCTTGCTTTCTTACTTCTGTAAAGACTCTCTATATATATTTACTTATTGAATAGTTATTGAACAGGTCATAAATTGTGCTTAAGTTAGAAAATTGCATACTTAATTCTATTTACTTATTATACTTAGGGTATACTACATTATTTAGAATTAGGGTGTTACAAAAGGCAAAATGGCGATATCTAACCATGGACGTCACTTTAACGGCCTTGGTTGTTTTGGTGTTGCCGTAATCAACAACGAACTCCACCAGTTGGCCCTCTGACTGGGTCCGGTAGTCGTAGGATTGGATGGAAGTGTGACGCACAAATCTTCTTCGCTATCATCGGGAGCTATGAATCTGAAACTGTTCTGTCTGTTGAACTATTTTACTGTGCCCTTAGTTCTTCGAGTCTTAGCCATGGCTTCTGAAGTTCCGAAGAACTAAAAAGGAAAAAAGAAAAGAAGAGGAAGAAGAAAGTTTTGCAAAAACCTAAAAGTTTTTTTTTTGTTGCAAAGCTTATTATGATGAATTGGAGTGTGACGACGAGCATGGTGATTGTGATTCGTCCAGTCTCATGGAAGGAAGGAATGGACATAATTATTTTAGTCTTTTTTATACTAGTTTGCTTCCTTTCCTTGTGTTCAAGCAGTTTTCTGCATCTCCACCAGAGACCCCCAAATCACTTTTACGGAAGTCGCGGATGGAAATAGAGCCTTTGCTCCCATATTTCAGCACCAAAAAAGAGGCCTCAACCATTGCCAAAATGATGAGATCGTTCTTGCTGTAACCCCTTTCCTCTTAGCCATTCTGATAGTGGAAGTTTAGGGTTTAGGTAAGAAGAAGATGGACTAAAAAATAAATAATTATAATAAAACTAATATCCAAAAGACTAACTTGCAAAATCAAATAAAGTGAGGAGAAATCGACAAAGACCGGTGATTATGGGTTATAAAACAAGGGAAATGTTTTTTTTTTAATTTGTATACGCACATCGTATTTATAACATATGTTAATGTGGTAAAAATGTCAAATTATTTTGTATGTGACTATAGCATTCTCGCAGAATACAAAATAAGTTTATGAATGAGTTGAAAAAAATTAAACGTATAAAAGTTTGACGAATTACGGAACTGATAAAACAAGGTGTATCATGCACCAAAATCATAGCATCCTCCGTTTAGTTACTAGGCCCAGGATAAATCCCCAAGTTCAGATCATGATGGAAATGTGAACCATGAACAAGGTACAGTTACAAAGTTATAGTTAAAACCGAAACAAATATTATTACTGCTTGAGCTTAGGGCGCATGAGTGGATTAATTTAATATGCATGATTAAAAGAAAGGTTTTTCCTCTAATTTTTGTTAAACATTTTGGGAAAAAACAAAAACTTTTTTCCATATACAAAATAAAATAATTAAAAACTTTATTTTCAAATAAAATGTTGCAAAAAAATTTGAATAATCTATAACTTTAACTTTTGCTTATTGTACATGTGGAGAAACACGATGGTAAAAGTATGTTTCAATAAGATAGGAGTCAACTAGTAAGATCGAGGCTGTCTTTAAATACAGTTTCCCTCATATTTGTTGCACATATGTAAATAAGTAAATAAATAAACTAACTAATAGCCTGTGTATTGTATGAAATTTTTTTAAAATTTTAATTTTTGTTTAGAATATATTTTTTAGTATATTATACATATATAATATGTTATAACTTTAAATTACTAAAACTATTAATATTTTATTTTAAAATAATAAAAAGAAGAGATTTTTTAGATTAGTACTACGTATAAAAGTATTGTAAATAATTATAATTATATTATAATTTAGAATTAAATGAGATGATAATTGATTGATATCTAAAAAAACTTTAACATAATTGATTTAGGAATTGATTAAGCAAATAAAATGGGAATTGATTGACATTGAATTGGTTAGGGGGATATGAGAATGGGATCCAATTAATGAGATTAGAAAATAAGGAAAAAAAATAGAAAGCAACAATCTTAACCAATAAAGAAGGAAACATGGTAAATAGTTAAAAAGAATACTCAAAAATATTATTTTATTCTAAAAAATAAAAAAACATAATTAACAGAGAAAGATAATATTTAAAAATGTTGTCTTATTATTAAGAGAGAGTATTCATTATAATGGAATAGGTACTTGCTCAAATTAAAAAAAAAAATACTGACGTCAATGTATTATCCACTTGCATAGAAGTATCTAATGAGTGTGTCAGTATAAATTTATGCAATTGTGACGTTACTTATATAGTGCTTTTTTATTTTTTATAATATAAGGTAAGATGATGCTCTCGAATTCTTTCTAAGGACTTGGTTACTCGAGGGTTCTTTTTAATGCAAAACATTCAAGGTGCGACAGAATCATTCTCTCAATACACAATTGCCTTTTTCATACTTTTGACCACGGCATCAAAGTCACGTGTTCATTCTAAAATTATCAATGTCTTCAATTAAAATGGACTCAATTATATACTTCCTCGTACTTTATGAATTTAGATTTTTTAAAAAATTTTAGAGTGTGTTTTAAATATAAAAAAAAGAGAAATGATTTGGTTTATAAATAAAATTTAATTAAATTTTGGGTTTTAAATATTAAAAAATAAGAAATAAATTGATTTCTAAAATTTTATATATTTTATTTTTTTTGTTTTAAAATTTTTATCAAATTTAATAAGATTTGTTAAGATTTGATTTGAAATAAATATATTATTTTATCTTTAGTAACTACCTCTTATAAAGATTAAAATGTAAAATAATAAAATCAAATCAAACCAAATCTTATTTTAATGAATTCCAAACACAAAATTTAATTTCTTAATCAATTCAAATCTTATTTTTTTAAGAGTTTCAATACAAAATTTAATTTTTAAACCAAATTAAATTAAATCAAATTATTTTTTTATTTTTCTTCATTACAAACAAAACCTTAAAACTCTCATATAATATACATTTTTAAGAAAGTCAAATATTACACTTTTTTGTAATAACTTTGTGCTGGGTTTTTATATGCCTATAATTCGTGCAAATTCTATGAGAAACTTGAAGATTTTTTTTAAAAAATAAACTGAGTAAATAAAAAATTAAAGAAACTACATAATAAATTTATTATTAAAATAAAATTCTTAACCTAACGATATAGAGTCTTCTATAATGCTATGACATAAAAAGAAAAAATAAATTTATCATGAATTAAACCAAAACAACAATGTTATTTTTATATTTGAATTTTTACACTTGCTTTTTATACTTATTTTCTATGAAAAAAAAAGGGGAGAGAACAGGAAAATGTGTCTTTTTTTTTTTTTTTACTTAAACGTTTGACTATACTTTAGAATATTAAGATTAATTTCTAACTTATCAAGTGAAGATATTATAAGAGAACAAAAAAAAATTGTTAAAGAAACATTTTTTTTAAAACCAAAATAATGCCAATTAAAATTAAATTGGTGGTCTCTGGTAGACATTATATGACAAGTCACAGGCTTCTCGGGTCACACAGTATAGATAGATCAATGCTTTCATCTCTTCACTGACAAGTAATTTATTTAATTGAATTTAATTTTCAATGAGCTCAACATGAGAGAATGAAGGCGAAAAGAGCCGTAATTTGCAATAAAAAGTTGTGGAAAAGGTAATACTAAATGCTTGTACAGATCTACTGATGAATGTACACAAATGGGAAACGGCCAAAAGGAATATCATCGTGCCAAGGAAACAAAAATAGGCAAAGAGATAAGATAAAAGCAATTTTTTTATTTGATAAGATCTCAAACAACTTTATGCATTCCTCTAATCACATTTCAACTTTACGTGTCACCATGACGTGATTGTGAATATTCTAAAGAACAATTTCCCCATGAGCCGAGGTGCCGTATGGCTAATATTATTGTTTATCAT
The DNA here is from genome assembly GCA_029884605.1 of Ormosia emarginata. Taxonomy (NCBI): domain Eukaryota; kingdom Viridiplantae; phylum Streptophyta; class Magnoliopsida; order Fabales; family Fabaceae; genus Ormosia; species Ormosia emarginata. Next base: position 29,893,846 of record JAQQTP010000076.1, on the reverse strand, counting down.
TGAATCAGTAATGGAGGGTCAAATGCAGACCAAAGAGGAAACTGAGAGTGGATAAGGGAATGTATTGGCATACTTAAAGGAAATAGTGTGACCATTTTGCAAGGGCTTCCCATCATTAACGAGGCAGTCATTGTAGCGGAGGCGCTTGAAGATTTTTGGGTTGATAACGGTCGCAGAACTGAACTTGCCACAGTTAAGGTGAATGTGAGAGACTTTGCACCCATTAAGGCAATTATTCGTGATCTCAACTGTGTAGGTGGGAATGCCACTTGGGAGTGGGACTGTGGGACCTTGGTTTATTTCAATATCTGACTTGCTGCACTTGTCACCCAATATTCTTCTGTCCTTAGGATCCCCAATTCCACTGTCTGCATCAACGGAATAAACAAATTATAAAAATGATCTTATTAAAAAATATTAATGGCAAAAAAGATATTAAAATATAAATTTGATTTGATGTAAATCAATTTATCTAGAAATTAAATTTACTTAAGTTCAATTAATTTAAAGAATTTCAATTTGTAGAAATTTAAAAAACAAAAGAAGATATGAAAATTAATTTCATTTTTATTTTATAGATCTTTTAAAAAAAAATTCATTTCAAAATCAAATCAATTATTATTTATATAACTTCCAAAAAAAACTTTTTTATGAATCAAATTAAATCTCCAATTTTTGGTGATTAATTAATACTCAAAATAATTTTATTGTTCAAAAAATAGTGTAAAGCAAGTTCTAACAAAAAAAAACAAAAGATTATGCTTTAAAAGTTGCTCAGTAATATAGTATAACATCAATATTAAATATTCACATTAGAGTGTAGTGTGAAGAATGAACAACCCAACCACCTACACAAGCCCACACAGCGAAAAAGCACTACTATTGAGGTTATGTTTCAAAATGGAAACAAAGCAAAACTCAAAAGGCTAGAGCAAGGCGCTCGCTTTCTAATTTCTTTGTATTGGCAAAATTGGCTTTCCAGGAACTTTCGACTGGGGAAAAAATGCTGATTCACAAGACCAATTGTTGCATAGTTTAATTTAGACAAAAAAAAAAACTCTTAAGAAATACAAATAAACCAAAAACACATTTCTTCATTTAACTGGAAAAAAACAGGATCAATTTGAAAATGGAAGAGATAGCCATTAGCCCACCACACTAGGCACTCTTTGAAATCATTTCTCAAACATGGTGAATAAAGAAGAAAAAGTGTTGTAGCAAAAGGAAAAAGTAAATTGGACAAGCATATATAGTTATATACCACCACTACCACGATGGATCAGTTTCGATGTGGAGTAAACCGTGGTGGTCGCAGTGGCAGCCCCACCACTCAAATCTGCGACACAATTCATTGGACAAGAATTAATAATATTTATGTTAAAGAAAGCAACATTTATATATGCACAACATAGAGGTCCCCCATGTCGTAACAAACCAGACGACATAACAACAAAACAAATTTTTTTTTTTAAAAAAAAGAAAGCAAAATGACCTAACCACAACACAAAGAATCAGCATGGAATTAAAAGCATACAAAAAAATAAAGATAGAAGAATGGGTATGTGAATGAATGTGTGGTATTTACTAAGACAAAAACTTAGTTCAAGTTCTTATTTTTTTTTATTCACTTCTCAAATCAAATAATGACATGTAAATAAAAAAAAAATTCATTGATGGATTAAGTATGTATTATTGAATTAGAAAAAAAATCATATGTCATTATTTAATTTAAAAACTAGATACAAAAAAATATAAAGAACTTGAGTTAAGTTTTGTCTTATTTGTTAGCGCACCTGCAAGAAAAACAAGAACTCCTAGGAGGAAGAACAAGGATGAGGTTAACATCAAAGGTATTTCCATCGAACAACAACGTGCCGAACTCAACGAATGTGACTCAGAAACCTAAAATGTCGTGGAAGAAGCCAATAATCAATCAGATATTCCCTAAAAGGATTATTAAAGGTTCAATATTTCGAACCCAAAGCCAGATTTTTATTATATAATAATTTTATGGACCGAATTTCGGGTTATATTATTATGTAATAATTTTTTGGACCAAATTTTGGATTAGTGATTCAGAAATAATTTGGTTCACCATAATTAGATATCATATATTTATACACGCTATTAAAAAGTAAATTTATTTATTTATAAAGAGAAAATCTATTATATAATCCTTCATAAATATGGACATCAATTACATTACACATAAATAATAAATTCAATTATAAGAGATAACAATATCATAAATTTTTATCTTAATTAATAAGATTTAATTCTAATTTAACTACAATTCTTATCAATGAAGATGCTTCTATAAATACCTCACAAGATAATAAATATATAAATCTAATTTCAAATACTACTTATTTTATATAAGGTCTAACTTAAACGTTGAAGTGTCTTTTATGAGTATCTACTCATTCACACTACTATCGCAGTTACCGTGCATCAAAAGAAACCACTGCTGTCAACCTTGTTAAGATATTAATCTAAACATTGTTAAGAACAAATAGTAATAATATAGTATATTCATTCATATTTCAAGGTTTATTATATGATTTTGCTTACAAGTGTACAAATATAAAAATATTTTATTAAAAAATAAAATTTTTAATTTTTAATATATTAAATGCACCATTTTTTTTTATAAAACTTTTTTATTTTTATTACCTTAACCGTACATGTTAATAAAACCCTTATTATAAATATGGGTCACGGTGGCTAAAAATGGAAGGCGATATCAGTAACATTCTTTATTCCATGCATTTCTTTAACCATGCCAGATTTCACGAAAATGGGAGGGAGGAAGCAGGATTTTCCGGGAAAGTTGTGAGGGAACAGAAAAGAAAGACAAGCAAGTGAAACGGGGAGAAAAAGGAAAAATAGGAGGGGAATTTGAGTGGGTGGGAAGTAGCGGAGGAACAAGGACAAGGGTGCTGGAAAAGAAGCAACAAAAATGGCAGAAGAGAAATGACAAAATGGTAAAACTACATTTATTTATCACATACAAATACAATACAATACATATATCCTTTCCCTTACCCATGCAGTCGCGCATAATGTTAGAAATAGAAAAACAGACCTCAAGGAAAATTTCTAACTATACTGAGAGAAAGTGCACAGGACGAAGAGAATACTGTTAGGATTTACTCTGTTTCTGTAGGAAATGGAGTAAATACTGTAGAGATGGTGGGTCACTCTTGCAATGTTGGGGTGATTCTGGGCAATTAAATACAACAAAAACAGAAACCTCCAATAATTAAATTTGAATTAAGAAAATATAAAATTTTAATTATTTCCGACCCTTTTCTTTGGATAATAAAAACTGACGCTAAGGTTTTTTTTTTTGGAAATAATTAAATTTATCTTTTTATTTAATTTGATTTGATTTAAAAATTAAATTTTATATTTAAAACTTATTATAAAAAGTAAGATTTGAATTAATGTGTAAAATCATTTTCTTATGTTTTATTAAAATTAAAATTGATATGATTTGTCAGATTTGATTTTATTATTTTAAATTTATACACTTATGAAAAATAATTAGATGTAGTTAATAAAGATAAAATAATTTATATATGTTAAATCAAGTTAAAATCTATCAAATCTTATCAAATTCATCTCTATATAATAAATTTAAATATTTATTTTTTGTAAAATTTTCTAAGTGTACTCTCATTGTAAAGTGTTCACATATATTTCATCATATATGTCATTTTCACTCTCAAGAGAAATTCTTTACTTCTCTTACTTTTTTCTTCTATCTTTAATATCTTTAATTATTATTTCTTAAATATATCCTCAATCAAGAGAGATTTTAATTTTCTTAATTTTTTTTCTCAATCCAATCCCAAAATCCTTGAGAAGATATGACGTAGATAGTTACTATATTTTTTTTTTATCTCTTTTATTTTTTTATTACTTTAAAAGATTGTTAGCGTTTTTTTATGACTTAGCAATTTAAATAGTCTAAATTTGTAACATATTACATATGTATAACGTGTTAAAAATAAAATATCTAAAATATACTTTAAACACACCTTTTAACTGAAATATATATCTTAAACATACCTTATTTTTTTTAAAAAAAAAATCTCATACAATGCACGGAGTATTAACTAATTTGATAAAATTTTTAAATTAAAATAAATAAAATTCAAAAAATTTTAAAAATCAAATTATTTTTTTATCTTTTAACATTACAAACACCAAATTTTACTTACAAATCAAATAATACATTTTTTGACATTCCAAATTGCAAACACACTCTAACTCAAACATTCAACTAAAATAAGAAAAACTGATAAAAAAAATATCTATTAATTGATAATAATTTTTCTGTTACATTTTTATTTTTTGAGTTATTAGCATTTAATTAAGAAGTTCGGAGTTGTTTGTTATAGATAGACTCGATATGGAATTAAGCATGGATAGATCCAACGCATATGGGATAGTAACTTACCAATAAAAATGGTAACTTTGGGTGAGATATTCTTTTAGGAAAATGTTCTGTGTATAATTAAATACGTCTATTATTTTTTGTATTATATGTCAAATTAATTCAAAATATTAAATCATCACATATGTGATTATAATATTATTGTGACATACATAATAATTTTATAAATAAATTAAATAAATTAGATATATTTTAATTAAATGAATAACGAAATTGACTCTTCTATCCATAAAATTTCAATATCATTATTGGTTAATGATTAGGGACAGTGAATTTCCTCCATGATTCTCGGCTTCGAAAAAGAAAAAAAAAGAATTTTTAATAATAAAATAAATATTAAAAAATATCTAAAAAATATATTACTAACATTTTTTTTAATATGGTGGGTGGGCTTATCTCAAAAGCTTTTCCATGGTTCAAAAGAGGTTGTTGTTGGATAATGATAATTAGGTAACTTATTCACTTAATCTTATAAATTAGATTATTCTCTTATAAAAGTGAGATATTTGCTTATTGTAATATCTTTTTCTTTGATAATATTTTTTTTTTTCACAATATTCTTTTTCTCCTTATACAAATCAAATTTAATTAATTAATTTTAAATTTACTTAATCAATTTCCTAATTGTTTACTTAATCAATCTCTTCTTTCATTCTTTTTTATTTTTGAAAAAATTACTAATTACTATATTATGCTAAAAATTAAGTCTATGCACATAAAAAATTTAAATGAAAAAATTAAAAGACATTAAAAATTATATAAAAAAACCGTCCATTCTGCGGACTACTTATTAGTTAAGATTCTTTATAGACTTCAATGTAAAATCGTACAGGTTATTTTTAAAAAAAGTAAAATTAATATGTTATCTAATAATACGTATGAGAAAGATTTGTAAAAAGAAAACCTATCCAAAAATCATTTTCTTAAACAAAAAGCGAAACACAGAAAATGGACCCCACCCACGAAATAAAATTGAGCTCAATCAACATCATATATATCTTTATTTTTGTTGCAAATACCAATATCTATTTATATAACAATAATATTATTCTTACATCTATTTTTTTTGAGTTCTACACCTCATTTTCTTACACTTTTATTCTATTCCTCTCTTTTATATTTTTTTAAAAAATAAAATTTTATTTTACTTTTCTCTTAGCTCTTCCTTTTTTCATAAGAAGAAGGCGTATAATATAACAAAGGTGTTTAATATAAAGTGCGAGTTTAACAATTTTGATTTATATAATAATTAATCTATGAACTATAAAGCGAGAATATGACAGGGAGATGCTACGATAAGACAGATACAAACATGTATGAGATTATGTGTAATGAACTCTCTTGTTTAGTTGAGTAGAAAAGTTAGAGAAAAGAAAATGTAATTTCATAAAATGACATAAATATTCTTATTGTACATGTGAAGAATAAATTAATTTTTATTTTCATTTCTTTGCACACTTTTTTTAAATTATATAAATAAATAAATCTTACAATATTAATTTTAAAAAATAAGTTATTGACACTTAATTATAAAATAGAATTCTAGATTATTTATTCCTTTTTTTAATGAATTAGAAACAGAAACCAAAAATAAAATTCCAAAACCTAATTTTTAAATATTGCTTAATACTAACGCATGTCCAAAGTAGGAAAAACATTCATATTCGTAAGTTTAGCTTAAAAAACTAAAGCATTGTGGAATTGTTTAAAAAAGTAATAATAATAACACCTGATTTTTCATATATTTTAAGACATAATGCACAGAAGAAATTTAATAAGTGAAAAAAATACTTATTATGCTATATATATTAAAACAACTTAATATATTAAATAAACCTAAATTGATTTAAAAAAGAATCTCCTACCTAATGGTCTACCTAAAAGTTGACATACCATTATCTACCTTCAAAGAAAGCAAATACTTAAAATTAACATAACCATGTAAGATAAATTTCGGAGACATTAATGAGAAGCTCAAATTGTTTATTCACATTACAGCCATTTTGGTATAACTGTGTAAGACACCAGAAAGCCACATGTTTTTAGTAATTTACGTTCGTGCTACACCTAATGCTGCAAGCAAATTCTTTTAGGGTTAGCACAATTTTATAAAGAATAATTTTAAATCTTTCTAATAATTCTCATACTTTCTAAATACAAAAAATATTAAATATTTTTTATATGTCAAGACATTAAATATATTTATTTTTTGACTTAATATTTTTCTATTAAATATTAAAAGAATTATTAAAATAATATTTGAAGAAGATATAACAACATTCGTTTAAAAAAAAACAATTTTGCAGAACTAAAAGATAAAATTGATTAAAGACCATGTCGATGAACATTGTTCAATTAGTCAACAAGTTGTTCCCCTCTACTGGACCAGAAAATTTAAATATCAATAAAAAGCCAGCCAAAAAGCTATACACGACAAATTTTCTCATCCTACATCTCAAGTTAGGAACTTCCTATGAGGTCAATCCAGCCTACAAAAAAAATATAGGTTCCCGATACCCAGTAGATGCACCAATCAGAAGCCCCACAGAATATGCAGTAACAAGGCTTTCACCGTTCTAGTTTGCCACTATTAGACTTCCTTTCAAGCCTCCTTACCTTGTCAAGCAGCTCTTGGATGGTATTTGATGCATCCTACAGGAGAAACACAAATCTCGTGAGCCACAAAAAAATAAATAAATAAAAATATATTTTAAAAAAAGATGGCACTTTTCCTTTTTCCTTTTTTATTTTCTTTTTAGAGGAAAGAAGAGGGCATTGGGCAACGGGGAAGGACCTGAAGCTTCTTTCTCAAATTTTTCTCCTCAACATCACGCCGATCCCTCTCTTCAGAGAATACATCAATTAGAGTTTCCTGTTCCTTGTTTAAATCTTCAATCTTTTTTTCCGCAGCATGGAGCTGATAAAGAGAAGAGAAGAAATTAAAAAAAAAAAACATGCAATTAAGTTTAAAAAAGGACAGAGCAATTTTAGAAGTTAGACAAATTCATCAAGTACCACCATATTCAATGTCCTCAAATTTGATTTTAATTGAATTTACAACATCTCTCTTATTTCTTATTCATTTCAACCATGATTTACATATCAAATTTGCATATGATATACTCATAGTGGCAGAGTTGAGAGAGTGAATAAATAGTAAACTACATGTATGAAAAGAAGCTTTGGAGTCACAATGATTTCCGATCAAGTTCAAGTAAAACAGAGTATATTGAAAGCATCTTTTACAACATGCTCTAGCACAGACTTAAAGGCGAAAATAGGGATCATACCAAACCATAAGTAGCATGGTTTAGTTATTTTAGATCTATCATATAAAGTGACCAAGAGATTGAGGGAGATGTAGATCTAGGATTCAAGCAAGATAGATGCAATGAAGAAATGTTTTAGGCATTGTTTGTGATCGGAAAATGCCTCTCAAAGCTCAAATGAAAATTTTACCGAACAGCTTTAAAAGACAAGTAATGTTTTATGGTACTGAATGTTGGCCAATAAAGTGCGAGCAAGATCATAAGCTAATATGGAAATGAGAATGTTGCGCTGGATTTGTGGACAAACAAGAAAATATTAAGAATGAATATATTAGAGAGAAACTGAGTAGCAACTATTGACAAAAAGATGACACAATTTCACCTAAAATGGTTTGACCAAGTAAGAAAACCAATTGAGGCCCCAGTAAGGAGTTCATTAGATGTAGGATGGCCCGATAAACAAAGAATAAGACCTAGGTAAACTCAGAAACTATTTAAAAAAACCTTGATCAAAATGGCATTTCCAAAAACTTGATTATTGACGGAACACAAAATATTATAAGTAATTAAAAAGAACACAATCTTCATATATTGTTATAAACAAAAAGACCCATCATCAAACCAAGCTCTTCTGTTTTCCAGCACAAATGTCTAAAAGATAAATGGTCATTGGCCCAAACCTGAGTTTCGAGATATTTACACCTGTCTTTCTCATACTGCAGAGCCTGCATTGCTTCCCCTAAAATTTCTTCCTCCTTCCTCTCTAACCTATAACCCAGAAACATGAGGAGGATAAAGGGTCAATGAGTTAAGTCCAATATAGAAACCAATATATACAGTGCGAAGAAGGAAAATAAATTTCTAAAATAGCAATATACCTTTTCTTCAACTCACGATTCTCTTCTTTCAGCTGCTGAAAAGTAAGTAGATTAGAGTCAGATGGTACTTGTTCACCATCATCAACATCTTGTCCCTGCAGTTCAACCACTGTTAGGAGCCATTTTCATATTAAACCTAAACAAGAAAAGAATCTCAAGATCATGCATCTTAGGCTCTAAGCCATCTTGGCCAGAGTCATGATGAAGCAGTTTTTTTAATCAGTTCCAACCAAATTCATGTTGAGATGTCCATATTGTAAACAAATTCAATCAATTAAAATCATCAATGCCTTGGATTACACATTATGATTGATGACATCCTCAGAAGAAAAGATTTCAGAAAAATCACCCAACATCTAATAGAATCACAACAGCTATAGGCCAAATCTATTTTTGTTTAAATCTCCTATTGGCGTTAGTTATAACCTGGTTGTACAACTTATTTAGACTGCAAATCACACACCTGCAATATGTTGCCCCATGGTAGCCTGAGTCAGGGTGCCTCGTGTGTATCCTAAGGGACACAATATTAAAACTTGTAATCATCTATTCTCAATGCAATGTTCATCAATGGTTAAAGACCATTGCTTTGATCTGACACCCATGACCTCCCCTGCCCCTCAAAAACAAGACCTAAGCTCTGCCTGTTTGGATGTTTACAAATTTCTCATTTTTCTATTATATTCATCTTCTTGGTCAAACTCTTTCTTAATTCCTTTCTCCTGATAAAATGCTGCACATTTATTGTAAAGTAATAGATTTCTAAATCCACCATTTCCAAACCTCACATATCATCAGCACTTGCTCAAGTTGTAATAGATTTCCAAATCCACCATTTGCAAACCTCACATATCATCAGCGCGCATTCAAGTTGCAATACATGTATAGTAGCAGACAAAAGAGAAAGAGGACAGAGAAATAAAGAGAGATGATATGCATGACCTTTAGCTTGGATCCTCGTGTGGAACGCAAGGCTTTTCCACTTGATGTAGTATCTTGAAAACAACCATTCTCATTTTCAAATGACTTTTCAGCATGAGAAGTCTTTTGATTACTGCCCTTCGCTTTTTTCTTAGGCAAGGCAATATTAATTTGATCAATGACATCCTCAGCAGATGATGATTGTTCAGATGAACTTTGTATCCTACTTTTAGGAGAGGCTGACAAGCGACCATTCGTGTATGCACTATATCTTTCTGATTCTTTTCGTATCCGTTTTTTATTGGATTGTGAATACAGTTTGTCTGATGTCAACGGTGTTCCCTTATCCTTTGTGGCAGAATTTTTCCTTTTTGATTGAGATGATTCAGGAACATAATCGGGAGATGTCTCTACAGAACAAAATACATTTGCACAAAATCACAAGGTCATCATCCAGAATAAGATTCCACTCACCATATGTATCAAACTAAAACAAAGCAAGGCCTCATATCAAACCTCTATCAGTAGAGTCGTAGATTGGTTTTTTCTTTCGATTGGAAGCATAACCAATTCTATCACAGTTGGAGGACCTAAAAGTACAAAATAACAAATTAGTAAAAAAAAAATTCATAATTTATACAAGCAATTGTCACAAATAATCCAACAGAAAATCAAGAATCACCAATAATTCTTCTGCATTTGTATCAGTCGTGACTCCAGTCTTGATAAAACTAATGTACGCTCAAAGCCCTGCTTATCATGAGCAGGTTCAACAAAGTTGGCTTCCAACACACCTGCAAATAGAAATGAACCTTATCATAAATGAGCATAGTCAACTTGGTCAGAGGAACTCAAAAGAACATGGAAAAAGCATCACCTATGACCCCGCGCCCACCACTTCCTGCTGGATTCCAAATCCTCCAGAATGGCTGACAATCATGAAAATCACCTGTAAGAATAAATTCTAATGACAATGTTTGGACCTCTACAAACATACAGAACACAGCAACTCCCCAAGTCCAAGAACCCACCAAAGAGAGCAGTTCATATTGGTTGCTTTATCATAAAACAGCTTCTGAAATTTATCCCCCCACAAAAAAAGAAAAAGAACGTTTTCAAGTAGTTCAAAGGAAGCCTTGATGAATTGAACAAAAAAGGATATCTACAGTTTTTTATTTGATTTGCAAATCGCAACCAAACAAATGAATGTTCATTTAATTCAAAAGAAACCCCTCATAACAAGACCACATAATGTTTCAGATTTGAAAACAGACACAGCAAATCATTTTCAGAACAGAACCCAACAGACACCCCAGATTAATTAACCTTAACAACAACACAGGAGATAAAGTGCAAAGTTTCTCATCGTTTACAAGTAAAATAAAGGGAAAAAAGGATGACATTAAGCAGACAATACAAATTATTAAAATTCTATTAACATTGGTTCTTAGCCAATAAGCATTAACAGTAAAATTTTGTGAGCACATAAAATTTAGATGTTAATTTCAAATTACCAATTGTAGATTAAAATCAACATAAACACAAGTCAACAACGGAGAAAGTATGCTTTATTGTCTCAAAAGCACTTGGACCACACAAAGTTTAAAGGGAAAAAGGGGGAGGATGAGCTTCTACACATACAATATGACATAACCACCTAACAAATGACGATAAACATCCTTTGTAAACCATAACAAACCCTACCTTAATAAGTCGATTCTTATGATAAACATTGAACCCTGAAACATCAATATGATGAACTGCATCCTTGACAAATCCAATAGTAACAACAGCAACCATCTGTCACAAGATCTAGATGAAATCACGCTGATACACAAGTTAGGAAGATTAAACTTAAAATTTAATAGACATATTACATTTGAATCCTTTGGAATCCCATCTGCCACAGATTGTGGCTTGTATGTCACCTCCTGAGACATCATCATATCATTCACTATATTGTGATGCACAATATCATTTCCACGAAGAATAATTCGAAAGCCTGGAGGAAGCCTCAGATATAAAATTGAGGCATAACTCTGGATAGACAAGAATAATAATGAGAAACATGATAGTACAAACACACACACACACACACACACACACACACACAAGCCAGATAGATGTCTATACAACAACAACAACAACAACCAAGCCTTTTCCCACTAGGTGGGGACCAGATAGATGTCTATATTAAACATAAAATTGAACTAAAATCATATTGCTTAATATTTCAATAAGTTATCTCTTAAGAGTCTCTGTCTAATTAATTCGTTATTTTCAGGGTTTCAACTATGAAAAGTTTTAGTTAAACATATACAGCAGACCATGGATGCAGGAAACATCTTAATATGTTTTTCTAAAACAAATATTAGTAATAATAATAATCATCTTGACTTACCCTTAGTGAATGTCGGTAAGTTAGGAAGTGTCTAGAGTTGGGAAACTCTTTAGCCATCTGTATGTTTTTCTCATCTCGATTTACACCTCTGATTTGAATATCCTGACACAAACCATATGCATATCAAAATTGTATAAAGCTTGTTTCAAAATAAATGGATAATTTTTTTCTTTTGTGGGGGAGGGGGAGACAATGTGTTTCAGTTATCGGACATACATGTGGATCTGCATCAAAATCAAGTTCCAGTTGACCTTGGTCATCCTCCCAAAGATTGAATATAATTACTCGTGTACCATGATCTTTCATCAAATTGAACTGAATTGAGAAGAGTAAGACAACAAAGTTTAACATATACACATATATAACCTGATAATTTACTTGTGAAATTAGGTGATAAGCACCCATATGAGGAAAAGTCAGAAAAGAAAAAGATATGAGATTAATTTCCCCCTAATATAACAGGTGATTACCTGACGAAGAAGATCAGCTTCATTGTAAAATGGTGACCATTGAACTATTGTTTCAGCATTTTTATTCCAATCATCAGTAGAAGTTCGCATCATCCTATTCCATTCCCGTCCTCCTCTTTCATAGTCCAGCTTTCATTTCAGTAGACACAACAACAGTTAGATACTTAGATGCATACTAGAGAACATAAATTCAATTAATAAAATTCACTAGCAAACACCCCCACATCCCTCACTGCCTCTCGCTGATATAATTCATCCAATCTACAACCATCCCCACCCCATCCTATGCTTTGAAACCAAAGAATCCGTTTTTTGTCAAAACATATGAATCTCATAACTGAAAATGAGATAATACTGAAAATGAGATAATTAATTGCAAGCACAGTTGCTACAGTGACCAAGATAAACTCAAAGTTTTAGAAGTACCATATATCAAGACTATGGGAATTCGACTATAAACTCAAAGTTTTAGAAGTACCATATATCAAGACTATGGGAATTCGACTATCTTCAGGTAAAGAAATTAGACTATCCCATTATTCCAATAATAGTATAAACTATCACTAAATAATAATAATAATAATAATAATACCCTAACCTTGTGTTTGAATGTTTTTTCATTAATGGAACGGAATAGAATAGATGGAAATGGACTGAAAAGGAAAGGAAAGGAATAGAACATAATTACCATTCTCTTTGTTTAGAAGATTAATAACGGAACGGAACAGAACTTCATTAACCTTGTTTGGAAGTTATATAATAAAGGAACGGAATGGAGCAATTATAATTTTTAACTTCCCAAATAGCCCTTGAACTTCATTCAGATTGATAAAAGTACTATCTGCAGTTACCTTGGGAGCACACCACTTTATATGGCTGCTAGTGGTGGTTCTTTGGACTGTGTCCGGATGTTGCTAAATTGCCAGTATATAGATGCTAAATTGCCAAATAAGCGTATGTTGCGGTTGGGCAAGAAATTCCAAATTTATCAATCTTTACAATTTCTTCTGCTTCAATAAAAAATTCTATTATACAAAAGTTATTCCTTCCTAACCCAGCAAGACAAAACGCAAGTTTCCACCCTTTTTTTGATCAACTACACCATTTAAATAATATGCATATGTCTATTCTTAACCAATCAGAACATCACTACCATTTAAATTCCTACTCAGAGCCACCTACAATTGAAACATCATAACATTACTTATTTTATTTGAGGGTGAGACGACATGAAGTGGCCTTCGTCCAAGAGATGGGCAGCTTGGTGCTCGTGACAAAAGAGAGAGAGAGGAAGAAATTGGGCATAAAAACGAAAGAGAGAAGAAAGGGATAAAAATGTGAAGTATTTATTTTTAACTCAAATTTTTTTTACTTCCCCCCATTCCCCACAATTTTGGGGGCAACAAAAATTGAACATTTAAGGGGAAGAGAGGAGGAATGATTCCCCGAATATTCCGTTTCATTCCTATGCATTTTAAAACTCCCAAACACAGAAAATTATTTCTGTTCCCCTCATTCTCTTTCCCTTCCCCCTATTACCTGTCATCCAAACACAGTGTAAAAGACAAAGTTTATCAATTGGAGGGGACAAGGCCTCTTGTAATTACTAATGTGGCTTTGGCTTTTAAACTTAATAGTGAATATGCAAGACATGATTCAACATAAACATTTTAGTTTAAGACTTATAAGAAAAACTAAAATGAATAAGTAATCAAATCAAATTACCATGGGTACTACAATGTCTTCCTTCCCTGTACACCTTAAAAATGTGTAAGACAGCAAGCCAATGCTTTGTGTAGAGCTATTAACAATGTCCAAATCACCCAGTTAGAAACAGAAGCATGCCATGAGAAATAATGATAAAATATAACAGAAAGCAGACACAGATGCAAGACAAATTCATGCTCAAGTATTATCATATATGACTATGGGTGCCTTTAATATGGACCTTGTAGTCAAAGGTCCATATATGGACCTTTGACTTTACCCAATACAACAGGTAAAGACTTTATTATTTTTAAGTCATTTAATTTTTTATATTTCTATCACAATTCCCTAAATTTTTTTTTTCATTTTGGTCCTTCAGTCCATCACCACCCACCCACAGAGCTCTAACCACCACCACCAGCCACATTCGCTGGCCAAGATGACCTATAGGGCAAGTTGAGGAGGTTCAGACATGTCCAATCAAAATGTAGAATGATTTTGGGAGAGATGAGAATCGGGATTGGCAGAGTCTCTGGGTTGGAGGAATAAGTTGAAGAGGTGGGTCTGACCTAGATCTGACGACCAAGTTTCACCACCCAGAAAAAAGGCTCTTGATTCTAGAAAATGAAATGAAAGGGAGAAGGGGAAGCTCACCCCCACCAGCAGAACGGATGGTGGCAGCGCGATGGCTGGCATAGGTGGCATGAGGCTGGTTGATGGCAGAACGACGATGATGTCAGGCGGAGCAGAACGGACGGTGGTAGCACGGTGGCTGGCGTAGGTGGCACAAGGCTAGTTGATGGCAGAACGACAATGATGTCAGGTGGTGAAGGCTGTGCACGGCTAGGCAGAGTGGGGATGGTAGCTCGGACTAATATTCACAGATCCGGAGTCAGAAATTAAACGCACCCATATTGCTTGGGCTTCAGAACCTTAAACGCACCCATAGAGCTCTAGAACTCCAAATCACTGGGTCTAGTTTATTAAACGCACCCATATTGCTTGGTTTTCAGTTTATTGAACGCAACCAATTTCCAAGCTTGGTTTTGGTTCTGGTGGAGCTCTAGAACTCCAACCGGCGTTTTTGGTTCTAGTTTTGGCCGGGTGGAGCTCCGATCTTCAACAACGGCCACATAAGGCCATCGGTAGTGGTAAGTGCAAATTAAGGGTGTTCTTTGCAATTTATTATCCCAAGTAATTTTATTATTTACAAGGACTAATGTTAATTTTTAAATTTTAGTTTTATCCAAATAACAAGTAACTGGTCATCAATCACAACCGTCCATCTCAATCTACACAGATCTGACGTCCAATATTGCAAGGTCCATCAATAGATCTTTGACTGTAAGGTCCATATTAAACGCGCCCATATGACTATTACTAAGGACAATTCTACAATTACTGTTTGTGCCAGTGATAGACCAGGTAACCTAAAATACTAATGGACATCTTGTTCCTCCCAACAAAAACAAAACCATTAGAATCCAAGAACTTTTCAAGAGGGCACATTTTAAGCAGCACACTTATTGTAATCATGCTTCTCAAAGATACAGAAACTTCTTCCACCAAGATTCTGATAAGCCATTAACGCATGTCTATAAAAGGAAAGGAAAGAATAAAAGTAGTGGACGGTAGAATGGACGACAGAGTGGACGGTAGAAGGGGGAGTTGTTTCTAATAAATTGCACTCTAGTAAGTTGTGTCTAGGAAGTTGTAGTTCAATAATTGTACCTTGGGAAAAGTCTTGCTTGTACTATAAAACCTCAACCTTTGTATGGGTGTGGAGAGTTTGGGTAATCATGGGGAGGCTTTGGCCAAGCGAAGAGGTCGTGCATCGCACATCTAATTGTTCTTTCCTTTTCTATATTTTCCACAATCCCCTTGTATTTCTAGTTTTCCAGATCTGTACTCGGAGCTCTGCTCTTGAAGTTTCTACTTAATTCCTTTAAATAAAACTAGTACCTATCAATTGGTATCAAAGCCTTCCACCATGCCTCTCAGCTACAAACGAGCAGCGCGAGTGGTGACGCTAGCATTGCAATGTTCGCCTAGGACTAGTTAGAGGGCTAGTGCACAGCCAGCCCGCGTGGGCACGGGGCTGCGGAGCGTGGTGGAATGTTAGGATCCAATTGCAAGGTATGGGACTTGAGTCCCACATCAGAAGTATGGGATTCCAATGTGAGGTTTATATGGCCTTGGGCTCTCTAGCCACAATGCTTATCTTTTGTGGTGTGGTTCTCCTAAGGTTTGTATCAATTGGTATCAGAGCTCTCAATCCAAGGAGCGTCTGGATGGTATCAACACGCATGCAAAGCATATTACAAGTGATGGAACGGCAAATGGATGGAATTCAAAGCTCTATTCAGGAGTCCATTGAACAACGATTTTAGGAGATGATGAGGGCAATGACAGAGCAGATCGCTAAAAAAGTACGAAGTGGGTGAGAGAGCCCAAAAGGAGAGGGAAGTACTCACAATGGAGGAAACAATAGAGATGACAAAAGGGAAGACCGTTTGAGACGGCTGGAGGTGCCATATTTCACAGGAGATGATCCTTATGGATGGATCTATCAGGTGGAACGTTGCTTCGAGGTCAACCAGATCCCGGAGGAGAAGAAAGTGGCGACAACAGTGGTATGTCTAGAAGGGAAGGCTTCAAACTGGTTCCAATGGTGGGAACCAAGGATGGGAAATATGACTTGGCCTTTGTTTCACCGTGGGCTGTTAGGGAGATTCCATAATTCTTCATCAGAAAATCCTTATGAAGTACTGATAGGGCTAAGACAAAGGGGGAGTGTCATAGAATACCGTGAACAATTTGAACTCCTATCAACACCTCTTCGCTATGCTGAGGAGGAATTTATGAGAGGAGCATTCATGAATGGGCTGAAGGAAGAAGTAAAGACAGAGGTACGTTTGATGACTTCAGGGGATCTTCATGCTCTGATGGAGATGGCACAGAAGATGGAGGATAGAAATCGCATGTTGGGTTGGACATACGGGTACCCCCCTCGTGGCATTGGGCCTAGCTACCACAGAGTTGCACTTGCAAATAAATGGGCTAGGGCCAATGAGAATCAAGGAGGTGAGTGCGTGAGTGAGCCCAATCTGGGCTCTAGCTAGAAGTTTCTTTCGTTGAACAATGCAGGAAAGGCTGAAGTTTCTGTGGCAAAGGGAAATTGGACCTTCAACAGAGAAGGAAGCTCATCAACTAGCAATCAGGGAGGATCTGGGTTCAAAAGGCTGACAAAAGCAGAGGAGCAAAATATAAGAAGGAGGGGTGTGTGTTTTAGGTGTGATGAAAAATATTATCCTGGGAATGTTTGCAGAAACAAACAATTGCACGTGATCTTGCTAAGGGAAGAGGATGTTGGAGGAGGGGAGTATGTCAACCTGGGAGATGAAGAAGAAAAGGAGGAAGGCATGGAGTTGCAGCTGAATGTGAACAATATTGCGAGAATGACATCAAAAAATTCATTGAAGTTATGGGGAACAATCAATGGGAAAAAGGTAATTGTTTTGGTGGACTGGGGCTTCTCACAATTTCCTATCCCATGATTTGGTGAAAGAATTGCAGATGCAGCTTGAAAACACCCGGGGATATTTTGTGGAAGTTGGCGAAGGGCAAAGGTTGGGCAGTCAGGGCATCTATAAGGGCGTGGAGTTGCAACTACCAAGTCTGAAGGTGGTGCATAATTTTTTCTTGTTCGATTTAGGAGTGGATGTGATTTTGGGGTACGAATGGTTGAAGAGTTTAGGGAAATTCACTGCTAATTTTAGGGAGGATTTAATTGAAATTAAGGAGAATGGGGAAATTGTGGAGATTAGAGGTGATTCGACCCTGTCCAAAATTGTTGCATCCTTAAAAGCACTAATTAAGGAGCTAAGGGGTGAGGGTGAGGGTGAAGGCTACTATGTAGAGTTGGGAATGCTAAATGTGGTGCGGCAAGAATATCCCCTAACCTTAGAAGGAGTAAAAGAGTTATTGGAAGAGTACAAGGGGTTGTTTAATGAAATCATAGTTCTACCTCCAAAACGACAGTGTAATCACGCTATCACACTAAAAGAAAGATCACAAATACTGAATATCAGCCCCGATAGGCACCCTCACTGCCACAAGGAAGAAATTGAGAAGTTTGTGAAAGACATGATAACAACAGGCATGATCAGACCAAGTACCAGCCCTTATTCAAGTCCCCTAATTTTGGTGAAGAAGAAAGACGGCAGTTGGCGATTTTGTGTGGACTATAGGGCTCTTAATAGCTTAAGAGTCCCTAACAAATTTCCTATTCTGGTGATTGAAGAGTTGCTAGATGAACTGGGTGGAGCAACAATTTTTTTCTAAGCTTGACTTGAAGTCTGGATACCATCAAATACGTATTAAGGAGGAGGATATTCACAAGACAACTTTCCGCACACGTGAACGCCACTATGAATATTTGGTGATGTCGTTTGGACTCACCAATGCACCCTCAACATTCCAAGCCCTCATGAATGAGATTTTTAGGCCGTTCCTCAAGAAATTCGTGCTGGTATTCTTTGATAACATTTTGGTCTATAGTGCAGAACCATCTTCACATTTAAGCCACTTACGGGAGGTGTTCCAAGTTCTCATGGATAACACCATATAGGTTAACTACAAAAAGTGCAGTTTTGGAGTCACACAATTGGAGTACTTTGGGCACATTATTTCAGCCAAAGGGGTTCAGGCTGATCCAAGTACAGTGGCAGCCATGAAACAGTGGCAGGTTCCTAAGAACATAATAGGTTTGAGAGGTTTCTTGGGGTTGATAAGTTACTACCGACGATTTGTGAAGGGTTATGGGGTGATTGCAAAGCCGTTGACGCAGTTGCTAAAGAAGAATAATTTTAAATGGTCCGAAGAGGCTCAAGGTGCATTTGAGGAACTCAAAACAGCCATGGAGAGGTTGCCTACCTTGGCTATGCCCAACTTTGACCTACCATTTGAAATAGAAATTGATGCATCTGGATATGGAATTGGTGTTGTTCTTATGCAACAGGGCAGGCCTTTGGCATTTGTGAGTCAAGCACTTTCGGAGAAGTCTAAAATAAAATAAAATCATTATACGAACGGGAGTTAATGGCCATTGTTTTTGCTATCCAAAAGTAGCGGCAATATTTGTTGGGGCATCACTTCATTATTAGAACAGATCAGAAAAGCCTCAAATTCTTATTAGAACAGCGAGCAGGGGAACAATTGATGTGGGTCACTAAGTTGCTTGGTTTTGATTTTGAAATCCAGTATAAGTCGGGTACAGAGAATAGAGCAACCAACGCATTGTCACGGGTTATGGAGTGTAAAGCCATATCTATGATTACTAATTCAGATCTTATGGAGCTGACTAAAGAAGTTTTAGAAGATGAGCAACTGAAAATTATCATGCAAGTAGTGCAAAACCCCACTAGTCATCCCCACTATTCAGTCTCCAAGGGGTGTTTATGGTACAAGGATAGACTGGTTTTACCCTCCAAATCAGCAAGAATTCCCTTATTACTAGAGGAATTTCATGCTTCACCTTGGGGAGGGCATTCGGGAGTAACTAGAACTTACAAAAGGCTAACGACGACTTTCCATTGGAATGGTATGAGGAGGGATGAGGAACAGTTCGTAGCAAGTTGCAACACTTGTCAGAAGAGCAAATATCAAGCCTTGAAGCCAGCCGGTCTACTCCAACCACTGCCCATTCCCAATCAAGTATGGGAAGATGTCTCAATGGATTTTATTGGGGGATTGCCACGGTCAAAGGGGACGGACTCTATTTTGGTGGTGGTGGTGGATTGCATGAGCAAATACGCCCATTTTATTCCTTTTAGCCATCCATTCACAGCAAAAGAGGTGGCTGCTGTTTTCATAAAAAAAGAGGTGTGTTTACATGGTTTCCCAAGTTCCATTGTGTCGGATCGGGATAGTGTCTTTATGACCCTTTTCAAGAAAGAGTTGTTTTGGCTCTCCGATACCAAGCTAAAGTTCAATTCAGCATATCATCCACAAACCAATAGACAAACAGAGGTAACCAACCGAACTATTAAAACTTATCTAAGATGCTTTGTGAATGATTATCCCAAGCAATGGGTGAAGTGGTTGGCTTGGGCTGAATTTTGGTTTAACTCATCCTATAATGCCTCTATTAAAATGAGTCCATTCAAGGCTCTTTATGGGCGGGAAGCTCCTTCAGTGATCAAATATGGGAGAGATAGTACAATGGTGGAAGAAGTGGACAAACTGTTAATGGAGAGGGACAACATTTTGGATCAACTTAAGCAAAATTTGTTGCAGGCTCAGCAAAGAATGAAGCTGCAAGCTGATAAGGGTAGAAGAGCGGTTGAGTTTACAGAGGGAGAGTTGGTTTATTTAAAGGCACAACCCTACAGGCTGAAATCCTTAGCCAAACGAGCCAATGAAAAACCTAGTCCACGCTGTTATGGCCCATTTGCAATTTTGGAGAAGGTTGGCACAGTAGCCTATTGATTGGATTTACCCAATTCAACAAGAGTGCATCCAGTTTTCCATGTGTCCCAATTGAAAAAAGCTCTTCATCCAAGTACCCTGTCCCAGCAACTTCCTACATTTCTATCAGAAGAATGGGAACTACAAGTAGTTCTATTTGATGTAGTGGCCATGCGCAAGTTATTGAATGGCAAAATTGAAGTCCTAATCAAGTGGACTGACTTGCTGGACTATGAGAATACTTGGGAAGACTTTGATGCGATCCAACAAGCATTTCTAGAATTTCACCTTGGGGACAAGGTGGAACTTATTGGGGCAGGTATTGGTAAGCCATTAATGGATGTCTATAAAAGAAAAGGAAAGAATAAAAGTAGTGGACGGCAGAATGGACGGTAGAATGGATGGCAGAGTGGAAAGTAGCTTGGAAGGTAGAATGGGGAGTTGTTTATATTAAATTGCACTCTAGTAAGTTGTGCCTAGGAAGTTGTAGTTCAATAATTGTAGCTTGGGAAAAGTCTTGCTTGTACTATAAAAGTAGGACCTCAACCTTTGTATGGGTGTGCAGAATTTGGGTAATCTTGGGGAAGCTTTGGCTATAAGGGCAGAGGCTGTGCATCGCACCTCTGATTGTTCTTTCCTTTTCTCAATTTTCCGTAGTCCCCTTGTATTTCCAGTTTTCCATATCTTTACTCGGAGCTCTACTCTTTAACTTTCTACTTAATTCCTTTAAATAAAACCAATACCTATCAAATTCACAAATGACAAATGATATACAGTTCATTTGGCTTTTTAATGTGATAGATGAAGAATTACTTTATATAATTTTCACTTATGAATAAAATACTATCTCAAACCTGCAATAGCTAGATAACATAACATTCCACTGCTAATAGTAAATTGTTTAAATACTTGACCTCTGAATATGCAACATGCATTCTAAATCCAAGAAATACTAAAACATATCATAACTAGGTTGTCATGATTACTTGAACAAAGATACAACAAATACTAAAGCAACTAATTCGGAACTTAATTCTCTCTATGCAGAAGCAGAATCTCACATCTCAACTTGGAAAGAAAATTGAATGAAGCAATAAGAAAGTCAAACAAACCTCTTCCCATCTTTCCCATGAAAGCGGGAGAACACAATTACATCAGCCCCAAGCCTCATGGTACTTGTTTTAAAGCCATTTCCATCTATCACATGAACACTAAAAGATCAGTATGCTCTCTTTAAAGAAATATTCAATAATATGTATCTTCTCCCCTAGACAAAAGGATTACATTGTCCAATCGTATTTGCCAATTTGCTTTTCACGGAATACCCCAGAGACATGCATTGGCGCATTTTATCAGGATCCATCCCACCACCATTATCTGAAAAAGAATTAACAATCCAACATTTGAGATTTTGAAAAAAGAGAAAGAAAACAAGAATGGGGAAAAGAAGGGAGAGCATAAAACACTACTGTTAGGACTCTACTCACAAGAGATTTGTAAACCTTTACCACATATTCTTATCATGTCAATGGAAAAAGGTGCAGTTGCAATTGTACTTCGGATATCAATTTAAAGAAAGAAAACAGATTATTGATGAAATAAAGGTGGGATTATGGATTTAAAGGAATAGGAAAGAGTTCTAAATTGCCAATCTTATTCCATCATTTACTTGTTTAAGACAAGTTGGGTCTCAGCAATCTTTAACTACTTATGCAAGAATTTCTAAATGGACCAGAAATTTAAATTTACACTTGTTTTCTTCATGGAGGAATAGAAGCCACATATTTCTAAAAAATCCTACTGGACATTCTTGCACAAAGTAGAACATCTTTATCCCCACCTCTTTATTATCAAATCCAATCATCACAACTATCAATCTGCTTCATTTTTCTCATCTATCATAGCTCTATTAAGTAAACAATTGACAAATGAAAATACCTTCAATCAGTAACATCCTGGAGCCATCTTTCTTACTTACAAGCATATCAACATTAACATATGTAGCCCCATTACAAACCTGAAGTCAAATTCAAAAAGTAAGTAAAGAAGGGAAATAATCACAACCAGTGCATTAATCAAAACAAGTGAAGTGAGGCATACCTCATCCAATGAATTGTCCAAAAGCTCAGCAAAAGCTGCATAAAATTAATCAATCTAAGCATGCTAAATAATGATAAATATACAAGAACCAAATGGGGGGAAAAAACCCTAAATTCACTCAATACTTTTGGAGGAAAAGTTATATCACGAAAATGATTCACCATTCATACAAATATTCCCTGTTTACCTCCAAGAGCCCACTTATGACTTGTGGCATTAGAGTGTAGAAACTTAGGGTGAACTCTGACGTGATCCATACCAACTGCAGATTTTACAAGAAATATCAGGCTATGGTTGCTTTGTCAAGAAAACAGGCTAACTCAAAGAACCTCAGGTTTAACAGCCATACAAAATGTATACAAGAACAAAAAAAAATGACTAGAAAATTATTTACAAAAATTCAAGAGCTGCTTGGATTCATCTAATGTGTAATTAAAGTTCGGAAAAGGTTCTATATTGATCCTTGATTGCACTAACATATGCAAATCAAATACATGTATCAATGACTATCTAAAGTTAACTAGTTCATCAGAATGATCCATGATCAGCCTAGTCCCAAGATATCTGTATTAATTTATCCGGAGGCAGCACCATATTTCAAAAGTGATAAATAAAGGTTACCAAAATTACTCCTTCAGAAAAGAAATTACTGCTGAAACAGTGAAACAAAATAACTTTGAAATTCAATTAACAATTTCAATTACTATCTAAATCTTGTGGCCTCATGTAAATACCAGTACAGTTTCACAACTAATGGGACTTGAACCAATAACTAATGGGACTTGAACCAATAACCTTACCACATTTTCAATAAACAGGGGAATAAATCCCTTAAACATAAAACTCTCCACCTTTTTTTCTATTTTGAATTTGATGACTGCAGACCTGTCACTGTTTTTTAAATGCAAAGACGATATAGACTAATATCTGTATTTCCCAGAAAACCTACTTCATATAAATTGATGCAAGGCAAAAAAAACATAAAAGGCATACACAGGAGTCAGCACGTAACATTTATTATCTGATAACCAAGTTAAAGTGAACTTCCATCTCAACCATAAAAAAATTACTCCACAACTTGCAACATGAAAGTTAGTCATAATAGTTCAACAATACAAGTTTTCCCTTCTCCAAAGTCTCCACAACATCATCTCTACATTAATGGACATCCCAAACCAGATAAAAGCATACTAAGGTTCTGTTTGGTTCAGTCAAAGTTATGGACCCGTTGAAAAAGAATTCATTTTATTTTGCACCTTCTCATATTTTTGCTACACAAAACAAGTAAAATGTGATAAAATTCATTCAATTTAGAAAAAAAGAGAACAAGTAATTATGGCATGTCTAGAACACAATAGGGTTTCATGCAAAAATTGGATAAACAAAACCCTCTGGAAACAGAGAAAAACGCACCGGTTGAAGAAGATTGAAAGCCACCAGGAGGAGCTCCATCGTAATCTCCAGCCTTCCAAAACTGCTTGCTGCCATGCAGCCCCACGCTCAAGCTCGCGTTCCCATTGGAACGCGCCAAAGTAGAAGCCCACTCCGGCGCCGGCAACGACAGCACCGCCTGCGGTTGCGGAGGAGGCAGCAGAGACGGCAACGGCGCAGGCGGAGGGAGAGGGCTGAGGAATCCAAGGGGCAAAACCACTCCAACGTCGTTCGTCTTCCGCTTCTTCGAAGGGCTCCCTCCCGAAACGCCGCGTTCCACCGCGCTGGCGACTAAACTGTCCAAATCGCCAACGTCAGAATCGGAATCGGAATCAGAACCGCTGCTGCTGCCACTACTGAGTTCAATAACCGAGTCAGGAGGAGGAGCCGGTGAAACGACTCCGTTTCTCTGCCTCGGCTCTTCCGCATTCGGAATCTCTAACACCTCTTGCTTCACACAAGCATCCATCGCTAAAACAAGAAGAAAGAAAAATAAAGATTCAACAGATTCAACCGCTTTTCAGAAAAAAAACAGAAAAGCAAAAATTAGTAAAAATGTCCATACTCTTGGTGTTAGGAATGCCTGCGCAGAGTTCAGTTTGCTAGGGCTTAGTTCTGTTTTTTTCTTTTTTCTTTCTTTGTTTTTTCTGTGCTAAAGAAAAGAAGTTGAAAGTTAAAATAAAACAAAAAAAGGTCGATTCGTGTAGAGGATGAGGAAGGCGAAAAGGAGGGGCTTCTAATTCTGATTGTGAATCCTGATCCCTCGGAATTGAAGAATACGGTGGGTACACTTACGCCTCTTTCTAAATATTGCGTTTATGAATTATGATGAAGTAGTTGCACATTTTGCAACCATTTTCTTCGTAGTACACCCAGAACCATTTTGCCTCGTCCTTATAAATAAGAAAAAGATGATAATACATCACATTTAATGATATATGTATTATTTGTACTTTTTTTAAAAAATGTGATTGAATAAAAAAAAATAAAAAATATATATATATAATAAATAATATTAAATAAAATATAAAAATAAATATATATATTATTTAATATAAAAATATAATAGTTGTTATAAATATTACGTTGTCATTTCTGTTATAAATATTATTTTGTCCTTCCTGTGACGTGCGTCGTAAGCTCTCAACCGAAAAGTGCTACCCCTCTACCGACTACAGGTAACACTGAACGCGTGCCACAGCGCGTTTAGTCCACGTCAGACCTTCAGCATTCTGGAGTTTTTTTTTTAAAAAAAAATGGTAATAGAAGTAATCCCATAAAAATAGCAATAAAATAATAAACTGCGAATGAACTTGAACTAGATTAATGCAATGTGGTGAACTCGGGTATTAAGAATTTAATGCGTTCAATAATAATAATGGTAGTATTATGAGTAATTAATTAATGATTTAATAGTAATAAACACATGGAGTAATTATCATTGGCGTCTCAAATTGATCCATTTTTCTTCCAAGGGATTCTCCTTCCCTTCTCAGATTTTCTCTCTTTTTTGACCCCCTGTGCAAATCGTATACAATCAGAAAGGGTAAGATTTACAACTTTTGAAAGTCAAATGGCGCTGTCCGCCACTCTGTCTTCAAAGCAAGCAGGGTCTCGTCTTGTGTCTGTTTTATTTTCTATTGAATTTTATTTCATTTTCATGTATAGTATTTGTCTTTCTCAAAGGGTGTGTCAAGCTCCATCTCCATCTCCATCTCCATCTCCATCTCCTTCGTATCATCATTCATTTTATAAAGGAAAATAATTGTATCACATCATTTTTGTTATAATATTATTATTTATATAATTATTTAATAATTATGATTAAATAAAAAATAAAAAAATATAATTAATAATATAAAAAATTATATTATATTAAAAATATAACATTCCATATTTTTTTATTTTTATGATTTTTGTAAACTATTTAATTTATTTTGATTATTTTATTATTATTTTTAGACTTTATGTGTATTTAAGATAGTGTCAGAAAAATAATTTTTTCAGTGTCGGAAAAATAATTTTTTCAGAACTGAAAAAATTTTAATTGTTAACTCGAAATCGGAAGAGCTTACTAAATCTGAAACTAGAAATAGATTTTGAAATATTTTTTTTTGAGATTTTATCCGACAGATGAAATTTAAGTACATTATATTATCCATTAGACAATAAACACTAATTTTTCTAGCAGTAACCTTTGTCCATTGATTAATATCTTTCGGTAAAGATCTAGTTAAATGATTAGTCATAAGCCTAGTCATAAACTTAATCATTATCTCTTATAATTCACCTTGATTTTGAACCAATGAGAAGAAAACTTACAAGCTAAGTTTAATGGAAGTCCAACTTGGTGGCTATGACTCAAAGTGATGAACCAATGACAAACAAGCTTCTAGGACAAGCTTGAAGAAGACAAAATGGTTACTTAAGCTTAGAAGACAAAGACAAAATGGTTACTCAAGCTTGAAGAAGAAACTTGGAGGAGAAGTTCAAATTGATTACTTAATCTCTTAAGCTTATCTTGTCATTCTTTTTCAAGAAGCAAAGTACCAAAAACTTTCTCATTTTCTCTCCTTAGTATTTTTGACCAACACCCCAAATTTTCTCTCTAAACTTGTTCAATTCAAACCAACCTTGTATCTTGAATCTAAACATCATTTGAAGACACTTTTATGTTGTGATCTTCTTTGTAACATCCCGAAATTTCTTACTTTTAAGTTATATGTGGTTTTTATGAATTTTGTGATATTTTAGATATTTTGAGATATTTTATTATATTTTAGATATTTTGAATATTTTATTATATTTAGAGATATTTTGTTAGATATTTTAAATATTTTATTATATTATAGATATTTTAAATATTATATTATATTATGGATATTTTTAGATATTTTGAATATTTTAATATATTTTAAGATATTTTAAATATTTTAATATATTTTAGATATTTTAGCATATTTTGAATATTTTAATATATCTTAAATATTTTGGATTGATTTTGTGATCTTGTGAGCTGTTTGATTTATTTTAATTTTTCTGTTGTTATTTTTGAGCTTTCTGTGTGTTTTGAGGCCTAGCCGAAAAAAAAAATCAAGGCCGAAAAAATGTTAGACTGTTAATACGGGGCTAGGGGAGCTTACTGAACCTGAAACTGGAAATAAATTTTGAAATTTTCTTTTACAGTGATTTTACTTCATTTTATTATTCATTCGATAAAGTTATTATCCATTGGACAATAACCACTGGATAATACGTTGTAGCTTTTGTCTATTGGACAATAGCTACTGATAAATATCTTTCTTGAAAATATCTCGTTGGATGATTCTAGAAAGTGACGAGTCATGAGCCTAGTCACGCGTCTAGCCATCGAGTACTTGAGTACTTGCTTTACGTGTGGACCAATGAAGAGCTAATCAACAATTGCGGTTGTGACTCATTATAATGGACCAATAGAAGTTGGACACCTCGCCCTATGAGTCATCATGTTCTGGAAGCTTGTAGAACGATGACTCGCCATGTTCTAGAATGTGGTCGAACAGTGACTCGCCACAGTGAGTCACACGTTCCAAAAGGTTCTCATAGCGACTCAGCTAGTGACTCGGTGTTGCGACTCACCATGCTAATTCACCTGTTCTAGAAACCTCTATAGTGACTCACCATAAAGAACCAATAGGAAGGAAGCTTAATGGTGAAGCAGAGACACCTTGTGACCCTATGTGTCATAATCTAGAAGCTTGTAGAATAAGAGAAAATCTAAGTACATTTTATTATCCATTGGACAATAGACACTGACTTTATAAACAGTAATTATTATCAATTGGTTAAAGTATACAAGAAAATATCTTGGAAGCTAATCATGATAAGCTTTATATGAGCATCAATAGGAGAACATGCTTGCTAGCTAAGTTATTGAAAAGTCAACAATATTGGCTTGTTTTTGGTGGACCAATGGAGAAGCTTTCTTAATGGCTAAGCTTGGAGGAAGTAGAAGAAAAGTTGGATACTCTTTCTTGAAAATATATTTTGTAAATATCTTCTTGATAAATATCTTGGTAAAATATCTTGATTAAATATCTCGGTTAGATATTTTATTTAGATATTTGGGTTAGATATTTTGATTAGATATTTTTTGTTAGATATTTTGGTTAAGAAATATCTTACTTAGCTAAATATCTTGATCAAAATATTCTAAGCTTTCATCTTTTTCATGAAGCTTATAAATAAGAGGGCTATAGTTTCTATCTTGTTCTTTTCCATCTTACTCTTGCATGAAAGCTCTCACCTTTCTCTCCTTTGTGTCCCACGGTTATGACCATTTAAAGAGCTAAGTTCCAACACTTATTCATCTTTCTACCATTCCTATCAAAGAACCAAAAAGTTAAACACAAAAATCTCTCACATTTTCCCTTGGAGGAGCTCACGGCCAAGCTAGCCTTAGATGCTAAGTTTGTGACTTAGATTATTCCTTACCATCTTGTCATAAACCAAGAAACCAAATACAAGAATTCCTTCACATTTTCTCTCCATAGACTCCACGACCAAGCTTCATTAGTGAAGGCCAAGTTTGTGACTTTGATTATTCATTATCACCTTGTCCTAAACTAAGAAGCTAAACACAAGAAATTTCTTCATCATTCTCTTTTGGTACCTCACAGCCAAGTGCCTTTTTTCTCACATCCACTCATTTTTATTCAAGATAATCATTGATCTTAAATCTAGACATTCATCCAAGAAACTTTTATGTTGGGACTTTCTTCTAAATCCATCATCTTCAAGCACTTTTCTAAGCTCAAAGTTTGAGGGTTTTAGGTAGAGTTCTTGATATTCATTTCTAATCTTATTTTTAAAGTTCCAAGGCCATAACTTGATCAATGGTCATCTTATCTATAGCCTTAGATGTTAAAGTTTTTGTATTTGTTTTTGTCTTAAGGAACAATTTGGTGGTGGTAGAAGTTCATTCAAGGAAGACATACAAGGAGTTCTTGGGAATCGTCTAAGCTAAGAGGGAGATTAACCTCATTGACTAAACATGGTGGTGAGAAATGGATTTTGTGTTTGTAAGTGAAGAATCCATGTGACAATTTATTCACTTCATTGTGTGGTTTTGATTACTTGTGTTTGTTTAGATATGTTTGATTGTATGATGTTAATAGTATGCATGAAAGTTATATGGTTGTTTAATTGCTATATTGATTTATCTACTTGATTGTATGCGTTAGATAGTTTGTACTTGTTTGCCTATATTATCATTATTGCTTTAAAGTATGTATAAACTTATATGGTAGAATTTTGATATGAAGCATGCTATAAATATTTATGTAAAATGAAAGAAGTTTTGGTTCCAAGAATCATTATGGCTTACGGTCATTTAGCCCAAAATAAGGGTAAATACGCCAAAAATATTTTATTAATTATGAACTTAGTTGATTAAGAAATAAGAATATGAATTAAAGATTTTTAAGTTTGGAAAGGAAATGAAGATGATTTTATAATTTGGAGGAAATGAATTTTTGGGCAATAATCATAAAGAATTAGTTTGAAGGATGGTATGAAGTTTAAAATGTTTTATTTATTTTAGAAAGGATTTTTAAGAGGAATATAGAAACGTATGGATTTTATTAGACAGAAAATGATTTTTGGCAATAGAAATAGAAAATGAGTTTTTAAAGGTGATTTGAGATTTAAAATATTTTTAAGAAAAATGGAATAAAGTTTTTATTATGAAATAAAAGTGATTTCTTATTATGATGATGGATAATAAGTTTTGAAAGTGATTTAGAACTCAAAGTATTTTATTTAAGAGAATTTTAGTAAAAGTAATGGAAGAAGTTTTCATAAATTAAAATAATATATATTTTTTGGAAGACGTCAGAAATTATTACTTAAAGGAGTTTTAATGAGAAAAATGGGATTTAGAAGTCCAATTTATATTTTTTAAACTTAGAAAGATTCAGAATGGAATTTAAAACATCATGAAATATTTTATACAGTGAAAAATGGTAGAAAAACTTTACAAGTTTCAAAAATGTGAATTTTTGAGCTACGCGATTCAGAAAACATTTAAATATTTTTACGTGATTGAGAAAACGTTGAAAAATGGCTACGCAATTTAAAAACGTAACTAGATTTTTACGCGATTATGAAAATGCGATAAATATGTTTTGTGGTTGAGGAAAACAATGGAATGTTATCGGGCCGACGTACTGGACCCAAGAACGTCTGATGGATGATTTAGTCAAATGTAGCTTATTTTCATGAGGAACCACTTGTTAATAATTTTAGAAATATTAAAGTCATTTGATCATGCATCATGGAAGTCATGAGAACTTTGTCAAGGCAGTATGCCTAGGAGTTAAATTACACCTTTGCGTGGGTGAGAAATGCGTAGTTACGATTAGTTATTGATCTTAGAGGTGTCGGGGTGCGGAATGTCATATGTGGCCAAATGGTAGCACCTCTACGCCATGGTATCCGATGCAAATGCATCGACAATCTTGACGGAGTTGTTACTCTCTTCATGATCTAGTGAAGAGTGTCTTGCACAAGCCATGATACGCAAAAACTGAGGAAACATATAGCACTTGATTTGAGGCTGACGATATACAGACATGTACTCCCTAATCATTCTCTCTGATTTGTGTCTTAGCTCCATGGAGTAGGAACTGGTGCATTATGCATATACATGGTCAGTACATACATTGTCGTAGCATGGTCAAGGTACATATTGTGGTGGCATAGTCATTATATATATTGTTGATATATGTTGTTATAGTACTGTTAGTGTTTATATTATTGTGAGATATGTTTACTGAAGATATTTATGAATTGATAACATGAAGATACTTGTGATATCTGTATGTATAGAATGACTTTGTTTTCATATCATTTCTTTGCTGCCATATTAGATTTGGTGTGGGGGATCTCACCTCTTTGTGTTTTGTTCTGTTGTTCTGTTTTATATTTACGTTCGGTGAAGTTTGTGGTGGTAGCGAGACAGAATCTTCTTTAAGGACGCAGTTTGTGATGGCACCGATGCATGAAGTTCGTATTTGGTTTTCGTGCGCGTTAAGTTTTTCTCGTTAGTGTTGTTACCGTGCTTTTAAGTAGGACCTGTCATGAGATTTGTTATTATTCCTCTTTGAGTCTGTAAGTTTTATGTTATGAATGTTATTGAATATTATGGTGTATATATCAGTTCAAATTATTTCAGTATTTTCTATATCTTTGGTAAGTTTAAGTTATCAATGAAAGAAATTTTATAATCCATATTTTATAAAAAAAATATTTTACAATTTAATTATAGTTTAGTAAGTTAATAGTATAAAATGTAATGTCCTACGGAGAGTGTTACATTCTTCAAATTCATTCATCTTCAATCACTTTTTCCAAGCTTAAGTTTGAAGGTTTTTAGGTGAAGTTCTTAATCTTCACTTCTAATTCTATTTTCAAAGTTCTATACCATAATTTTGATCCATGACCATCTTATTTCAAGCCTTAGATTTTAATAATTGAATGTTTATATGTTTTAAGGATCTTTTGGTAGTAGAAGTTTATTCCAAGGAGGCAACCAAGGAGCTTTTTTATCATCATCTAAGGTAAGATGAAGATTAACCTCATCAACCAACTTGGTGGTGAGAAATGAATTTTTGTTTGTAGGTGAAAAATCCATATAAGGATTTATTCACTTGATTGTATAAATTTAATGGTTTATGCGTGTTTGGTTATGTGTGATTATGGTTAATGCTTGTTTGGTTATGTGTGATTATGGTTTATGCTTGTTTAGTTTTGTGTGATTATATGACTTTGATAGTATGCATGAAATTGCTATGGTAGGAATTGATGGTTGGAATGTTTTGTATACTTTGATATCATGTGGGAATGGAAAAATTTTGGTCTAAATGACCATACATGGCTCACGGCCATCTAGCCCCAAAATAGGTATCCAAGGCAAAAAAAAAAATATTTTGTTATTTTGAACTTAGATAACTAGGTGACAAGAATATGATTTAACGATTTACAAGTGGAAAAAGGAAATGAACCAAATTTTATCATTTGAAAAGAATTGATTTTCGACCATAAGAATAGAAATAAGTTTTAAAGATGGTTTGAAATTTAAAGTATTTCATTTAAGAAAGTTTTTAGTAAAGGTAATGGAAAAGGATTTTTGAAATGTTTTGATTAAATCAAAATAACTTAGATTTTGTGAAAAATGTTAGAAAATATCACTTACAGGAGATTTGTTAAGAAAACATTAGAAATAAGGTTCAAATTTTATATTAAACATGAAAAGTTTCAAAATTAAGCTTAGAACGTCAAGAAATATTTTACATGATTAAAAAATATTGATAAAACCTTACGCGATTTAAAAATGTGGATTTTTGAGTTACACGATTAAGAAAACATTTGAAAATTTTTTTGCGATTAAAAAATGATGTAAAAATGTTATGCGAGTTGGAAACATAACAAAAATGTTACGCGATTGTAAAAATGCGATAAAATGCTTCGTGATTGAGAAATACAACAGATTTATGTCGGGCCGACATACCGGACCCGGAGACTTCAATAGACGGTTTAACCCAACGGTGGCTTGTTTTTGTGGAAATCACATTGTTAATAATTATTTATTCATTAAGTCATTTGATTATGTATTGTGAAAGTCTTAGGGACTTTGTTTGTTAAGGCTGTATGCCTAGGAGATGAATTTACACCTTAGTGCGGGTGTGAATTGTGTAGTGAAGGTCAATGATTGATCTTGAGGGCGTCGGGGCGTGAAATTCCACAAGTGACCTGTTAGTAGTTCTACTGTGTCATGGTAACGATGCAAACGCACTGACGATCTTGACGAGATACTATTCCTATTCATGATCTGGTGTAGAATGTCTTGTATAAGTCATGATGCACACATTGAGAAAGTTGTAGCACTTGATTTGAGGCTGACAATATACGGACATGTCTCCTGATCAATTCTCTCTGATGTTGGTTTTAGCTCCATAGAGTAGGCGTCGGTCCATTGTGCATATTGATAACTTCAGAAAATGAAGTTAATTCACTTGAATTTGATTGTATTTGAGCATGCTATCCTTAAGTTTTCTTCAAGGCCATAAGTTCAATTATTGCATGACTTTAGTGAATTAGGCTTGTTAATTCAAATGATTAAGAATTGAATCTTTGAAGATCTTGTTTATGGAAGTTGGATGGATTATGGTTTGATGGACTTTAGCATTGTTTTGATACAAGTATCTAAGATGGGAAAGGCCTTGGAAGGGATGAGGAAAGTGAAGAGAAGCTCAAATTATGAAGAAAACATCAAGAGAATGTGCTGCCAACCTACGCCTAGGCATGACAAATCCATGCATAGACGTGGCCATTGCTATTTCTCAGGAATCCCAGGCAGAGACATCCACGCCTAGGCGTGGAAAGTTCAGTTTTTCAATATTTTCAGACAGAAAGCCCCACGCCTAGGCGTGGCAAGCAGAAGAAAAGCACGTGATTCATAACCATGCCTAGGCATGGGAAAGCCATGCCTAGGCGTGGTTAGAACCCTGGTCGGCGATTTTGGCCCTTTTTATCTAATTTTATAGAGCATTTTGGGTATCTTCTATTTTGGGACCTAAGCACGAATTCTAGAAAGCAAATGGGAGGAGGAGGAACTCTTGGAAGATAGAATGATTCAAGTGAGGAATCAAGATCAAGGAGGAAGATCAAGCATTGGATTCTCACCATTCTTATTCAATCTTTCTCTTTTCTCTCTTGATTTGTAATTTGATGGGTTTCTTGAATTCCTTAGTTTGCTTCTCTTTTATGATGTGTAACTAAACTCTAATCTAGGGGCTCTCTAGGATCTTGCTATGGATTTGATTATCTTGTAATTAGTTGAGTATCCTTGCAATGAAATTGGTTTTGTTCATCCATATCTATGTTTAATGCTTGTTATTGATTGGTCATCAATTGCATGATTTAAATATTCTAATTGAACTGGAAATAGGGTGTTGTGAATATGGATATGGTATGGTTGATGTATGTTCAATTACATTATATTGGTTTGGGTGTGTTGATTAACTAAGGGGATGGACATATACTCTTTGATCATGCATGACAAGTGTTTGATAATTGGTCTCAATGAGTGATTTTTATGTTAACTCACATGGACACATAGTGGATTAGCTAGGTTTCACATGGGTAATTGTCCTCGACATAGGCTCTTATCTATTGATGGTTATTAGCCAACAAATATCATTTCATTGATAGGTGCTTGTTAATTACAATTATTCATTGAAATAGCAAGTGAATAGGGACCCCTAAGCTTTAATCATTCTCATCTTCTCTTGTGGATTTGGTGTTTGGTGCTATATTGTTTTGTTTCTTTTAAATTGTTATTTTAATTTGTAACTCACTCTCACATTTCGATTGTTTGGTTAAGAATTTTGTGGAATTTGGTTAAGTTTAGCATTTTTCTAATTATCAATCCCTTGGGACACGATACTCTAACTCTCAATTATATTACTTGTCGACACGTGCGCTTGCAGAATTACAGATCATCAACACATATGCATAGTCAGTAGACATGTTGTTATGATATACATTCGTTGAATTATCTATTAATTGATATCATAACTATACTTATTAATTCTGTATTTGAATGGCATTATTGTCATTATCGTTTCTTTGCTGTCATGCTGGTATGTGAAGTAAGGGATGTCACCTCTTTGTTATATCGTTTTGTTTGTTCTATTCTATGTTTATGTTCTATGAAGACTGTGATGGCGACGAGACGGGATCTTCTGGGTTTCGTTAGGATGCAATTCCATGGAGGCACCGACGCATAATGTGTCCATCTGGGCACTGAGCGCATCGAGTATCATGAGGATATTACCCTATCTTTGAGTAGGACCCGCCATGGGGTTGCTACTTTTTTCTTTCGATGCTATTGTACTTCTAGAGTATTATATGCCTGTTAGGGAGTTATGGGGTGATCCTCATTACACTCCTAGGGAGGATTCTGAGGTATCGTCTGTTCAGACTCCCTTCTATCGAGACATGCCCCGACTGAGGGAATTTGTCTGCTGAAGATTTCGAGGAGGATCTAGTGGAGGACCCTTCCTTCCAGGTATTTGGACTTGGGCCAGTTTAGGTTTTGTTATAGTAACTATATATATTCCTTTGAATAGGTAAGTCTCATGCTTTTTATATTGTTACTAAACTATGTTATGTGTAATATCCAGTTTACTATGTCTGGTGTTCTCTATATTCTGTTAAGTTTATGCTATCTGTGAAAAGAAATTTTACAACATGTATATTACAATATTAAAATATATATGACTCTGGTTTAGTTTTATAATGTGTTAGTATGAAATGTAATTTCCTAAGGAGAGTGTTATATTCGTTGGTATTAGAGCTCAAGTTTGGTCTGTCGAGTTTATGGTTAGGTTTGTCTTGTTTGTGTTGTGTGTTTCTCTATGTTTTGGTTTCTGAAAGGAGACAATATAATTTAAAATGGTTACATTAGTTTTACTATTCACGACCACCTGGGAATCAACAACAACAACAAACATATAGAGGAAGTACTAGTGGTAGTAGATTCAGTCAGACCGTGACATCTATACCAAAAATGTATGAAGTGTGGAAGAGGTCACTTAACAAAGAAGTGTACAATCAAGGGAATAATTTGTTTCAAGTGCGGGAAGTCTGAACTCATTTCCAGAGACTGTACTCCACCAAAGACAGAGCCTTCTGTTAGTAATGTATGTGCTTCAAGACCTCAAGCATGAGGGAGAGTCTATACTATGAGTGGAGCAAAAGCCTCTCAATCTGAAGATCTAATCAAGGGAGATTATGTCATAGGAGGTAAGTCTTTGACTATACTATATGACTCGGGGGCAACCCATTCTTTTATTACTTATGACTGTGTGAATCAATTAAGGTTATCTATGTTTTCATTTCCATTTGACTTGATTATTTCTACTCCTATTACTAAATCTGTTATTACTACTCAAGTCTGCTTAAATTGTCCTATTACTGTTGGAGACCTCTTGAGTTTGAGGAAGGCGAACATGTGTTTTTAAGAGTCACACTCATGACTGGAGTCGGTCGTATTATTAAATCCAAAAAGCTCACTCCCAAATTCATCGGACCATATCAAATTCTTTGTCTAATAGGTCCGATAGCATATCATAGCTTTACCACCTTTTCTTTCTAAACTTCATAATGTCTTCCATGTGTCACAATTGTGAAAATATATTCCTTATCCAACCCATGTCATAGCACCAGATACAGTATAATTAAAAGAGAACTTGACCTATGAGACACTTCTTGTTAAGATCGAGGACAAGAGAGTGAAGCGACTTAGAGGAGAAGAAATTATAATACCCTAAAATTTCTTTTTCTTGATTTTTATATTTTTGTATTTTTTGTGAATTATTTAATTTATTTTGATTATTTATTTTTATTTTTGGACTTTATGTATGTTTGAGGCGGTGGCGGAAAAATAAATTTTTTTTAGGCTGAAAAAATTTTGACTGTTAACTCGGGGCCGGGGGAGCTTACTAAACTCGAAATCAGAAATAGATTTTGAAATTTGTCTTTTTTTTTAGATTTTATCTGACAAATGAAATCTAGGTACATTCTATTATCCATTGGACAATAGACACTGGTTTTGCTAGCAGTAACCTTTGTCCATTGGTTAATATCTTCTGGTAAAGATCTAGTTAGATGATTAGTCATAAGTCTAGTCATAAACCTAGTCATTATCTCTTATGACTCACCTTAGTTTTGAACTAATGAGAAGAAAGCTTACAAGCTAAGTTTGATGGAAGTCCAACTTGGTGGCTATGACTCAAAGTGATGAACCAATGGCAAACAAGCTTCTAGGACAAGCTTGAAGAAGACAAAATGGTTACTCAAGCTTAGAAGACAAAGACAAATTGGTTACTCAAGCTTAAAGAAGAAACTTGGATGAGAAGTTGAAACTGATTACTTAATCTCTTAAGCTTATCTTGTCATTCTTTTTCAAGAAGCAAAGTACCAAAAACTCTCTCATTTTCTCTCCTTAGCATTTTTTGCCAACACCCCAAATTTTCTCTCCAAACTTGTTCAATTCAAACCAACCTTGTATCTTGAATCTAAACACCATTTGAAAACACTTTCATGTTGTGATCTTCTTTAAAATCATCCATCTTCAATCACTTTTTCTAAGCTTAAGTTTGAAGGTTTTTAGGTGAAGTTCTTGATCTCCACTTCTACTTCTATTTTCAAAGTTCTATACCATAATCTTGATTCATGGCCATCTTATTTCAAGCCTTAGATTTTAATAATTGAATGTTTATTTGTTTTAAGGATCTTTTGGTGGTAGAAGTTTATTCCAATGAGGCAACCAAGGAGCTTTTTTATCATCATCTAAGGTAAGATGAAGATTAACCTCATCAACTAACTTGGTGGTGAGAAATGGAATTTGTGTTTGTGGGTGAAAAATCTATATGAGGATTTATTCACTTGATTGTGTAAATTTAATGGTTTATGCTTGTTTGGTTATGTGTGATTATGGTTAATGCTTGTTTGGTTATGTGTGACTATGGTTTATGCTTATTTGATTATGTGTGATTATATGGCTTTGATAGTATGCATGAAATTGCCATGGTAGGAATTGATGGTTGGAATGTTTTGTATGCTTTGATATCATGTGGGAATGGTAAAATTTTGGTCCAAATGACCATACATGGCTCACAGCCATCTAGCCCCAAAATAGGTATCCAAGGCAAAAAAAAATATTTTGTTATTTTGAACTTAGATAACTAGGTGACAAGAATATGATTTAACAATTTACAAGTGGAAAAAGGAAATGAACCAAATTTTATCATTTGAAAAGAATTGATTTTCAACCATGAGAATGGAAATAAGTTTGAAAGATGGTTTGAAATTTAAAGTATTTCATTTAAGAAAGTTTTTAGTAAAGGTAATGGAAAATGATTTTTGAAATGTTTTGATTAAAACAAAATAACATAGATTTTGTGAAAATGTTAAAAAATATCACTTAGAGAAGATTTGTTAAGAAAACATTGGAAATAAGGTTCAAATTTTATATTAAACATGGAAAGTTTCAAAATTAAGCTTAGAACGTCAAGAAACATTTTACATGATTGAAAAATATTGATAAAACCTTACGCGATTTAAAAATGTGGATTTTTGAGTTACACGATTAAGAAAATGTTTGAAAATTTTTACACAATTGAAAAATGATGTAAAAATGTTACGCAATTTGGAAACGTAACAAAAGTGTTACGTGATTTTGAAAACGTAATAAAAATGCTTCGCGATTGAGAAAAATAACAAATTTCTGTCGGGCTGACGTACCAGACCAGGAGACGTTAATAGATGGTTTAGCCCAGTGGTGGCTTGATTTTGTGAAAATCACATTGTTAATAATTATTGATTCATTGAGTCATTTAATCATGCATTGTGAAAGTCGTGGGAACTTTGTTTGTTATGGCTGTATGCATAGGAGATGAATTTACATCTTAGTGCAGGTGTGAATTGCGTAGTGAAGGTCAATGACTGATCTTGGGGTTGTCGGGGTGCAAAATTCCACAAGTGGCCAGTTAGTAGCTCTACTGTGCCATGGTAACAATGCAAACACACCAACGATCTTGATAAGACATTATTCCTATTCACGATCTAGTGTAGAATGTCTTGTATAAGCCATGATGCGCATGTTGAAAAAGTTGTAGCACTTGATTTGAGGCTGACGATATACGAACGTATCTCCTGATTAATTCTCTCTCATGTTGGTTTTAGCTCCATATAGTAAGTGTCGGTCTATTGTGCATATGCATAGTCAGTAGACATGTTGTTGCGATATACATTCATTGAATTATCTATTAATTGATATCATGACTATACTTGTTGATTCTGTATTTGAATGACATTATTGCCATTATCGTTTCTTTGTTGCCATGTAGGTATATGATGTAGGGGATCTCTCCTCTTTATTATATGGTTTTGTCTATTATGTTCTCTGTTTATGTTCTATGAAGACTGTGATGGCGGCAAAGCGAGATCTTCTGGATTTCGTTAGGGTGCAGTTCCATGGAGGCACCGACGCATGGCGCATCCATCTGGGCACTGAGCGCATCGAGTATCATGAGGATGTTACCCTATCTTTGAGTAGGACCCGCCATAGGGTTGCTACTTTTTTCTTTTGATGCTACTGTACATCTAGAGTTTTATATGCCTGTTAGGGAGTTATGGGGTGATCCTCATTACACTCTTAGGAAAGATTCTGAGGTATCGTCTGCTCGGACTCCTTTTCGTTGAGACATGCCCCGACTGAGAGAATTTGTCTGCTGAGGATTCCGAGGAGGATCCAGTGAAGGACCCTTCCTTCCAGGTATTTGGACTTGGGCCAGTTAAGGTTTTGTTATAGTAGCCGTATATATTCCTTTGAATAGGTAAGTTTTATGCCTTTATGTTGTCACTAAACTATGTTATGTGTAATATCCAGTTTACTATGTCTGGTGTTCTCTATATTCTATTAAGTTTATGCTATCCGCGAAAAGAAATTTTATAACTCGTATATTATAATATTAAAATATATATGACTTGGGTTTAGTTTTACAATGTGTTAGTTTGAAATGTAATTCCCTAAGGAGGGTATTACAAAAAAATATTACATGAAAAAAATACTTACAAACAAACAATGATAATAATATATTGGTTGTATAATAAATTAAGAAATTGAGAATAATATTCAATTAAAACATATATAATCTAGTGATATAATGCACTTTATGACAAAACCTTTTAAGTATGATGTTCAAATCCTAAAATTACATTATTTGTTCAGTTTCTGAAAAAAAAAACAAAAAAAAACTAGCCAAACCCAGGTCAACCTCGCAGGGTTGACTATTGGGTCACCTGGGTCAATCCGAGTTTGACAAGGTTGACTAGAAAAATGGTCTAATAAGTTGATTAGACCAACTTGGAGCCTGGGTTGTGGGTTTCCCAGATTGACTAGCTGGGCTGGTTCGGTTCATACAACTAAGATTTATTGATTCGACTATGATTGAATCCTGTTCGAACCAATGATAATTATATATATATTTTTTTAATATGATATAATATATTAAGTAATAAACTAACATAATAATATTTCATATTATGTTGCTTAGTACTTCAGGGTTCTACGTTGTACAATAATAAAGCATTCAAACATACAACATATATAAAAGCTAAGATAATATTATACTTACAAGTCTCACATAGAATAGTGAGTAAAACATTCAAGCATACAACTTATATAAAAGTCAAAAGGAGGACAAACCTTCTTATGCCTTTTTTTAAACCTTATATGTGAGCCTTTATAATTTAGCATTGGACCTTTATTTGATTCAAAAATTATTTTTGAATGAGTTAAAAATTATTAATTAAAAATATAGTTTATTTTAAAAAAAATCAAGTTCAAATGGTTGATTATTGATTTTATCAATTTTTTACCAACTCGATCGATTCATGACTAATTCTTGAACTGGTCAATTTTGTGGTTTAACTGGACCGAACCTATGATCGATTCATCGATTTTTCAGTTGAACCGGCAGGTCTAGTGTCACTTTTTCAACATTGATTTATACCCACTTTATAAGTAGAGCCTACAAGAAAATAATTGTTTATCTATAGTACCATCCAAGATGCTATTATCCGTATTCTATAGCTTTTTCTTAATTAAAAATTAAATTATATATTTGCAACTTATTAATTAAATTTAGATTTGAATTGATTCGGAAATAAAATCTTACCTATAAAAATTATTAAAATAAATTTTATTTTATTTTATTATTTTACATTATTATTCTTATAATATAATCTCTCTCATTGTGAAATTATGTTATTAACAATATTTTCTTTTATTTTAATTGATTTAATTTGATTTACTTAATTAAATTTTCTATTTGCAACTTATTATAAATATTTGAATTTGAATTAATTTAGAAATTAAATCTTATATTTGGAATCTATTAAAAGTAAAAGTGATTTATTTTTAATTATTTCACATTGTTATTAAATATGAGAGATAAAATAAAAAATAATGGTAAAAGCCCAATAAAAAAAAGGTAATGGTAAAAAAGTCTATATAATTAAATCAAATCAAATCTTAACAATTCACACTTTATTTAATAGGATTTTTAAATATAAACTATTAAAGTTCAAAGGATTTTGTTAATAAAACAAAACTCAAAAGATTTTAAAAATCAAATCATTTCTTCATATAAAAAAATAAAATCAAATATTTTTCTATTTTTTAAAATTATATACACAATATTTTATTTACAAATCAAACCAAATCATATTTTGTTACCTTCCAAATCTATGAAACACAGATACGATACAACATCAATGCATAAATATGAAAAATTATAAAAATTATAAGATACAATATAATTAAAATATAACATATAAATTTTATAATATAATATATTAACATAAAAACACAAATTTAAAATTAAAATAAATATAACAATGTTTCATAAGTTAGCATTAGGTATTGTAAAAAAAAATATATATTATCATTTATCTAATTATTAAGATATCCCCACTTGTATTGGTATAAAATTTAAAAAAATAATTAATAAATATATATTATAAATATCTAAAAGTATTAAAAAAATATTCAATATATCTGACAATGATACAATAACCATGTTCAAGTGTTTGTACTTCCTAGTTCCAAACACCCTTGACAATTCGCACCATGTACTAATGTTAATACTAGATTTTAACCTCCAACGATGCCGGGCTAACAATGTTTTATTTTTGCTTATTTTTAATTAATTATTAATTTCAATTTCTTCATGATAAAAAAATAAAAATATATAAATTAAAATCATGGATGTAATGAGATGTAATATACTAAAATCATATACTGAAATAATAAATAGTTGAACATGAATGTGAGATGACTCTTACCGTTTTTTAGTTGTCAACTACAATAGTTAATCGCTAGTTCGCTACTAAATCGTTCCATGCATGGAGGACACAATGCAACAGTATCTTATATAATCGAGAAACATTATAACATTATTATCACATATAACTGAAAAAATAATGCAATAATATATCTTAAATTGATTTTATTAGATTATAATTTTAATATCATTATTTTTTCTTTTTTTTTTGGGTACATTTAAGGTCGAAACCCAAGTGTTTTTCCTTCTTTGTTTTTTTTTAAAGTCAACTTCTCTTGCTAATATAATTGGGATTATAATACAATAACATATCCTAAATATATTTCACCTTGTATTATTAATTTCTTAATTCTCAAGATTCACTTAGGATCTTCTTTGACTTATCTTTAATTTAAATCATAAATTAATTTTCAATTCATCAGAATCAATCTTCATTAATAGTGACATTTATTCTTTGATTTTATTGTATTATTATATTCTTTTCTTAATTTATTTATCAATCAATCAATCATAAAATTTTATTTAATTTCTGGTGTCAACACGTCCCATATTCCTCATTTAGGCTTTCTGATAATCACATATTTTATTCATTAAGAAACCCTTATGTTTAGCCATTTACACTCTCCATATTCTCAATTGATTGAGTTTGGTATGATTTTGTGAGTTTAAGCTCAAATTGGTCCTAATTGAATATTTTTAGCATTATTGAGATTTGACACTGTTTCTGTATTTTGGCTATAACTTGAGTTCCTAATATCTGATAAACATGAATTTTACCTTGTAAGAAAGCTAAGAGGAAACTCTACAACTTTGATGAAGAGCTCGAAGTCCCAAACAGATGTCTAAAGGACCTAAGTTTACATGGAAGTCAGAATACGGGTTCTGTCACTAGAATCCGAACAGTGTGCACTCATAAAATCATATCTCAAGATGTAATAATGGAGATGAGCTGAAATTTGGACAGTTGATAGTCAAGATCCAAATAAACAACTTTCATGAGAACACTTTTTGAAAAAATGAAGTCTAGTAGGTCAGTTT
The DNA here is from genome assembly GCA_029884605.1 of Ormosia emarginata. Lineage (NCBI taxonomy): Eukaryota > Viridiplantae > Streptophyta > Magnoliopsida > Fabales > Fabaceae > Ormosia > Ormosia emarginata. Next base: position 29,850,747 of record JAQQTP010000076.1, on the reverse strand, counting down.
GAGCTTGCAAGTCGGAACAGAGGTGCTAAAGTTGGGTTTGAGCAACCTGCGGTATTTGGGACATATCTTGGGCTGGAGGAAGTCAAATTGGACGAACCAGATATGCATTTTATAGCCAAGACAAAGATCTACAACTTTCATGAAGAGTACTTTTCATGGATCTGAAGTATAGTGGGTCGTTTTTGGCTTCCAAGTCAGACACAAAATTTTCGTCCTCAACCACCCACTCATCCATCCACTAATCCACTCATCCATCCACTAATCCACTCATCCATCCACTAATCCACTAATCCATCATCCACTAATCCATCCACTCATCCACTAATCCAACCACTCAACCACTCCACCCACTCATCCACTAATCCACCCACTCATCCATCCACTCACCTATTCATCTCCATAATTTCCCACTCACCAAAAGTCCTTTGGCATTTTCCACTCAACCAACCCACTCAACCATTCCACTCACTCATCCACTAAACCAACCCACTCAACCACTCCACTCAAACACTCCACTCACTCACCCACTCATCCACCCACTCCCTTTGTCATTTTGTTACCCTAGACTTCTATAAAAGGCACCATTGATAATCATGAATAAGTTGTATTCTCCTTCATTTCTCTCATAGTTTCTTCTTGTTTCTTCATAGTTTCTCATAGCTTTTGTATATTTTGATGCTCCCCTTCATGGTAATGGAGGGCTAAGCTACTTTCGGTCAATTTGGGACTCTTGAAGAGATTGTGGTTTGGATTCTTGAGACTTTGGTTATGTAATGTATTTGATTTATATTTGAATTCCTCTTCTCTTCTTCTTCTCCTTCTTCTTCTTCTTAATCTTCAATGCATGAATGGTGATTCTGTTTATGTTTGATCTGATTTGATCTTGATTTAAGATTAAGATTTGTGATGAAACTTAGAACTGATTGATCTAAACTAATCACATGACTGAAGATTGAGATTTGTGATGAAGCTTGGAACTGATTGATCTAAACTAATCACGTAATTGAAGAGGTTAGGTTACTGATTGGTGCCTAGGTTAATTGAATTCGGTGCTTAAATTGACATATATCTACATGAATGGTGCGATTGTAGATTTGTGTTTATCACTTGTCAATTGAATTCTGGACGATTGTCTAGTATGAATTCTGGATCTAATGCTGAGATCTCGGTTAGATCCAAGTTAACCATTCAAATGTGCTTCAAGTGTTTGTTGAAAGGTTTATGATTGAATCCACCCAATCTCGGATAGATTTCTGAATTGACTATTCTTCTAATTGTTATTTCTCTTTAAATCTTGTCACTGTGATCCTTGAACCATCAAAACCCCCCTTTTTTCTAACTTAACTTAATTTGATCAAATTGCATTTATGATCCTTGAGAAGATGATCCGGTGTTGTTCACTATACTACAAGTTTAGGTAATAACTTCGGTTATAATTTGGATTGAGTTCGGCGCTCGTCAAAATTTTGGCGCTGTTGCCGGGGATTGGAAAATTTGATAATCACATATTTTATTCATTAAGAAACCCTTATGTTTAGCCATTTACACTCTCCATATTCTCAATTGATTGAGTTTGGTATGATTTTGTGAGTTTAAGCTCAAATTGGTCCTAATTGAATATTTTCAGCATTATTGAGATTTGACACTGTTTCTGTATTTTGGCCATAACTTGAGTTCCTAATATTTGATAAACATGAATTTTACCTTGTAAGAAAGCTAAGAGGAAGCTCTACAACTTTGATGAAGAGCTCGAAGTCCCAAACAGATGTCTAAAGGACCTAAGTTTACATGGAAGTCAGAATACGGGTTCTGTCACTAGAATCCGAACAGTGTGCACTCATAAAATCATATCTCAAGATGTAATAATGGAGATGGACTTAAATTTTGATAGTTGATAGTCAAGATCCAAATAAATAACTTTCATGAAGAACACTTTTTGAAAAAATGAAGTCTAGTAGGTTAGTTTGAGCTTGCAAGTCGGAACAGAGGTGCTGAAGTTGGGTTTGAGCAACCTGCGGCATTTGGGACATATCTTGGGCTGAAGGAAGCCAAATTGGACGAACCAGATATGCATTTTATAGCCAAGACAAAGATATATAACTTTCATGAAGAGTACTTTTCATGGATATGAAGTATAGTGGGTCGTTTTTGGCTTCCAAGTCAGACACGAAATTTTCGTCCTCAACCACCCACTCATCCATCCACTATCCCACTCATCCATCCACTAATCCACTCATCCATCCACTCATCCACTCATCCACCCATCCACTCATCCACTAATCCATCCACTCATCCACTCATCCACTAATCCAACCACTCAACCACTCCACCCACTCATCCACTAATCCACCCACTCATCCATCCACTCACCTATTCATCTCCATAATTTCTCACTCACCAAAAGTCATTTGGCATTTTCCACTCAACCAACCCACTCAACCACTCCACTCAAACACTCCACTCACTCACCCACTTATCCACCCACTCCCCTTTGTCATTTTGTTACCCTAGACTTCTATAAAAGGCACCATTGGTTATCATGAATAAGTTGTATTCTCCTTCATTTCTCTCATAGTTTCTTCTTGTTTCTTCATAGTTTCTTCTTGTTTCTTCATAGTTTCTCATAGCTTTTGTATATTTTGATGCTCCCTTTCATGGTAATGGAGGGCTAAGCTACTTTCGGTCAATTTAGGACTCTTGAAGAGATTGTGGTTTGGATTCTTGAGACCTTGGTTATGTAATGTATTTGATTTATATTTGAATTCTTCTCTTCTTCTTCTTCTTCTTCTTCTTCTTCTTCTTCTTCTTCTTCTTCTTCTTCTTCTTCTTCTTTCTTCTTCTTCTTAATCTTGAATGCATGAATGGTGATTCTGTTTATGTTTGATCTGATTTAATCTTGATTTAAGATTAAGATTTGTGATGAAACTTAGAACTGATTGATCTAAACTAATCACATGACCGAAGATTGAGATTTGTGATGAAGCTTGAACTGATTGATCTAAACTAATCACGTAATTGAAGAGGTTAGGTTACTTGATTGGTGCCTAGGTTAATTGAATTCGGTGCTTAAATTGACATATATCTACATGAATGGTGCGATTGCAGATTTGTGTTTATCACTTGTCAATTGAATTACGACGATTGTCTAGTGTGAATTCTCGGATCTAATCTTTGAGATCTCGGTTAGATCCAAGTTAACCATTCAAATGTGCTTCAAATGTTTTTGAAAGGTTTATGATTGAATCCACCCAATCTCGGATAGATTTAATCGAATTATTGTTCTTCTAATTGTTATTTCTCTTTAAATCTTGTCACTGTGATCCTTGAACCATCAAAACCACCTATTTTTCTAACTTTCACTTGATTTGATCAAATTTCATTTACGATCCTTGAGGAGACGATCCGGTGTTGTTCACTATACTACAAGTTTAGGTAATAACTTCGGTTATAATTTTGACTGAGTTCGGCGCTCGTCAAAATTTTGGCGCCGTTGCCGGGGATCCGTAAGTGTGATATGAACTTTTTAAGTTATCATCTAACTCTTTCTTTTTCTTTTCTTTCATTATCATTTTGTTGCATTCTGTTGCATTTTAAGGAGATAATGGACCATGCATAATGGAGTCAAAACTTGAGGAATTGACTTCTTTGGTAAGACATATAGTAGTGAGACAACAATTACCTGTGTAGGAAGCTACACTTGTGTGTAACATTTGTTTTTGTTCATCTCACCCCATATATGCATGCCCTACACTTCAGTATGCTAGTTCTGTTTTTCCAGATCAATTTGTTGCAGCTGTTGGTTATTTTCCTTATGAACCACAGTTCCAGCAGCAGCAACAGAGTTATGACCCCTTCTTCAACACATACAACCCTAGCTGGGAATACTATCCGGATCTGGGATATGGCAATACGACATCATTACAAAGAACAATCATTTCAATATGAGCACCATTCCAAATGAGATAACAAGTCCATCAACCACAAAACTTGAGCGTTCATGGGAGGACTTGATGAAAACCCAAATTGAGTTCCAGCAGAATTTCACTGCCACTATTTAGGATTTAACAACCCAAATTGACTAGTTGACAACCATTGTTAATGAACTGAGATGTCAAGAGTCAAGCCAACTCTTTCCCCAAACAATTCCCAACTCCCTGCATTCTAATTGTCATATTGATTTACATGCAGACTTAGTTGAGGAAACTCATGATGAGTTGTGTGCTGAATTTCCTGATTTAATTGGTTTTGATGATTCTATCAATTGCAACTCATGTACTGATTATGACGGTGATATAGAATGTGTTACGTGTGCTGAGATTTCTGTATATTTGAAAGTTGATGATTCTGTTTATGCAGCATCTAATGATATTGAAGGGTCTATCAGCAATGCAGTTGCAGAGTCTACAACACATAGGGAGGTGGAGTTGAAGGCCATTGAGGAATTTTCAAAGAAGGAGGAAAAGTAGCATATGGCAGTAACTACTGAAGTGAATTTTGTTTTTGGGTCATGGTCCAATATAATCAATGAAAGTAGAATTACCAAATTACGCGTGTTGCATGCCATTGGTGAAGTCAAGGAAATTAAGAAAGACCAATGGGACCCCAATGGGAGCCCTCATGCTTCAAGCTTAACTTGGTCATTACACTTCAACCAATGGGACCCTAGTGAAAGCTATCATGTTGTGTCAACCATAACTTGGTCATCACGTTTCAACCAATGGGATCCTAGTGGAGTCTTTTCACCAACCTCACTTAATAAGACCAATGGACACCATCTCAAGCCGAAAAATGTGGAAGTGAAAGTGATGGGCTTTTACCATCCACATTATAAAGATCACTAAGAAGTGTCCCAACGTGGAGCTAACGACGTTAAACAAGTGCTTATTGGGAGGCAACCCAACTAGATTTGTTTTCAAGATCTTTGGGGATGGTTTTCGCAATCTGAGAAGATAAAAACATACTTCACTTTGAATGGCTGAGTAAGGAGTCAGTAAGTTATACCTTATTGACTCTTGAGACGCATTCTTGTGGCCTGTACATCATGAACTTCTTAATTGTGGAATCTCTTCAGAGATGAACAGAAGTGTTACAGTCTTGGGAATCTGACTTTAAAAGACCCGCATTTCCTCTTTAATTTTATATTATTCCAGTCATGTTATTTTGGTTTTACATTTTACTCATTTGTTTTGTGAGTTTTCATGTTCTGTATTGCAGCTTTGATTCTTACGCATCTTTTCTCGCTTGCCATTATCTCGGCCCTCATCAGGTTGTGTTGCTCTTTTCTTTCCGTTTTATTTATCACTTTCACATTAAGGACAATGTCTATATTAAGTGTGGGGGAGAGATTTTAGCATGTTTCTTTTTTGTTAAAAAAAAAAAATAAAAAAAGGGTTCATTGCATAATTGAATAACTTTTCTCCCTTCTTGAACTGATATGCTTGGTGATGGATGATTGAATTGATGAATTGAGCTTGATGGATGCATACCTTGTGAGATTTTGAGCCTAATGGATGGATTCAACATTTATGTCATTCTCTTCTTTCTTGTGTGATTTTCACTCATGTTAATGACCACTTTAGAACTTGTTTTGATTCTTTTTGAGGCTACATTTCACTTGCATGCATGAACATGATTGAGGCCCTCTTTCTTAATTAGTCAGTTTAACTGAATAGCTAACCTTGTTTTCAATATGATATCAAGCACTCTTTTGACTTCTTGAAAATTCTCTGATTCCTGCCAACCTTGTATATTTTCCTTTACTTAACCTCTTTGAGCTTATTTGACCATTCCTTGTTTCTAGCTCATTATGTGCCTTAAATGAAAAATCGTGTTCTTACTTTACCTTAGGGAATAAAAGAACATTAGCTTGGTTAATGGATGAGTTTTTGAACAAGTGTGGGGGTGTGTGTACAAAATGGTTGTTGAAAAAGGAAAGAGTGCCTAAAAAAAGAAAAAAAAAGAAAAAAAGAAAAAAAAAAAAAAAAAAAAAAATGTATGTATATAGTTATGTTCATATATATATATATATATATATATATATATATATATATATATAAAAGGATTGGGAAATGAATATGTAAAGGGATATACATTAGAGTTGGGATGAACTTTTATGCTTGTTATTTGAACTCAGCTCTCATTTGCTTTTATTCTCTTTGGTATTTATCTTCTCATATCCATTTTATCCTCTTCTGTTACCTTGACCTCACCACAACCTTGAATAAAGTCCTCACGATTTGTGTGTGCATGTGTTTTGAGTAGTGGAGAAGTAGAAGATAAGCAAGCTTATGGTAGTGCAATTTTCATGGGTTGAATTGAGTGAAATACCTACCCTTTAAACACTTGAGAGATTGAGAGGGAATATTGTGAAGATGTATCATTCTCGATTCATGTAGAAGATACCTTGCTTGATGGTTTGAGATGTGGAGAATTGTTAACTCATGAATGTTTTGATCCCTTGAACCTTTGGTTGTTCTTCTTGATTGTAAAATTTTGGTCTTGAGTTTTGCCCAAGAGTGCAAAAAGCTAAGTGTGGGGGAATTTGATAATCACATATTTTATTCATTAAGAAACCCTTATGTTTAGCCATTTACACTCTCCATATTCTCAATTGATTGAGTTTGGTATGATTTTGTGAGTTTAAGCTCAAATTGGTCCTAATTGAATATTTTCAGCATTATTGAGATTTGACACTGTTTCTGTATTTTAGCAATAACTTGAGTTTCTAATATCTGATAAACATGAATTTTACCTTGTAGGAAAGCTAAGAGGAAGCTCTACAACTTTGATGAAGAGCTCGAAGTCCCAAACAGATGTCTAAAGGACCTAAGTTTACATGGAAGTTAGAATACAGGTTTTGTCACTAGAATCCAAACGGTGTGCACTCATAAAATCATATTTCAAGATGTAATAATGGAGATAGGCTGAAATTTGGACAGTTGATAGTCAAGATCCAAATAAACAACTTTCATGAAGAACACTTTTTGAAAAAATTAAGTCTAGTAGGTCAGTTTGAGCTTGCAAGTCGGAACAGAGGTGCTGAATTTGGGTTTGAGCAACCTGCGGTATTTGGGACATATCTTAGGCTGAAGGAAGCCAAATTGGACGAACCAGATATGCATTTTATAGCCAAGACAAAGATCTACAACTTTTATGAAGAGTACTTTTCATGGATCTGAAGTATAGTGGGTCGTTTTTGGCTTCCAAGTCAGACACGAAATTTTCATCCTCAACCACCCACTCATCCATCCACTATCCCACTCATCCATCCACTAATCCACTCATCCACCCATCCACTCATCCACTAATCCATCCACTCATCTACTAATCCAACCACTTCAGCCACTCATCCATTAATCCACCCACTCATCCATCCACTCACCCATTCATCTCCATAATTTCTCACTCACCAAAAGTCCTTTGGCATTTTCCACTCAACCAACCCACTCACTCATCCACTAAACCAACCCACTCAACCACTCCACTCAACCACTCCACTCAAACACTCCACTCACTCACCCACTTATCCACCCACTCCTGTCATTTTGTTACCCTAGACTTCTATAAAAGGCACCATTGGTTATCATGAATAAGTTGTATTCTCCTTCTTTTCTCTCATAGTTTCTTCTTGTTTCTTCATAGTTTCTCATAGCTTTTGTATATTTTGATGCTCCCTTCATGGTAATGGAGGGCTAAGCTACTTTCGGTCAATTTGGGACTCTTGAAGAGATTGTGGTTTGGATTCTTGAGACCTTGGTTATGTAATGTATTTGATTTATATTTGAATTCCTCTTCTCTTCATCTTCTTCTTCTTCTTCTTCTTCTTCTTCTTCTTCTTCTTCTTCTTCTTCTTCTTCTTCTTCTTCTTCTTCTTCTTCTTCTTCTTAATCTTGAATGCATGATTGGTGTTTCTGTTTATGTTTGATCTGATGTAATCTTGATTTAAGATTAAGATTTGTGATGAAACTTAGAACTGATTGATCTAAACTAATCACATGACTGAAGATTGAGATTTGTGATGAAGCTTGGAACTAATTGATCTAAACTAATCACGTAATTTAAGAGGTTAGGTTACTGATTGGTGCCTAGGTTAATTGAATTCGGTGCTTAAATTGACATATATCTACATGAATGGTGCGATTGCAGATTTATGTTTATCACTTATCAATTGAATTCTGGACGATTGTCTAATGTGAATTCTGGATCTAATGCTGAGATCTCGGTTAGATCCAAGTTAACCATTCAAATGTGCTTCAAATGTTTTTTGAAAGGTTTATGATTTAATCCACCCAATCTCGGATAGATTTCTAAATTGACTGTTCTTCTAATTGTTATTTCTCTTTAAATCTTGTCACTGTGATCCTTGAACCATCAAAACCCCCCTTTTTTCTAACTTTCACTTGATTTGATCAAATTGCATCTACGATCCTTGAGGAGACGATCCAGTATTGTTCACTATACTACAAGTTTAGGTAATAACTTCGGTTATAATTTTGACTGAGTTCGGCGCTCGTCAAAATTTTAGGGGGGTTTGACAGTTTAAGATCGCACTTAACAAAATTAAAGGAAGAAATAACAATTAAAGAGCAGTCAATTTAGAAACCTATCCAAGATTGGGTGGATTCAATCATAGACCCTTCATAGAACACCTGAAGCGTAATTGAATTGTTAATTTGGATCTAACCGAGATCTCTGCATCAAATCCAGAATTCATACTGGACGATCGTCTAGAATTCAATTAACAAGTGATAAACACAAATCCGCAATCGCACCATTCATGAAGATCTATGTTAATTTCAAGTAACCTAACCTTTTCAATTCTGTGATTAATTTAGATCAATTAGTTCTAAGTTTCATCACAAATCTCAATCTTCATTTATGTGATTAGTTTAGATCATTCAGTTCTAAGTTTCATCACAAATCTCAATCTTAAACCAAGATCAAATCAGATCAACATAAATAGAATTACCATTCACGCATTCAAGATCAAGAAGAAGAAGAAAGAAGAAGAAAAGAGGAATTCAATTACAAATCAAATACAATACATAACCAAGGTCTCAAGAATCCAAACCACAATCTCTTCAAGAGTTCTAAATTGACCGAAAGTAGCTTAGCCCTCCATTACCATGAAGGGAGCATCAAAATATACAAAAACTATGAAAACTATGAAGAAACAAGAAGAAACTATGAGAGAAATGAAGGAGAATACAACTTGTTCATGATAACCAATGGTACCTTTATAGAAGTCTAGGGTAACAAAATGACAAAGGGGAGTGGGTGGATGAGTGGGTGAGTGAGTGGAGTGTTTGAGTGGAGTGGTCGAGTGGGTTGGTTTAGTAGATTGGTTTAGTGGATGAGTGAATGGAATGGTTGAGTGGGTTGGTTGAGTGGAAAATGCCAAAGGACTTTTGGTGAGTGAAAAATTATGGAGATGAATGGGTGAGTGGATGGATGAGTGGGTGGATTAGCAGATAAGTGGGTGGACTAGTTGAGTGGTTGGATTAGTGGATGAGTGGATGAGTGGATGAGTGGATGGATGAGTGGGTGGTTGAGGATGAAAATTTCGTGTCTGACTTGGAAGCCAAAAACGACCCATTATACTTCAGATCCATGAAAAGTACTCTGCATGAAAGTTGTAGATCTTTGTCTTGGCTATAAAATGCATATCTGGTTTGTCCAATTTGGCTTCCTTCAGCCTAAGATATGTCCCAAATACCGCAGGTTGCTCAAACCCAACTTCAGCACCTCTGTTCCGACTTGCAAGCTCAAACTAACCTACTAGACTTCATTTTTTCAAAAAGTGTTCTTCATGAAAGTTGTTTATTTGGATCTTGACTATCAACTATCCAAATTTCAGGTCATCTCCATTATTACATCTTGAGATATGATTTTATGAGTGCACACTATTCAGATTCTAGTGACAGAACCCGTATTCTGACTTCCATGTAAACTTAGGTCATTTAGACATCTGTTTGGGACTTCGAGCTCTTCATCAAAGTTGTAGAGCTTCCTCTTAGATTTCCTACAAGGTAAAATTCATGTTTATCAGATATTAGGAACTCAAGTTATGACCAAAATACAGAAACAATGTCAAATCTCAATAATGCTGAAAATATTCAATTAGGACCAATTTGAGCTCAAACTCACAAAATCATACCAAACTCAATCAATTAAGAATATGAAGAGTGTAAATGACTAAACATAAGGGTTTCTTAATGAATAAAATATGTGATTATCAGATTCCTTCACACTTAGCTTTTTGCACTCCTGGGCAAAACTCAAGACCAAAACAAGGACATAAGAGATTAACAAAAATTTAAATTCGAACGACATTCAAGAGTCCAAAATTTTACAATCAAGAAGAACAACCAAATGTTCAAGGGATCAAAACATTCATGAGTTAACAATTCTCCACATCTCAAACCATCAAGCAAGGTATCTTCAACATGAATCAAGAATGATACATCTTCACAAGATTTCCTCTCAATCTCTCAAGTGTTTAAAGGGTAGGTATTTCACTCAATTCAACCCATGAAAATTGCACTACCATAAGCTTGCTTATCTTATACTTCTCCACTACTCAAAACACATGCACACACAAATCATGAGGACTTTATTCAAGGTTGTGGTGAGGTCAAGGTAACAGAAGAGGATAAAATGGATATGAGAAGATAAATACCAGAGAGAATAAAAGCAAATGAGATAAATACCAGGATAAAATGTGTGGGTTGATAATTACGATTTTTAACGTATTAATTATCCACATAATTACCTTATTAATAATGTTCAGGTTGTAATTAAGTGATCTTAGCACCTATTTTAATCAATGGGATGAATTGGGCTTTAAAGCAATTTAATCATTAATTTTCAGATTTTAATGCATATTTATATTGGTTGAGTATTTTGGCCATAACTTGAGTTGTAGATCTCTGATTTTTATGTTCTTTATATGCTAGGAAATATGAGAAAAAGATCTACAAGTTTTGTGAAATGTCAAATTGGAAGATTCGGACATTTAGGTGGTCAAAAACAGCCTTGAAGTTGGTCCAGCAGTGCTGTTACGAATTTCTGGACATACCTTCACCATTTTGGGCATATCTCACTCATTTCAAGCCCAAATTAAGCATATGAGCACTCCTTGGAAAGCTTATTTCAAAGGTTATCTGATGGGATTAAGCTTAATTCGAAGTTGTGATAGAAATCCAGACTGAAGAGAAGGCAGAAAAGTGAAAATTAGGTGGAAGAATTAATAGCAAAAGTGGTTGAACCACTTTTATGATGGAGTTGGTGGACATGATAGAGCTGGTGGATATGATGGAGTAGGTGTACATAATGGAGAAGGTGGTTAAACCACTTTAATGATGGAGTTGGTGAACATAATGGAGAATGTGGTTGAACCACTTTCATAATGGAGTAGGTGAAGGATGACAATATGTATTGTATTATAGGAGCTTTGCATTCATATATTTAAGGAGGGTGTTAGTCTTAGTTGGGGGACGGGGGCTTCTCCTCCTCTCCTTCCTCCTTTAGTTCTTCTTCTTTTTCATAGCTTTTCATATTTCTTAATGGTTTCCTTCATTGTAATGGAGGGCTAAGTTACTTCTAGTCAATTTGGGACTCTTGAAGAGATTGTGATTTGGATTCTTGAGACCTTGGTTATGTAATGTATTTGATTTGTAGTTGAATTCTTCTTCTCTTCTTCTTCTTCTTCTTCTTCTTCTTCTTCTTCTTCTGTTTTCTTGATCTTGAATACATGAATGGTGATTCTGTTTATGTTTAATCTGATTTGATCTTGGTTTAAGATTAAGTATTGTGATGAAACTTAGAACTGATTGATCTGAATTAATCACATAACTGAAGATTGAGATTTGTGATGAAACTTAGAACTGATTGGTCTAAACTAATCACGTAATTGAAGAGGTTAGGTTACTGATTGGTGCCTAGGTTGATTGAATTCGGTGCTTAAATTGACATATATCTACATGAATGGTGCGATTGCAGATTTGTGTTTATCACTTGTCAATTGAATTACTGACGATTGTCTAGTATGAATTCTGATCTGATGCAGAGATCTCGGTTAGATCCAAGTTAACCATTCAAATACACTTCAAGTGTTTGTTGGAAGGTCTATGATTGAATCCACCCAATTTCGGATAGGTTTCTGAATTGACTATTCTCTTAATTGTTATTTCTTCTCTTTAAATCTTGTCACTGTGATCCTTGAACCATCAAAACCCCCATTTTTCTAACTTAACTTAATTTAATCAAATTGCATTTACGATCCTTGAGGAGACGATCCAGTGTTGTTCACTATACTACAAGTTTAGGTAAAATCTTGTCTCCTTTATCAAAATTTTGATGAGCGCCGAACTCAGTCAAAATTATAACCGAAGTTATTAGCTAAACTTGTAGTATAGTGAACAACACCGGATCGTCTCCTCAAGGATCGTAAATGCAATTTGATCAAATTAAGTTAAGTTACAAAAAAGAGGGGTTTTGATGGTTCAAGGATCACAGTGACAAGATTTAAAGAGAAATAACAATTAGAAGAACACTCAATTCAGAAATCTATCCTAGATTGGGTGGATTCAATCATAAACCTTTCAACAAACACTTGAAGCACATTTGAATGGTTAACTTGGATCTAACTGAGATCTCAGCATTAGATCCAAAATTCACACTAGACAATCGTCCAGAATTCAATTGACAAGTGATAAACACAAATCTGCAATCGCTCCATTCATGTAGATATATGTTAATTTAAGCACCGAATTCAATTAACCTAGGCACCAATCAGTAACATAACCTCTTCAATTACGTGATTAGTTTAGATCAATCAGTTCTAAGCTTCATCACAAATCTCAATCTTCAGTCATGTGATTAGTTTAGATCAATCAGTTCTAAGTTTCATAGCAAATCTTAATCTTAAATCAAGATCAAATCAGATCAAACATAAACATAATCATCATTCATGCATTCAAGATTAAGAAGAAGAAGAAGAAGAAGAAGAGAAGAGGAATTCAAATATAAATCAAATACATTACATAACCAAGGTCTCAAGAATCCAAACCACAATCTCTTCAAGAGTCCCAAATTGACCGAAAGTAGCTTAGCCCTCCATTACCATGAATAGGAGCATCAAAATATACAAAAGCTATGAGAAACTATGAAGAAACAAGAAGAAACTATGAGAGAAATGAAGGAGAATACAACTTATTCATGATTACCAATGGTGCCTTTTATAGAAGTCTAGGGTAACAAAATGACAAAGGGGGTGGGTGGATGAGTGGGTGAGTGAGTGGAGTGTTTGAGTGGAGTGGTTGAGTGGGTTGGTTTAGTGGATGAGTGAGTGGAATGGTTGAGTGGGTTGGTTGAGTGGAAAATGCCAAAGGACTTTTGGTGAGTGGGAAATTATGGAGATGAATGGGTGAGTGGATGGATGAGTGGGTGGATTAGTGGATGAGTGGGTGGAGTGGTTGAGTGGTTGGATTAGTGGATGAGTGGATGGATTAGTGGATGAGTGGATTAGTGGATTGATGAGTGGATTAGTGGATGGATGAGTGGGTGGTTGAGGACGAAAATTTCGTGTCTGACTTGGAAGCCAAAAACGACCCACTATACTTCAGATCCATGAAAAGTACTCTTCATGAAAGTTGTAGATCTTTGTCTTGGCTATAAAATGCATATCTGGTTCGTCCAATTTGGCTTCCTTCAGCCCAAGATATGTCCCAAATACCGCAGGTTGCTTAAACCCAACTTTAACACCTCTGTTCCGACTTGCAAGCTCAAACTGACCTACTAGACTTGCAAGCTCAAGCTCAATCATGTTCATGCATGCAAGTGAAATGTAGCCTCAAAAAGAATCAAAGCAAGTTCTAGAGTGGTCATTAACATGAGTGAAAATCATACAAGAAAGAAGAGAATAGCATAAATGTTGAATGCATCCATTAGGCTCAAAATCTCACAAGGTATACATCCATCAAACTCAATTCATCAATTCAATCATCCATCACCAAGCATATTAGTTCAAGAAGGGAGAAAAGTTATTCAATCATGCAATGAACTTTTTTTTTTTATTTTTTTTATTTTTTTGATTGATTTTTTTAACAAACCAAAAGAAACAGAAACATGCTAAAATCTCTCCCCCACACTTAATATAACATTGCCCTCAATGTGAAAGAGAGATATAGAAAAGAGCAACATAACCTGATAAGAAGTGAATCAACGGCTAGCAGAAAAGAAGCACACTGTCAGTGCCGCATCAGACCTTTGCCACCAATTAAGATGCGTCTCAAGAGTAAAATTACTCCTTACTCTGCCGTTTAAAGTGAAGTATGTTTTTATCTTCTCAGATTGCGAAAACCATCCCCAAAGATCTTGAAAACAAATCTAGTTGGGTTGCCTCCCAATAAGCGCTTGTTTAACGTCATTAGCTCGACGTTGGGACACTTCTTAGTGATCTTTATAATGTGGATAGTAAAAGCTCATCACTTTCACTTCCACATTTTTCGGCTTGAGATGGTGTCCATTGGTCTTATTAAGTGAGGTTGGTGAAAAGACTCTACCAGGATCCCATTGGTTGAAACGTGATGACCAAGTTATGGTTGACACAACATGATAGCTTTCACTAGGGTCCCATTGGTTGAAGTGTAATGACCAAGTTAAGCTTGAAGCATGAGGGCTCCCATTGGGGTCCCATTGGTCTTTCTTAATTTCCTTGACTTCACCAATAGCATGCAATACGTGTAATTTGGCAATTCTGCTTTCATTGATTATATTGGACCGTGACCGAAAAACAAAATCCACTTCAGTAGTTACTAGCATCTGCTGAGTTTCCTCTTTCTTTGAAAATTCCTCAATGGCCTTCAACTCCACCTCCCTATATGTTTTAGATTCTGCAACTACATTGTTGATAGACCCTTCTATATCATTAGATCTTGCGTTAACAGAATCATTAGTTTTCAAATATGCAGAAATTTCAGCACACACAACACATTTTATATCACCATCATGATCAACACATGAAATGCAGTTGATAGAATCATCAAAACCAATTAAATCAAGAAATTCAGTACACAACTCATCATGAGCTTCCTCAACTAAGTCTGCATGTAAATCAATATGACAATTAGAATGTAGGGAGTTGGGAATTGTTTGGGGAAAGAGTTGGCCTAACTCTTGACATCTCAGTTCATTGATAATCACATATTTTATTGATTAAGAAACTCTTATGTTTAGTTATTTACACTCTCCATATTCTTAATTGATTGAGTTTGGTATGATTTTGTGAGTTTGAGCTCAAATTGGTCCTAATTGAATATTTTCAGCATTATTGAGATTTGACACTATTTCTGTATTTTGGCCATAACTTGAGTTCCTGATATCTGATAATCATGAATTTTACCTTGTAGGAAAGCTAGGAGGAAGCTCTACAACTTTGATGAAGAGCTCAAAGTCCAATTCAGATGTCTAAGGGACCTAAGTTTACATGGAAATCAGAATACGGGTTCTGTCACTAGAATCCGAATGGTGTGCACTCATAAAATCATATCCCAAGCTGTAATAATGGAGATGGGCTGAAATTTGGATAGTTGATAGTTAAGACCCAAATAAGCAACTTTCATGAAGAACACTTTTTGAAAAAATGAAGTCTAATGGGTCAGTTTGAGCCTACAAGTCAGAACAGAGGTGCTGAAGTTGGGTTTGAGTGACCTGCGGTATTTGGGTCATATCTTGGGCTGCAGAAAGCCAAATTGGATGATTCAGATATGCATGTTATAGCCAAGACAAAGATCTACAACTTTCATGAAGAGTACTTTTCGTGGATCTGAAGTATAGTTAGTCGTTTTTAGCTTCCAAGTTAGACATCAAAATTTTCATACTCAACCACTCCTCTCACCAACCCACTCAACCACTCCACTCACCAACCCACTCACCCACTCCACTCACTAACCCACTCACCAATCCATTCAACCACTCCTCTCACCAACCCACTCATCCACCCACTCCCTTTGTCATTTTGTTACCCTAGACTTCTATAAAGGGCACCATTGGTTATCATTAACAACAAGTTGTATTCTCCTTCAATTCTCTTATAGTTTCTTCTTGTTTCTTCATAGTTTCTCACAAATTCTTGTATATTTTGATGATTTCCTTCATTGTAATGGAGAGCTAAGTTACTTTCACCAATTCGGACTCTTGAAGAGATTGTGGTTTGGATTCTTGAGACCTTGGTTATGTAATGTATTTGATTTATATTTGAATTCCTCTTCTCTTCTTCTTCTTCTTCTTCTTTTTTCTTGATCTTGAATACATGAATGATGATTCTGTTTATGTTTGATCTGATTTGATCTTGGTTTAAGATTAAGTATTGTGATGAAACTTAGAACTGATTGATCTGAATTAATCATATAACTGAAGATTGAAATTTATGATGAAACTTAGAACTGATTGATCTAAACTAATCACATAATTGAAGAGGTTAGGTTACTGATTGGTGCCTAGGTTAATTGAATTCGGTGCTTAAATTGACATATATCTACATGAATGGTGCGATTGCAGATTTGTGTTTATCACTTATCAATTGAATTCTGGACGATTGTCTAGTGTGAATTCTGGACCTAATGCTGAGATCTCGGTTAGATCCAAGTTAACCATTCAAATGTGCTTCAAATGTTTGTTGAAAGGTTTATGATTGAATCCACCCAATCTCGGATAGATTTCTGAATTGACTATTCTTCTAATTGTTATTTCTCTTTAAATCTTGTCATTGCGATCCTTGAACCATCAAAACCCCCTTTTTCTAACTTTCACTTGATTTGATCAAATTGCATCTATGATCCTTGAGGAGACGATCCGGTGTTGTTCACTATACTACAAGTTTAGATAATAACTTCGGTTATAATTTTGACCGAGTTCGGTGCTTCGTCAAAAATTTTGGCGCCGTTGTTTGGGATTAGTAAGTGTAATCTTTTCATTTTAAGTGTTTTTACTAACTTTTGCTTTTTATTAACTTTTCTAACATTTTTATCCATTGTTTAGTGTATTTTGCTTATTTATTTGTTTTCAGTGATGCATGACTAGGTCCGAGCCTCGATAACTTGGTTGACTTTGATCCCGAGATTGATAGAACCTTGCATAGGTTGATTAGAGCTCGTAGGCTAAGTGCAAGAACTGCTTCAATTTGATCTTAATATTGGGGAGTGAACTTGAGATCTTGAATAATTCTGAAACCACGGCTAATAACATGCCGAATAGAACTCTTAAGGAACTTGCTGCTCCTGATATAACTAACCAGTCTTTGTGTATTCAATACCCAGATCTTGATGCTGATTTTGAGTTAAAATCTGGATTGATACATTTGTTGCCCAAGTTTCACGGTTTTGCAGTGAGGATCCCCATAAGCATCTAAAGGAGTTCCATGTAGTTTGTTCAACTATGAAGCCACATGGGATCTCAGAAGAGCACATCAAGCTGAGGGCATTTCCCTTCTCACTTGCTGATACAGCCAAGGATTGGTTATTTTATCTTTCACCAGTTCAAGAACAAGTTGGAATGACATGAAGCGGTTGTTCTTAGAGAAATTTTTCCCTCGCCTCTAGAGTCAGCTGCATTAGAAAAGATATATGTGGCATAAGACAAATGACAGAGAGAGACCTTGCATGAATATTGGGAAAGATTCAAGAAGCCAGTGCTCGAGCTGTCCCCACCACCAAATCACCGATCAACTCTTAATTCAATATTTCTATGAAGGCTTGCTGCCAAATGACAGAAGCATGGTGGATGCTGCCTCTGGAGGAACCTTAGTAGACAAGACCCCTGCAGCAGCGAGAGATTTGATAGCAAACATGGCAGCCAATACCCAACAATTTGACACACGAATTATTACCTCAACCAGAGGAGTCAATGAGATTCAATCATCTCATGTAGACCAACAGAGAATGGAACACAGACTTGATGAATTGACTTCTTTGGTGAGACAGTTAGTAGTGGGACAACAAGCACCAATGCAGATGGCTGCAACTATGTGTGACATTTGCTCTTGTTCATCTCATCCTACTGATGCATGCCCCACACTTCAGGATGGTGGTTCTATTTTTCCAGAGCAACTGTTGCAGCAGGTGGTATTTTTCCTGGTAGACCCCAATATCAAGAATCACAAAGAATGTACCTGGTATGATCCATTTTCTAATACCTATAACCCCTGGGCCGGAGGACCATCCCAACCCGAGATATGGAAATTCGGTCAACAACAACAACAACCCTACCAACAAGAAGAACCGCGCTTTAGATACTGCAAGCTACGGCTCGGCAACAAGTACCAACCACCGCATTTAGGCAAGCACAACCCGCACCGCCACCCATGCAAGCAGCCCCTCTCCAACTACTGCTCCAACAACCACTCCACCGTGAGCCACCTTTCGAAGACTTGATGAAACAAGCCAGCAGAATGTCAATCCCACCATCCAGATTTACAAACTCAAATTGGGCGATGGCAACCACTCTGAGTGAGTGAAAAGTCAAGGGTCGAACCAATTGCCTTCACAAACAAATCAACAACCCGAGAGACAATGTAAGTGCCATTAGCTTGAGAAGTGGCAGAGAAGTTGACGGTCCTACTCCACCACAACCCGAACTACAAGTGCAAAGAACCAAAGGTGACTAGAAACGAAGAAAATGGATAGCTCGGTCAAAAATCATGCGCGACACGTAAGAAATGTGCAGAGAATTCAAATCGGCCATTCCACTACCTTTTCCAAACAGAGTCACACAAAAGCATACTGCGCAAACAGAAATAGAAAGAGAAGTCATGGACACATTCAGGAAGGTGGAAATCAATATTCCTCTCTTGGATGCAATCAAGCAAATTCCTAAGTATGCCAAATTTCTCAAGGAGCTGTGCACTCACAAGAGAAGACTTAAGGGTACTGAGAAGATTAGCATGGGCAGAAATGTTTCTGCAATGATTCTGCCAAGCATGCCACAGAAATGCAAAGATCCTGGAACTTTCACAATTCCTTGCACGATAGGCAACTCCAGATTTGAACATGCAATGCTAGATTTGGGTGCTTCAATCAATGTCATGCCTATGTCAGTTTATAAGTCATTGAACATTGGCACTTTGCAACCCACTGGTATCGTGATTCAGTTGGCGAATAGGACCACTGCTCATCCAGCAGGAGTGCTGGAAGATGTGTTAGTTCGGGTGAATGAGTTAATTTTTCCAGCGGACTTCTACATCTTGGACATGGAAGATGAGTCTTCAGCAAACCATGCTCCATTGATTCTAGGCACACCATTCCTCAAGATCGCCAAGACCAAGATAGATGTGCGTCATGCCGCACCCTTTCTATGGAGTTTGGCGATGATTTGGTACGCTTTAACATTTTTGATGCCATGAGACATCCCCAGAGGAGCATTCTGTTTTCCATATTGATGTGATTGAGATGCTTTGGTTGATGATATTTATGCCGATTTATATCTTGAATTCCCGATATTGTTGACTTTCTCGGATTCTGTTTCTTGTGATACATATCTTTGCTTGTGATATTGAGCCGTGTCTTTGCGTGTCTTGAGATTTATCTTTGCCGTATGAGTAATGATGCAACTCTTGACTTGAATGATACCGCATGTGAAAATAGAAGTCGAATCATGTGCTTGAATTTAATGTTCTTCGAATTAGTTGTTTCAAATAGCTTGTTTGCCTTCCATTGTACAACCCCCATCCTTAGAGTTGAAGACTTTGCCAGACCATCGTAAATATGCATATTTAGGAGATGGTGAGAAGTTGCCAGTGATTGTTGCTAAGAATCTGCAACCTGAACAAGAAGAAAAATTGCTGCAGGTTTTGAGGCAGAATAAGCAAGCCATCGGATGGACACTTATAGATCTTCTTGGTATTAGTCCCTCCACATGTATGCATAGGATTTTATTGGAGGAGGACACGAAACCAGTAAGGCAACCCCAAAGGAGACTGAACCCCTTGATTCTAGAAGTGGTGAAGAAGGAAGTGACCAAGCTACTTCAAGCTGACATTATTTATCCCATATCAGACAGTAAATGGGTGAGCCCCGTGCAAGTTGTTCCCAAGAAATCTGGGGTCACAGTAGTTGAGAATAAAAATAATGAACTTTTACCCACAAGAGTTCGAATCACGGTTGGCGGGTTTGCATTGATTATAGGCGGCTTAACCAGGCTACCAGAAAAGATCATTTTCCGCTACCTTTCATTGATCAGATGTTGGAGAGGCTAGCTGGCAAGTCGCATTATTGTTTCCTGGATGGATATTTGGGCTATTTTCAGATTCATATAGCCCCAGAAGACCAAGAGAAGACTACTTTCACTTGTCTATTTGGCACATTTGCATACAGGAGGATGCCCTTTGGTCTGTGCAATGCTCCGGGCACCTTTCAAAGGTGTATGGTAAGTATCTTTTTCGACTTTTTAGAGAATTGCATGAATATGTTTATGGATGATTTTACTGTCTATGGCTCTTCCTTTGATGCATGTCTGGATAGTTTGGCTCAGGTTTTACATAGATGCACTGAAACTAACCTTGTTCTGAATTTTGAGAAATGTCATTTCATGGTAGAACAAGGCATAATTTTAGGGCATATAATATCTAGCAAGGGTATTGAGGTAGATCATGCAAAAATAGATGTTATTTCATGCCTATCATACCCCACATGCGTGTGGGAGGTTCGTTCTTTCCTTGGTCATGCATGTTTCTATAGGCGATTCATAAAAGATTTTAGCAAAATTGCTCTTCCACTATCCAACTTGCTACAAAAAGAAGTGGAGTTCCATTTTGACCAGAAATGCAAGGATGCCTTCAATCACTTGAAGCAAGCATTGACCAGTACACCTATCATCAAGCCACCAGATTAGACACTCCCATTTGAGCTCATGTGTGATGCCTCTAATTATGCTTTGGGAGCTGTTCTTGCACAAAAGGTCGGCAAAATATCTCATGTCATCTCCTATGCTTCAAGAACTTTAGATCCTGCATAAGTCAACTACACCACCACTGAAAAGGAACTTTTAGCAATTGTTTTTGCTTTAGACAAATTTCGATCATATTTGCTTGGTTCTAGAGTGGTTGTGTTTTCAGATCATACAGCTCTGAAGTTTCTCCTGAAGAAGCTTGATGCAAAGCCTAGGTTGATTAGGTGGATTTTGCTCCTCCAAGAGTTCGATATTGAAATCCGTGATAAAAGTGGAGCGGAGAATTTAGTGGTGATCACCTAAGCCGAATTGAAAGGAGAGCGGATACTTTTCCTATCCATGATGTCTTCTCGATGAGCAAGCTTTTCAAGTTGCAAGGTAACATTCCTTAGTTTGTTAATTTGATAAATTTCTTAGTTCTTTGGTGTTTTCCCCGCACATTTTACTAGGGCTCGATTGATAAATTGAAGAGTGAGTCAAAATATTATGTGTGGGATGACCACTTATCTATGGAAATTTTGTAGTGACCAAATCATTAGGAGATGCGTGCCTGATAATGAATTCTATTCTATTCTTAGCTTTTGTCATACACTTGCATGTGGCGGTCATTTTGGTCCCCAAAGGACTGCTAGGAAAGTTTTGGAATCTGGATTATATTGGCCCACTCTATTTCACGATGCATATGTGTTTTGTAAATCTTGTGATCAATGCCAAAGAACAGGAAACACTTCTCGAAGGGATGAGATGCCCCAGAAATCCTTATTGTTCTGTGAGATTTTTGATGTATGGGGTATTGATTTTATGGGACCCTTTCCTGTTTCTTTTGGTTTTTTTTACATTTTGCTAGTTGTTGATTATGTATCCAAGTGGGTGGAGGCGAAAGCTACTCGGACTGATGATTCCAAAGTTGTTGTGGATTTTGTTAGATCATAGATTTTCTGTAGGTTTGGAGTTCCGAAAGCCATCATCAGTGATCAGGGTTCACATTTTTATAATCGAAGCATGGAAGCTTTGATGAAAAAGTATGGGGTCTTGCACAGAATTTCTACACCTTACCATCCCCAAACTAATGGGCAAGCCGAGATTTCCAACAGGGAGATCAGCAGATACTCCTAGAAGACAGTTCAACCTAACGAAAAGGACTAGAGCAAAAGGCTTGAGGATGCTTTATGGGCTTACCGGACTGCTTATAAGACACCAATCGGGATTTCTCCGTATCGGATTGTTTTTGGAAAGGCCTGCCACCTGCCGGAGGAAATTGAGCATCGTGCATTCGGGCGGTGAAAAGGTGCAACTTGGACCTAGATCAAGCAGGTATAAAGAGGAAGGCTGCACTGCGGCAGATTGGAGGAGATCCGCTTGGAGGCTTATGAAAGTTCTAAACTTTATAAAGAGAAGACCAAAGCTTTCCATGATAAGTTGATTCTGAAAAAAACATTTGAGATTGGTCAAAAAGTTCTCCTCTATAACTCCCGCCTCCGACTCATGCCTGGCAAGTTAAGGTCTAGATGGGATGGACCATTTGTTGTTACTAAGGTTTTTCCTTCTGGTGTTGTTCAGATTAAAAGTGAGGTCACTGCCAAAGCTTTTATCGTAAATGGACACCGCCTCAAACAGTATCATGAACTTCCAGAGAATGCAGAAGTGGAGGTGATGAACTTTCTCCATCCGCATTATGAATAAAAAAAAACACAAAAAAAATGTATGTATATAGTTATGTTCATATATATATATAAAAAAAAAAAAAAAAAAAAAAAGATTGGGAAATGAATATGTAAAGGGATATACATTAGAGTTGGGATGAACTTTTATGCTTGTTATTTGAACTCGACTCTCATTTGCTTTTATTCTCTTTGGTATTTATCTTCTCATATCCATTTTATCCTCTTCTGTTACCTTGACCTCACTACAACCTTGAATAAAGTCCTCATGATTTGTGTGTGCATGTGTTTTGAGTAGTGGAGAAGTAGAAGATAAGCAAGCTTGTGGTAGTGCAATTTTCATGGGTTGAATTGAGTAAAATACCTACCTTTTAAACACTTGAGAGATTGAGAGGGAATCTTGTGAAGATCTATCATTCTCGATTCATGTTGAAGATACCTTGCTTGTTGGTTTGAGATGTGGAGAATTGTTAACTCATGAATGTTTTGATCCCTTAAACCTTTGGTTGTTCTTCTTGATTGTAAAATTTTGGGCTCTTGAATGTCGTTGGAATTTAAATTTTTGTTAATCTCTTATGTCCTTGTTTTGGTCTTGAGTTTTGCTCAGGAGTGTAAAAAGCTAAGTGTGGGGGAATTTGATAATCACATATTTTATTCATTAAGAAACCCTTATGTTTAGTCATTTACACTCTCCATATTCTTAATTGATTGAGTTTGGTATGATTTTGTGAGTTTGAGCTCAAATTGGTCCTAATTGAATATTTTCAGCATTATTGAGATTTGACACTATTTCTGTATTTTGGCCATAACTTGAGTTCCTGATATCTGATAATCATGAATTTTACCTTGTAGAAAAGCTAGGAGGAATCTCTACAACTTTGATGAAGAGCTCGAAGTCCAATTCAGATGTCTAAGGGACCTAAGTTTACATGGAAGTCAGAATACAGGTTCTGTCACTAGAATCCGAATAGTGTGCACTCATAAAATCATATCCCAAGCTGTAATAATGGAGATGGGCTGAAATTTCGATAGTTAATAGTTAAGACCCAAATAAACAACTTTCATGAAGAACACTTTTTGAAAAAATGAAGTCTAATGGGTCAGTTTGAGCCTGCAAGTTGGAATAGAGGTGCTGAAGTTGGGTTTGAGTGACCTGCAGTATTTGGGCCATATCTTAGGCTGAAGGAAGCCAAATTGGACAATCCAGATATGCATGTTATAGCCAAGACAAAGATCTACAACTTTCATGAAGAGTACTTTTCATGGATTTGAAGTATAGTTAATCGTTTTTGGCTTCCAAGTCAGACGTCAAAATTTTCGTACTCAACCACTCCTCTCACCAACCCACTCACCAACCCACTCACCCACTCCACTCACCAACCCATTCAACCACTCCACTCAACCACTCCACTCAGCAACCCACTCACCAACCCATTCAACCACTCCTCTCACCAACCCACTCATCCACCCACTCCCCTTTGTCATTTTGTTACCCTAGACTTCTATAAAAGGGCACCATTGGTTATCATTAACAACAAGTTGTATTCTCCTTCAATTATCTTATAGTTTCTTCTTGTTTCTTCATAGTTTCTCATAGCTCTTGTATATTTTGATGATTTCCTTCATTGTAATGGAGAGCTAAGTTACTTTCAGTCAATTTGGGACTCTTAAAGAGATTGTGATTTGGATTCTTGAGACCTTGGTTAAGTAATGTATTTGATTTATATTTGAATTCCTCTTCTTTTCTTTTTCTTCTTCTTCTTCTGTTTTCTTGATCTTGAATACATGAATGGTGATTCTGTTTATGTTTGATCTGATTTGATCTTAGTTTAAGATTAAGTATTGTGATGAAACTTAAAACTGATTGATCTGAATTAATCACATAACTGAAGATTGAAATTTGTGATGAAACTTAGAACTGATTGAGTTCTGGACGATTGTCTAGTGTGAATTCTGGACCTAATGCTGAGATCTCGGTTAGATCCAAGTTAACCATTCAAATGTGCTTCAAATGTTTGTTGAAATGTTTATGATTGAATCCACCCAATCTCAGATAGATTTCTGAATTGACTGTGCTTCTAATTGTTATTTCTCTTTAAATCTTGTCATTGCGATCCTTGAACCATCAAAACCCCCTTTTTCTAACTTTCACTTGATTTGATCAAATTGCATCTACGATCCTTGAGGAGACGATCCGGTGTTGTTCACTATACTACAAGTTTAGGTAATAACTTCGGTTATAATTTTGACTGAGTTCGGTGCTCGTCATTCATTAACAGTGGTTGTCAACTGGTCAATTTGGGTTGTTAAATCCTGAATAGTGGCAGTGAAATTCTACTGGAACTCAATTTGGGTTTTCATCAAGTCCTCTAATGAAGGCTCAAGTTTTGTGGCTGCAGGACTTGTTATCTGTTGGAATGACTGCTCATATTGTAATGATGTGATGCAGCATTGCCATATCCCAGATCCGAATAGTCTCTCCAGCCAGGGTTGTATGTCTTGAAGAAGGGATCATAACTCTGTTGCTGCTGCTGGAACTGTGGTTTATAAGGAAAATAACCAGCTGCTGCAACAAATTGATATCAAAAAACAGAACTAGCATACTGAAGTGTAGGGCATGCATATGTGGGGTAAGATGAACAAAAACAAATGTTACACACAAGTGTAGCTTCCTGCACAGGTAATTGTTGTCTCATTACTATATGTCTTACCAAAGAAGTCAATTCCTCAAGTTTTGACTCCATTATGCACGGTCCATTATATCCTTAAAATGCAACAGAATACAACAAAATGATAATGAAAGAAAAGAAAAAGAAAGAGTTAGATGATAACTTAAAAAGTTCATATCACACTTACGGATCCCCGGCAACGGCGCCAGAATTTTGACGAGCACCGAACTCAGTCAAAATTATAACCGAAGTTATTACCTAAACTTGTAGTATAGTGAACAACACCAGATCGTCTCCTCAAGGATCGTAGATGCAATTTGATCAAATCAAGTGAAAGTTAGAAAAAAAGGGGGGTTTTGATGGTTCAAGGATTACAGTGACAAGATTTAAAGAGAAATAACAATAAGAAGAACAGTCAATTCAGAAATCTATCCGAGATTGGGTGGATTCAATCATAAACCTTTCAACAAACATTTGAAGCACATTTGAATGGTTAACTTGGATCTAACCGAGATCTCAAAGCATTAGATCCGAATTCACACTAGACAATCGTCTTAATTCAATTGATAAGTGATAAACACAAATCTGCAATCGCACCATTCATGTAGATATATGTCAATTTAAGCACCGAATTCAATTAACCTAGGCACCAATCAAGGTAACCTAACCTCTTCAATTACGTGATTAGTTTAGATCAATCAGTTCTAAGTTTCATCATAAATTTCAATCTTCATTATGTGATTAATTTAGATCAATCGGTTCTAAGTTTCATCACAATCTTAATCTTAAATCAAGATCAAATCGGATCAAACATAAACAGAATCACCATTCATGTATTCAAGATCAAGAAAAGAAGAAGAAGAAGAAGAAGAAGAAGAAAAGAGAAGAGAAGAGAATTCAAATATAAATCAAATACATTACATAACCAAGGTCTCAAGAATCCAAACCACAATCTCTTCAAGAGTCCCAAATTGACCGAAAGTAGCTTAGCCCTCCATTACCATGAAGGGGAGCATCAAAATATACAAAAGCTATGAGAAACTATGAAGAAACAAGAAGAAACTATGAGAGAAAATGAAGGAGAATACAACTTATTCATGATAACCGATGGTGCCTTTTATAGAAGTCTAGGGTAACAAAATGACAAACGGGAGTGGGTGGATGAGTGGTTGAATGAGTGGAGTGGTAGAGTGGGTTGGTTTAGTGGATTGGTTTAGTGGATGAGTGAATGGAATGGTTGAGTGGGTTGGTTGAGTGGAAAATGCCAAAGGACTTTTGGTGAGTGGGAAATTATGGAGATGAATGGGTGAGTGGATGGATTAGTGGATGAGTGGGTGGAGTGGTTGAGTGGTTAGATTAGTGGATGAGTGGATGAGTGGATTATTGGATGGATGAGTGGGTGGTTGAGGATGAAAATTTCGTGTCTGACTTAGAAGCCAAAAACGACCTACTATACTTTAGATCCATGAAAAGTACACTTCATGAAAGTTATAGATCTTTGTCTTGGCTAGAAAATGCATATCTGGTTCGTCCAATTTGGCTTCCTTCAGCCTAAGATATGTCCCAAATACCGCAGGTTGCTCAAACCCAACTTCAGCACCTCTGTTCCGACTTGCAAGCTCAAACTGACCTAATAGACTTCATTTTTTCAAAATGTGTTCTTCATGAAAGTTGTTTATTTGGATCTTTACTATCAACTGTCCAAATTTCAGCCCATCTCCATTATTAAATCTTGAGATATGATTTTATAAGTGCACACCATTCGGATTCTAGTGACAGAACCCGTATTCTGACTTCCATGTAAATTTAGGTCCTTTAGACATCTATTTGGGACTTCGAGCTCCTCATCAAAGTTGTAGAGCTTCCTCTTAGCTTTCCTACAAGGAAAAATTCATGTTTATCAGATATTAGGAACTCAAGTTATGGCTAAAATATAGAAACAATGTCAAATCTTAATAATGCTGAAAATATTCAATTAGGACCAATTTGAGCTTAAATTCACAAAATCATACCAAACTCAATCAATTGAGAATATGGAGAGTATAAATGACTAAACATAAGGGTTTCTTAATGAATAAAATATGTGATTATCAAATTCCCCCACACTTAACTTTTTGCACTCCTGGGCAAAACTCAAGACCAAAATTTTACAATCGAGAAGAACAACCAAAGGTTCAAGGGATCAAAACATTCATGAGTTAACAATTCTCCACATCTCAAACCATCAAGCAAGGTATCTTCAACATGAATCGAGAATGATAGATCTTCACAAGATACCCTCTCAATCTCTCAAGTGTTTAAAGGGTAGGTATTTCACTCAATTCAACCCATGAAAATTGCACTACCATAAGCTTGCTTATCTTCTACTTCTCCACTACTCAAAACACATGCACACACAAATCATGAGGACTTTATTCAAGGTTGTGGTGAAGTCAAGGTAACAGAAGAGGATAAAATGGATATGAGAAGATAAATACCAAAGAGAATAAAAGCAAATGAGAGCTGAGTTCAAATAACAAGCATAAAAGTTCATCACAACTCTAATGTATATCCCTTTACATATTCATTTCCCAATCCTTTTTATATATATATATATGAACATAACTATATACATACATTTTTTTTGTAGGCACTCTTTCCTTTTTCAACAACTATTTTGTACACACACCCCTACACTTGTTCAAAAACTCATCTATTAACCAAGCTAATGTTCTTTTATTCCCTAAGGTAAAGTAAGAATACGATTTTTCATTTAAGGCACATAATGAGCTAGAAACAAGGAATGGTCAAATAAGCTCAAAGAGGTTAAGTAAAGGAAAATATACAAGGTTGACAGGAATAAGAGAATTTTCAAGAAGTCAAAAGAGTGCTTGATATCATATTGAAAACAAGGTTGGCTATTCGGTTAAACTAGCTAATTAAGAAAGAGGGCCTCAATCATGTTCATGCATGCAAGTGAAATGTAGCCTCAAAAAGAATCAAAGCAAGTTCTAGAGTAGTCATTAACATGAGTGAAAATCACACAAGAAAGAAGAGAATGACATAAATGTTGAATCCATCCATTAGGCTCAAAATCTCACAAGGTATACATCCATCAAACTCAATTCATCAATTCAATCATCCATCACCAAACATATCAGTTCAGGAAGGGAGAAAAGTTATTCAATCATGCAATGAACCTTTTTTTTTATTTTTTTGATTGATTTTTTTTAACAAACCAAAAGAAACAGAAACATGCTAAAATCTCTCCCCCACACTTAATATAACATTGCCCTCAATGTGAAAGAGAGATATAGAAAATAGCAACACAACCTGATAAGAAGTGAATCAACGTCAAACACAAAAGAAGCACAATGTCAGTGCTGCATCAGACCCTGAAAAGAAATCAAACAATAAAACTTTAGTACTTCCAAAATTTAATACTAATTAATTACTACCTAAAAAATTCCTTACTCTGCCACCAATTAAGATGCGTCTCAAGAGTAAAATTACTTCTTACTCTGCCATCACTAATTAGTTTAATAAGTCCATGGCAATCATATCATACTTTCTAAACAAAAAATTATTTTTTTAATAAAATCAAACCCATTAAAGAGAAAGTTTCAGATCTGGCTTTCTTTTCTTGTTACTTCCTTCGCTGCTTCCTGTTGACCAATCTATCTGAGCTAATACCTGATCAGGTACATACTTAAAAAAAAAATTTGTTTTTTTGTTTTTTTTTTATTTTTATTTTTTTGAAAGATGACATGAAGAAGAAGAAGAAGAAGATATGTACAGATTGTTTGTGGATATGGCTCACATCTGCCTCTGGTTTAACATCCGAATGCGGCTTAAACGTCTTCTATGAGTCGAGGATAAGCTTCCCATCCAATTTTCTTATAAATTGGCAAACAGGGTCTTTTAGAGTCAGATTCCCAAGACTGTAGCGTTTTTCTTCATCCTTGAATAGATTCCATAAATTAAGAATTTCACCCCGCATCAATCCATAAGAACGCGTCTCAAGAGTCAATAAGATATCATCTAATGACTCCTTACTCAATCCATTCTTAATGAAGAAAATTTTATCTTCTCTATTTGCGGAAACCATCCCCAAAGTACGACATCGCTTGTTACAGTTCCATCGTCCACATTTGTGACAGACTTGTAACCTTTTTGCTCTTCTCCTTTTAGAATATGAACTTCTTCCAAGACCGGGCATATAAGAGTCAAATGAAATTGAGGACTCACCTGCTAATTGGACCTTTGCTTCAATTATCCAGCGTACATCTTCTGGCATACCTTTGTGCATTAACAGTCCCAATCTTTCACATCGAACTTTGTAGATCTTTCTCAGAGCATTTTGAGGAAGAGATGGAAAATGTTTTCTCAGGTTTGAAAGAATGACATCTATTTTGAAGGAGAATGAGGGTTCAGTTATTTTGGGAAACTGAAAAATAAACTGACTTGAGAATCACGGAGTACCGTATCGGCCACTTAACCGGCAACACAAAGAACTCAAGAACTTGGTTTTCCAAGAATGGTTGAGTCTTTGTTCACTATAAAATTTTGACGAATGCCGAACTCAGTCAAAATTATAACCGAAGTTATTACCTAAGCTTGTAGCACAGTGACAACACCGGATCATCTCCACGAGGATTGTAGATGCAATTTAATCAAATCAAGTGAAAGTTAGCAAAGGGGGGTTTGATAGTTTAAGATCGCACTTAACAAAATTAAAGGAAGAAATAACAATTAAAGAGCAGTCAATTTAGAAACCTATCAAAGATTGGGTGGATTCAATCATAGACCCTTCATAGAACACTTGAAGCGCAATTGAATTGTTAATTTGGATCTAACCGAGATCTCAACATTAGATCCAGAATTCACACTAGACAATCATCCAGAATTCAATTGACAAGTGATAAACACAAATCTGCAATCGCACCATTCATGTAGATATATATCAATTTAAGCACCGAATTCAATTAACCTAGGCACCAATCAGTAACGTAACCTCTTCAATTACGTGATTAGTTTAGATCAATCAGTTCCAAGCTTCATCACAAATCTCAATCTTCAGTCATGTGATTAGTTTAGATCAATCAGTTCTAAGTTTCATCACAAATCTTAATCTTAAATCAAGATCAAATCAGATCAAACATAAACAGAATCACCATTCATGCATTCAAGAAGAAGAAGAAGAAGAAGAAGAAGAAGAAGAAGAAGAAGAAGAAGAAGAAGAAGAAGAAGAAGAAGAAGAGAAGAGGAATTCAAATATAAATCAAATACATTACATAACCAAGGTCTCAAGAATCCAAACCACAATCTCTTCAAGAGTCCCAAATTGACCGAAAGTAGCTTAGCCCTCCATTACCATGAAGGGGAGCATCAAAATATACAAAAGCTATGAGAAACTATGAAGAAACAAGAAGAAACTATGATAGAAAATGAAGGAGAATACAACTTATTCATGATAACCAATGGTGCCTTTTATAGAAGTCTAGGGTAACAAAATGACAAACGGGAGTGGGTGGATGAGTGGTTGAATGAGTGGAGTGGTAGAGTGGGTTGGTTTAGTGGATTGGTTTAGTGGATGAGTGAATGGAATGGTTGAGTGGTTGAGTGGAAAATGCCAAAGGACTTTTGGTGAGTGAGGAAATTATGGAGATGAATGGGTGAGTGGATGGATTAGGATTAGTGGATGAGTGGATTGAGTGGTTGAGTGGTTGGATTAGTGGATGAGTGGATGAGTGGATTAGTGGATGGATGAGTGGGTTAGTGGATGGATGAGTGGGTGGTTGAGGACGAAAATTTCGTGTCTGACTTGGAAGCCAAAAACGACCCACTATACTTCAGATCCATGAAAAGTACTCTTCATGAAAGTTGTAGATCTTTGTCTTGGCTATAAAATGCATATCTGGTTCGTCTATATTGGCTTCCTTCAGCCCAAGATATGTCCCAAATACCGCACGTTGCTCAAACCCAACTTCAGCACCTCTGTTCCGACTTGCAAGCTCAAACTGACCTACTAGACTTCATTTTTTCAAAAAGTGTTCTTCATGAAAGTTGTTTATTTGGATCTTGACTATCAACTATCCAAATTTCAGCCCATCTCCATTATTACATCTTGAGATATGATTTTATGAGTGCACACCGTTTGGATTCTAGTGATAGAACCCATATTCTGACTTCCATGTAAACTTAGGTCCTTTAGACATCTGTTTGGGACTTCGAACTCTTCATCAAAGTTGTAGAGCTTCCTCTTAACTTTCCTACAAGGTAAAATTCATGTTTATCAGATATTAGGAAGTCAAGTTATGGTCAAAATACAGAAACGGTGTCAAATCTCAATAATGCTGAAAATATTCAATTAGGACCAATTTGAGCTCAAACTCACAAAATCATACCAAACTCAATCAGTTAAAAATATGGAGAGTGTAAATGACTAAACATAAGGGTTTCTTAATGAATAAAATATATGATTATCAAATTCTCCCACACTTAGCTTTTTGCACTCCTGGGCAAAACTCAAGACCAAAACAAGGACATAAGAGATTAACAAAAATTTAAATTCCAATGACATTCAAGAGCCCAAAATTTTACAATCAAGAAGAACAACCAAAGGTTCAAGGGATCAAAACATTCATAAGTTAACAATTCTCCACATCTCAAACCAACAAACAAGGTATCTTCAACATGAATCGAGAATGATAGATCTTCACAAGATTCCCTCTCAATCTCTCAAGTGTTTAAAAGGTAGGTATTTCACTCAATTCAACCTATGAAAATTGCACTACCATAAGCTTGCTTATCTTCTACTTCTCTACTACTCAAAACACATGCACACACAAATCATGAGGACTTTATTCAAGGTTGTAGTGAGGTCAAGGTAACAGAAGAGGATAAAATAGATATGAGAAGATAAATACCAAAGAGAATAAAAGCAAATGAGAACTGAGTTCAAATAACAAGCATAAAAGTTCATCCTAACTCTAATGTATATCCCTTTACATATTCATTTCCCAATCCTTTTCTTTTTTTTTTCTTTTTTTTTTATATATGAACATAACTATATACATACATTTTTCCTTTTTTTTAGGCACTCTTTCCTTTTTCAACAACCATTTTGTACACACACCCCACACTTGTTCAAAAACTCATCTATTAACCAAGCTAATGTTCTTTTATTCCCTAAGGTAAAGTAAGAACACGATTTTTCATTTAAGGCACATAATGAGCTAGAAACAAGGAATGGTCAAATAAGCTCAAAGGGGTTAAGCAAAGGAAAATATACAAGGTTGTAGGAATCAGATAATTTTCAAGAAGTCAAAAGAGTGCTTGATATCATATTGAAAATAAGGTTGGCTATTTAGTTAAACTAGCTAATTAAGAAAGAGGGCCTCAATCATGTTCATGCATGCAAGTGAAATGTAGCCTCAAAAAGAATCAAAGCAAGTTCTAGAGTGGTCATTAACATGAGTGAAAATCACACAAGAAAGAAGAGAATGACATAAATGTTGAATCCATCCATTAGGCTCAAAATCTCACAAGGTATACATCCATCAAACTCAATTCATCAATTCAAACATCCATCACCAAGCATATCAGTTCAAGAAGGGAGAAAAGTTATTCAATCATGCAATGAACCCCCTTTTTTATTTTTATTATTATTTTTTATTTTTTTATTTTTTTGATTGATTTTTTTTTAACAAACCAAAAGAAACAGAAACATGCTAAAATATCTCTCCCACACTTAATATAACATTGCCCTCAATGTGAAAGAGAGATATAGAAAAGAGCAACACAACCTGATAAGAAATGAATCAACGCCAAGCAGAAAAGAAGCACACTATCAGTGCTGCATCAGACCCTGAAAAGAAATCAAACAATAAAACTTTAGTACTTCCAAAATTTAATACTAATTAATTACTACCTAAAAAACTCCTTACTCTGCCACCAATTAAGATGCGTCTCAAGAGTAAAATTACTCCTTACTCTGCCATCACTAATTAGTTTAATAAGTCTATGACAATTATATCATACTTTCCAAACAAAACAATTTTTTTTTTTTAATAAAATCAAACCCATTAAAGAGAAAGTTTCAGATCTGGCTTTATGGAGTGTTTAAATAGGAAAGTGAATGAAAAGGGGAATAATTGCACCTATAAGGGTAGGTTGGTTGTTGTCAGAAAAGGTTGAAATTAAGAAACACAAAATCTTTTCTTCTTCTTCTTCTTCTTTTTTTTTGAAATTGTTAGAAAAACTTGCTGAAAGATGAGTGTATACTTACTTAAGATTGGGATGAAGGTAGTCTGCTCTTTCGGCTTTTTGAAAAAATGAAGTCTAGTAGGTCAATTTGAGCTTGCAAGTCGGAACAGAGGTGCTGAAGTTGGGTTTGAGCAACGTGCGGTATTTGGGACATATCTTGGGCTGAAGGAAGCCAAATTAGATGAACAAGATATGCATTTTATAGCCAAGACAAAGATCTACAACTTTCATGAAGAGTACTTTTCATGGATCTAAAGTATAGTGGGTCGTTTTTGGCTTCCAAGTCAGACACGAAATTTTCGTCCTCAACCACCCACTCATCCATCCACTATCCCACTCATCCATCCACTAATCCACTCATCCACTAATCCAACCACTCAACCACTCCACCCACTTATCCACTAATCCACCCACTCATCCATCCACTCACCCATTCATCTCCATAATTTCCCACTCACCAAAAGTCCTTTGGTATTTTTCACTCAACCAACCCACTCAACCATTCTATTCACTCATCCACTAAACTAATCCACTAAACCAACCCACTCAACCACTCCACTCAAACACTCCACTCACTCACCCACTCATCCACCTACTCCCCTTTGTCATTTTGTTACCCTAGACTTCTATAAAAGGCACCATTGGTTATCATGAATAAGTT
Source organism: Ormosia emarginata (assembly GCA_029884605.1). Classification (NCBI taxonomy): domain Eukaryota; kingdom Viridiplantae; phylum Streptophyta; class Magnoliopsida; order Fabales; family Fabaceae; genus Ormosia; species Ormosia emarginata. Next base: position 29,816,566 of record JAQQTP010000076.1, on the reverse strand, counting down.
ATATGTTGATAATTACGATTTTTAACGTATTAATTATCCACATAATTACCTTATTAATAATGTCCAGGTTGTATTTAAGTGATTTTAGCACCTATTTTAATCCTTGGGATGAATTGGGCTTTAAAGCAATTTAATCATTATTTTTCGGATTTTAATGCATATTTACATTGGTTGAGTATTTTAGCCATAACTTTAGTTGTAGATCTCTGATTTTTATGTTCTTTATATGCTAGGAAAGATGAGAAAAAGATCTACAAGTTTTGTGCAATGTCAAATTGGAAGATTCAGGCATTTAGGTGGTCAAAAACAGCCTTGAAATTAGTCCAGCGGTGCTGTTACGAATTTCTGGGCATACCTTCACCATTTTGGGCATATCTTACTCATTTCAAGCCCAAATTAAGCATATGAGCACTCCTTGGAAAGCTTATTTCAAAGGTTATCTGATGGGATTAAGCTTAATTCGAAGTTATGATAGAAATCCAAACTGAAGAGAAGGCAGAAAAGTGGAAATTAGGTGGAAGAATTATTAGCAAAAGTGGTTGAACCACTTTCATGATGGAGTTGGTGGACATGATAGAGTTGGTGGATATGATGGAGTAGGTGTACATAATGGAGAAGGTGGGAGATATGCTTTAATGATGGAGTTGGTGGACATAATGGAGAAGGTGGTTGAACCACTTTAATGATGGAGTTGGTGAACATAATGGAGAAGGTGGTTGAACCACTTTCATAATGGAGTAGGTGGAGGATGACAATATGTATTGTATTATAGGAGCTTTGCATTCATATATTTAAGGAGGGTGTTAGTCTTAGTTGGGGGACTTGGCTTCTCCTCCTCTCCTCCTCTCCTTCTTCCTTCTGTTCTTCTTCTTTTTTCATAGTTTTTCATATTTCTTAATGGTTTCCTTCATTGTAATGGAGGGCTAAGTTACTTCTAGTCAATTTGGGACTCTTGAAGAGATTGTGATTTGGATTCTTGAGACCTTGGTTATGTAATGTATTTGATTTGTAGTTGAATTCCTCTTCTCTTCTTCTTCTTCTGTTTTCTTGATCTTGAATACATGAATAGTGATTCTGTTTATGTTTGATTTGATTTGATCTTGGTTTAAGATTAAGTATTGTGATGAAACTTAGAGCTGATTGATCTGAATTAATCACATAATTGAAGATTGAGATTTGTGATGAAACTTAGAACTGATTGATCTAAACTAATCACGTAATTGAAGAGGTTAGGTTACTGATTGGTGCCTAGGTTAATTGAATTCGGTGCTTAAATTGACATATATCTACATGAATGGTGCAATTACAGATTTGTGTTTATCACTTGTCAATTGAATTCTAGACGATTGTCTAGTATGAATTCTGGATCTAATGCAGAGATCTCGGTTAGATCCAAGTTAACCATTCAAATACACTTCAAGTGTTTGTTGGAAGGTCTATGATTGAATCTACCCAATTTCAGATAGGTTTCTAAATTGACTATTCTCTTAATTGTTATTTCTTCTCTTTAAATCTTGTCACTGTGATCCTTGAACCATCAAAACCCCTCCTTTTTCTAACTTAACTTAATTTGATCAAATTACATTTACGATCCTTGAGGAGACAATCCGGTGTTGTTCACTATACTACAAGTTTAGGTAATAACTGTGGTTATAATTTTCTTGAGTTCAGCGCTAGTCAAAATTTTGGCGCCGTTCTTAGGGATTAGTAAGTGTAATCTTTTCATTTTAAGTGTTTTTACTAACTTTTGCTTTTTATTAACTTTTCTAACATTTTTATCCATTATCTCGTATTGTTCATACTACACTAACAATTTTTTTTTCTTAGATTTCTGAATTTCTCTAGTGAAGGAAAGACGGAAAAGCTGGTGATTATGGGTAGTTGATACAATTTTCGAACCGAACGTGCCCGAGAAAAATATGAAACTTGGTGGTGAAGGAAAACAGCACGATAAACAAGACTCACAAGAAGTTGCGAGGTCAACCCTGGTTTTTTGAAATTCTATCATTTAGACCATTTTTTTAATTTTTTATTATTTTTTATTGCATTTTCTAGTTTCATTTTTATGTAGATTTTGTCCTGTGTTGCTCCCATAAATTTTAAAAATGTTTAGATACATTAACTAGATTTATTTTTGTATATTTTGAGTGTTGATCCCATACTAACTTTTCTTTTTAATTTTTTCTTTTTCTTTCATTATCATTTTGTTGCATTCTGTTGCATTTTAAGGATACAATGGACCATGCATAATGGAGTCAAAACTTGAGAAGTTGACTTCTTTGGTAAGACATATAGTAGTGAGACAACAATCACTGTGCGAGAAGCTACACTTGTGTGTAACATTTGTTTTTGTTCATCTCACCCCACATATGTATGCCCTACACTTCAAGTATGGTAGTTCTGTTTTTCCAGATCAATTTGTTGTAGCAAATGGTTTATTTTCCGATGAACCACAGTTCCCTCGAGCAACAACAGAGTTATGACCCCTTCTTCAACACATACAACCCTAGTGGGAATACTATCCTGGATCTGTGATATGGCAATACGACATCACTACAAAGAACAATCATTTCAAAATGAGCACCATTCCAAAGCAGATAACAAGTCCATCAACCACAAAACTTGAGCCTTCATGGGAGGACTTGATGAAAACCCAAATTGAGTTCCAGCAGAATTTCACTGCCACTATTTAGGATTTAACAACCCAAATTGACCAGTTGACAACCACTGTTAATGAACTGAGATGTCAAGAGTCAGGCCAACTCTTTCCCTAAACAATTCCCAACTCCCTGCATTCTAATTGTCATATTGATTTACATGCAGACTTAGTTGAGGAAACTCATGATGAGTTGTGTCTTGAATTTCTGATTTAATTGGTTTTGATGATTCTATCAATTACAACTCATGTATGCGATTGTGATGGTGATATAAATGTGTTACATGTGTCTTTGAGATTTCTGCATATTTGAAAGTTGATGATTCTGTTTATGCAGGATCTAATGATATTGAAGGGTCTATCAACAATGTAGTTGCGAGTCTACAACACATATAGGAGGTGGAGTTGAAGGCCATTGAGGAATTTTCAAAGAAGAGGAAAAGCAGCATATGCTAGTAACTACGAAGTGGATTTTGTTTTTGGGTCATGGTCCAATATAATCAATGAAAGCAGAATTACCAAATTACACGTGTTGCATGCCATTGGTGAAGTCAAGGAAATTAAGAAAGACCAATGGGACCCCAATGGGAGCCCTCATGCTTCAAGCTTAACTTGGTCATTACACTTCAACCAATGGGACCATAGTGAAAGCTATCATGTTGTGTCAACCATAACTTGGTCATCACGTTTCAACCAATGGGATCCTGGTGGAGTCTTTTCACCAACCTCACTTAATAAGACCAATGGACACTATCTCAAGCCGAAAAATGTGGAAGTGAAAGTGATGTGCTTTTACCATCCACATTATAAAGATCACTAAGAAGTGTCCCAACGTCGAGCTAATGACGTTAAACAAGCGCTTATTGGGAGGCAACCCAACTAGATTTGTTTTCAAGATCTTTGGGGATGGTTTTCGCAATCTGAGAAGATAAAAACATACTTCACTGTAAATGGCTGAGTAAGGAGTCAGTAAGTTATACCTTATTGACTCTTGAGACGCATTCTTGTGGCCTGGTACATCATGAACTTCTTAATTGTGGAATATCTTCAGAGATGAACAAAAGTGTTACAGTCTTGGGAATCTGACTCTAAAAGACCCGCATTTCCTCTTTAATTTTATATTATTCCAGTCATGTTATTTTGGTTTTACATTTTACTCATTTGTTTTGTAAGTTTTCAGGTTCTGTTGCAGCTTTGATTCTTACACATCTTTTCTGCTTGCCATTATCTCGGCCCTCATCAGGTTGTGTTGCTCTTCTCTTTCCGTTTTCTTTATCACTTTCACATTGAGGACAATGTCTATATTAAGTGTGGGGGAGAGATTTTAGCATGTTTCCTTTTTTGTTAAAAAAAATAAAAAAAAAGAGGTTCATTGCATGATTGAATAACTTTTCTCCCTTCTTGAACTGATATGCTTGGTGATGGATGATTGAATTGATGAATTGAGTTTGATGGATGTATACCTTGTGAGATTTTGAGCCTAATGGATGGATTCAACATTTATTCCATTCTCTTCTTTCTTGTGTGATTTTCACTCATGTTAATGACCACTCTAGAACTTGTTTTAATTCTTTTTGAGGCTACATTTCACTTGCATGCATGAACATGATTGAGGCCCTCTTTCTTAATTAGCTAGTTTAACCAAATAGCCAACCTTGTTTTCAATATGATATCAAGCACTCTTTTGACTTCTTGAAAATTCTCTGATTCCTGCAACCTTGTATATTTTCCTTTGCTTAACCCCTTTAAGCTTATTTGACCATTCCTTGTTTCTAGCCATCATGTGCCTTAAATGAAAAATCATGTTCTTACTTTACCTTAGGGAATAAAAGAACATTAGCTTGGTTAATGGATGAGTTTTTGAACAAGTGTGGGGGTGTGGGTACAAAATGGTTGTTGAAAAAGGAAAGAGTGCCTAAAAAAAAAGAAAAAAAAAAAAAATGTATGTATATGGTTATGTTCATATATAAAAAAAAAAAAAAAAAAAAAGAAAAGGATTGGGAAATGAATATGTAAAGGGATATACATTAGAGTTGGGATGAACTTTTATGCTTGTTATTTGAACTCACTCTCATTTGCTTTTATTCTCTTTGGTATTTATCTTCTCATATCTATTTTATCATCTTTCTGTTACCTTGACCTCACTACAACCTTGAATAAAGTCCTCATGATTTGTGTGTGCATGTGTTTTGAGTAGTGGAGAAGTAGAAGATAAGCAAGCTTATGGTAGTGCAATTTTCATGGGTTGAATTGAGTGAAATACCTACCTTTTAAACACTTTAGAGATTGAGAGGAATCTTGTGAAGATCTATCATTCTCGATTCATGTTGAAGATACCTTGCTTGTTGGTTTGAGATGTGGAGAATTGTTAACTCATGAATATTTTGATCCCTTAAACCTTTGGTTGTTCTTCTTGATTGTAAAATTTTGGTCTTGAGTTTTGCCCAGGAGTGCAAAAAGCTAAGTGTAAGGGGAATTTGATAATCACATATTTTATTCATTAAGAAACCCTTATGTTTAGTCATTTACAATCTCCATATTCTCAATTGATTGAGTTTGATATGATTTTGTGAGTTTAAGCTCAAATTGGTCCTAATTGAATATTTTCAGCATTATTGAGATTTGACACTGTTTCTGTATTTTGGTCATAACTTGACTTCCTAATATCTGATAAACATGAATTTTACCTTGTAGGAAAGCTAAGAAGAAGCTCTACAACTTTGATGAAGAGCTCGAAGTCCCACACAGATGTCTAAAGGACCTAAGTTTACATGGAAGTCAGAATACGGGTTCTGTCACTAGAATCCAAACGGTGTACACTCATAAAATCATATCTCAAGATGTAATAATGGAGATGGGCTGAAATTTGGATAGTTGATAGTCAAGATCTAAATAAACAACTTTCATGAAGAACACTTTTTGAAAAAATGAAGTCTAGTAGGTCAGTTTGAGCTTGCAAGTCGGAACAGAGAAGCTGAAGTCGGGTTTGAGCAACCTACGGTATTTGGGATATATCTTAGGCTGAAGGAAGCCAAATTGGACGAACCAGATATGCATTTTATAGCCAAGACAAAGATCTACAACTTTCATGAAGAGTACTTTTCATGGATCTGAAGTATATTGGGTTGTTTTTGGCTTCCAATTCAGACACGAAATTTTTATCCTCAACCACCCACTCATCCATTCACTAATCCACTCATCCACTAATCCAACCACTCAACCACTCCACCAACTCATCCACTAATCCACCCACTCATCCATCCACTCACCCATTCATCTCTATAATTTCCCACTCACCAAAAGTCATTTGGCATTTCCACTCAACCAACCCACTCAACCATTCCACTCACTCATCCACTAAACCAACCCACTCAACCACTCCACTCAAACACTCCACTCACTCACCCACTCATCCACCCACTCCCTTTGTCATTTTGTTACCCTAGACTTCTATAAAAGGCACCATTGGTTATCATGAATAAGTTGTATTCTCCTTCATTTCTCTCATAGTTTCTTCTCGTTTCTTCATAGTTTCTCATAGCTTTTGTATATTTTGATGCTCCCCTTCATGGTAATGGAGGGCTAAGCTACTTTCGATCAATTTGGGACTCTTGAAGAGATTGTGGTTTGGATTCTTGAGACCTTGGTTATGTAATGTATTTGATTTATATTTGAATTCCTCTTCTCTTCTTCTTCTTCTTCTTCTTCTTCTTCTTCTTGAATGCATGAATGGTGATTCTGCTTTATTTTGATCCGATTTGATCTTGATTTAAGATTAAGATTTGTGATGAAACTTAGAACTGATTGATCTAAACTAATCACATGACTGAAGATTGAGATTTGTGATGAAGCTTGGAACTGATTGATCTAAACTAATCACGTAATTAAAGAGGTTAGGTTACTGATTGGTGCCTAGGTTAATTGAATTCGGTGCTTAAATTTACATATATCTACATGAATAGTGCGATTGCAGATTGTGTTTATCACTTGTCAATTGAATTACGACGATTGTCTAGTGTGAATTTTGGATCTAATGCTGAGATCTCGGTTAGATCCAAGTTAACCATTCAAATGTGCTTCAAGTGTTTGTTGAAAGATTTATGATTGAATCCACCCAATCTCGGATAGATTTTTGAATTGACTGTTCTTCTAATTGTTATTTCTCTTTAAATCTTGTCACTGTGATCCTTGAACCATCAAACCCCCCTTTTTTTCTAACTTAACTTAATTTGATCAAATTGCATTTACGATTCTTGAGGAGACGATCCGGTGTTGTTCACTATGCTACAAGTTTAGGTAATAACTTCAGTTATAATTTTGACTGAGTTCGGCGCTCGTGTGAATTCTGGATCTAATAACAGTGTGCTTCTTTTCTGCTTGGCGTTGATTCACTTCTTATCAGGTTGTGTTGCTCTTTTCTATATCTTTCTTTCACATTGAGAGCAATGTTATATTAAGTGTGGGGAGAGATTTTAGCATGTTTCTGTCTCTTTTGGTTTGTTTAAAAAAATCAATCAAAAAAATAAAAAAATAAAATAATGATAATGATAATGATAATAATAATAAATGAAATGATAATGGTTCATTGCATGATTGAATAACTTTTCTGCCTTCTTGAACTGATATGCTTGGTGATGGATGTTTGAATTAATGAATTGAGTTTGATGGATGCATACCTTGTGAGATTTTGAGCCTAATGGATGGATTCAACATTTATGTCATTCTCTTCTTTCTTGTGTGATTTTCACTCATGTTAATGATCACTCTAGAACTTGCTTTGATTCTTTTTTAGGCTACATTTCACTTGCATGCATGAACATGATTGAGGCCCTCTTTCTTCATTAGCTAGTTTAACCAAATAGCCAACCTTGTTTTCAATATGATATCAAGCACTCTTTTGACTTCTTGAAAATTCTCGTATTCCTGCCAACCTTGTATATTTTCCTTTACTTAACCCCTTTGAGCTTATTTGATCATTCCTTGTTTCTAGCTCATTATGTGCCTTAAATGAAAAATCGTGTTCTTACTTTACCTAAGGGAGTAAAAGAACATTAGCTTGGTTAATGGATGAGTTTTTGAACAAGTGTGGGGGTGTGTGTACAAAATAGTTGTTGAAAAAGGAAAGAGTGCCTAAAAAAAAAAAAAAATTGTATGTATATAGTTATGTTCATATATAAAAAAAAAAAAAAAAGAAAAGGATTGGGAAATGAATATGTAAAGGGATATACATTAGAGTTGGGATGAACTTTTATGCTTGTTATTTGAACTCGGCTCTCATTTGCTTTTATTCTCTTTGGTATTTATCTTCTCATATCCATTTTATCCTCTTCTGTTACCTTGACCTCAATACAACCTTGAATAAAGTCCTCTTGATTTGTGTGTGCATGTGTTTTGAGTAGTGGAGAAGTAGAAGATAAGCAAGCTTATAGTAGTGCAATTTTCATGGGTTGAATTGAGTGAAATACCTACCCTTTAAACACTTGAGAGATTGAGAAGGAATCTTGTGAAGATGTATCATTCTCGATTCATGTTGAAGATACCTTGCTTGATGGTTTGAGATGTGGAGAATTGTTAACTCATGAATGTTTTGATCCCTTTAACCTTTGGTTGTTCTTCTTGATTGTAAAATTTTGGTCTTGAGTTTTGCCCAGGAGTGCAAAAAGCTAAGTGTGAGGGAATTTGATAATCACATATTTTATTCATTAAGAAACCCTTATGTTTAGTCATTTACACTCTCCATATTCTCAATTGATTGAGTTTGGTATGATTTTGTGAGTTTAAGCTCAAATTAGTCCTAATTGAATATTTTCAGCATTATTGAGATTTGACACTGTTTCTTTATTTTAGCCATAACTTGAGTTCCTAATATCTGATAAACATAAATTTTACCTTCTAGGAAATCTAAGAGGAAGCTCTACAACTTTGATGAAGAGCTCGAAGTCCCAAACAGATGTCTAAAGGACCTAAGTTTACATGGAAGTCAGAATACGGGTTCTGTCACTAGAATCCGAACGGTGTGCACTCATAAAATCATATCTCAAGATGTAACAATGGAGATGAGCTGAAATTTGGATAGTTCATAGTCAAGTTCCAAATAAACAACTTTCATGAAGAACACTTTTTGAAAAAATGAAGTCTAGTAAGTCAGTTTGAGCTTGCAAGTCGGAATAGAGGAGCTGAAGTTGGGTTTGAGCAACCTGCGGTATTTGGGACATATCTTAGGCTGAAGGAAGCCAAATTGGACGAACCAGATATGCATTTTATAGCAAAAACAAAGATATACAACTTTCATGAAGAGTACTTTTCATGGATTTGAAGTATAGTGGGTCGTTTTTGGCTTCCAAGTCAGACACGAAATTTTGGTCCTCAACCACCCACTCATCCATCCACTAATCCACTCATCCACTCATCCACTAGTCCATCCACTCATCCACTCATCCACTAATCCAACCACTTAACCACTCCACTCATTCATCCACTAATCCACCCACTCATCCATCCACTCACCCATTCATCTCCATAATTTCCCACTCATTAAAAGTCCTTTGGCATTTTCCACTCAACCAACCCACTAAACCATTCGACTCACTCATCCACTAAACCAACCCACTCAACCACTCCACTCAAACAATCCACTCACTCACCCACTCATCCACCCACTCCCCTTTGTCATTTTGTTACCCTAGACTTCTATAAAAGGCATCATTGGTTATCATGAATAAGTTGTATTCTTCTTCATTTCTCTCATAGTTTCTTCTTGTTTCTTCATAGTTTCTCATAGCTTTTGTATATTTTGATGCTCCCCTTCATGGTAATGGAGGGCTAAGCTACTTTCGGTCAATTTGGGACTCTTGAAGAGATTGTGGTTTGGATTCTTGAGACCTTGGTTATGTAATGTATTTGATTTATATTTGAATTCCTCTTCTCTTCTTCTTCTTCTTCTTCTTAATCTTGAATGCATGAATGGTGATTCTGTTTATGTTTGATCTGATTTGATCTTGATTTAAGATTAAGATTTGTGATGAAACTTAGAACTGATTGATCTAAACTAATCACATGACTGAAGATTGAGATTTGTGATGAAGCTTAGAACTGATTGATCTAAACTAATCACGTAATTGAAGAGGTTAGGTTACTGATTGGTGCCTAGGTTAATTGAATTCGGTGCTTAAATTGACATATAGCTACATGAATAGTGCGATTACAGATTTGTGTTTATCACTTGTCAATTAAATTCTGGACGATTGTCTAGTGTGAATTTTGGATCTAATGCTGAGATCTCGGTTAGATCCAAGTTAACCATTCAAATGTGCTTCAAGTGTTTGTTGAAAGATTAATGATTGAATCCACCCAATCTCAGATATATTTTTGAATTGACTGTTCTTCTAATTGTTATTTCTCTTTAAATCTTGTCACTGTGATCCTTGAACCATCAAACCCCCCTTTTTTTCTAACTTAACTTAATTTGATCAAATTGCATTTACGATCCTTGAGGAGACGATCCGGTGTTGTTCACTATGCTACAAGTTTAGGTAATACTTCGATTATAATTTTGACTGAGTTCGGCGCTCGTGTGAATTCTGGATCTAATGACAGTGTGCTTCTTTTCTGCTTGGCGTTGATTCACTTCTTATCAGGTTGTGTTGCTCTTTTCTATATCTCTCTTTCACATTGAGGGCAATGTTATATTAAGTGTGGGGGAGAGATTTTAGCATGTTTCTGTTTCTTTTGGTTTGTTAAAAAAAATCAATCAAAAAAATAAAAAAATAAAAAATAATAATAATAATAATAATAAAAAGGTTCATTGCATGATTGAATAACTTTTCTCTCTTCTTGAACTGATATGCTTGGTGATGGATGTTTGAATTGATGAATTGAGTTTGATGGATGTATACCTTGTGAGATTTTGAGCCTAATGGATGGATTCAACATTTATGTCATTCTCTTCTTTCTTGTATGATTTTCACTCATGTTAATGACTACTCTAGAACTTGCTTTGATTCTTTTTTAGGCTACATTTCACTTGCATGCATGAACATGATTGAGGCCCTCTTTCTTAGTTAGCTAGTTTAACCAAATAGCCAACCTTGTTTTCAATATGATATCAAGCACTCTTTTGACTTCTTGAAAATTCTCGTATTCCTGCCAACCTTGTATATTTTCCTTTACTTAACCCCTTTGAGCTTATTTGACCATTCCTTGTTTCTAGCTCATTATGTGCCTTAAATGAAAAATCGTGTTTTTACTTTACCTAAGGGAATAAAAGAACATTAGCTTGGTTAATGAATGAGTTTTTGAACAAGTGTGGGGGTGTGTGTATCAAAATAGTTGTTGAAAAAGGAAAGAGTGCCTAAAAAAAATAAAAAAAATGTATGTATATAGTTATGTTCATATATAAAAAAATTAAAAAAAAAAGAAAAGGATTGGGAAATGAATATGTAAAGGGATATACATTAGAGTTGGGATGAACTTTTATGCTTGTTATTTGAACTCGACTCTCATTTGCTTTTATTCTCTTTGCTATTTATCTTCTCATATCCATTTTATCCTCTTCTGTTACCTTGACCTCACTACAACCTTGAATAAAGTCCTCATGATTTATGTGTGCATGTGTTTTGAGTAGTGGAGAAGTAGAAGATAAGCAAGCTTATGGTAGTGCAATTTTCATGTGTTGAATTGAGTGAAATACCTACCCTTTAAACACTTGAGAGATTGAGAGGGAATCTTGTGAAGATCTATCATTCTCGATTTATGTTGAAGATACCTTGCTTGATGGTTTGAGATGTGGAGAATTGTTAACTCATGAATGTTTTGATCCCTTGAACCTTTGGTTGTTCTTCTTGATTGTAAAATTTTGGTCTTGAGTTTTGCCCAGGAGTGCAAAAGGCTAAGTGTGGGGGAATTTGATAATCACATATTTTATTCATTAAGAAACCCTTATGTTTAGTCATTTACACTCTCTATATTCTCAATTGATTGAGTTTGATATGATTTTGTGAGTTTAAGCTCAAATTGGTCCTAATTGAATATTTTCAGCATTATTGAGATTTGACACTGTTTTTTGTATTTTGGCCATAACTTAAGTTCCTAATATTTGATAAACATGAATTTTACCTTCTAGGAAATCTAAGAGGAAGCTCTACAACTTTGATGAAGAGCTCGAAGTCCCAAACAGATGTCTAAAGGACCTAAGTTTACATGGAAGTCAGAATACGGGTTCTGTCACTAGAATCTGAACGGTGTGCACTCATAAAATCATATCTCAAGATGTAATAATGGAGATGAGCTGAAATTTGGACAGTTGATAGTCAAGTTCCAAATAAACAACTTTCATGAAGAACACTTTTTGAAAAAATGAAGTTTAGTAGGTTAGTTTGAGCTTTCAAGTCGGAACAGAGGTGCTGAAGTTGGGTTTGAGCAACCTGCGGTATTTGGGACATATCTTGGGCTGAAGGAAGCCAAATTGGACGAACCAGATATGCATTTTATAGCAAAGACAAAGATATACGACTTTCATGCAGAGTACTTTACATGGATCTGAAGTATAGTGGGTCGTTTTTGGCTTCTAAGTCAGACACGAAATTTTGGTCCTTAACCACCCACTCATCCATCCACTAATCCACTCATCCACTCATCCACTAATCCATCCACTCATCCACTAATCCAACCACTCCACCCACTCCACTCATCCACTAATCCACCCACTCATCCATCCACTCACCCATTCATCTCCATAATTTTCCACTCACCAAAAGTCCTTTGGCATTTTCCACTCAACCAACCCACTCAACCATTCCACTCACTCATCCACTAAACCAACCCACTCAACCACTCCACTCAAACACTCCACTCACTCACCCACTCATCCACCCACTCCCCTTTGTCATTTTGTTACCCTAGACTTCTATAAAAGGCACCATTGGTTATCATGAATAAGTTGTATTCTCCTTCATTTCTCTCATAGTTTCTTCTTGTTTCTTCATAGTTTCTCATAGCTTTTGTATATTTTGATGCTCCCCTTCATGGTAATGGAGGGCTAAGCTACTTTCGATCAATTTGGGACTCTTGAAGAGATTGTGGTTTGGATTCTTGAGACCTTAGTTATGTAATGTATTTGATTTATATTTGAATTCCTCTTCTTCTTCTTCTTCTTCTTCTTCTTCTTAATCTTGAATGCATGAATGTTGATTCTGTTTATGTTTGATCTGATTTGATCTTGATTTAAGATTAAGATTTGTGATGAAACTTAGAACTGATTGATCTAAACTAATCACATGACTGAAGATTGAGATTTGTGATGAAGCTTGGAACTATTGATCTAAACTAATCACGTAATTGAAGAGGTTAGGTTCTTGATTGGTGCCTAGGTTAATTGAATTCGGTGCTTAAATTGACATATATCTACATGAATGGTGCGATTGCAGATTTGTGTTTATCACTTGTCAATTGAATTACTGACGATTGTCTAGTGTGAATTCTGGATCTAATCTTTGAGATCTCGGTTAGATCCAAGTTAACCATTCAAATGTGCTTCAAGTGTTTGTTGAAAGGTTTATGATTGAATCCACCCAATCTCGGATAGATTTAAATTAATTGTTCTTCTAATTGTTATTTCTCTTTAAATCTTGTCACTGTGATCCTTGAACCATCAAAACCCCCTTTTTTCTAACTTAACTTAATTTGATCAAATTGCATTTACGATCCTTGAGGAGACGATCCGGTGTTGTTCACTATACTACAAGTTTAGGTAATAACTTCGGTTATAATTTTGACTGAGTTCGGCGCTCGTCACTTTCCAATTAATCGCTATTAATCTTTTTTTTAATTCATTCCATCCTAAATTAGTGAGAATTTAATTCCTTGATTTTATTAGATTTTTTATAACTTTTTTTTATTTTTAACTTAATTTCTTATGTCAATGCGTGTTATAGTCCTGATTCACATTCAAACTATGCAATGCAACAAATAATATATCATAAATTGATTTTATTTAATTATATTTTCTTGTGGTTTTAATTTCTTAATTGTCAATGATTCATTTAAGATATTCTTTTTTAATTTTACTCCAAATTAAATCCTTAATTGATTTTTATCAATCAAAATCAATATGTATTCCTTTATTTTATCATATTATACCTTTTGTAACATCCACCTTTCCGGTTAAAGAATGTAAATATGATAAGCTTACTCATGATAGTGTCTGAGATGATTCATACTTGAAAATGCTAAGTTTAAATGTATAGACACTAGAGTTATACACTCGAAGAGTGAAGGTAAGTGAACAAGAAAGAAGGAACGCAGGTTAATGTGCTAAAAACAAATAGGACTTGATAAAGGACTTAGAAAAATAAAAAGATAGCCATAGAATTATTTTTAGAGAAGTTTTTGAATAAAAATAAATAAATAAAGCTTATCCAATAAATTAGATTTTTCCTAAAGTCTAACCAAGTTAAAACCTGGTCAACCTCTTGCTAATTACCCTACACACACATTTATCACATGTTAAGTAAGCAATACGTTAGAAGAAGCTTAAGTAAGAAGCTATTTAAGGAAGGTGCTTATGTAGGAAGCTATTTAATGAGTAAGTTACGAAAGCATATGGAAGAAGCCACGTTTAGGGCACGTTTGGCACGACATATAAGGTTTGATAGGATAAACTTATATAATATATTATGATTTTATCAGTTGTTTGGTACAACCACAGTATTGTATAAGCTTATCCAACATATTTCTCTTATACATTAAAATAACGTATAATTTAATCAGGTCTTAGGGTGATATTAGGTCTGATTAAGTTTTGATGGATAAGCTCATCAAACACAATCCTTCGTTGTCTCCTCCGGTGGACCCAGCCACCAAACACTAACCCAGCCACCCAAAGCCGTCATCGCCCTTCATTTCGTTAACCAACCCAGACTCAACTGAACCACAAAGACCCATCCCAAACACTTGAGAACAATACACCCAATTTATGCTTCCACAATCAAAACGTTGACGCCAGACGCGTCCCACCTGGATCTCCACTTCACCCACGATGGTCAGCTATCGTTCGACCCATAAATTGCGACCTCATAATTATCCAGCCACCATGCCTCAACCCTAAACCACCAATCCCCTCCATGGCCAAACTGCCAGCAGACCCAGCCACCATCCCTTATGCTCTTTCTAACCTCAACCTCTAAAGCACCACACCCCCGATGCCTTGTTTCAATACTCATGCGTTGGAAACCCTATTTCTTTGTTTCACGTTAACCAGTTTATATGTCTATACAATGTCATGCCAAACACTGGATAATATTAAAATTTTATCAAACCTTATACTATTAAACCTTATATTATCAGGCCTAATACAATTAGGTCTTATCCTATCTTGCGTATCAAATACCAAATGGGTCCTTAGTGGATAAGTTAGAAGGGGCTTATGGAAGAAGCTTCTTAGTTAGTAAGTTAGAAGGAGCTTATGGGATAAGCTTCTTAGTTAGTAAGTTAAGAAGGCTTATGGGAAAAGTCACTACTAACTTAATGAGAAAGTTAAAATAAACTAATAAAAGAAAAGAAAGAAGAATAAATTATACATAAAAGAAATGGTGTAGTCTACAAGTTATTATGCTTACTCATCATAAAATCATATTGACTAGAAGGATCTAGAAGTGATAATTACAAACCTTGTATTCTTATTGGTCCTACCACATGGTCACTCATTAACAAACAATACACCCATACTTGACTTAATAAACAAGTAAAAGAATAAAATAATAATATAAGCCTAAAAATCTAAACTAATAACCAATCAGGGAAAATGTACTAACCTAAGCAACTCCTCCGACCTTTTTATATATGGAGGCATTTGGCCTCTACCACCCCACACACAACCAACACTTGCAAAGTTAGAAATTGAGAGCTAGAGAGAGTGAGAGGGCCTAGGCATAGAGAGGAGAGTAAGAATGATATTTAAGTTACTTTGAGCTTAGGACAGTTGTTCTTGGAGTTTGGAAGCATCCCACCAACATTCTCACCCTTTTCCTAGTTGAACTGCAAGCTCACAAAAAGGTAGGGAAAACTTTTGCCTTTTTATTCCTTTCTTTGTTCTCCTATCTTTTCTACTCTAATCCATGCATGTGTAAGGGATTTTGAGTTAGGATCTTGGATGTATGTGCATCGGTTTTGAGATTAAATGAGTTGTATGTTATCGTTTTTGTTCAATACTTTCTAGTGTTAGAACTTCATGTTGTTTCCTTATTTGGTCTGATACGTATTTTAATTTTAGGATGATTGAATTTATGTAGGATTGGGATCCTGACAACATGACTTCTAGGTTGAAAAACTTAAGGTATAGAAATCCATTTAACGTAAGGCTTATTTTATTAGAAAGCTAAGACATAGGAGTCTTTTGAGTAGAATTTTCATGAATTAAATCCATTAGAAGCAACACTAGTTCCATTTTGAATATAGAGTAGTTGTTTCCATGATTGGATCCTAACAACATGTGATCTAGGCTGTATATTTTGGGTTGTAAACATCCATTTAAGAATAAACTTATTTCATTAGAAAGCTAAGAAAAAGAAGTATTTAGTATAAAAGTTTCGTGAATTAAATCCATCAAATGCAACACCAGTTTCATTTTGAATATAGAGTAGTCGCTATCGCGATTGAATCCTGACAACATGTGTTCTAGACTATATATCTTGAGTTATAGATATCATTTTTGTATGAGACTTGTTCCATTAGAAAGATAAGACATATAAGTACCTTGGGTAGGATTTTTATGAATTAGGTCCATTAGATAAGGAACCAATATTAATTTGAAAGTAGACCAATTATTGCCATGACAAGATTCTGATAATATATATTTTATGTTTCATGACTTTCGATGTAGAAGGCCAATTGTATTGGTGTCAGTGGCTTATGAAAGCTTAGATGAACTATTTTATTTGTTTATGAGTACTAGAGTTTAAAAAGGCCATTGAATTTCCACTCATATATGAATTTAAGGCCTACTTGGCTTAACTAGTGTTGTTACAATAATATGAATGAAATATGTTGTGTCATTAGACTGCAAAATTTATTAGAATGATGTGATATTTAAATGAGTTGATTATATCTATTTGTGATCTTAAAATGAGGTGAATGCTTTGATTAATAATTACTTGTTGCAAAATGTTTGTATTACTCATGTATGTGACATTCGACCATTAAGCCTGATAAATGATGAAGAGTCGTGTGATATGTCATTTGGTCATGGCATAACAAGTATTATGATGGCTATGTTTGCATGAAAAGAATTTGAATTGTACGATAAATGTAAATAAAATGATTATCTTTAAAAGATATGATAATCAAAATAGAAATACCCAATGAGATTCCCTATGTATCGGCAGAGGAGGCATTGAATGTGATCCTCAATAAGGGATGTGATCCAAAGAGTAGTCCATGTGCCTAGAAAAAAGAAAAGAGAATGTTGGGGGATGCCCTTTACTAGAAAGTGAACTCACGACCTTGCACATGTGATTAGAGAATGGGGGATGTCCCAAATTGACCAATCATGAAAAGAGAATGAGGATTATCTCTAGAATAAAAAAAAATAAAGATAAGAAAAGTTATAAGAGAAGTAAACCTATCATACATCTTATTATATCTTATGTTATATGCATTCATCTAATTTTGTAATCCTCAATTAGTTATGTGTTGTCTCATTGCATCTACTATTGGCTTTATGAGTACCGTTGCGATCTCGGTTGCAACAGCTGGATCGCGACGGGACGACCAGTACTTTGTGCTTTATTGTTGTGATCTGTGAAAAGAGAAAATGTTTTAGGTAGCGATTACCCTTAGAAACACCATTTGGTTTTATAAATCATTTTTTAAACTATTTTAAAAAGTTATCTACTAAGAATTTTATGATTCTTGATGAATGTTAAATACACTCATATTTTGGATTTATTTATTAGGATTCTTAATTGATTTTTATTTAGTTTTTGTTTATTTTTAATTTAATTTTAAATAATTATCTCTTCACCTAGTCATATTTGAATTTTCAAGATAAATCATCATATTTTATGCAAAAATAAGAAATTCCTAAAGATAATTTTTTGAATGACTCTTATCCTATTCTTATTTGTTAATTAGAGTTCTAACTGAATTAGATTAAAGATTGGAAAATGATACTTAAAAAGATTAAATTTGAAGCAAAATTTGGATTCTCACACTCTTTTGATTATGTTTCAATAATTAGATCATATCTTGAGCTATAGAGATCAAATCAATGCACTGTCATTGAAATGCTAACAAAAAATCCTATAACTTCTCTGTTGATATTGAGGACAAATTCAGTCATTTGGAAGGAGAGAAAAATCATGCAATTTGGGTATGAAAAGTTGTCAGTTTTTCTATAAAATGGAGAAAACGAGTTTAGCAAATAAGCTCTCTTTTGATTCAAAAAATACACGAAAATTATAGAGTTTTGGAGGCTCAAAGGCAGCAAGGAGGCAAGCCCTAGGAGAGAATGAGGAGTTGGCATGGAGCTCTCATGGAGTTGGAGATTGAATCACCATTGAAGACACTTTTGTTTATTCTCTACGGTTCTATCATGATGAATTATTTTTCCTCTTTCTATCTCTTCTTCTATTTTGTCATGAGTAACTAAATTCGTGTGTTTCTAGGGTGAAGATGTAACTTAATTCAATTGACATATATTAAGATTAAATTTTTAATTAATTTTTTTTCTATTCAATTTAGGTGTTTATTATGATTCTTAATGCTTTTATAAATTAGGCATCCTTCATAAATTGATCTAGTGAGATATGTGTTGAATCAGAAGATTTGTATATGACTTAGACCATAAATAATAAGTCATAGTTTATAATCATATAAGAATTAATGTTATAGGTTGTGTGGGATATTGTGATATTTTCCATTAGAATCCATAGAATGAAGGTCATGCCTTTAAGAGTTGGGGTTTAGATCAAGGAATTGACTAATATTTTATAATTAAAGAGAATTAATCCGTCAAGAAATTGAGTTTTAATTAATTAAGGGATTCTCCTCATCAATTGAATGATTATAAATTAATTAGAATGAAAGTCCAAAAGCTACTATATTATCTATGATAGATTATTGAATTAAGTGAAATCGGATCCTTAGCATTTTTTGTACTCTCTTACTATTTTTAATTTATTTATTTTTACCTTATTTTGTTTTTCCTTCAATTACTTGTTTTCCTTTGAGCTATTTTTAATCTCAATTTCCTATAGCCTAAATAGTGTTGATTTGGTGAATTTGGTATTTGACAACATAATCTATGTGGGACGATATTCACTCATCATTATTTTACTTTTATGATTTGGTCTACTTACCAATTGAGCAACAATTCTCACCCTAGTTACGTGATGTTTTTTGTAATATCATTTTTTTAGAATGTTAAACTTGTATATGATTATAGAGGTATCATAATACTTGTTTGACAAGTTTACTTAATCTTGTAACGAACTGAGTTAATTTAGGCACTTTGTTACAATAATGAATATATAAATTAGCTTAAAATGGTGCTAATAATGGCATGAGTTGCTTGTTTGAGGGAAACAAATATGGAGAATTTGTTTCTAAGTCACAAATGTATGCAATATGAAGTGGTTAAAGTTTAAGGATAAACAGAGTCAGTTTAGTATTTTTAAGTACACTAATTTAGTGTTTTAATATCGGATTGATGAAGTCGTAGATATGAGAACTTATGAAAATGATGAAGTTAGTATTAAAACGAATCTTAGGATTTATTCTAATACCTATGGAAGTTAGGAAACTTGATTTGGTAAAATCTAAGTGTTCTTAGCAGGTATAAGTTCCTATAAAATATCTCAAAATATCTAAAATATCTCAAAATATCTAAAATATATTAAAATATCCAAAATATATCAAAATATCTAAAATATATCAAAATATCTAAAATATATTAAAATATTTAAAATAACTCTGCCTATGTGTGAGCTTTGTTGCAAATCCCTTTACATAGCGGTCCCAAGCCTAGAAAAAAGAGGAGGGTTATGTTAGGTAGTCGACAACTAACGTAAAATGTTATCGAATCTTTATGACATGGATCAAAGATGTGATTGTGTTAATGCTAGGTCATTGCCCCTAAGCAACGCGTTGTATGGCTTGAGTACAATGTCAAATGAGCTAGAGCCGCTGCATCGCCGCCTGGGTGCAGTGAAAAATAAGCAAGGGTTCCCACATTTTCGTGAACGGATAGGGGTAAAGAAGCTAGTTCACAAGAGTAGGATGCATTTTGATACTTGGAATATAGGCACTTTTATAGGTAAATCTATGGAAATAGTTGATACCATGATTAGGAGGATGATTAATTTTATGTGCCTACAAGACACTAAGTGGGTGGGAGAAAAGGCAAAGGAACTTGACACTTCAGGTTTTAAGCTTTTTGGTACACTGGAAAGGTAAAATCTAGAAATGAGGTAGGCATAATAGTAGATAAGAATTGGAAGAAAAATGTTGTGGATGTGAGAAAGCTCAGAGATAGGATCATAACTTTGAAGTTTGTTGTGGAACAAGAGACTTTTAATGTTATCAGTGCATATGCACCCCAAGTAGGTTTAGACGAGCACTATAAGATAAATTTTTGTAAGGATTTAGAAGGTTTAATTCAGGGAATACCTTTAGGAGAGAAGATTGTTCTAGGAGGGGACCTAAATGGTCATGTGGGGAGAGAATCTAGGGGGTTTGAGGGTTTGCATGGAGGGTATGGTCTAGGAGTAACTAATGCAGAGAGCAAAGCGATTCTAGATTTTTTTGTAGCTTTTGATTTTACAATAGCTAACACTTGTTTTAGGAAGCGGAAAGAGCATCTTATCACATACAGAAGCGAGAGTTCTTTCTCTCAAATTGATTATTTTCTTATAAGAAAATCGGATAGAAAGCTTTGCATGGATTGTAAAGTCATCCCTGGAGAGAGCTTGACTACCCAACATAGGGTTCTGGTTATGGATGTATGGGTTAATATGAGAATAAGGAGAAATTGTCGAGATAGAGTCCCAAGGATCAAATGGTGGCAACTAAAGGGAGGAAAACAAATACTCATTCAGAGGAGGATTATGGAGGAAGCGTTTTAGGAGGTACAAGGGAGTGCAAATGATATGTGGGACAAAGTGGCTAAAGGGATTAGGAAGATAGCAAAAGAGTCACTCGGTGAATCAAGAGCTTTGGACCCAAGGATAAAGAATCTTGGTGGTAGGATGCAAGTGTACAAGATAAGGTTAAGATTAAAATGGAATGTTATAAAGCTTGGCACGTGTGTAAAAACGTTGAAAATTAGGAAAAATATAAAGCACCTAAAAAAAATACTAAGAAGGCAGTGAGCGAGGCGAAAGCTAAAGCATTCAATGGGTTATATTAATCTTTGGGTACTAAAGACGGAGAAATGAATATTTACAGGTTTGCTAAAAGAAGGAAAAAGAAGACAAGAGACTTGGATTAAGTAAAATGCATTAAGGATGAAGATGGTAAAGTCTTGGTTACGGAACAAGACATCAAGGATTGATGAAATGGTTATTTTTACAAGCTATTTAATGAGGGACATCTGACATTCTAAACACGAGAGAAATACCACAATAAAATCTTTTATCCTAGAATTCGAGAGTTCGAAGTAAAAAAAGCTTTGAAGAGGATGGAAAATAAAAAAGCGGTCAGACCAGATAATATACCTATCGAGGTATGGAAGTGCCTAGGAGAGAAAGGTATAAGCTAGCTCACAAATCTATTTAATGAGATAGTGAGATATAAGAAAATGTCAAATGAATGGAGGATAAGCATTTTAATTCCTATTTATAAGAACAAGGGAGATATACAAAACTATACAAATTACAAAGGGATTAAGCTCATGAGTCATTCCATGAAGTTATAGAAAAGAGTAATTGAATGGAAATTAAGACAAGAGACTCATATTTCAGAGAATCAATTCGGTTTCATGCTTGGGAGGTCAACTATGGAAGCAATCTTTCTTCTATGAAGATTGATAGAGGTATCGGAGGAAGCAAAAAGACCTACACATAGTTTTCATTGATCTGAAAAAAGCCTACGATAGGGTACCGAGAGAGGTCTTGTGGAAGACTCTGAAGAAGAAAGGAGTTCGTATCGCTTATATTCGAGCAATCCAAGATATGTATGATGATATTAAAACTTGTGTGAGAACACAAGGAAGGGTTACAGAAGATTTTCCTATAATTATAGGACTGTACTAAGGGTCAACTTTGAGTCCATATCTTTTTAGCTTAGTCTTGGATGTGCTTACTGCGCATATCCAAGAGCCAGTACCACAATGCATGCTTTTTGCAGATGATATAGTCTTAGTTGAAGAGTCGATAAAGGAAACAAATGGAAAGCTAGAGCTATGGAGACGAGCTTTGGAAGAACATGACTTTCGTATAAGCAGGAGTAAGATGGAGTAAGATGGAGTATATGGAATGTAAGTTCAGTAAGAAGCGTGCTAATACTAGCTTAGCGGTGAAAATTGGGGACCACACCATACCACAAGTCACACGGTTTAGGTATCTTGGATCTATCATACAAAGTAACAAAGAGATAGAGTGATATGTAAGTCATAGGATTCAAGCTAGATGGATGAAATGGAGGAGTGCTTCAGGAGTGATTTGTGATAGAAAAGTACCTTTCAAGCTTAAGGGTAAATTTTACCGCACAGCTATAAGGCCTGCGATGTTGTATGGTACTGAATGTTGGGCGATAAAAAGCCAACAAGAGCATAAGATCAGTGTCGCAGAGATGAGGATGTTGCGCTGGATGTGTGACCATACAAAACAAGATAGGATTAGAAATGAATGCATTAGAGAGAAAGCAGGGGTAGCACCTATTGTGGAAAAGATGGTAGAATCTCGTCTTAGGTGGTTTGGACATGTAAGGAGAAGACCTTTAGAAGCCCCAGTAAGAAGAGTAGATCAGGTGGAGGATAGTCCAATAACTAGAGGTAGAGGGAGACCAAGAAAGACTATAGGTGAAACTATTAAAAAAGATTTAGATTTGAATGACATTTTTGAAGACTTGGTTTATAATAGGGCACAATGGCGTCGTTTGATCCATGTAACTGACCCCACATAGTGGGAAAAGACTTGGTTGTTGTTGTTGTTGTATATTAAAATATTCAAAATATCTAAAATATATTAAAATATTCAAAATATCTCAAAATATCTAAAATATATTAAAATATTCAAAATATCTAAAATATCCTAAAAAATCTATAAATAGGCAGCACATGAGCCATCTTCCTTAACCCTTTGCTTTGATATTCTCTCACATTTCACTCACTCTCTCAAATCTCTCACATGGCTCTTGGCTACACAAGGCAAGGAGAGAAGAGAAGATAGAAAAAAGAGAGAAATAAGAGGAAGAAGAGGAAAAAGAGGAGAGGAAAATGAAGGAAAAAGGAAAGGCCAAAGCTTGAATAGCTTAACACTATCTTCAAGGTTTAAGGTAGGGGTGTTTGTGTTCATGTGTCTCTCTTTTTCCATCTTTGTTTACAAAGTATGCATGTTGGATTGAAAAGTGGGTTTTTGAGAAATTTATGATGAGGTAAGTGTCTAGTACCTTAAGCAACATAATGTTGAAATGAGGTATTTGATGCATGTATGCTAGGATAGTTTGGTAAGGGTTTTTCCTATGTAAGTAATCTTTATTGATGTGCATAATCATGTGACCAAAGGAGAGAGCGGGAAAGTCCAAAAGGTTCTTCAAACAAGGATTTAGCCCCAAATTCTCAGAGTGTCAGTGTGTACAATCATTTGGTCAAAGAAAGGGAATCACATATTCCTGAACATATTCCATTAAGGCAGGGTTACAGGTAGGTACAAGAGGTGATTTGCATACTCCTTACCATAGGAAATATGATAAACCAGAGGTCCTAGATAAGGTAACTTAGTTCTTAAATGAGCTAGGTATGTATAAATGTATGTATGCTAGCTTGGTTTCTTTAGTTAACAAAGATAATCCTTGCTAGAGTTTTAGACATATCTTACTATTTAATTGTTAAGAATATGTTTATAATGTTATGTATGATTAGTTATGGGATTCCCGTACTGAGAATTGTTGATTCTCACCCCATTTGTTATTCTATGACAAATTTAGGTCAAGGCCCTGCTAAGGGTAAGTAGAACAAGAAGTTAATAGATCAGAATAGTTTAGTTTATTGCTTCTTGTGCAAAGCTTGTATTCAGTTATATTTGTTGTTATGTATTACATTAGGCCTTTTAAGGCTAGTGATGTTTGTATATATATAAGTAAGCATATTTTTGCATTTCATAAGGCTTTCTATAATGATTTGCTCAGTGATTATTGATATATTATGAGGTAGTTAAGTATGAAGTGACATTATTAGTACTGTTTATCTTTATGTATGTTAGATATATCGAGATATTAGTATTAAGGCATTACATTTTTAGAGCCTAAAGTTTAGATGTCTACTGAAATGTCATATATAATGGTTGTTGTTGAAGTGTAGCCTGGTTGATGTAGGAGTGAAGGTTAACTTATTGTATCCATTTTGATATATGTGGTAGCTAGATTATCCTTGTAATACAGTCAAGCATGTAAAATTCCTGACTTGTAAACAATTGTAAACATTAAACTAAATAAATGTTTGTCTATCATGTGGGGTAAACAAATATAATGACAGGAGTTATGTATGCATGTGATGGTATGTAGTAAAGTCTAATTAGGAATAATGACAACTTAATCTAATAAAATAATAATTGAACTAAGTTGATAATTAAGAAATTGTTAAGGGAAATAATGTGAGGGTAAAAGAATGAAAGTATGTCAGAATTCCCAGAATGGTAAGAAATAGCTAAAAATTAATAGGACCAAATAAATTAATATCAACATGTATAAAAATGGGATTTAAATAAATTATTAGAGTGTGCAGCAAAAACGTAAGTGGGTCTTGGATAATAATACAACTAGATATAAGCCCGCGCAATGTGCAAGTAAATTAACAAAATTGTATCACATTTTGTTTAGACAGTAAATATACTTTGGCTTTATACGTTATATATATTTTTAGCAAAATAAAATAAATAATTAAGAACTAGAAATTTCCAACTAAAAAAAAAAGTATGTACTTGAAACTTGATCTCAAATCAAGAGGGTGATCACTTATACAAAACCACAGAAACTATTAACACCAAGAAGGTGACAGAGAGCGCAGGGAAGGAAAGGTCAAACTCAAACTCTATTATTGAATGAAAAGAGAGATATGATACACGAGATATCCACCTACTTATATATTTACACGACAGGGAGCAATGGAAACATAAAACAAACTAACAGAAGCTAACTGAATATAAAAACTATAAAAACTAATTGTAACTAACTCTACAAAACTAACAAACTGTTATGTAACAACTGGTAAGACTCCCCTGCAAGCTGGACGATGGAGGTCGCATAGGCCAAGCTTGGAAATCAAAGAGTTGAATGAAGGAGACATCAAGGTCTTAGTAAGCACATCCGCGAGTTGAGATGACGATGGAACGGGAAGCAGATGAATAAGACCACTGTGAATCTTCTCACGAATAACATGACAATCAATTTCAATATGTTTAGTCCGTTCATGAAAGGTAGGATTATGAGCGAGATAGATAGCGTACTTGTTGTCGTAGTAAACAGAGGCAGGTTTGGTAAGAGGAATGTGTAAGTCTTCAAACAAATAGTGGAGCCATTGTAATTCACATGTGAGACTCACCAAGGCACGATATTCAGCTTTAGAGCAGGATCTGGACACTATTGATAGCGTACTTGTTGTCGCAGTAAACAGAGGCAGGTTTGGTAAGAGGAATGTGTAAGTCTTCAAACAAATAGTGGAGCCATTGCAATTCACACGTGAGACTCACCAAGGCATCAGCTTCAGAGCAGGATCTGGACACTATTGATTGTTTCTTGGACTTCCTCGAATTAGAGAGGAACCAAAGAAGACGCAGTAGCTTGAAACTGACTTTGTAGTAGTTGGACAGTTGGCCCAATCAGAATCTTCAAAACCAGAAAGAGTAAGATTAGAGGAACTAGGACAAAATAATCCTTTGGAAGACGAACCTTTCAGATAACGAAGAATCTTCGTTGCGGCTTGGTAATGAACATCCCTGGGCTGGGAAACAAATTGACTGAGCTGTTGAACAGCAAAGGCAATATCTGGTCTTGTTGTGGTCAAATATAGAAGCCTGCCAATTAAACATCTATAAGAGAATTCATCATGGTAAAGAGGAGAATCTGAGTTGTGCAACTTCAATGATGGATCATAAGGTGTGGAAGAAGGTTTAATAGCGAGATTACTGTAATTGGCTAGTTGTCATTGATAGTTGTTTTGATGATAACAAACATGATGAAGATGACGATGGTGAGACCAAGTCCAAGATGCTCAAGATTAGCTCTAGGACTTAGAATCTTTTGTATGATGCCTTCCTAGATATCTCATTGATTTTGCATAAAAAGATGATAATAGTTTTTAAATTAAATATCCCAAATTCAAATCATGGTTTTGAAAGCCTTTAAAAGTGTTGAAAGTTGTTTTTCAACAAAGGTATTCGAATAACATCCTTCTAAACCGTTTTTACACTACTTTTAAAACAGAGGTATTTGAATACCCTTGTAGGTATTCGAATAACTTTCTTCTAAACAGTTTTTAAAATGTGTTTAAAATAGAGGTATTCAAATACTCCTTTATAGTATTCGAATAACCTGTCTTTAAACTGTTTTTTATAAGAAATGAAATCAGTGGTATTCGAATACCCCATAATGGTATTCGAATAACACACGAGGCTCTGTTTTAGATTTTGAAAATGGCAGCTAACGTCTCTGCATTTAATATGATTTTAATGGCACCCAACGACTCTTTTCTTCATTCTGAAAGCTGGGCAAAACCATTTAAATTATTTGTTGCTTGTGTTAAAAATGTGATTCACTATTTTCTTATTTTATGTGCTCTTTTCGCTAAAACTTTGAGATATCCTAAGAGAGCTTCTTAGCGCTTCAAATTGTGATTATTTACTTTTTGTGAGAGTTTCTCTTCGTCTATATTCTAGTTCTTTGTAAAAGGGTGAAGCATCCCTTAGTGAAATTGTGAGGGTGAGGTATCCCTCAGTAAAAGGGTGAGGTATCCCTTGTTGTAAGGAATATGAGGTATCCTTCAAAGGAGGTGAGGTATCCCTCTAATAAATAGGGTGAGGTATCCCTGTTATGTAAAGGTTGCAAGCACCTGTTTTAAGCTTGTATTAAATAGTGAAAAATCTTGAACTGTGTTTCGGGGACTGGACGTAGGCCACAAGTGGTTGGTGGTCGAACCAGGATAAATATCGTGCCTGCTTTTCTTCTTTTTATCTCTTTATTTATTGTAATTTATTTATTATTGTTTAATTATTTATTTTCTATTCTTAAGGCATTTAATCATCTTTACATTTTCATTATATTGCTTCAAGAAATTTGTGTTAAAAAGAGTTTACAAAAAAGTTTTAATTACTCAATTCACTCACCCTCTTGAGTACTGAAGCCACTTGGGTAACAAGTGGTATCAGGGCTAGACTCTTGTATAAAGAGCTTAGCCTCTTCAAGAGTACATGGCTTTATCAAATGGTTTTTTAGAAGGTTCCTCCATAAACCGACCACCCTTTTTCAATGGGGATGGTTATGCATATTGGAAGGAAAGAATGAAAATTTTCATCGAAGCTATTAATCTAGATGTGTGAGATACTGTCGAAAATGGCGCATTCATACCTACGCGAGAGATCAATGGTATAAAGATTGAAAAACAAAGAAGTGAATGGTCTAAAGATGATAAAAGAAAAGTTCAAAATAACTTGGTAGCCAAAAACATCATTACCACAGCTTTGGGGCATGATGAATATTTTAGAATTTCAAATTGCAAAACTGCTAAAGAAATGTGGGATACTTTACAAGTTACCCATGAGGGTACTAGTGAAGTTAAGAGGTCAAGAATTAATTCTCTTACTCGTGAATATGAATTATTTACAATGAACTAAGGAGAAAGCATTCAAGAAATACAAAAGAGGTTTACCCACATTGTAAATCATCTTGTATCATTAGGAAAGAATTTTTCTAACGAAGAATTGATTAATAAAGTGTTGAGATGTTTGAGCAAGATTTGGCAACCTAAGGTAATAACTATATCATAATCAAGAGACTTATCAACAATGACATTAGCTACCTTATTTGGCAAACTTCAAGAGCACGAATTTGAACTCAACAGACTTAACCAAAGTGAGGAACACGATAAGAAGAAGAAAGGGATCGCACTTAAAGCCACCACATCCACTATCAATAATGAAGATGTAGATTATGGAGATGACATGGACAATGTTGAGCTAAATGAACAACATCTCAATTTTCTGGTAAGAAAATTTGGTAAATTTTTTAGGAAAAAGGGAACTCAAAGAAGACCGCCTTTTCCCCCAAAGAAATTTGAAAAGAAACCCTCCAAAGAAAGAAGAGCCTACATAGCATGGGATGACAATGATATGGACTCCACTGATAGCTCATATAATGAGGAAGTCCATCTATATTTTATGGCCAAAGGAGAAGAAGAACAAGAAAGCGACATTGAGGTAATTTCTAATTATGAATTATCTCATTCTAATGATGAATTATAAGATGCTTTCGAAGAATTACATGATGAATCAATAAAGCTCACAAAATTAATTTCTTCATCTAAGAAAACTATTTCTTCTTTGGAAAATCAAATTCTAATTTTGAATAAAGAAATTGAAGAATTAAAAATTGAAAATGAGACATTAGGACTAATTGATGCATGCTCAACCTGCACTTCACATGCTTCTACATCTTCGTCTTGTTCATCTTGTCATATTCTTGAAAAAGAAATTGAAGATTTAAAGAACACTCTTTCTAAATTCACTTTTGGACGAGATAATTTAAATATTTTATTAGGAAAACAAAAAATTATTTTTCAAAAAGCTGGAATAGGCTATAATCCTAAAAATCAACAAAAATTTTATAAAAATTTCTTTGTGCATTCAAGTACTTCAAGCAGTCCTTCTATTAAATGTTTCTATTGTGGAAAGAAAGGACATAGTGCATCAATATGCAATGTAAGGAAAAATATTAACTAAAAAATTGGAACTAAAATGGTATGAGTTCCTAAAGGTACTTTACCCAAAACTAACACACAAGAACCCAAGAAATTTTGGGTACCAAAAACCAAAATTTGAAATGTATTGTAAGTGTGCTTGAAGGCCAAGAGCTGACTTTGGCATTTTGAAAGTGGTTGCCGCAAGCACAAGACTAGAAATAATTCCAAGCTCTCCTCCTTATCTCTATGAAGCTTGGACTTGCATTTTTTTTTTATATATAAGTGTTTCCATCATCGGGTAAGTTTTTTTTTTTGTCTCTCAAATATGCATTTTTGGACATAATATATATGTTTTCCTATTTAAGTTATTCGAATAACTTTCTTTGGTATTCGAATACCTTTGTCCTGTACGTGTAAAATTTGTTCTTTTTTGATAGGTCCATTCGAATACCTTCCTATGGCATTCGAATACCATACATCAGTACAACAATATTATGTTTATATAAGCTAATGTATTCGAATAACTAACTAGCTATTTGAATAATCAGAGACTTATCATATCAGTGTTTCTCACATGCCTCTGGAGTATTCGAATACCTTCTAAGGCATTTGAATACTTGCACTTGTCTTGCCTTCTTTTCTGTGGTGGTATTCGAATATAGTAAGATATATTCGAATAACCCATGGTTGAAAGCCAAATTTATAGCTGATCTCTGTTCTGTTTCTTCTTTTTTTTTTACAAATACAAATATAAATATATTTGACTCTATGAATGACATGCTTTTAATGAAGTATATCTTATTTCTTTTGAGCCTATATTTGATGCCTTAAATGAAAATCACATGATGCACTTAAATGCATTTTTCTTAACTTGTTCTTACCCCTTCATTTTCTCAAGAATATGTTGCATATGTTAAATTCTTTGTAATGCAAATGCTTAACCAAATGTAACTGGCTACTGTTTTAATAAATATATGAACAAGTACAACAAGTGGTATCAAACAAAGTGGTATGAACGTAATAACAAGTAGTAACAAGTGGTATCAAACAAGTGGTTAATTGACCAAATTAATCAATGAAATATCTTTTGCCCTTGTGAACTCATTTGTTGTTTTTGCCTTATTATTTTGAATGATTATTTGCTTATGAGTTTGGCTAACCTCTATAGATCCAAAAATTAATGGATACCAAATAAAGTACTTTGAATTTTGTTGTAGGGAGATATCTACCTCAAGCACACATTTAAATGAAAAAAAATTCATTGAACTTGAGGATATGCAAATGTTAAACCTGAAAATATATATATCATATTGCTTTGATATGATAAAAAAGGGGAGAAAAATACTTGCACCATCTTTTTTATCATGACAAAAGGGGGAGAAAAATTTGAGTTCTTTGATTGAGAAAAGTCAGGGGGAGAAAAAGTAAAAGTTCGATAAGATAAAAATGAAAATTGGATTCAAAAGTAAGGGGGAGTTGCTGTGCACATCTCTGATATAAATCACCTCTTATGAAAAAGAGGGGGACTAAGTATCTCTAAACAATCTTGTGAATTCCAATTTATATAAACTAATTTTTTTCTCAAATGTTAGTTTGTCATCATAAAAAAGGGGGAGAATGTAATTGGCTAGCTACCATTGATAGTTGTTTTGATGATAACAAACATGATGAAGATGACAATGATGAGACCAAGTCCAAGATGCTCAAGATTAGCTCTAGGACTTAGAATCTTTTGTACAAAGCCTTCTTGGATATCTCATTGATTTTGCATGAAAAGATAAAAATAGTTTTTAAATTAAATATCCCAATATCAAATCATGGTTTTGAAAGCCTTTAAAAGTGTTGAAAGTTATTTTTCAACAAAGGTATTTGAATACCATTTAGAAGTATTCGAATAACATCCTTCTAAACCATTTTTACACTGCTTTTAAAATAGAGGTATTCGAATACCCTTGTAGGTATTCGAATAACTTTCTTCTAAATAGTTTTTAAAATGTGTTTAAAATAGAGGTATTCGAATACTCCTTTATGGTATTCGAATAACCTATCTTTAAACTGTTTTTTATAAGAAATGAAATCAGTGGTATTCGAATACCCTATAATGGTATTCGAATAACCCGCGAGGCTCTATTTTAGATTTTGAAAATGGCAGCCAACGTGTCTGCATTTAATATGGTTTTAATGGCACCCAACGACTCTTTTCTTCATTCTGAAAGCTGGGCAAAACCATTTGAATTATTTGTTGCTTGTGTTAAAAATGTGATTCACTATTTTCTTATTTTATGTGCTCTTTTCGCCAAAACTTTGAGATATTCTAAGAGAGCTTCTTAGCGCTTCAAATTATGATTATTTACTCTTTGTGAGAGTTTCTCTTCGTCTATATTCTAGTTCTTTATAAAAGAGTGAGGTATCCCTAAGTGAAATTGTGAGGGTGAGGTATCTCTCAGTAAAAAAGTGAGGTATCCCTTATTGTAAAGAAAGAGAGGTATCCTTCAAAGGGGGTGAGGTATCCCTCTAGTAAATAGGGTGAGGTATCCCTGTTGTGTAAAGGTTGCAAGCACCTATTTTAAACTTGTATTGAATAGTAAAAAATCTCGAACTGTGTTTCGAGGACTGGACGTAGGCCACAAGTGGTTGGTGATCGAACCAGGATAAATATCGTGCCTGCTTTTCTTCTCTTTATCTCTTTATTTATTGTAATTTATTTATTATTGTTTAATTGTTTATTTTTTGTTCTTAAGGGATTTAATCATATTTACATTTTCATTATATTGCTTCAAGAAATTTGTGTTAAAAAGGATTTGCGAAAAAGTTTTAATTACTCAATTCACCCCCCTTCTTGAGTACTGAAGCCACTTGGGTAACAATGACTACCATCTTCAAGTAGTTCCAAAGTGTATTTGCGTTGATTGAGGAGAATACCAGTTTTGGACCTAACAACCTCAAGTCCTAAAAAGAATCTGAGTGGTTCAAGATCCTTAATGCGAAAACGGTTATCAAGAAAGTTCTAACATTACGAATTTCATTAAAATCATTACTTGTTAAAACAATGTCATCAACATAAAACAAAAGAGCAGTAAAGGAAGTACCATTCAATTTAGTAAAAAGAGAGTAATTAGCATAAGAGTGATTAAAACCAAATGAAACAAGGGCAGTGGATAATTTAGAATACAATTGCCGACTGGCCTGCTTAAGGCCATAAAGTGATTTGTGTAATTTACAAACCTTTGTGGAACCCGAAGTAGAATTAAGGGCTTTAACACCATGAGGCAAAGACATGTAAACTTCTTCATTAAGATCCCCATGCAAAAAAGCATTATTAACATCAAGTTGTTCAAGAAACTAGCCTTTAATGGCAGCCAAAACAAGTAAGGTTCTTACTGTAGTTAGCTTAGCCACGGGAGAGAAGGTGTCAAAGTAGTCAATACCCTCCATTTGAGTATACCCTTTGGCAATTAGATGAACTTTATGCTGTTCTATGGAACCATCAGCATTATTCTTTATCTTATAAACCCATTTGCAGCCAATGGGATTTTTACCAGGGGGAAGATCAACAATAGACCAGGTATGAGTGGCTGCAAGAGCATCTAATTCAGCTGTCATGGCTTGCTTCCAACATTCAGATTTACAGGCCTGAGCATAAATCTGGGGCTCAGGCGTGGTCATAACAGTAAGGCAAAAATGTCTATATGAAGGAGTACATTTATCATAATTTAGAACATAATATAAAGGATAAGAAGAAGTAAAATTACCCGTCGATGAAACTAGTGTGGAAGAGAGAAGAAAACTGCAATGATAATCCTCTAAGTACGAGGGTTTATGTTTAATTCTGGTTGATTGTCTAAGGGGGACAGTAGAGGAAGGTGTAGCATGGTGGGTTCCTGAAATGGAGGCATGAGGTACAATGGGAAGATAATTGTGAAAGTCAGGGGTAGTTTCAAGGTCTGAGTTATTTAGAGCAACGTAGAGAGTTATATCAGAAGGAGGGGAGGATGAGATGATAGAGAAAGGGAAAATAGTTTCATAAAAAATGACGTTTCTGGAAACAAAAAATTCATGACTATGAACGTTGTAAAGAAGGTATCCTTCAGTGCCGTCTCGGTATCCTAAGAACATTGTTTTCTAGGCTCGAGATTCAAACTTTGTTCTATGGTGTTGAATAGTGGAAGCATAGGCAAGACAACCAAAGGATTTTAAATGAAGTAAGGTTGGAGGTTGGCGATGCAGAAGTTCATAGGGGGATTTGTTGTGCAAGAGAGGAGTAGGAAGTCTGTTGATTAAATAAACAACATGTTGGATAGAAAAATGCTAACAATTAGTTAGTAGATTAGCCTGAAAAGAAAGAGCTCGAGCAACATTAAGAATATGTTGATGTTTACGTTCAACAATACCGTTTTGCTGAGGGGATTCTACGCAAGATCTATGATGAACTATGCCTTTGGATAGAAAGAAATCATGCATAAGAAATTTAGTGTCATTATCACTTCTAAGACATTTAAGTTTCATGCCAAATTGGGTTTCAATAAATGAAATGAAATTAATAAGATGTTGTCTAATTTCACCTTTAAGCTTCATAAAAATAACCTAGGTAAATCTACTATAATCATCAACAAGAGTTAAAAGATATTGGTGACCAGAAATCAATGGGGTAGCATAGGGACCCTATATGTCAGCATGAAGTAAATTAAAAATTTTAGTAGAATGCGTGATGCTATTAGGATATGGAAGTTTTCTTTGTTTGACAAAATGACATGTATCATAAGGGGAACTGTTATTTTTATATGATACAAAAGGAAATTGTAGCAAAACACATTTATGAATAGCATCTGAAGCATGTCCTAGTCTAAGATTCCAAATAAAGGCAGAATCCAAAGTCTGAGAAATTGAATTATAAGCAGAACTAGAAAATATAGAACGACTCAATTGTGAAGCATCTAACACATACAATCCTCTAAGATTCTTAGTTGTACCAATCGTCCTCTTGGAGGAATTCTACAAAATAGAACAACTGGTAGAATTGAAAATGATATGATAATCAAAAGAGTTTAGAAGTTGAGTGACAGAAATAAGATTGACGTTAAACTTAGGAATGAAATAAACATTGTGAAGAGTAATTTGACTAGATAACTTGATAGTGCCTGCAATTGTGGAAATGGATTTTTGTCCATTGGGTAATGACATAGAGAAGGGATAAATATTGTGACATGAAGTAAAATTAGTTAAAGAATGAGTAATATGATCAGTGGCCCTGGTGTCCATGACCCAAAGGGAAGATTGCTTACTAATGGTTGAAGAAGAATTGTGATTGGATGCAATGGGATGAGAACTGGCCGAGTTAGTGGTGGAAGATGTCATTACAAAGTTGATGAAAGGTGGAGTCTGCACTTTGGATTGTTGAAGTAATTCCAAGATTTGCTAATATTGCTCTTGGATAGCATTAATGGATGATGTGGCATGCGGTTGAGCAACAGAATTCGCTTCCGGGGCAGGGGTCTGCTATACTTGATCATGAGTAGCAAGGTTGACAGCAGATTTAGTGGCTGTCCGAGATTGAAAACCGGGGGGTACCCATGCTTAATGAAGCATATGTCTACGGTGTGGTTTGTCCTACCACAATGAGTGTAGATACAGTTTGAGCCTTGGCCACGGCCTCCCCCATAATTGCCTCGGCCTCTGAAGTTTATGTTTTGTGCATCGCAATTGAGGTTCTGAGTGCCAAAAGATTGAGGCCTGCCATTCGAAGATTAGACTTGCATCAAGGCAGATTGTTGATCAGTGGAAATATCATGATGTATAGGAACTGTGAGTTGCCTTTCTTGTTGAATAACCAGAGAAAATGCCTTGTCAAGAGAAGGATGAGGGTCAATGAGCATAATTTGGGACCTAACATGAGCATATTGCTTATTCAGTCCCTTGAGAAAATGAATGAGCTTATCTTGCTCCTTGTATTTCTTCATATCAGAAACTGCCCCGCAAGTGCATGGGATCGCACAAGAGCAACCCTTTGTTGGCTGAAAAGTGTCTATTTCGTCCCAAATGATAGTTAATTGCGTGAAGTAAGATGAGATGTCTAGATTACCTTGTTGAAAACAGGACAGCTCATCTTGGAGATTAGAAATGCAAAAAATGTCTCCTTGAGAAAATCGGTTCTCAAGATTCTTCCATACTGTTTAGGCGCACTCTAACCATAGAATAGATCGTGCAATGCCATCGGAAATTGATTTCTACAGCCAAGAAAGGACCATGTTGTTGCAGCAGATCCAAGGTTCATAAAGAATATCAGATGCGGGTGGTGGAGTGAGGCTTCCATCAACAAATTTCAATTTGTTCTTGGAGATGAGTGCCACCTTCATGGCCCGCGCCCAGGACTGGTAGTTTTTGTGATCTAGTGGCAGTGTAACAAGAACAAGGGAGGGGTTCTCATTAGGATGCATATAATAGGGATTGGAGGGATTGGTGGCAAAATCAGAATATTGTGTGTTCTCCATTGTAGCAGAGAAGAGAAAGAACAAAACTGAAAAAAGATTAAGTTGATACCATATTAACACCAAGAAGGTGATAGAGAGCGCAAGGAAGGAAAGGTCAAACTCAAACTCTATTATTGAATGAAAAGAGAGATATGATACACAAAGGATATCCACCTACTTATATATTTACAGATCAGGGAGTAGTGGAAACATAAAACAAACTAACAGAAGCTAATAGAATATAAAAACTAATTGTAACTAACTCTACAATACTAACGAACTGTTATGTAACAGCTGGTAAGAGAAACCATCCCCCGAATGCATATCAAACTTTTGATATCTCCTCCAAAAAAGCACATGAAGTAAATAAACCCAACTCAATAACATTCACTGCAAACTAACTTCCATTTTTTTTTTGAAAATTACACGTAATCACCAAAAATAGAAAAGATAAACCAAGTCCATACTTGAAATTGCAAAAACTTCACCCACACTACTGAATAGCTCAAACCCCCATCTTTAACAAGCATAGCTTCAGTATAGTTGGCATATATAGTCTCTCTAGTCTCTAGGAATAGACAACTAACCGAACAAGACCTCGCATGTTGGAGAGATGCACATGTCTTGGCATCTCCAAAAAAAAAAAATGAAAAACACCTGACTTAAAATCAAAACACATTTCTTATGCCTATAATAGATGCCACATTTTTTTTTCATACAAAACAAAAGCTAAATCGCAAATGGAAAACCCATAAAGGAATCAGCATTTCAATTAAATTAGAGTGTATAAGAATTCAACATTAAATCCAACTCCCCAAATTAAGCACAGCAACATGAAAGATTAACATAGTCTAATCTTAGCAGTCAATAAAAATCAACTAATCAATTCAGAATCCAACAAATTCAAACTACCTATATAACAATTCAATCCAGTAACATGTCCCTTATTTCCAAATGTGTGCTTGAAAAGAATCTGAAGAATAATAAAGTTCCATTTTCATTTTCCTTTTTTTAATCTTTGAAGATTGATACCTCAAATTTTGTCAAATTTGTGACAGATTTCATCTTTGAATCAACTGGGTGCTTTCTTGAGTTGTCCTTTCTTCCTCACAAAAAGTGTGCATGTCCTGGAAGGAGCAACAATCATTAAGCTCTGAAATAATTAGTTGTCGAAAAAAAAAAAGTTTAACAGAGCAAGCTTACTTGTGTTCACCAAGCCCATGGATGATGATTAGAATGCCTCTGATTCTAAGAATAGAAGATGGAAAAACTTAAATCAAATGTGAAATATGGTAGCACAATTGTAGGGAACAAAAAGTAGGAATAAATAAGCATTATCACGCATTAAACCTCAATGAACACTGAATAAGCCTAATGCACTTCTTAGAAGACCTAAACCACCCTCCCTATATAATATGATAATGAGAAACCCAACATGTTGCAAAACGTTGTACTTCTCTGCATACATGAGAAAGAAAAAAAGAATATCAAATGACCTGAATTTGACAATGAGCAGCACCATCTCTTTCTTTCTCTTTCTCGACATAGAACGTAATGAGTGGTCCTAGACAGGGGCGGCTCTTCTTGCAGTATAAGGGAGGCATTGGTCTCTCCTTTCCCTCAAAATTTATTTTAGAATGCAGTATCATTTATTTATTTATTTATTTTCTTTAGCTTGGCACCCCTTAAATAATGAAAATTTTAGGATCTAGGTCCACCACTGGTCCTAGATGTTGACATTGAGAGGAGTGATAGAGGCTCCAACTAAGACACGCCAATAGCCACATAATTGACTGGGTCTGAAGGATAGCCACAAGAGTATAGCAGCTTCGCTGTCTATGGGATGCAGCAAAACGCCGCTACACCTTGAGATATCACAAATGGTCTACAATGTATTCAACTCCAACACGGCTACACCCTTGATCATTACGTAAGAATGAGTTTAGAATCCACTAAAGTTAATGACAAAGATTAGCATATGGTTAAAACAAAACTCCCAACCTGTCCCTATTTTTAAAAAAATCAAAACTTTCATATCCCCACTATCCAAAACTGAATTTCCTCTGCATACTACTGTCCACATAGAATAAGAAGGTTTGATTGTACTTTAAAAAGCTTAAGATAAACCATTTACAAGTACCTTTAGAAGTAGGAAGTTCCTTGCCATCCTCGAGCTTGTAAAAGACAGAATCTGATTGGAAGAAAAGGAATATTAGCTTCTTTTCTTATTTGCAGGCTAGTTTGAATATGGGACTTCCACTTTCCATGTCCGAGGGGTTTTGGAGATGTTCTTTAAGGTGAGCAATTAATGGCCTCTGGTCATTCATTCAGAAAGTAATGACATTCCTGCCGCACACCCTAATTTCTGTAACGAAATAGTCATTATTTTAGTAAGCGGAAGGATGTAATGCAAAGAAGAGGGAGGGAAAAGGATTGTAAGGGGAAGAGAAGCTGGTTGTTGACGTGGCTCAAGCCAAATGAAGCACATGTTCTGTCTACGATGAAATGTCAAGGAGGAAGAGTATAGCAAGATGCCAATATCTGATATGTCAATTGGAGAAAGAGAAATTGTGCTGATATGGCAATCTTATATAGCCTTAGAGCCAGCTTTTATATATTTCTAATAGATTAAAAGAAAAAAAAATTAGAATCTAAATTAACATAGAAACTCTAAGATTAAAGAGGTAAGATAGAGAGAATAAAATGACATCTTACCCATTATTACTTCAGTGCTAGGTAGGATGCTACACTTTTCTTAATTGATTTTCCAATGAATGAGTTTTTTTTTTTTTACTTAATTTCTGATGCCAGCACACGTCACTATCCTTATTCAAACTTTCCAATTAACTAGTATAAATATTTCCTATATTGATTCAATCTTAAATTAATGGGAATTTAATTCCTTGATTTTAGTATATTATCTTTTATTTAGTTTCTTGTGTCAACATGTGTCACAATCTTCATTTATACTGTAATTTTTTATATAAACTTACATTGGGCTCAGTGGTATTCGATCTACGCCAAAGGAGGAGAAAAGTTCGAGTTTTAGAGAAACCACTTTTGGACCTAACTGTTTCACTTGGTGCCTGGAAAGATTTGTCTTTGTATAAGACCACCACAATTATATTATTTCTCAACCTAAATATTTTTGCATGACTTCATCTTTAACATTTCCAAAATTGATTCTTCACGAAATCGTACAATGTGGGGTTCTAAAAAACAAAGGATCTCACAAGTTCAACCATCCCTATCTCTTAGGATATGTTTGAGAGGATGTGAAGGGAGAGAATAACAAGAAATGACATGACAAAATCTAATAATATTATATTTGGGATTTATTGTAAAAGAGGGAATGAGATGACAAAAGAAGGTGAAGGAGTCTCTCTTTTGTCACTCAAAGCTTCAAATTTTTGTTCTCCTAATTTAGAAAGTCAAGAAATGAATGACTTGAATATTTCACTATATATTTCATTAAACTTATTAAACTACCAAACAATGGAGAGACATATTATCTTCCATTCCATTTCTTAATTTTCAATTCTATTTCATTATGAATCACTTACTTTCATCTTTTTTAAAATTCTTAAACATAGCCTTAAGTATCTCTTTAACAATTAACATCAAAGATTTAAAAATCATATTTTCTCATTATGGATGGATTTGGACAGGTAGAGTATGACTGACAATTATTTTGGACTTGTATTTGAAGTTTTGGATTTATATTTTGATGTTATGACTTATATTTGTTGTATTTTGATGAATTTAAATTTGCATACTTTGATGAATTATGATAAATTTGTTTATTTTAAAATAATTCTAGCAAAAATTTGAAAAATCGATACAATCTCAAACAATTTAGTTGGATTAGATTGAATCACTTTACATTTTGAACAAAACCAATAGGATAATAACATGAGAAAACTAACTAAATTAAATTTGTAACCCCCTTCATAAGTTTATTCTAATAACAAAATTTTACTTTCTTACCTTGTGAATGTTTTAGAACTAACACTTAAATTAGATTGTTGTCAATTTTTTTTATGCTAAAACTAAATATTATGCCAACATGCAATACATGCTGAAAAATATTTACTATATCATTGCATCAAAAGCTAATAGGTCATTGTCAAGATCATACTATCAGTCATATATTCATACGTTACCATAAAGTGGACATCACTAAACTATATACAACCAAAATATAAAAGAAAAGGGAATGAGACACATATCAACATAAGGTCATATTACAAAACATATAGCTCATAGGCCTTCAAAAGGGGATGCACTTCGCCAGTTAGGCAAGCTAGTCATAGTAAAAAAAATACGTATATATTTAATAACTTCAATATATTCCCCCCTAGGGGATTAGAATTCATACGTAATCAATCTGGTTGATAAATCCTGATGCATCTTGTGTTAGTATGAAATCATCATGAATAGAATAAGAATTTAAAATTATCAATAGAAAATAAACAACTAGAAAATCATTTATAAAATATATGGTGAGTTTCAGCTGTATAAAGGTACAAAAAACTACATGGCAACCAGTTGTGTTAAAATAAGACTGAATCAAGTAGCATAACCAAATTACAATAACATAAATAAATAAATGCTAAAGAGATAATTAAATGCAGCTTTATATGCAAACACATTAGACAAACCCTTAACATAGTATATCATATTTGTTTTAATTTACTTTATTTTCTATGTCTGTTTGTCTCACATCTTGATTGAAAGTCTTCTCTTTCTCAAAGAATTCTTTATCTCTAATGTTACTTTTAACATCGTGACGACAAAAGTAAGACATTTGCATGCTAATCAAGGCAAGTAACATAAAATGATCTTACATCTATCTCTCTATCTTTAATGATTAGGTGTAACATTTTATGAATCTTCGATATAAATTACTTGCTTACTATTACACACAAATAAAATATATATATATAAAACACCAAAAATTACTTATAATTTTTTAGAAAAGAGTATGCAGTCTTTCTGAACTTTAACCCTTTTGCAAATCATTACCACAATCTTTAAAATCTTCTCAATTAGTTCTTAAACTTTAATTAATATCACAATAAATCCTTATATTTAATTTTGATCTATTAATTCACTAATAATAAAATTATATGATATCATTTCATTTATATTTATATTAATTAAGAATTGTTTATTAATTTATTTATTAAAATTTAATTTTAAATATATTTTTCATTCCTTTGTTTCATATACACTAACACTGCACATTATTGAGTTTTACCGAATCATTTTGCCCCTTTCTCCCATTTTTAGGTTGCCAGTATAGCATTATGGCTGGTTCTGAGGAAATAGAAACTGTTTTTAAGTAAGTCAGTACAAAATCTTGTTGTTTAAGGAGTTAGTTTGAATGTGGTTCATGTTTGCTGCTACTTCCTCATATGTGGGCTTTGGATTTCTTTGTGATAACGTGGCAGAAAACTGGCTTTTGAATGCCGTTACTGAAGAAGTTCAGTTTGGTACCAAGCAATAATTAGTCTAGAGAGGCATTGCATTTTGTAGAACAAAGCCATTGATTTTCTCTCTGTCTCGTTCACTTTTCTATTTTTGTTTTGTCTCTATTTTTTTTCTGAATGACCATCTTCTTTCAATATCTGCTGCTTATTTTCTTAGAATTTTACATGATACTGAGATATTATTATTATTATTATTATTATTATAAGACTGAACTGTTTCAGTATGTTTTTATTGAAATGTGCAAAGAATTGAGCTATTTGACAAATTCGATCTACAACATGATAGAGTTATAAGATTCTATTTTGAAAAGCATTTTTTTCCTTTTAACAGTGTTTTTTTATTTACATGGGGCAACTTTCTTTTCTAGAGTTTGTTTTATGAAGTACTCTGATTTTATTAGCTCTTGACTCCTTCATTGAATAAATTGGATCTAATTTGCTATAACCATTTGAAGATGGATGCTATAGTTATTCAATCCAGGGCAAATTTTTTCCCTTCTTTTTTTATAAATAAAATGATAGTTATCCCACTAAGTGGATAAGACATTGGTTGTTATGGTAAAGTTGATCAGGCAAAATAATTTGAGAATGATCCGACTGTAGGATTATATGGTCCAATTGACCAGATGTGTATGTATTTATCTTTATATGAAGTGTCATCTTCATCTCTCTTGACCAGGTGTGATAGTTCTTCCCGATCAAGATTGAAGTTACTATAGAAACTCTTAAATTTTTGTTTGGATGAATGAAGTAGGGACTCGAAGGATTCAATATCGAATTTGCCATAAGAGAACTTCCGAGATTGATCTTCTCAACATATTGTGGAAGAGACAATCATTAAATCTAATTGATTCAATCAAAGACTACGCAATAAAGATTCAATGTGGATCTCTGATACCATGTCAAAATTTCATAAAAAAGAAAAAAAAATTACTAATGAATTAATTTAATTGTATTGTACTCTGAATGTAGCGTATATACAAGTAATTTACAAGTATAATATGTAATTACCTTTAACTAATCAGGGATTTTCAACTAATAACTACTAATATAGTTTAACTAACTAACTAACTGACAACTATTACATCTAACTGAAATTAGTTATACCATTATTTCTAGTTGTAATTGAATCTAACTAAAGCTAACTTAACTTCTATCATGTGACTCTACATTAATTGTTAGTTACTGGTGTATCAGTAATTTGTGCATTAATAATGATTATAGACCTCTGAATTGGGCCTATTGGATTGTTTTTTTGGATCAGTTGGGCCTATTGGATTTGAAATGAGCTTCGATGACACTTCTAATAAAATATATTAAAAGCAAAATACTTTATCATATGTGCAATAATTGGTCATAATCAAAGAGACGTATACCATTGTGATTCATATTATTGTAACAAAGTATGTCACTGTGACAGTCGTCAAGAGAACATAGTTGCAAAAAGTAAAATAAAAATTATCAATCAATAGTTTTTTTTTTCCCTCGCTTTGACCGAGAAGTAATCATAAAAAATAAATATGGCTAATTGATTTTAATTATTTCAAATTATATATAAAACTAAAACATTGTATACGTGATGTTAGTTGACAGATTATTAATATTAATCTAATTAATTTAACATGATTGAAGGGACTTACTTATTGATTTTTAATGTTGATCTGTATAATTTTTTTTATTATCATTTAATCATATGTTATTAATTGTTAAAAAAATTAAACAAAATTAAAATCTTAATCAAGCATGCAAGTTTATTAAACTTTTATATATATATATATATATATATATATATATATATATATATATATATATATATATATATATACAGTCGTCACTCTTTATTCTCCTATATATTATTCAAAATAAATGGGCTCGTCTGGTCCAAACTATCAAACCTAAATTTCTAATTGTAATTATAAAAGATGAAAGATACGTCATGATTTAGCAACATATAAAGTTCAACCTGATTGTGATAAGCTAAAAAGGATCTTGATTCCAGAAAAAGGATAGCCACTTATCTCAGGTTAAGATTTTTTAATGTTTTGAGTACCCTTTCCCATATACAAAATATAATATAAAGCACTTTTATATATATATATGGTGATAATGAGGTTTTTAACCTAAAATTTCATATAAAGTATCTAAATCATTTATTACTAGCCCAATACTAGTGGCTTATATGAAGCACTTATATGATCATTATATATGTAGCAATTATATATAAAGAAAGTTTATTATAGGTTAATTCGAATTTGGCAACAGCGGTCAGCAGTCACTTTTGAATTAATTTAACGATGTGATGCAGGCATGAATTTAATCATTAATAAATAAGTGGCCGAAGCTTCTTTTGATTTTTTAAATAACAAGTGACTAAAGTTTTCAATGAATGAGACTGCTTGACTAAAAGAATCCTCTTCCACTGGGTTGAAGGTGACCGATATTCAACATTTACTTATGCATCATTAAGTCAGGTTAATCATTTTATTTTATACTGTATAGAATAAATGAATGGATTAGATGGATAATAGATTTATGGATTACTCTGCATTGTGATTGTGAGTATATATATATATATTGTTACAATGCAGGTTTCTTCTTTATTTTCTTTAAAATTTACAGAGAATAAAATAAAAATCCACAATTGACCCGACAAGGGCGCAGCCGAAGGTATATGACTTATTAAAAGTCGAACAAAATATAACTTTAACTTTTAATTTTAAAAACCCATGTGTCATGACAATGGAAAGTCGTGAGATCATAGGTTTACCC
Organism: Ormosia emarginata; assembly: GCA_029884605.1. NCBI lineage: Eukaryota > Viridiplantae > Streptophyta > Magnoliopsida > Fabales > Fabaceae > Ormosia > Ormosia emarginata. The sequence continues at coordinate 29,773,081 of JAQQTP010000076.1, read as the reverse complement.
GTCACGAATGTCAGCGCGAGGACAACTTTTTCTTCCCCCCCTTTTCGTTGATTATTCTTTGATTTCACATTTGAGAGAGGAATATGTGCTCACCCAGTTGCCACATATCACTATTCGCTTCAGTTTTAGTTTATCCACAAAACCGCAAATATACAATTACAAATAAAAATATTTTTTAACATACAGAATACATAGTTGTCTTAAATATAGTGTCGTATGTTGGTGTGATTTTCTCATATACAATATAAATTACTTCATCTTCTTTATCGTATTTCAACATGAATGAGATGTTATATTTTGAGTATTTAAATAATAAAATTTAATTATAAATTAATTTTCTTATCAAATATTTGAAGTTTTCATGTTGAATAATATATTCTACTTACTTCTATATACATTGGTCGGTATATATTATTACTGTTTGTATTTTTTGGATATGTTAAAATTGGTCAAGTTTAATAGGTAAATTTAAATAGTCTGATAAAAAGTATGAATTGAGTTAAAAAGTTAAGCTCGAATTTAATTTAACCCGACGTGACTTGATCCGAAATTAGACTGATCCGTTTCTAGTCAGACCAACTCATTAACTTGAATTTTAATTATTTTTTAATATAATAATATGCACCTAAAAGAAAAAGATCATTTTTTTATTTGAAAAATTAAAATCTAATTAATAATTAGATTAGTTATTTAATTTATTTATCGTTAGTTCAAAATTAAGTAACATAAATATTTTATTTTTTACTAATTTAATTATTTTAAAGACTAAATTTAATATTATTTTTTAAAAAAATATTAGACTAGTAGACTGGCTCACCAAATTCACAACCCACAATGAGTTAGACCGAATTAACAAAATATTAATACAAAATAAAGAAATTCTTACTTAAACATGATATACCACAGTTATGTATACTAAGTCAATCAAAACTTAATATTTTTATAAATTTTTGTGTCTCACAATTAATTTCACGGTACTCTATGAAAATATTAAGTTCTGATTGACTTAGCATACCTAACTCGGTACACCATATTTACATAAAAATTTCTCTCCAAAACATACTTATCTAATTTACTCTGACTCAAAATTAATCTCACCCGATGTGGCCTGGCTCAATCGACCAGCTCTAATTTTGAAGTTGAAGACATCAAAAAGTCTACATCTTGTTGATGTAATTTTAAAGTTGAAGACATCAAAAAAGTGAAATAGTAAGAGGTTAATTAGCCCATCTCTTTCCATCATACTTCTTGGTTTAAGAAGTCACAATATTCAAAATCTAACAGCGCGTGTGATCGCTGACAAAATTACAAGAATAAGAGGGAGTCTATAAGTAAGGGTGCGACCCTACGTGTGAGACCGAGTCACCTAATAAGGAAGCTCAGCTTCCAGGTCCAGGACTCCATTATATACGCAGACGACACCCTTTAATTAATCTCTTGCTTTCCCCTTTCATCTCTTTTGAGGCTCCAATCAATACTCTCTCTCATATATGTTTTCTCCAAGTAGAACACAAATATTTTTCTCGTGTTAATTGCCTCTACGACCAAATATACATGCTAGCTTGCATTGTCGTAGGTTTAATTTGCATACCTGTTCTATTAACAACATATAGAAAAAGTGAAAGAGAGTTTGAAAAAGAAAAAATGGACTTTGTGAAGAAGTGTAAGAGGGTATGGGGAAGCAGCAAGAGATTGCATCTTGAAGACACTGGCAGTGGCAGCTGTGGCAAATTGTCAGGCAAGAACATACAAAAGAAGAAGAAGCCTCAAGTGGCTCCGCAGGGTTGCCTTTCTGTCTACGTTGGACCTGACAGACAAAGGTTCGTGATCAAGATCAAGCTCGCCAACCATCCATTGTTCAAGATGCTGCTAGAAGCTGCCGAGAACGAATATGGATATAGAAACGATGGCCCACTTTGGCTTCCTTGCGACGTTGACTTGTTCTGTGAGGCACTGGCGGAGATGGAGAACCCTGAGGATGATACGGGTTCTGTAGGTTGCACCTTTCCTAAGGGTCACAGCCACAGGCACAGCTCCTCAGTTTTCCACAGTCCATTGTCTTATCGTTCTAACGTAAGTTGTGCCGATTACGAGCTTTTGGTATAGGTAGAGTGAAATGATATTTGCATATAAAAAAAGCTCACGATGTTTATATTTTGCTTCTTTAAAAATAAAAGATTGAGAGAGTATGTGTTAGAATATATATGTTTTTTTTATAAAAAAAATTCAAAAAATCTCTTTTAATTATACGTAATGTGCACTTTGATTTTATTATTTTAAAAATATGTAAAATAGATCTATTATTTTGTGAATTATGCATATTATTACAAAATGATGACAGACGTTAAAATCTAGATGAAAATGAATGTGTCACTCATGTGCATGTCTAAAGCTTTAATAGTCAAATGATATGCATATGAGATGAGGGTAATTAAGAGATAAAATTCATTTGGGAGATGTACATGATGTGCACGTGGATAGTTTTTTTTTTCATTTCACTCAATTTTAAACTCTTGAGCTCCATAACTCAATTGCTTGAGCGAAATTGAGCAATGATTGAGAAGCAATTGAGGGAGCTACGATTGAGGTCGAACCTAATGGAGAAAATGCAACAGAGCTCAGAGAGTTCAACAAGTTTTGGTGGTCATACTTGAAGTTGCAAATGCGGCCTTCCTTGTCAGGTGCAAACCTCGTGGATTGAAAGAAATCTAGGAAAGAGGTTCTTTGGTTGCAACAGGTATGACATCACAGATGATTGCCACTTCTTTACTTGGTACGATTTTCCTATGGACAAAAAAATTTAAAAAATCTTCAATAGTTTACTGAAAAGGAACAACAAATTAAATGTGGAACTAGAAGCAAATAATGCTCAATTGTGTGTGTTAAATGCTAAGGTTGAATTGCAAAAGGCTAAGCTGAAGTCACAAAAGGATAACCTAGAGTCACAGAAGTATCAGTTGTATATGATGGGTGTGATGATGCTTGCTATAGTGATTATGTTTGTTGGTTTATTGGTCTCTAAAAAATAATATTGTTAAAAAAGTTTTTTAATCACGATAGTACTTGAAGATTAAGATACCCTCATCAAAAGCTTAAAAAACTGAGAGCTTCATACTGTATTATTCATTGAAAAGTACGAGACACATTTAAAAATAGGTACTTTCTATGGTAACCATTAACTTAGAAGGGTTTAGGAATTCTTCTTAGTTGGACGACTTAAAATAAGATGTTAGACCATTTGTATACCGCAAGTGTACGGATCGTTCAAGTAATACAGATACAGAGTAAAAGTTCGTTCCCACGAGGACATATGGTTTCCATTACTAAGTAACAACCAATAGCTTAGCCAAATTTTATCCAAGGACATATAAAATAAAGAAAGCATAAATAATCTAAATCTAAACTACAAAAGCAATAAAGAAATGGGTTTAGAGATCTGGGGAATCCTTCTTCACCTCCTACTTTATACTAATGATATGCAATCCTTATAAGCAACATCAATGATTAGTTAGTTTAGTTTGAGAATCTGATTTAGTCAAAAGCTTGGATGTTACAAATCGATCAACCCTCAAGTGTCATTTACCTAATCCACTATGGTTCTTATAGTTGCATGAGGACTAGTATAAACTCCACTAATGAACGATCTATTCTCAAACAAATGCTAATATATGGCTAAAAGGTATATTTCTATCCAGTTAGTGAATCAACTCATCTAAGCCAATTGAACTCGTCGAACATGCATCAACCATACCATGTCCATCTCCACAAATCCCTATATCTAGTTCATTTGCATCAATTAAGATTATGCAATTGTTGATCAAAAAGAAACAAGCATTAAGCATAGACATGGAAGAACAAAGCTAAACATCAATAGATACTCAAAAGATAACATAAACATCAATACTCATATAAAGATTCAAAGTATTTCCTAAATACAGCTACCAATCCATTGAACACGAATTATAGACAAAAACCATGCTCAAAAGATAGGGAAGAGAAGAGAAACAAAGGGAGAAGAGGAAAGAATCCATGGATGTGGTCCTTGAAGCTTGAATCTCTTTCCATGAGGAAGATGACATCCAACCTAGCCTCCCTAGGCCTCCAATCAGCCCAGGAATGAAGTACAGGCCGCAGCCTCTCTAAAACCTACGAAGCTCTCTAAACTCTTCTAAAAATCTATTAAAATCTATTTATAGACTCTGCAAAAATAGAGGCACACCGCGGCATTCATTTTTCACGCCGCGACGCATAACAAATTAGGTCACACATGCCGCGACATTGTTTTCCTTGCGCCGCGGCGTTTAGTTCTTCGTGGCCCCTGACTTTGGATGCAGGGAATTCTTACGCCGCGGCATACGTTCCTCGGCCACGGCCATGCCATAACAAGTCCGGGCTGCTTATTATATTCCAAGCAAACTCGAATTTATCTGCTACTTTTTGCTCCTTCGGGTTCCTCTTGGGCTTTCTCATCTGTGTTAGTCCAAAACTTCCACCAATCTACTCATTTGCAGCTTTTCATACAATAGAGAAATTACCAAAGTATTAGCAAATATAAAGTCTACTTAATCCTTTACACAATACACATAATTTGCTCAATATCATACTGGATCAGTCTCAATATTGGATTTATCAAATATAAGCATAAAACTATTCCAATATGCATCATAACAAGGACTTAAGCAATCTGAGAAATACAGATATGAGACACAAATAACTACACTCTGTGAAGTTATCATAAGATATGTGTTTAACTAATGTCCATTTCATTAATGAACTTTCTTCTTTCTTTTAAGGACTTCCTATATTTTTCTTTTACAAATTTGTCTCACGAATCTTTTAATAAATATATTTAATAAATTTGTTAAAATTTTCATATTCTAATTATTAAATTAAAACACCCTAATTCAATTTCAATTATAAAGATGAACTCTAAATCACCCACCCTCAAATTTACCCTTAATTCCCTGTCATATTCATACGATATATTCATAGCTCATCCCCAACAAATTCATCTCTCATCTTCATCTAGTTCAGTCGTGCCCCACTGTATATATCTTTTGCAGTCACTTCCATTACTTCAACTCGAATCCTTTCTGAGTTAGAAACTCCAGCGACAACACCACAAGAATCTGATGAGTCCCCTACTGCAGTCACGAATGCTGACCATCACCACCCACTCTCATTTTTCATGCATGACATTCTTGGTGGCTCAAATCCCACTGTAAGAGTCGTGACTGGAGTTGTTACAAATCCAGCTCTCAACGCTCAAGTTTCCTTTGCTAAGCCCAATAGTGCAAACCTTCCTCTCAACAATGGTGTTCCCTAGAACAATAACAATGATGGAATTCTCAACAACAACAACCTTCCTTTCCTCACAGGCCTCAGTGCACAAGGAATGTGTTCAACAACAATGGGAACAACTTAATCAATGGTGGAGTTAGGAACATGACAGGGAGTTAGGAACAAATTTGAGGCTTGGTGATTTAGGGTTCATCCTTACAATTAGAATTAAATTAGGTGTTTTAATATGATAATTAGAAATTGATAATTTTAACAAATTTATTAAACATATTTATTAAAAGATCTCTGAAGCAAATTTGTAAAAGAAAAATATAAGAAGTATTTAAAAGAAAGGAAAAAGTTCATTAATGAGATAGACATTAGTTGAGCATATGTCTTATTTTAAGTGATCCAATTAAGAAGGGTTCCTAAACCATTTCAAGTTAATGAGTACCATAAAAAACATCTTAAAAATAACCTTTGACACGTGAGATAGAATCAAATCAACACGAATTTAAGCCATACCAATTCAAATTAATTAGGTTGCAGGCCAGCAATTTTATTCGGGTTAGTATATTTGATTAATTATAGTTCAACCATAGATTTTACCAGGTTATTTGTATTATACTATATATTAGCCTCTGTCTATTATAGTAACTACTAATTTATAGTATGAAGTAGTGGTTTCAATGAGACATTAAACTCCAAAGAGAGAAAGGAGTGAAGTTTCGAAGTGATTTGTGTGTGTGGTGCAAAGCAGGGTTTCTTAATATTTAGGGGTGTTAAAAATTGAACTAATTATATCAAATTGAAAAAATGAGCTGAAAAATCGAAAAAGGAATAAAATGAAAAGAAAAAAGCATTGCCTATATGACATAATCATAATGAAGTTATGCAAAAAATGAGATGAGATCATATGTAATCAAATAGTGAAAATTGTGTTAGTATAAAGTAATGTGAATAGAAATGTGTGTGATTAGAATTACTCAATTGAAAATAAGAAAATTAATTGAATTAGATTGTTTTTTATTTCGATTTTGAAAATTGGTTCAATTCAAAGTTCAAATCGAACTAATTTTTTATATATTTTAAAATAATATTTTATATAGAAAATTACTATATTATCCATATTTATTTAGGAATATTATTATTATATTCCAAGCCAAACCTAATTCTATCTAGTTTCACATAGTTTAGACATTGGATTAGTTAATTTGGATTTGTATTTAGAATTTAGATTTGTATTTTAATTAAAGGTGCACATCGGTCCATGTAGACCTGATGATCCGACCAACCTACCCAACCCAACTTAATATTTTTGGGTTGGTTCAAGTCATCTGGTCAGTTCAAGTAAAACTCAATTAACTTGTTTAATAATTAGTTCAGATGGTGGGTTGAGAAAAGTAACCTGTGGACCCCGACCCAATGATTCGAATCTAAATGAAGTTGTTTTGATGTTTTAGACTAAAACACTTTGAAATTTCATCACAAAAGTCATGGAACTAATCCTCATTCTCCATTTGTGAACCCTAGTCTCTCATCCCTCTCTCTCTATGAACCACCATGATCGTTTGTCTCCTCCCCAGCCACCACTAGCGATCGACCAGCCACCACAACGAGGTGCGTCTCCTTGCTCTGTGTAGTTCAGTCCTAGCTCAACATCCTTATGAAGTCTGATTTGTGCTTATTGTTTAAGTCTTTATTGTGGCTCAAATCTGGTGCGTCATTGGCTCAAATTTTAAGAAGTCTAATTTGTCCTTCGTGCTTATACAATTCAAATTTATTTGTTTTGATTTTGTGGTTTAACATTTGGGGTTTTTTCCCCATTAATGGAATTGGATTTTAGTTTGAAAATATTCAAATTTGATTCTAGTTATTGTGGTTTTTATAGGAGTTTGGGATGAGGCTGGAAAAAAATGGAGATTAATTATGATAGATTTACTATTTTTTATTAATTTATTTTACAATTATTGGTGCATATTGGATTAAGATAGGTTTTGATTCATGTTGAATCATGGAATTTTTTCATATTTAATTCTTGTTTTTATATTTTTTACGCATGTTTTGCTGTTTTTTTTAGTACAACTCGATTACTTAACCCAAACCAAACCATTTCTGTATTAGGTTGGTTCAGTTCAGGTTACCCAATTTTTCACAAAAATCAACCCAACCCAACTCGATTTAGTTTAATTAGTTTGGACTTGATTTTTTTATAAACTTGACTTAACTTGATCTATGTGCACCTTTAATTTTGATGTATATTGATGAATTGGTTTGGACTTGTATTTGTTGTATTTTGATGAATATGAATTTGTGTATTTTGATGAATTATGATGAATTTATGTATTTAAAAAAATTGATCAAAAACTCAAAAACCAATCCAACTCAATTTCACTTCAAACTGATTTAAATTGAATTTGATTGGAACGATTTTACATTTTGAACCAATATGTTTGGATGATAAAATGAGAAAATTGATTGCGTGAGATTAGTTGACATTTTTCTTTAAAACCGATCCAATCCAATTCACATGCTTATAAGTCAGGTTAACTAGGTTGAGTTTAATTTGGCCTAGACTCAATCCCATAATTTTATCAGGTCAATTACACAGATCCAACTCTAAACTTAGACGGGTTATGACTAGGCTAACTTGATAATAAGATAAAAGTGTACCAATTTCAACATTATATATAAGTAAGTTATAAACTTTTAAAAATAAAGGCTAATATGTATTTTCTTATGTTTAAGTAATAATGCATCTACTCTACATATAGTTCATATAATGTCAATTTCAACCAAATAATGGTCCTAATCAGAGACACGAAATTAATTATGAAGGGAATGTAATTTCATCAGCTTTAATTATATTATTCAATCATATAAAAATTAAGGAGTGTTTTATAATATATATTTTAAAAATATATAAATATAAAATTGTCATATTATATATAAGATATTAATTTTAAGTGAAGAAACTTTATAATTAATCTTTAATTTTAAAAAAATTATAAATCTTAAAATATTATATAATATCAAGTCCAATTAAATTAACTAAAAGTATGACTCCATCCCAACTTAAAAATACTCTAGATGAAAGTTTTTAAACCCAAATCCGACTTGAGTAATTTCAGAGCCAAACCAAGTTGGATCTTTAGCATCCGTATTGTTACACGAAGTCGTTTCTTTAAAGTTTGAGTTTTGGAGGCGCCTGAGAAAACATTGAAGTGTGACAAGTTAGTAAGTGTCAGTGAAATACTTTGTACAACATGTACAAGTACTTTTTTTGTTTTTAGGTAATGACAAGCACTTTTTTAAACAAAAAAGATTTAACGTAAGAGAAGTTTTTTTTATTTACAATATTATGACAAATTATTAACTTTAATGATGATTTATAATATAGTTATATATTATTTATCAACGAAGGGTTCATAAATTTAAATTTAAGTCATACAATTATCATTAACAAAGTATCGATCTATTGGGTGAGCAAATCGCCATTAACAAGCACTTTTAAGTATGAAATGATTTTTTTCCCTTCACTCGTAGTGTGATTTACTCCATAGATTAATCGGTATTAGAGTTAATTCATCTGAGAGAGAGGTTCGGTTGATAGTTTAGAGGATCGCGAAATGACGGACTTAGAAATTTTAGGTCCATCTGGAGTAAAAATAATATTATCAATATTATTTTAGGTATTGGGAATTTTATTCAAAAATTATTTTTATATATATACAAAAGAATAAAAAAGACAAATATATATATAAAATCAAAGAAAAGTTTGCAAGTTGAGTGAGGAATGAGTCCTCACTAGGGGTGTCAAAACGGGTGATTTACTCCATACTTATTCTATTAGGGCCATTTTCGGGCCACATAAATTTCGGACTGGTATTTGACCACCAAATTTTAAATCTTTGGGGGGTATTTAGCCTTATGTAGTGTTAAAAGAATTGGGCCAAAATTATTTTTTCGGGTCATGTAAGGTTCGGGCTAGCAAGCCCATCCATTTTGTCGGGCTAATCGGGCCTGACCTATTTTGACACCCCTAGTCCTCACTCTTTCCTACTTGGGTACGTCCCTAGGGACTGTAGCTGTAGTGGGACGACCTAAGACTATGTCAAGCGTACATGATTTAGGACTTAGGAGTATGGTTGCACACGGGTCGGGTTGGTTCGGGTTTAAGGGGAAAAAAAATTCAAACCAATTAGTTGAGGTCGGGTTGGGTTGGGTCGAATTCGGAAAAAAAATTTGGGTAACCCTAACCGAACCAACCCAATCATATCGGGTTAGTTCAGGCGGGGTAATCGAGTTGGGATTGAATATGTTAGATAGCAGAGACAGAAAAGAGTCTCCCCATAACCGCATTTCTTGAAGTATTCTATTGTTACACTTGATAATCAAGCTTGCACTTAATTGCAAAAGTAAAAAACAAAAACAAAAAGGGCAACATAAGAGGACATCTCCAACAAACTATTTGCATCATCAACATAGAAATTTCAAAGGATTCAAACAAATACAGCAACAAGAAGTTACAAATAAAATGATGACAAGAGATTACATCTAAGATGAAATGATATTAGGTGTCAACCTTGTATAACCAATGTGGGCTCTCTGCACAGAAGACCATAGCCAGAGCAAGTATAGTAGCAGGAATCGTAGATACCCAAAAACAGGGTCTATTTTTAAAAGATCGTATGTGAATAGTACATAACATGAATTTGAGATTTATATCATACCATCCAGAAATTTCTTTAACAAGGATTCCAATAAATAAAGCTCTCATTAGACCAAGGCATGTTGCAATCTGGATGAAGGCTCCATAGGCACCTTGTACAGAAGTAGTGCAATGCAATGCAAATTTTCCCTCAACACCTTCTTCCCCTTTTCTCTTTACTAATTAATATCACAAATTTTCAGATCTGATGACTCCACCGAAACTGAAAAAACCCAACTAAAAAAGAGGAAATGGGTAAAGAAATAGGAAGAGAGCAGAAAGAACCAGAACCGCAACTCCGTCGCGGCCCCTGCGACCCGCCACCACCAAGCACAAACCCATAGCAAGCACCCTAGATTCATCCTTGTTGTGAACATCTGCCACCCTCGCACCCATTCGTCGGTGGCAGCAAACCACTGAAGCCCTACCTTGCACCATCGCCGACAATCCCTTTGGCTCGCGGTGGCCAGATTTGTCTTGCTGTTGCGACGGGTTCTAGGTTTGATGGATCTGGTGCAATGGGCTCTGGGTTTCAACTGAACATCTTTAGATCTACGCTGCCGTCGTGCTCCCCAAAGGTCATATCTATGCCATCGTCGTCATCTCCCCTAGCAAGAGAAAGAAATAGGAGAAGGTCCTGAGACATTGCGTCTCCCTTTGGCTATCGAGAGAAGAGAAAGAACTCTGGAGCACAAGTGCGCAACCCTGCTACCGTGCTAGGGTGGCAGGTGGGGCTTGGGGAGTTAGGGTTAGGGATTTTGTAATTTGGAGAGAAATAGAAATAGAAATGTGAGAAATGAAGAGGAAAAGAGCAGTTCAAGTGAGAAAACAAAGGTATTACTTTTCAAAAATCTAAAACGACGTCGTTTTATGTTGGGTCATCTGGTTGGGTCATCGGGTTGGTTTCTTGAATCTGTCACCCGAACTAATAACTGGATGAATTCATCGGGTTTGACCCGAATAGACCCGATTACTTGAACCAACCCGGATATTTTAGGTTGGGTTGGGTCGGGCTATCGAGATCGCGGGTCAGCGGATTGAGTTGTACAACCCTACTTAAGAGCATTATTTTCACAGAAAAGGAAAAAAAAAAAGATTCAGGAGCATTATTTCTAGCTAAGAAAGCTTTTAGACACAATGTATGTTTAAATTATCTTATTTTATATTTAAAATAATTTATAATTAAAAGTTAGTTAAGAGAATTTTTTAAAAATAATTATTTTTTAAAAATAAACAAATCCAAACATGTTTATAATCTAGGACAATGAAGCGATTGGTCGGGACCATAGCAGTGTTGGTGTAGGAATTTAATTAAATTACAAGATTTTATAAATTGAATGTAAGAGCTTTTATTAAAATTGAAATTAAAATTAACTTTGCAGTACACATCTTATATGCTAGCTGCCTAGCTCTAATTTCAACTTTGTCTCAGTTATTGAAGTCCTATACGATTTCTTGACATGAATTGGCATATCTGAAATAATTTGAAGATGAATGCTCACAAGTCACTACCCAACAATTAAGTTTTATGCATTACAACAGTATTGGGCTCAACTATCTTGTCGTGTAGCTGAATGCAAATGCAACAGTGTGAGATTAATTTTATATATATATAGAGTCATAATCAATTTATATTAGTGTAAATTTTTTTTAATTTATATTTATTTTTAGTTGTTAGATTCACTTTCAGCTAATAGTTACTTTTAATAAAATAATCTTAATCATTAAAAAAAATAAATCTAACGATTAAAAATGAATATAAATCAAAAAAAATTTACACTAATATAAACAATCCTCCTCTCATATATATATGTATTGTTCGTATAATCTTATGTACGGTTTGTGCATTTTCTAAGAAAAAATTAAACGAAAGTTGTTTTTTCAATTCTTTAGGAACATTTATCTTCTGGTTATTCATCTAATTAAAATATATTTAATTTTAATTTATTTACAAAATTATTTTATATGTTGTGAAAATATTATAATCATATATAACATAATTTATTATTTTTATCACGGTCCCATCAAAAAAATATATTTTTATCACATTAATATATGATGTAAATATAATGTGTATATTCTGATGTACATAAAATATTTTTCAACATTTATTAGTTAAGGGAAGAGAGATTTGAGCCTGGTTTTCCAAGTTTAGCGAGAGAGTCAAGTCACTTGAGCTATTTCTCATGTGGCTAAAATTATGAATAAAATTTAGCTTTAACTTTTGATTCAAATTCTTGTCTCTAATCTCATTTAATCTTTTTATTTGTGTCTATTAATTTAATTAAATGTAATTAAAAATAACAAATTGAGAGAGATTAAATAAAATTAAAAATAAGAGTTAAAGCTAAAAGTTAAAACCAAGTTTTGTTCTAAAATTATTATTTTTCAATAAGCCAAAAAGAAGATTATAAAGAGTGTAAAATAATTGTGCGTGAATAACATTATTCTTAAAAAAAAATCACATTAGATTTTGGGAAAAATAATGCTCATGAATATTAAGAAATAATATTTAATTTAAAAGAATAAAAGTAGTTAAAATTATTAATAATAATCATTCAAATTTTAATTTAAAAAATTATCTAATTTTACTTAATGATCAAAATTACCCTTGATGAAATCTTTAATCTTTCATCTCTTGTTCTAATTTTTTCACGTTCTTCTTCTTTGTTTTCTTCAAACCCTCTCTTCTCTAACATTTTTTTTTAATCTCTCTCTATATTGTTGTCTTCGTTAATATGGCTCTATATATTTTTTTTTATTGTATTCCTTTATCATAATATGCAATAATGTTTGTTCCAGGAAAATCCAGTTATCATAAAAGCATTCTTGGATGACCTTGAAATTTTTGAAGTCGGACTGGACAGTAGAGACATTAATGGCACTGATATTGATATACTATAATCTCATCATTTGGAAAGATTGTGAACGGGTTTCAGTTGAGAAACAAATACATCATTGATAAGTTTGATGAATTTTCTAATTCTATTGATGACTTTATTTCTCCTATCCATGAAAAACTACTGAAAACAGAGACCAACATATTGACTATTGTTGAGCACATAGAAATTATGAAAAAAAAAAAGCAAATACCATGGAGAAGTTAAAAGAAGAAAATTAGGAAAATATTATTGCCACTTTAGAGAACGATATTAGTGTAGTGCTGTCTGCATACACTGATGCTACCAGTGAACTTCATATTGAAGTTGACTAGAATCTTGAGCTTGAGGGAAGCAGAAAAGAAGGAAAGTGAAAAAATTTAGGACAAGAAAATTTTATTAAAGATAATTTTAACTATTAGGCAAAATTGATTGATCCTTCTATTTAATTAAAATTTGAATGGTCATTTTTAATAATTTAACATTTTTTAAAATTAAATATTACTCTTTAATAATTGTTAACATAAATTTTCCCTTAGATTGGTTTTCGAAATTTGCACTTGTGTTGCTTTTATTGCAGTAGCTTACTAACATAGCTCTTGATTTGCATCATTAAATTATTTCCAAATTTATTCAGGCACATAAGAGACAAGTAACAAATGTTTGCTCGGTTCCACAAATATAAATTAATTCGTTTTTCATTTATTACTTACTTTTTTATTTTATTTTTTTTGACAGCTATTACTTACTTTTTTAAGCAACTGGTAATTTAGTGCATTCAAATTAAGTGTATTTGGCAAAAATAATAATAATTAACATACAATTATTATAATAGCTAATCATTAATTAGATATAATATTTAATTATTAATTAATAATAGACTAATAATTTATTGATTTAATATACCTAATGTATCAATATATATATATATATATATATATATATATATATATATATATATATATATATATATATATATATAGCATTACTCAAACAACTATTATAAGGAAAATAGCCTAACGACATACCTTAAGGGCTCGTATGAGTCAAATGATAGGATAAGACCTGATAGTATTAGATTTGATAGTGTAAGATTTGATAGTATAACCCCCTATTAGTATAAGCCATAATATATAAGGGTTGTAAATATTAGATTGTTTAAAATTATAATAGAAAAGTCTTTATAAAAATTTATACTTTAAAACTCAATCACATTTAAATCTACACATTATAATTTGATTAAGTTATTTATCATTTTACTATATAGGCGGACTCCTTTGCCAAGAGGCTCCCGCACTATGGCAGGCTCGGGGGAGGTCAATCCCATATGTACGCGGCATTACCCCTCGAAAGAGAGGCCGTTTCCAGAATTCAAACCCTGAATCCCAAATGCAAACGCAAGCGTTCCCACCACAGCACCAAGGCCCGCCTCTATCATTTTACTATATAAAAATTTATATAATAAAGTATTTATGTCAAACTAATGAAATTATAATATATTATATTAGCTTATCCGGCTGAAGAGGCCCTAACTTATGAAGGAAAAAACTAATTATAGTGCAAGCACCCACTTATGTTGGTCATTCATATCTCCATCAGTGCTTCAAACATTTTCATGGCAGAAGCAGGCAAACCCAGAAGCACACTTATGCTTTTTCTATCTTCAATATGTGACAAGAAAAAAATGACTTCTTTTTTCTGGCAAGGTCACGGGACCAAAAGACTGAGGCTTCCCCCACCCGAAATCTGTAGTGTGGAAGGACAACCTAGTCCAAGTTGTGATCAAAAGGGTTGCCGTTAGGGAAGGCCTGCATCTTTTGACTTCAAAATAGTCAATAACATATCTCATGTAACTGTCTGTGACCATGTCAATTGCCTTGCCAATTAATCCCACTGTATGTGACAATGGGTTCTTCAATAACTCACCTACTTTGCACAGTGCATTTGTCAACATAATAGCATTGCCAAAGTATCCCTCTGATATTGGGGGCATGAATCTAGACCTTCCATCAATAGCAAAGAGTAGCTTGGTTTGTTGATCTGGGTGCATCCTTAAGGCTTCAGTTCTAGCTCCACACAAAAGCTGAGAGTGCTTCAAAACTAGAGCACTTCTTCAACGCCCCACCTTTTGTGGCCTTCTTCTTAAGCAACTCAAGCATCTCTGGTTCAAAACAGAAGGACCTGTAGAACATATCTTCTTCATAAATTTTGCTGGTATTTGATACATCTTCAATCTCAGTAAATTCATGGTGTGGGAACTCTATTTTAGGAGGGTTTCGCGCTTTGAGTATGGTTCTATCCAGAAATGGTGGAATATTTAAGTCTAAGCTTCTGGCTGTCTCACTCTATGCGTTCACAAATTGTATTGCACTTAAACCATCATTCATGCAATGGTTCACGTTCACCCCCAAAACAAATCCTCCACATTTGAACTTTGTCACCTAAAACGAGAGGGTTTGATTGCACCTCAAATGCATGCTTTTGCAGGAAAGAGCACGTTTATTTAACAGAGAAGTAATACAGTTTGAATAAAGACATACTCTAGGAAGATTTTCACTGTTGATTTAAGTTAATTTATATGAGCACTCGCGTTATTTGTCCACCTAAAAGACTCTAACTTTTATCCACCTCCGTATTTTGTTGATTCACTCGAGAAAATTTGAAATTTGAAGCTGAAACTGTTCACGCAACGACACTGTAGACGCAACACAAGATTTCTGATTAATGCATTAAGAATAAGTGGTTAATCAGTATAGGTTTCTAGTGAATCTCATTAATTGGTGAATCCAGATTAACTGGTTAATACATTAGAAATAAGTGGTTAATCTATATCAGTTTCTGGTGAATCCAAGTAAGAATTTTGAATAATGAATAACTGGTTAATACAGTAGGAATAAGTGATTAATCAGTATATGTTTCTGGTGAATCCACCTAAGAATTCCGAATAATGAATAACTGGTTAATATATTAGAAATAAATGGTTAATCAGTATAGGTTTCTGGTGAATCTCATTAATTGGTGAATCCAAATTAACTGGTTAATACATTAGAAATAAGTGGTTAATCTATATCAGTTTCTGGTGAATCCAAGTAAGAATTCTCAATAATGAATAACTGATTAATACGTTAGGAATAAGTGGTTAATCAATATAGGTTTTTGATGAAGCCAACAAAGAATTTCGAATAATAAATAACTGAGTAATACGTTAGGAATAAGTGGTTAATCAGTATAGGTTTCTAGTGAACAAAAGGAAATGAGAAGCGGGAAATGAAAACATTGGCATATGAAAAAGTCAACAAACATACGTATGAAAGCATACAGTAGATGAAAGTTGGAGTATTTAGTTGGACGAGAAATGTTTTCCTTATACGAGTATGTTTAAAATTAATAGTTTACATTTTCCTAAAGCATGCATTTATTATTGATGTTCCATAAGAATGTAATAATTTGTCATCAAAGTTGTTATCAGAATTGAATCAGAAAGCTTAACTTTCATTTCATCATAGCATTGCTTATATACAAGAGAAAATAACTGAAAACAGAAATAACCAACTTAACAAATAATTAACTAAAACAGTTAACTAACTATCTATGCCTCTCTGATAATTATTATAATTTTTATATATATCAAGCATGTTCAGCTTGGAAACAAAAGAATGAAACATAGTAGAATGAAGGGGTTTTGTATGAATATCAGCTAGTTGATGGGCAGAGGAAACCGACAACAACCGAATAATGCCAGCTTGTAACTTGTCTCGAACAAGATGGCAATCAATTTCGATATGCTTTATTCTCTTATGAAATATAGGATTTTGAGCAATGGAGATAGCAGATTTGTTGTCACAATATAGAGGAATTGGAGTGATCTGTGGATGACATAAATCTGCTAAGAGATAGATAATCCACTGAATTTCATAGGTAGTAGATGCTAATGCCCGATATTCTGCCTCTGAGCTGGAACGGGATATAGTAGCCTATTTCTTGGATTTTCAGGAAATTAGAGAAGGGCCAAGAAAAATGGAGAAGCCAGTGACTGATTTTCGTGAATTTGGACAAGAAGCCCAATCAGAATCACTAAATGCAGTAAGTTTTAAATCAGAGGAAGCTGAGAAAAATATGCCTTTGCCTGGAGAACCTTTGATATATTGGAGAGCACGAACTGCTGCCTCTTGATGAGCCTGAGTTGGATTAGAAACATATTGGCTAAGTCTGTTGACAGCAAAGGCAAGATCAGGCCTGGTATTGGTGAGATATATCAATTTGCCAATAATTCTTCTATAAGAAGATGGATCAGAATGAGGAGTGTCGCCTTCTATTGAGAGTTTAAGATTATGAAGCATAGGAGTAGAAGCAGATTTGCATGCTAACAGGCCTGCATCATCCAGAAGTTCGAGTGCATACTTCCTCTGTGTGAGAACAATACCTTTATGTGATCGTGCTACTTTCAAGCCAAGAAAAAATTGGAGAGAACCAAGATCTTTGATGTGAAACTGTTGACCCAAGTAAGATTTGACAGATTGTATTTCCTTGATGTCATCTCCAGTTAAGATGATATCATCAACATCGACAAGCAAAATTATGATGTGAGAATTCGTCGATTTCACAAAGAGAGAATAATCTGATTTGGATTATGCATAACCAAGTGAAAGAAGAGCCGATGTAAGCTTAGAATTCCATTGTCTGCTAGCTTGCTTGAGGCCATATAATGACTTAAGAAGTTTGCAGACTTGGTTTGGTTTAGATGGCTGGAATCCTTGAGGAATGGTCATGTACACCTCTTCATGAAGTTCTCCATGCAAAAAAACGTTGTTGACATCTAATTGTTGTAGATGCCAATGCTTTGCGGCTGCTAAAGCAAGGACAAGTCTCACAGTTGTCATTTTCACTACTGGAAAGAATGTTTCTAAGTAGTCTATCCCTTCTTGTTGTGTATAGCCCTTGGCTACAAGGTGGGCTTTGTACCTTTCAATACTTCCATCAGATTTATGCTTCACTTTGTATACCCACTTGCATCCAATGGGTTATTTTTCGGAAGGTAGATCAGTAAGCACCCAAGTTTTATTTTGTTCAAGAGTTGTGATCTCTTGATCCATGGCTTGTTGCCAACACTCAAGCTTTGTTGCCTATTTATAGGTTTTTGGTTCGGGTATGCCAGTTATGGAAAGAGCAAATGCTTTATAGGAAGGTGACAAATGATCAAAGGTTAGGAAATGAGAAAAAGGATAGGAAATACCTGATGATTGACCTGCTGGATGCTGAGAATGAACTATATTGCAGTGGTAGTCTCGAAGGTAATTTGGTGGATGTCTTTGTCTTGTAGAGACCCGAGAGGTTGGAGTGATACTAGAACCAGAGGATGGTTCAGGGTCTGATGGTGTAGGTTGAAGTGTGGGAGAGGGAAGTGCATGTGGGGTTAAGTCTGTGGCATTGTGATTTGAAGGAAGACATATAGGAAAGACCGTTGAGATAGAGTCAGAATATGATAATTTAGGAAATGGAAAAACTGTTTCATAGAGGACTACATGTCTTGAAAGAAATATTTCTCTGTTATTTAAATAAAAAAGAATGAAGCCTTTGACCCTCTCTTTGTGACCAAGATACATGCATTTTCGGGCCCTAGATTGAAACTTTTTTATGTTTGCTACAAGTGTAGAGGCATAGCATAGAGTGCCAAAAACTCTTAGATGGGACAGGTCTGGTGTTTTATTGTGTAAAACAAAAAATTGTGAGTTATTGTGAAGTTTAATGGATGGGAGTAAATTGATAAGATGGACAACATGTGTAATGCATATGACCAAAAACAAATTGGTAGATTAGCTTGAAACATTAAGGCTCGGGTAACATTGAGAATATGTTGATGTTTTCTTTTTGCCACCTCATTTTGTTGGGGTGTCTCCACACAAGTAAGTTGATGAAGAATTCCTTTTGATTGATAAAAGGAAGTGAACAAAAATTCTGGACCATTATCAGAACGAATAGTTTTGATTTTCATGGAAAATTGGGTTTCAATGAGAGTAACAAATTGAACTAGATGCATTCTTGTTTCAGATTTTGATTTCATTAATCTGATCCAAGTGAACCTAGATTTGTCATCCACAATGGTCAAGAAATACTTATGTCCATTTAAGGAAGGAGTTTCATAAGGCCCCCAAATATCAACATGTATGAGATCAAAAATGAAATTAGAAGTAGAGGAACGTAAAGGAAATGAAAGCTTTCTTTGCTTGGAAAAATGACAAGTATCACATATCTGTGGAAACTTAGATGATACAATTGAATGCTTATGCAAAACAGTATTATAGCAGTGAAGGGAGGGGTGTCCTAGGCGATAATGTCATACATCAAAGGGAGAAATATTGGTATATGTGTTATGAGCAGAATGGACAGCATTGAGGAGTATAGATTCTGTCTTTGGGATGGTCAGTACATATAGTCTATTGACAGCTTTAGCTTTGCCAATCATCTTCGAGGAAATCATGTCCTGTATAAGACAATGGTCATGAAAAAACAAAAATTTGCAAGAAGAATGTTGAGTCAGTTTGGTTACTGATATCAAGTTAAAAGAAAAATTGGGAATGTAAAGTGTATCAGTTAACACTAAAGTGTTAGTGAGGTGAATGGTGCCACTGAAATTTGCAGTGGTGTGTTGACCATTAGGAAGACATATAGGTATAAGCTTTATTTGTTTATAAGTGGTAAAGGAAGTTAAAAAAGATGATATGTGGTCTGTTGCCCCAGAATCTAATATCCAAGGGCCTTGAGAATTACCTGAAGTGGGATAGGATATGACATTATGTGTGCTTGCTAGGTTAGCGGAGTGGGTTGTGGCAGTAGCTTGTGATTGAGGCAACAAGGCAAGTAAACTCTGAATTTGCTCAAGAGTGATCCCAAGAATTCAAGCAGTAGTAAGAAATGGTTCAGTGGCAGAAGTGGCAGCCATGTTAAGAGCTTTCTTGGACTTGTATCCTAGTGGAAAACTATGTTTAAAGAAACAAGTTTCCATTGTGTGATTGAGTCTGCCACAGTGTGTACATTGTTTTTGAGAGCCAGATTTGTAAGTTGCATTCTTGTTATTGAAGCGACCTCTTGCTGACGGATGTGAACCAAAAAAAGATTGAGATGGTGCTACCAAGATCATAGGATCTGGTAGTATGGCAATCTGCAATTGTCTTTCTTGTTGAGCAATCATTGAAAACACCTTATTAAGATAAGGCAGAGGTTCCATCAAAAGAATTTGGGATCGAACTGCAGCATAATTGTCATTAAAGCCTTGTAAAAAGCATAATACACAATTATTGTCTCTGTATTGTTGAACAATCTTGGTGATATTACAGCAACCAGAACTGGAAGATTGACATGATGGACTTGGTTGAAAGTTACAAAGTTCATCCCAAATTATTTTCAGCTTGGTGAAATATGCAGTAACCGATAATTCACCTTGTTTGAGAGAATACAAATTAATAACTACACAAAGTGTAGTTATTTGTGCCCCATATCTGTGCTTCATTAATTGCTAAAGTCCTTGTATTCATGCATATTTAGAAGGTTTTATGCTTATATTTGTTATATTCAATTCTGATACCTTTCCATTATGTTTATGAGCAAACTGTGCATATTTGATAGGTAATTAAGTGAATTTCTATTTGTTACTGATTTGGTGTTTTCTCTATCACAGGAAGGGCTCCAAACAAGATGATATGTGGAGCATTTGAGCTGAAATGGGAAGAGAAAGCCAAATTAGCATCTCAGCAGATAACACCGCGGCGTGGCATGTTAATGCCGCGGCATGACATTCCCTGCATCTAAAGTCAGAGGCTTTGAAGATTTGAACGCCGCGGTGCAAGGATTTAATGTCGCGACGTATGTAACCTAATTTTACACGCACCGCGGCGTAGGAATGTTAATGTTGCGGCCTGCCTCTGTTTTGCTGGGTCTATAAATAGATTCTAATAGATTTTTGTAAAAGAGTTTGGAGAGCTCCATAGATAGTTTTAGGTTTTAGAGGAGTTGCGACTTTGTTCTTTATTTCTGGGCTGATTGGAGGCCTAGGGAGGCTAGGTTGGAAGTCTTCTTCCTTAAGGAAGAGGATTCAAGCTTCAAGGATCTCATCAATGGCATCCTTCCTCTTCTCCCTGAGTTTTCTTCTTCTCCTTTATCTTTTGAGCACTGTTTTGCTCTGTAATTCGTGTTTAATGGATTAGAAACTGTATTTAGGAAATACTTTGGATCTTTATATGATTATTGATATTTATGCATGAATTTAAGTTTCTATTGATGTTTAGCTTTGTTCTTCCATGCCTATGCTTAATGCTTGCTTCTGTTTGATCAACAATTGCATGATCTTAATTGATGCAAATGAACTAGACATAGAGATTTGTGGAGATGGACATAGAATGGTTGATGCATGTTTGACGAGTTCAATTAGCTTGGATGAGTTGATTTGGTAATTGGATAGAAATATACCTTTTAGCCATGTATTAGCGTGTGTTTGAGAATAGATCATTTATTAGTGGAGTTTACACTAGTCCTCATGTAACCATAAGAACCATAGTGGATTAGGTAAATGACACTAGGATTGATCGACCTAGACATAGGCTTTTGACTAAATCAGATTCTCAAGTTAAACTAACTAAGCATTGATGTTACTTGTAAAGATTGCATATCATTAGTATGAAGTAAGAAGTGAAGAAGGATTCCTTAGATTTCCAAACCCCTATGTTATTGCTTTGGTAGTTTAGATTTAGATTAGTTGCTTTTCATTATTTTATATGTCCTTGACTAGAATCTAGCTGAGCTATTGGTTGCTACTTAGTAATGGAAACCTTGTCCTCGTGGGAACGAACTTTTACTTCGTATCTGTATTACTTGAATGACCCGTGCACTTGCGATACACAAATGATCTAATAAGTTTTTGACGCCGTTGCCGGGGACAATGGTGTATTTCCAAAGTCTTTAGCCTTATTCCTTAGCAATTACTGGGGGATAACGGTTGAATTCCATGTTACTAATATCAACAATGAGTTTGGTTAGTTTTAATTCAAGTTGTAAATAATCTATGTTAATTTTTGTCTTCATTCTTGGTATATAAGTATAATAAATGGAGGATGAGCTTTATCATTTGAGACTTTTGAGGGAGCTCGAGAACCACCAATGGAGAACCTCTGTTCAGGCGAAGGAAGGCCTACCATCCAATCCATGAATTTTGGGATCAAACCGGCCATGATCAAAAGAGTTGGCGGGTTTGCCTTGTAAAAGTCCTGCCAGGACTATAACTCAGGCCCTTCTTGGAAGGGAACCCAAGTTTTATTGTTCTTGTTAAATAGTATGTAATTAGTAAGTTTTAATTCATAAATATGTTAGTATGTTAGTTTTTTGTAGTTTTAGTTAGTTTTCATGTTTTTCTTTAGTTTAAAGTCTTATAAATATGTTAGTAAGTTTAATTTCTGTAGTTAAGTAGTTAGTATTTATGATTTAGTATGTTAGTTAGTTTAGTTTAGAGTCTTAAATATGTTAGTATGTTAGAGTTTAGTCATTAATTAGTTTTTATGCATTAGTTAGGTTTTTAGCTTATAATAGGTTAGTATGTTTGATTTTATGTTTTTGTTAGTTTAGTAGGTTTGATATTGTAGTTTAGTTAGTTTCAATTCTAATATATATTAGTATGTTTGATTGTTTTGATTTTAATTAGTTTATATGCTTTTGTTTTGTTATTAGTTATATATAGGTTAGTAAGTAGGATTTTGTAGTTTTTATAATTTTTAGTTGTACATTTTGTAAAATAACTTTTTGGACAAGTTTTGTTGCTGCTGGAGGCCACTTTGAATCAATTCCAACAGCAAAACTGTGTTGGCTGCTAAATTTAGCAGCCTGGCTTATCACGCCGCGGCGTTGCCTGTTTTACACCGCTGCGCCAATGAGATTTTTTCTGCAGAATTCTGCAGGCGAGGTATTATGTCGCGGTGTGTATGTTGTGTGCCGCGGCGTGATGATCAGTTTTGTGTATATATTTTGTTTAAATTCAATTTTTCTTGTTCATATTTTATTCTTTTGTTAATATAATTATTTTTATTATTCAGTTCTCTAAATTTTAATCTATTTTTAGGCTCAAAAACCCTAGGGTATCATAGAAAGTGAGGACTTTATCTCACTTAAGTTTGGGAGAATATCTTTACATGCTTTGGATGAGTATGAAGTATGATGTATGCATGTAATGATACTTGAAATGATGCAGTTGTGATAACCATTATGTTTCAATGAGTTTCGATTTGAGTTGGTTATTACTGAGGAGTTTGAAAAGAAGTTTCAATTTTTATAAGACTGCTGGTGTTGTTTTGATTGTTCATGATATGAAAGGTTGCTATTTGCCCCTTTGTGAGTAAAACCTTATGTGATCTTGAAGTATGTGAAATAGTTTAGTTACTTTTGATGTATGATTTACATTCTACTTAGATGCAAGTGTAATTTTGAATATGAGATGATTGCATGTTTAGAGAAAGTTTATGGATGTACATGTAGAGTTTCGATTATCCTAGAAATTGTTTTTAAACTCTCTTGAGGCGAAGTCCTAGATTGTGCATGACTGAGGAAATGATTAGGACATTCTTTGGACCGATTGAGCCTTAAAAAGCTTACCCTGAATGATTATATCTTTAGGTCCCCTTTGAAGCCTGATAATTGTTTGGCCTTATTTGTTTTTCAAACCATTGCCATTGTTAACCTGTTAACCGTTCCAATGCATGTGAAAGCATTGCATTTTCTTCCTACCCTTTATTATTTGTTGAGTACATGATGTATTGGTTCTTGAAGTGAGTTCAGTGAGTAGGGGTATGTTTGAGAAAAATGAGCCTGAAGGAACTAAATGCTATCAAAAGAAAAAAGGAAAAAATAAGTGCTTTGTAAAAGTAAAGAAAGAAGGAAAAAGAAAATAGAGAAAAGCAAAGCAAGACAAAGAAAGAAGAAGAGTTAAAAAGGAAAAGAATTGCATGGTTCTGGCAAGTTGTGATCCTTCACTGTTGAATACCCCGCTAGTTCACTTGGGCTCAAGTCTTGAAATAATATGTTTATGTATTTCAATGTTTGTTATGTATCATTTCCCTTCTTTTCTGTTGCCCAATACCATGGCCTAACATTACAAACTGTAAAGACCTTCTGATCCTCAATTGTGTGTGGTTTACATTAGTGGAGAGAGAGTTTAAGATTAATTTTGCAGATTATATGATTCTGATATATGTATGTTCATAAACCTATCCGGATGTGTATGATTTGAATAAGAGAAGTTTATCTTGCATATTCGTGGATCTGTAGATTGCATGGAAAGATGCTGAACTGTTTGCATGTGAAGGATTATGTATGTATGAAGCTGGTTTAGGGGCATTTGCACACTTTTTATGGATTGAAGTAATCAGTACATACTAGTAGCTTTGATTTAATTGAAAAACAGAAAGATTGAAACTTGAAAGTGCTGAATGTTATGTTTAAATTGTTAAGAAGATTTACTTGGTCATACTTTGTTTTGCTCGAGGACAAGCAAAAGGTTGAGTTTGGGGGTGTGATAACTACACAAAGTGTAGTTATTTGTGCCCCATATCTGTGTTTCATTGATTGCTAAAGTCCTTGTATTCATGCATATTTGGAAGATTTTATGCTTATATTTGTTATATTCAATTCTGATACCTTTCCATTATGTTTATGAGCAAACTGTGCATATTTGATAGGTGATTAAGTGAATTTCTATTTGTTACTGATTTGGTGTTTTCTCTATCACAGGAAGGGCTCCAAACAAGATGATATATGGAGAATTTGAGCTGAAATAAGAAGAGAAAGCCAAATTAGCATCTCAGCAGGCAACGCCACGGCGTGGAATGTTAATGTCGCGGCGTGACATTCCCTGCATCCAAAGTTAGAGGCTTTTAAGATTTGAACGCAGCCGCGCAAGGATTTAATGTCGCGGCGTATGTAACCTAATTTGACGCGCGCCGCAGTGTAGGAATGTTAATGCCGCTGTGTGTCTCTGTTTTGCTGAGTCTATAAATAGATTCTAATAGATTTTTGTAAAAAGAGTTTGGAGACCTGCGTAGATAGTTTTAGGTTTTAGAGGAGCTGCGGCTTTGTTCTTCATTTCTGGCTGATTAGAGGCCTAAGGAGGCTAGGTTGGAGGTCTTCTTCCTTAAGGAAGAGGATTCAATCTTCAAGGATCTCATCAATGGCATCCTTCCTCTTCTCCCTGAGTTTTCTTCTTCTCTCTTATCTTTTGAGCACTGTTTTGCTCTGTAATTCGTGTTTAATGGATTAGAAGCTGTATTTAGGAAATACTTTGGATCTTTATATGATTATTGATGTTTATGCATGAATTTAAGTTTCTATTGATGTTTAGCTTTGTTCTTCCATGTCTATGCTTAATGCTTGCTTCTGTTTGATCAACAATTGCATGATCTTAATTGATGCAAATGAATTAGACATAGGGATTTGTGGAGATGGACATGATATGGTTGATGCATGTTCGACGAGTTCAATTGGCTTGGATGAGTTGATTCGCTAATTGGATAAAAATATACCTTTTAACCATGTATTAGCGTGTGTTTGAGAATAGATCATTTATTAGTAGAGTTTACACTAGTCTTCATGTAACCATAAGAACCATAGTGGATTAGGTAAATGACACCAGGGTTGATCGACCTAGACATAGGCTTTTGACTAAATCAGATTCTCAAGCTAAACTAACTAAGCATTGATGTTACTTGTAAGGATTGCATATCATTAGTATGAAGTAGGAAGTGAAGAAGGATTCCCTAGATTTCCAAACCCCTATGTTATTGCTTTGGTAGTTTAGATTTAGATTAATTGCTTTTCTTTATTTTATATGTTCTTGACTAGAATCTAGCTGAGCTATTGGTTGTTACTTAGTAATGGAAACCTTGTCCTCGTGGGAACGAACTTTTACTTCGTATTTGTATTACTTGAACGATCCGTGTACTTGTCGTACACAAATGGTCTAACACAAATCAGCATGCAATTGAGAAATGCGAACAATGTCACCTTGGGAAAATCGATCTTTGAGTTCTTTCCAAACTTCAGATGCAGTATCAATCCATAAGATGCTTGTAGCAATTTCAGAGGACATGGAATGATTAAGCCATGAAAGAACTAAGGTATTGCATCTCTTCCATGCGGCGAAGGTAGGATTTGATGCAGATGGCTTCTGGATGGTGCCATCAACAAATTCGAACTTGTTCTTCATTTGAAGGGCCATAGACATGGCGCGCGACCAACTATGGTAGTTTGGTCCTTCAAGAATTGGAGATATGAGAACCAAAGAGGGGTTCTCATTGGGATGAATGTAGAGAGAATGTGATGGATCTTGAGAAAAATTGGATTGTGTAGAGGTTGTCATGAATGAAAAACAGAAGAATTTTCAGAGAAAATTGTAGAAGAAAGAAAGAAGATGTGCGGAAGAGAGGAAATCTCCTGATACCATGTTATCAGAATTGAATCAGAAAGCTTAACTTTCATTTCATCATAGCATTATACAAGAGAAAATATCTGAAAATAAAAATAACCAACTTAACAAATAATTAACTAAGACAGTTAACTAACTAACTATCCCTCTCTGACAAAAGCAAACCTGAATTAGTAGAGGAGGTATCTCAAGTATGTTCCTTGCACCAGGGATGTCATAAACCAGTTTTCCAAGAGTTGCAAGGTTAGGGTTGGTCATATCTCCTATGTCCTCTATCATACAATCTGCTTCAGCCTCAACAAATACAACACCCTCCCCTGTGCAGTTCACAAGCAGCTTACCATCTGAGTTGATAGCCAACCTGCCTGCCATAGGGTAATAGTGAACAAGAATCTTCGACAAGGAATCCTTGATGACTTGGGCAGCATCTTTATTAATATTGTCCCTAGAAGCAGACTTATTATAACAGTAAATTGTGCGAACTGCAAGTGCAATATTCTGGTCAAGGTTTGAAAGGAAGTAGAGGCCCTTTTTTGTTTCTGCTGCAGGTGGAACCAGAGTTGGCTCTCCTTGCCTTACATCCAGTTTATTTGCCATCGGACAAGAACCTGACCACAATCTGAAAAGAGTGAAATTTATATTTAGAAACGTGTGTCTAAACTTCAAAGCATATGCCAATGCAAAGTTAATTTCATACAATATATTCTTTTTTGGTGGATAGTTTCATACAATAAATGGAACAAGTTAGAGCAAATGGAAAGCGCTGTTATTGCCAAATTAATAATATGCAAAAACAGGTTGCAGAACTCACTTACTCACTCGGATGTTTACCACCGAATCTATGATGAAGAGAAAAGTGATCAGAGACAGACAATAAACGATTAAGGAACTGGATTTGTATATACTCTTTCAAAAATTCTCACATATGGTGGGATCTACTAGAAGGTGAGACTTATCCCAGGTAAATGTATGTATGATATATTTGTAGGTAAAGAAGAATCTCTCGTACTCTTTTGCTTTGCTTAAGTATCAAAGAAGTTATATATGAAGAGTTTATCTTTTAGGCCAGACTCAAGAGTAAAATAATGGGAGTAACTAGAAATTTTTAAGTAAATATGATCTAATACATTATTTTTTAAAGTTTAAATTATTATTTAATATGTGTAAAAATATTATTAAATATTAATATAATTTTATAATCATTTTTATTATTTTATATATATTAAATAATAATTTAAGTATTTATAATAAAACATAAATAACCAAAATTTAGTCTATTAGGAGCATGGACATACTTACGTTGGTAGGTTTGGGACACATGCTCCCATTAAAAAAAAATTATCACTATACATGTAACACATCATTTTTATTTCCAATAAAATTTTAGAAGATTTTACTTAAATACTAAATTAATTGGATAAATTTCAATTTTGAAAATCATTATCAATTTATCTCTTTCAAATTTTGTCCAATTTCATTCATATAGTGTTAAATTGTTAATTAATTCTTTACTTGTATAGAGTTATATTTATGTGTATATCATTAACTAATCTTGAATGATTTATATGTAAATTCTTCTTAAATAAATTAATATATATATATATATATAATATATTAATATTATATATAAAAAATATAACAAATATCTTAACTTTTAAATAAAATTATTCGTATGATAGAATAAAAAGATTTGCTGCAAAAATGTCTGTGTCCGTCATTGATTAGGAGTTGCATCCCATCCCTCCACCTATGTTGTTCATAAATTCTTGCACTCATAAAGTTAAGGAAGCTGACTTCTTTGTCTAACATGTTAAATTAAGTACCATACCTTCAATTGGTGGAACGTGACTCAACCGGTATCTTATCTTTCTGAAACATTTTTTTTTCTTTTATTTATTTATTTTTGTCATTCGAGGCTATAACATGGAAGGTACCTTATCTTCTCACCTGGATAACACATATATATGATTTTTTTCTAGAAAAAAACACACGGTCCCTTTCCGTCTCTAGTTTTTCTGCGTAAAGAACAAGAATGTGGTTTTAACTTCTGTTTTTACTTTTTATTGCTTAGACATCATTATGGAACTCCATCATGTTATACTTATTTCTCTTACTTCCTTGTTCTCTTTTCTTTTCTGCATTTTTTGATGAGAAATTTTTAAGTATTTTAAGAATAAGAGATTTTTTTAATTTTTTTAAATAAATATAATCTATCACATTATTTTTTAAGTATTTAAATTATTATTAAATATATATAAAAATATTATTAATTATAAATGCATTTTTATTAGACTTCACAACTGTACACCTGTTAAATAATTATTTAAATAATGATGATAAATTATGCTTCATCAAGAATTACTTTTTTTGTATTATTTAATATGTATTATTATTATCTTTTATTTTAATTATATTTTAAATATTATAATTGCTGTAATATATATTAAATGATACTAGTAAGAAATTTCTCTTATTTCACACATACAGAAGAATCTCTCTTTTCTCGCATCCAAAAGAGAAAAACAACCGCAGCCTTATATAGTAATATATATATATATATAGGTAAAATGGGCCAATTAATCTCATTTGCACCGACCACTCTTGTCAAGTGCGAGTTCGAATTAAATTTGGGTCCGCCGCAATCAATTTTATAACCTGATTCAATCATCTGTTAATGGTCAGCACCAATGACTCATGCTTCAATAATTGTTTAGTAGCTTACTCACTGACGTAAGCCTTTTGCTCAAGATTTACAAGATAATTTCCAGCACTACATGGTTTTGCATCAATTAAAATGACAGCTAATAGGCAGCCAAATTCAAGAATGCTGACTTTATGGATGGCGTGTAGCTAGGAGTTAGGTCCAATCATCAGAAATTGGAGTATAAGGTCAACAGAGAAGCAAGAAAATAAAAGAAAGCAAACAGCTGTGCGTGCAGTCCACTAATAATGCAGAGCTATCAAGGTAGAGGCAATCGAGCTTTATGGTGGCAAATTGACTTGCAATGATCAGTCCTACTCCACAAAGCGCACAAGTTGAGTTTGAGGTACGTGTCGTAGTAAATGTTTCATTAATGTCTATCTACCACGTTAGCTGACTCAACAGAGACATGCAAAGTAGCAAACCACCTAACAGCATGTAGCCGACATTGATATGTTAGTTAGAATCACTTATAATTAGATTTTCAACCAAAGCAAAGATTAATTATGACTTTTAATAATTACATTTCTTAATTTGTTAGATGATTATTTTGAAGGATATTTGGTTGAATCTTGAGAAATGATTGAATACATAAACTTGTTCAATAGAATTTAAACTGGTCTAATTTTAAATCATGAAAAAAGGAAAATAAAGCATATAATTTAAAGTACAAATTAATCTTTACAATAATGGGAGAACAAATTATGTTAAAAAATAATTACAATTAAGAATTACATATGATACATATTAATGTTATGAGATGAAACACATCTATTTCAACTTCTGTAAAACCTCATTATATATCACATTGTGATATTTAATTATAAGATTTTGATTTTTATCACAATTTATATTTTCAAACAACATCCGCTTGTAACTCTTGACGCTGCAACATATAACCTATACGAATTAAGTTATCTGTCGTATACTCAAAGCTCGATTGAGAAATATCTCTAACACTGCTCTCTAATAAAAAGATTTTGTGGGTTTTTCTATTTTTTTATTTTTTCTCATTAAATTTCTCGAGTGACATGTATTGTTTTTTTTTTTCACTCAGCATCTTCCAATATATGTATATTAATAGATTAGTTCATTGTTATCATCATTAATTACATAATTAGTTAAGTGCACATGTACCTAGTTAGCTTCTCATGCAACTAATCTGTATCAGACCTTGCCTATTTATACGTTGAGCATGAGTAATGATAGTCAGAACGGAGAATTTTATAATATACTCACTTTCATGAACTGAGTATTGATACTCAGAAAAGATGATTGATGATACCAGGTCATTCTTTTTTTAATGTATATTATATATTGTAAGTAGAATTATGGAGACGAGCTTTGGAAGAACATGACTTTCATATAAGCAGGAGTAAGATGGAGCATATGAAATATAAGTTCAGTAAGAAGCGTGCTAATATTAGTTTAGCAGTGAAAATTGGGGACCACACCATACTACAAGTCACATGGTTTAGATATCTTGAATCTATCATACAAAATGACGGAGAGATAGAGGGAGAAGTAAATCATAGGATTCAAGGTGAATGGATAAAATGGAGGAGTGTTTCAGGAGTGATTTGTGATAAAAAAGTATCTCTCAAGCTTAAGAGTAAATTTTACCACAGCTATAAGGCCCGCGATATTATATGGTACTGAATGTTGGGCGGTAAAAAGTTAGCAAGGGCATAAGATTAGTGTCACGGAGATGAGGATGTTGCGCTGGATGTGTGGCCTTACAAGACAAGATAGGATTAGGAATGAATGCATTAGAGAGAAAGTAGGGGTAATACCTATTATGGAAAAGATCGTAGAATCTCGCTTTAGGTAGTTTTGACATGTAAGGAGAAGACCCTTATAAGCCTTGGTAAGAAGAGTAGATAAGGTGGAAGATAGTCTAATAGCTAGAGGTAGAGGGAGACCAAGAAAGACTATAGATGAAACTATTAAAAAAGATTTAGTTTTGAATGACACACTACAAGAAAAAACGAGATTTGTGAAAGATAAATCCACCACAAATCACTCAAAATCCATCGTAAATTAACAATTTGCGGCAGATTTGCGTCGAATTCGGGACCGCCATAAATACGGTCGACGTAATATAGTTTGCGGCAAATTTTAATTTATGTCGCAAAACTCTCTAGTAACATGCCGAAATCGTTGCCGGAAATGAGCTAATTTGCGGCAGATTTTTTCGCAGTTAATTTGCGACGGATTTTTTTGCTATTAATTTGCCACAAATTTTACGGCAGATTATCCGCCGCAAAAATCAACGCAAATTTGCGGCTGATATTTCTACTGCAAATTTTTTTGAATAAAAAAAATAAATTAAATATTCAAAATCTACAATATAACAAAATCCACTCAGACATCAATTTCAACCTGTCAATACATTTAACTAATCCATAAAACAAACATAACAAATCGCATACAACATAACTCATTGTTCAAATTCAACATAACAAAGTTTGTTCAAATACAAAGTTTAATACACTTATCTATTATGATAACAATTGATTTACATGCATCACGAATACACTTTATTAAACACTCTTACTAAGGTCTCATCACACTTATAAAGGCATACAAGAAAGGTTCCCACACTTAGGAAAGCTTGTTTTTCCCAAAACAATATTTTGGCATTTTTCTCAATTTTAACCCTTGACCTTTGCTCAGTAAAATGAGCATAACTTGAGTTATGTATGTCGAAATGAGGTGAATTAGGTGTCCTTGGAAAGCTAAGAGAAAGAGCTACAACTTTCATGAAGAGCACAAAAGCTAATTCTCGTTATATCAATCTACACGGGCCGTGTAGTTTTACACGACCCCTCATGTACTGCTTTGCCTGCACGTTTGTACTATATTTGAACTGGTAGAGAGGGACACACCCCCCTCCCATGTTTTCTCACACGGGTCGTGTTCCTGGGACAGAAGTTTTGCAGAACCGTGGTTACAGTTCCATTGGCCAAAATCTTGGATTTTGGCCACTCCAATCCAGTTTCTAGGTGAGTTTAAGTCCCAAACAAGTTCACAAACATGAAGGGAATATAAAACACCAAAAGATTTCGCCAAAAATGGATCAAAACATTACAAATCTCATCCTTGGTTATTCAAAACCTAAAACTCCAAATTCTCATTTCAAATAGAAAATCAAGTTATACAAGTAATGAAAAACTGTTCTCATGCCTCTAGCGAACCAAATCACGTTATTATCAAGTTTTCTAACAAGATTCAATCAAAAACAAGAAAAACAACTCAAAACCCCAATTCCCACATGAAGTCACAACTCAAGAACAAGATGAAAGGAATAGGAAAGTGAGTCAAGAACAAGGTTTTCCCCCTATCTCAAGGTCTTGAAGATGACGAAGGTTGCTTATGGAAGCTTCTATCTTGAAAGGGGAAGGGAGAAAGGGGAAGGGAGAGAGGGAAGAGATGGTAGGAGAGGGAAGAAATAGTGGGAGATGAAAGAAATGGTAGGAGAAGAAAGAAATGGTAGGATAAGGCCTCTGGTTGGCTATTTAAGATCTGATACTTTAATTTAAATTTGCGATGACAGATTTTGCGATGATTTTTCCGCCGCAAACCTTTTTTATTAAAAAAAGTACGGTCAACACGCATCTGACACTTTTTCTAAATTTTTATGGCGGAATTTGCGGCGAATATTTCCTCCATAATATTTTTTTATTTTTTAACTTATAAATTTTTTAATTTTTTTTGTGAAGAAAAATTCGCCGCAAAATCTATCGCAAATTGATCCGTCAAAATTGGCACACAAAATTGATCTGCAAAAAGAAAATCCACCGTAAAGTTTTTTATTTTTATTTTTAAAATTTTAAGATAAATTTCTTTTTTATTTAATAGTTTGCGGCGAAAATATTCACCGCCAAACATCTTTCTTTAATAATTTTTGGGAGACAAAAATTGGATGGAAAAAATCACAAAAAATTCGCGGTAATTTTTTTATTTTTTTATTTTTAAAAATTTAAAATAAATTTCTATTTTATTTAATAATTTTTGACAGAAAATATCCGTCACAAAACTATTTTTAATAAAAAAAACTTTTCATGGTGAATATTTCGCCCAAAAAAATTGGGGGGGATCCACTACAAAATTCACCTCAAAATTGAGACGGATTATAATCCTCCACAAAATATGCCTCTATTTGCGGCGGATTTGAATCCGTCGCAAAAAATTCACCTCAAAAATGCGTTTTTCTTATAGTGACATTTCTGAAGATTTGATTTATGATAGGGCACAATGTCTTCGTTTAATCCATGTAGCCGACCTCACCTAGTGGGAAAAAGCTTGGTTATTATTGTTGTATTATATATTGTAAGTTTTTAAAAATATTGCATTTTGGTCTTCCAAGTATTCTAAAACCACAACCAGACTCACAACATGAAGAATGTTGAGATCTTTCGGTGACCATTTCCTTTGTTTAACGAAGTATAGACATTACCATGATAGGGATTAGCGACAGATTAGATATTGATGGCTATTTTCAATGTTTATTAGCGCGCGCACAAATACAGAGAGCAGTCTACCTTTTAAGTTGTCGTATGGTGGTGGGGAACTAAACATTACCAGCAAGATATGCAGAGGATGGGAAAAGGCCGATAATATTATTTAATATCCCTTCAGGCTTCAGAAAAGTTTTTGTCTACATCACCACCACACATAAATGCTTTATTTCATAGAGGAAAACACAGATTATACAATTGTTAAAAATAATGCTACATCTATAAAAAAAAATTCTTTTAAAATTATTAAATTTGCTTTAAAATTTATTTAAGCTACAGTTTGTGTGCCTTTTGTATGTCAAACATTTTCCTTATTTATATAAGGAAAATACACTAAATTACCCTGAATTTTATGTCTTTTGCAAGTTGTTATCATAAATTTTAAAATTGTTCTAATTTTAATAATTTTTTATATTAAGATGTTGTTAATTTATTAATGATAAATTAATCTTAACTCGTCTTTATTAGATTTGAACTATTGATTTATTTATTATTAAAAATATTTTTTTATCTTTTTTAAATAACCTAAATGAAAAAAAAAAAGGGAGAACAAGTGATATTTTCCTTCACATCTTCTGCATTTGAAGGGAAGCTTTTCGTGTGGTGTTACTGGTGGATTCAAAGAACAATCCATAGGGGCGTGGACCACGCTCATTTGCTCAACCTACTAGGCTATTGTGAAGAAGGTGGAGAAAGACTTCTTGTCTATTAGTTCACGCAAGGCGGCTCAACATCATAAAGGCCTAAAGCTAAATATAAAATTAAGACCTTTCTAGTGAATTTGATGTAAAAAGATTTATTAAGGTTTTGTTCTCTTAGCCTATAGAGATTCAATTTTTTTTAAGTATTCTTTAGAGGAGATTGAAATTAAGAAAATTAAAATAAAGAATAGCAAAAGAGAAAAGAAACACTACAAGAAAAATGCTAATTTGCGGTGAATTTTTACGGCAAATTCTGGCTTATTCGAATCAGCTGCAAATGAAGGCATATTTTGCGACGGATTATAATCATTCTTAATTTGTGGCGGATTTTGCAGCGGATCCGTTTGTGGATGATCCGTTTGCTGTGGATATTTGCAGTGAATTTTTCCCCCTCAATTTTTTTCGGCGACACATTCACCGTGAAAAGTTTTTTTTAATTAAAAAATGTTTGCGGCGGATATTTTTTTCCCAAATTATTAAATAAAATAGAAATTTATTTTAAAATTTTAAAAATAATTTTTTTTTGCGGCGAATCAATTTGAGATGGATTTTGCGGTGGATTAATTTGTGGCTAATTTTGAGGTAGATTTTTTCCACTCAATTTTTTTTAGCAACAAATTATTAAATAAAGATATTTTGTGACGGATACTTTTGCCGCAAACTATTAAATAGAATAAAAATTTATCTTAAAATTTTAAAAATAAAAAAATGAAAAAAAACATTGCAGCGAATTTTTTTCACCCAATTTTTTCCTAACGATAACTTATTAATGAAATATGTTTTGCTGTGGAAATATCTCAACTATAAAAAAAAAAATTTATCTTAAAATTTTAAAAAATAAAAAATTATCGGCCGATTTTGCACGGATTATGTGGAAGATTTTGCGTCGGATTTTTTTTCACAAAAAAAAAACAAAATTTTTTATAAGTTAGAAAATAAAAAAAATAAAAAAAGTGTCTGCGTATTGACTATTTTTTTTAAAATAAA
The DNA here is from genome assembly GCA_029884605.1 of Ormosia emarginata. Taxonomy (NCBI): domain Eukaryota; kingdom Viridiplantae; phylum Streptophyta; class Magnoliopsida; order Fabales; family Fabaceae; genus Ormosia; species Ormosia emarginata. The sequence goes on along the minus strand of JAQQTP010000076.1, from coordinate 29,737,846 downwards.
GATTTGCAGTGGATATTTTCACCGCAAATTTAAATAAAAATCCCAACTTTTTAAGCGGCACATTGATCGTATGTTTTTTAATAAAAAAAAGGTTTGCAGCGCCCAATTTCTTTCCTCTCCCAACATTTCCTTCATCTCCCACTATTTCTTTCATCTCCCACCATTTCACCCCTACCGCTCACCGCGTCGCCCTTGCCGCTGCACCAAGCCGCCCCTACCATAACGCCACCCCTGCCGCCCCTACCGCTGCACCGCGTCGCCGCTGCTGCACCACATCGCGTTGCTCCTTCAAAACTACACCACTCCTCCCTTGTAATGCGTCGCGCCGCGCCGCGCCTCCCACTGCACCACACGTTGCAGCTCCACCTCATGCCACCACGTCGCCTAAACTGGAGCCGGAACTACCCGAAAACCTGGTCATCTCCTCTGGTTCAAATATTTCCACATTTTCCCCTTTTGGTTTTTGCTTTTTTAATTCTGCAAGAAAATGATTAATTTGTTTGAAAATGACACACAATTCGGATTTTTCTACAACAAGTCAATTTGGAAACTACTGTTGTTCTAGTCACCAGAGCTTTTTTTTAAAAAAAAAATTAGTAGCGAATTTTTTCACCTCAAATTTAAAAAAATCCCCATAAATTAGAGGCTGAAAAATTCGCCACAAATTAGCTACAAAAAAATCCGCTGCTAATTTGCGGCGAAAAAATATGCCGCAATACCGAACTTCGACACTGGATTCTGGCGTATCACCGGAGAGATTTGTGGAGGCTTTGCAGCGGAAACTAAAATCTGCCGCAAACTACTTTGCAACCTTCGTTTTTTGAGGCGGTCACGAATTTGCCGCAAATTGACAATTTGCAGCATATTTTAGCTTATTTACGATAAATTTATCCTTTGCAAATCACGACTTTTCTTGTAGTGAAAAATTCAAAAGTGAATATTATAACTTCAAAACAAGATAACTGGTTTTATATATAATAAGAAAAAAACTAGTTGTTAGTGTTGAACATATATTACGGTTAGTTATTGAAAATAGGAAAACTGATTGAGAATTACTAGCATTGTAAGAATTGAGAAGTGATTAAAAAAAAGAAAGATATGTGTAATGCACTTAGTGAAGTGAGAAAATAATACTATTTTATTAATTATCTTGACTTACGTATATTTTCAATGGGAATAAGATAAGTAGTTGAGAATTAATACATATATGAAAAATGAAAAAATAAAAATTTATTAGACAATAACTTCATAAATGAGAATATGTAAATATCTTATCAATTATTTTTATTTTTTATTTTTAGTATAATTAATTATATCATTATTAAATATCTGAGTGCATGGCTCATGGGTCTTTGCATCAACACCTACACAGGACAAACAAAGTGTTGAAAGAGTGTTGGATTGGATAAGAAGGGTTTTCGGTTTTTTTTTTTTGGTTATTTAAAAAATTAGATAAAAAGAAAAGAAGATTTTTGATAATAAATAAATGAATGACTCAAATTTAATATAGATAGACTATTAAACTTAACTCTTAATGAGTTAATGAGAACTATATAGAATGATCTATTGAGATATTAATTAAAATTTAGAGATTAATTAAGACAATTTTAAAGTTTAAAATAATTATTTGTTAAAATAATTATTTGTAAAAATTTAAAATTCAGGATGACTTAATAATATACTTTTCTCATTGATATATATATATATATATTACTTTCCAGATCGATTCCCGTTGCCAATCCAGAGTATTTTTTTTTTTAATAAAAAAAAGCAAGAAACAAATTTCAAATACGTACCACATCCAGTTTAGTCGAAGCGTATTGATCAGAAATTTTGTAGAGGGTTAAGCATATTAATGGATATAATTTTGTTGAGATTAGTACCACTTGGACTTTGTTGTCACTTGTAAGTGACTATTAAGTATTAAGTTATTGACAAATAGAGGTTTCATTTTATGAAATGACGCCGAGACAATAACTGATGTATTATGTAGAAGCTTGGAACACAAGGTCGAGAAGAATACGAAGCTCGGGTTTTTATTGTTCAGGTTAGGATGACAATGACCAGCAGCAGAATAAGGGCTAAGGGCATAATATTAAAACTTCGGAACTTAGCTATGCGATTGAGATGAGATGGTAAGTTAGAAACAAAAATGGATATATACTAGAAATGCACAACGAGAAACAATAATTTCATAACAATCAGAACGCTAGACTAAGTTAACGGAATATCAACAACCTGACTTTAAGGACAATTGGACAAACAGCAAAGGGAAAAAGAAAAAAAAAAAGAATGAAATATCATTCCTTCCTCTTTGTTTAGAAGATTCATTAACGGAACAAAACAGAACAAAACATATATTCTCCCATTTCACCTCAATTTTAAAGATAACAAAAATTAAACATTTGAAAGGAAGAAGGAAAAAATAATTTTCCTTGTATTTCGTTCTGTTCCTATGCATTTTAAAACTCTCAAATACAATTATTTCTATTCTCCTCATTTCATTTCCGTTCCTCTCTTTACCTGTCATCTAAACATAATATAAACCACGAGCAGACTCCCAGATTCACAAACCAAACTGGTGATCAAGATAAATACAAGAGGCAAACGCTTATCAGCAAGAAAACAAATTGAACCATCTCAATTGTCAAAGATCCAAAATCTAGTTCCAACTAATTAAAAAATATATATATTGATCTAAATTAAAAAGCAATATTGTTTACAGGCAGGTGAATAAACAAACTATTCAATATAAAATAAAATTAAGGTCACATCAGTAATACAGAGAAAGGGGTTAAATGTAATAGGATACAAAATACAACCTAGCTGAGAACATCTATCATGTAAAATGTCACAACTCAAACCAAATATCTACTGTAGCTTATGATCTGTAGAGACAACTGTCAGGAAAATCATGGAGAGAAAATCTAGCTGTTGGATCACCCACATGCCTCTAATTTCTGCTCAGGTCAAAAGATTATTTACCCAAGTACAATCATGCATCATCTTTATCTGCATCATCATCCCCACCATTATCAGCTTCCTCTCCATCTTCCTCATCAGACATGTTATTAATTACATCTGTAATTATATCCTTCACCTCTGCTTTTCTATGCATTAAATCCAGGCCAAAGTGGGTACCTGCCAACATGCCATTATAAATTAGCTGAGTTTGAAAAATCAATTTCCTTCTTTTTTTGGGAAGGGAGAGAATTTAGTCAGCGGAAAAGGGCATACCAAGTTGCCTGAGGATATCAGATAGAGTTGCCTGCATCATGGAACGTACAAAATTAAAAAACCTTATAAGTTATAACCATTCAAACAAAGCATGAAATGGCACCGAAAAGCATTACTTACAGTATTGAAATCTACTTCTTTCAAAATATCAACAACCACTGCATGCATCTCCTCCCTACTAGGTTCTGCCTTGGCCTTCTTACTACTTCTACCTTTTCCTGCCATTGATATCATAATGGAATGGGTAAGCACGAAAAAACAAGGGAACACAGGCATACTTAATAAAAAAATTGAATCATAAAATTAAAGTTTTATGTAACTTGTCCAAATGTAACAATTATATGTAAAGGGTAAGTTTCCCAGGGACAGGTTGACAAGATTACTCGAGTAAAATTTATCATAGGTTTCAAAAATAACTTTTGAGCAACCAACAAAATATGACAACTGACACAAGATCAAGTAGTACAGATGATATCAAATGCAATGAGGGAGATCGCACCTTGATCCTTAACCAAAGCCTTGGAGGACTTGTCTGTTTGTTTTTTGTTTGCAATCCCCTTATTGTCCTGGTTTTCCCTTACAGTTTTCTGTTTCTTAGATGCAGATTGCTTTGACTTAGAAAGGGAGGCAGATGCACTGTCAGTAACAGTCTTTTTCAAAGTTGATTTTTTTGGAGTTTTTTCATTGCTCTTGGCAGCCTTCACAGCGGTGGTCTTCATGACAGGTGTGGTTTTATCCTCCTTCACAGTCTTTTTTGAAGTACGCTTGTAAGCCTTCTGTTTATCTTCCTCTTGCTCGGATTTACTTTCCTCACGATCACTTTCACTTTTTGGCAGTGAAACATCTTCACAATCTTCCTGAAAATCATCTTTTGCATCTGAAGGTTCAGCTTTATCATCTTCCTCAATGTCAGAAGACTGCTTTTGCTTTTTCCCAACTTGTGAAGTTTGCTTTTGCTTCTAAAGCCAGATAAAATACAAAAAAGCGATCAAAACAAAACAACAACAACCAAGCTTTTTCCCACTAGGTGAAGTCAACTACATGGATCAAACGACGCTATTATGCCTTATCATAAACCAAGTTTTTAGAAATACAATTCAAATCTAAATTTTTTTTAATTGTTTCACCTATAGTTTGAAGCATGTCATATTTAATGCACTTGCAGAATAAGATAATTCACATCCCAAAACCCCCAGGGAGACAAAAGTAACATGAAATTTTAAGAAGCTACAAAAAAATGTAACCAATAATCCACTATAATCAACATGGTTCTAATTGAAGTCACACCAGTAATAGAGTATACATATCCAGATGAAAAACTGTATAGGCCTCTTGGCTTTCACAATTGACAATTTGACAGAATTGAGAAACTTACAGGAAATTAAGATATCATACTTTGCTCATCTAAATGCAAAACAAGCATGAACACTAGAAGCAATTGCCAATAATCAAAACAGCATCTTCCTTGAGCCACTACATTCACTATAAGAACACTACATTCACAATTTCAGCACCTGGAACTGAAGAAATTTTGCTATAAAAGTTAATCTTTAACCGACAAAGTCACCTATTCAAAAGGAACTTTTTTTTCTTTTGCTAGGAATATCTAACAGTACATTAGAAGTAAGGGATTCAATTATTAGATTTAAACAAGAATTGTTGAAACTTCCTTATCGTTCCCATTTACAAAGAAAGTTTTTCAAGGGAAAAGATCAAAGGAAAAAGTGCAACCCAGGTGATTGGCGGGGTTGGACTAAAAGCAGAACAGCTTGAATATCTTCAAGGCTTAATCACATTAATAACTTCAGAACCAAACCACCATTAACACTAAACCTGCCAATATGGCAACATCTGACAAGACGAATTTCTATTTGAAGTTCACCTCCACAACCAAAAATAGTAAATTCAAATCCTGCTCATAGGGATAGGATGAGACAAATAACACTGAAAATTGTCATATTAAGACCTAATTAAAGACAGTCTAGCAATAATATACAAATAACAGGCATTTAGAAAACCAAATCATCACCACAAACCAGATCACCACATGCTACATGAAGAATCAAACATTCACCACCAGGTTTTGATGCAAGAGAATGCCCAGCAAAGAATAGTGCATAACAGATATACAGCAAGTCAGAATGAACTTAAGAGTATAGTATGACACAACACACCTTGCCAGATGTTTCAGATGCTTCCCCAGAAGATTTGCTTGGGGTTGCCTTTCTGGTTCGCTTTTTACCTTTCTGTAAAATAGAAGCAAGCTTCAAAAAACTGACCCCAGTAAAATAAAAATCTAAAACAAATTAAAACAGCATATTTATACAGTGGGTCAGAATTCATTGACACTAATACATGGCACAAATGATTAATTAGCTCTATAGAAAGTACTTTTGATTGATCCAACAAATGGATTATAATTGTCATACTGATCTTGCAAGTCAAATATGATAAAAATTGGACAAAATAAGTCTTCAATCACATGGTTGAATTTCTCTTATGTTTGAAAAGTCAATAATTTGTTAATTTTAAGATATTTTTTTAAATACAAAACAGTTTCAAAATAACATGAAAATTTTTATGATCTATGGGAGGGAACATAGTGGATTAATTTTCTGTCACAACTTACATAAGTGTCAATTGATCCTAAGTTCCTAAGTCTTATACAATAATCCAAAAACAATAAACCTTCTCTCTATCAGCAAGCAGAACATCAGTCGTTGCATGTGGGGACTCCAAAAATTCCAACAACTTTGCAGATAGTTCCTCCTGAAATAATTTCTCATTAATAATTAATAATATTTTTAAAAAAGATAAAGCTCTCAGATTCCATACCACAATGTAAAAACATTATATCAATACTTACCTTCTTCACACCAGTCTTATTTATTGGAATATTGAGCACATCACAGAAGTCTACCAACTTTTCTTTCACACATTTGTCAATCCTCTCCTTTGCCCTGGACCTCTGTTTCTCCTGCCAAGAATTATAAAACCATGGTATTTTAACTGCAGGTTAATCACAGCTTCAGACATTCAAATGTTTAAGAAAAGACAACATGAACATCTAACACCCCCCCAAAAAAATGCACACAAAATTCAATAAGATTCATCCGTGTATTTAAGAATACAAGATAAGCAGTAGTACAGTATACAATGCAACCATACCTCATTTTCAGCCCACACATAGCCCGAAAACAGGCTTATATTTCTCTTTAAATTGTGTGCCTACAAAAGAAAGCATGTCAGTAACATTCATGGAACAGCCATGGTGTTAGAGTGTTCATGCATCCTTAAATAACAAAAACAAAAACGTGAAAAAACAAAGAAAAAAAATGAAACTTATCAAAAACAACACAAAACAATCCAAGGAACTATGTTGGTGTGTCACCTTTGCTTTCTTCCCAAACAGTATACTATGAAGCATACGCAGGTTGTCGTCAGGTTTTCTCTTCGACAACTTGAAAGCCACTGAAAAAGTTTAGAAGTAAATAAATTGGCAACACAGCTTTTGAAAAACATATCTCTAAAAGCAACTATCAATTTGGAAATCTGCAAAGAAAAAAATTAATTTCAGCCCACCAAGCATGCTAAAAGTTAACAAAAACCATAGAATTTAGTTTCAGCCACCTAGCTAGTAATGACCACCAAGGGAGTGAATCCAATAACAGTAGACCTCTTTGCAACTCATCACTTCAAACATTTAAAATTCAGAGTTAAAGAAAAAAAGGACAACAAAAAAACAGCTGGCACTGAGCACCCTAAATTTGCAATACATCAAACAGCTGAAACAACACACAATATAGGGAAATCATTATTTCTCTGACAATAAGAAAATTTATCTCAAGAAAAATTAAAAACAGAGACCTTTGAGGAAGAATATTTTTAATTATCATCAAACTTTTTCAGGTCAAATCCAATAAGCAGATTATGTTAAAAGATCACATACTTTTACTACCTTAGGTTCAATTTTCTATTTGAAACCAGCTTCAACAAACAAGGGGAACATCCCCGGCAGGTTTAATTTTTTTCAAAATTTATGTAAATGCAGATTGCACAGCTCAGAAAGCATGAAGTTCTACCTCTAAAACTGGACCCGCAATGCAATATCAGGTGAGGACAAACCCTCACTACTTAGCCAATTCATAGAGAAAAATGTTACTACCAAGTTCTAACATTACAATGAATCCAAACATATTTCCATATCCCATGCATGGTAGCCATTTTGGACTCTTAGTAGCTTAGGGGTTTTGAACAAACCAAATTTAAGAAAAGGGGGAGATAGTGGAGGACAACAGAGGACCACTGATGATGTATTTTGAGCCATGAGTTGATGAACATGTTGAAGATGAAGTTCTCTATGGTGATGATAATGAAGGATTGACATGGGAGTAGTAGTGGGGTAGCTGGTGTTGAAGAAGCAAGTAAAAATACTAGAAGGCAAGCCAAAAAGGCTAACACAAACAGAGTCAACACTCAACAGAAAAAGGCTCAGAATCACTTCTCTTAATACTGAAGCCATAGAGGCTGATTTGGATGAGACAGAAAACAATGTTGAAGGGTATAAATCTAATGAAGTAGGAGATAAAAGTCACAACAGTTATGAAATTGAATTTGATGATCATTCCATGCCATGGATGCACCCTTAGGGTTGCCTAATCTAGGCTATTTAGGACTTTTAGTTATGAATTTTACATTTTTGGGCTGCCACGTCTGCATTGGCTATGAACTTAATGTTTAGAGCTTGTTATCAACTTATCATCATGCTTTATCACTTGAAAAATTTACTATGCTTGAGTAGGTCATTTATATTGCAAATTAAAGCAAAATAGTCAGATATTTTACTCTCTTTTTTTCCCTTCATCATTTTCTAATGTTAACGCCTCTCAAAAGACACAAAACCCCCAGCACCTTTTAAGGACCTATTTCGCTTTGACTAGAAATAATTCATGAGAGCACTTTAATATGCAAATGCTGAAACTCCAAACCTAATCTTGCTATGCCTCAACCAATATTCACAACTACTTCATCTATAAATCCAAGATCGCAATGTAATTGCAAACAAGGATATCCAGAGAAAGTACAATGCATCAATAAAATCACACGTTATCCAATAGTACGGACCACATAAACTCATAAACCAATGCTACAATAACAGGAAGAAAATGACAAAGTACCAAGAGAATCAAACGTACCATTTGGGATGTCCTTAAGCTGCGTACCATGGCCCTGAAACCCAAAGAGATCCACAATATCAAAACCAATACTCCCATCCTCAAAAGCCCAAGAATGATTTCTCAGAGTGAAAAAACGAAATAACGAATCTCCAAAGGCCAAAATTCGGAAACAAAAAATATAAATATGTAATATACCTTTTCAATTGACAAGGCTGTGCTTGAAGAAGACCTGCGGAACTTGGCAGGGGATGATACAGTGTACCTCTCCACTGATTTCCTCTCCCTAGTTGGCCTCTCACTTACACTTGCCGGTGTAGCAGCATCGTTTTCTTTCCTTGATTTCTTTGACTCACTCTCCTCCACTTTGCCGCTTCCTTCTTCTTCTTCTTCTTCTTCCTCTTCTTCTCCTTCACTTTCATGCTCTGCGTCCTCTTCCTTCTTCTCTTCTACCTGATCACTTTCCCGGCCTTTGTCGTCGACGTTTTTCTCCTCAGATTCATAATTATCAACTTCCGCTTGAGAAATTCCCGCGTCTTGTTGTTCTTCTTCTTTGGGGTCTGCAGCTTCTTTGTTGTCTTGAGCTTGGGCTTCTGCGGCTGCGTTGGGAGCTTCAGCTTCCTGATGAGGTTTCTCATCTTCTAGGGTTTTGGTAGCCATGGTTGAGAGTGACAGACAGAGGGAGGAAATGAATTGCGAAGAGAGGTAAAACCCTAAGCAGTAGATGATGAGAGGAACCCTACAATTAGAAGAAGGAATCAAAGTGATTGTGATTGTGAAAGTGATTGGGATTGGGAGAGAGAAAGGGAATCGTGAAATGAGATTGGAGGGGACGAAATAAGACGAGGCGCGCTCAAGGACTAGTGTTTCAAATTTGATGCCCAATTTTCTGAGCGGTTTTCTCACGCTCACTAATGCCTTCACCTTCTTTTTTTCTCCCTCCCGGTAAATACTTAACTAAACAAAAATTAAAATTAAAAAAAAAATTACAGCGTCAACTTAAATGTATTATTAATGTAAATTTTTTTTTTATGTTATTATTATTTAATTATACATTACTATATTATTAAAATTATTTAATTTTTTTAATAATAATTTGAAAAATTATATATGTAATAATATATAATTAATTAGTGATGTAAAATTTTTTATGTTTATAAAAATTAAACTCATAATATTATATTGGAGACTGTTAACTAGTAGTACATTAGTACAATTGCATGTGTTAGTTGTGACTGTGAAGTGTGAAACTGTAAAATGTGAAGGGGGGAATCTCGTGTTTTCTTTGTTCTGTTTCCTTTCGGGCTAATGGACTGGCTATTAAGTAATAAGGCACCTCGAGTCCAGCTTTCATGTCCAATGTGGGCCTACAGACTATGTATCGTTTGGGAGAATCGGCCCATTGTTATAGAGATGTAGTAATGGAATCGGTGTGTGGGTTCCTAGAATCCTAGTTGCTTTATTTTCCTACTTGCTGATGTACCAAGTACCTATTTGGTTTAAGCAAATGATATTGACAAAGAAATTTTTTTATACAAACCTCACAATTAATTTATCATCACTATTTATTATTCTCTTTTTCTCTCTTTCTCTCTTTTGTCATGAAACTCAACGGCTAGGTTATTATTTACACGTAATCTTCTGTATAAATGTAACAAGTTTAATTCATTCGATTTAGAAGACAACTAATGTAACATGATAATTTATGTAAATATAATCATAACTTATTTGAAACGCTTTTTGAAAAACATTTATAAAAAGAAAGTATACTCTTTCTTCTTTCAAAAGTGCTACAAGGTAGCTTGGGAGTTTGCAGCACAGAAAGAGCCCAAGAAATATATATATAAAAAAAAAGTGAGTCTCCTGGTTAGATGGGGTCTACCAATGTGAGACCCATCATATTATACATATCTTGAAACTCTTGGAGTGAAATAATCTGGGTTGTATTGTAAAAAAAAAAAAAAGTATTCCTCTTCTTTTAAACACTCATTGGCGTTGAATAGTACTTGCAAAAACAACCAAGCTATAAATGTGTGTTTGGTTCAGCTGTGAAAATTTTGATTATTTTAATAATCGATTATTATATAAAAACTTTTTGTTATAATCGATTTATTTTTATGTTTGGATATGTTAGCTGAAAAGTGATTTTAAATTAATCTATTTCATTTGGTTGATATAAAAAAGAATCACTTTTATGCATTAAATTATAAAATAGGTATAAAATGATTAAAAAATTATTTGATTGAGGACAAAATGGTATTTACATATTAAAATGTAAGAAATAATCTATAAACTAAAATTATAAAGCTTCAATATTCAAAGATTATAAAAATTAGCTTAAAAAAATTTTTATTTTATATTGAATTTCGTGCAAAAATTGAAGCTAATTTTACCAAACATAATTAAACACTGTTGAAACAGTTTTTTTCTAAAAAAAAACTAATTTAAGCTAATATAAGTTGAAACAAACATGCACTAAGTAAATAAGGTATTCATTGTGTCGGGTGGACCATTAACCTGATTAGTTAGTGCATGTTTGATTTTCCATTTACAGTTTCAAACGACAGTTAGAGCTTTTGGAATGAAATAAAAAATTGTTTGGTTAAATCAAAAGTTTATTGATTTTAACTCCCTTTTAACCTTCAACGTATATTTACTAAAAAATAAGTTTTTTTTGCTTTTGATTGTAATTTTGTCTGTTACTCCTTTTTATGTCTAATATTTATTTTTTTAAACTCACTTTTAAGATAAAAATTTTTAAACATAAATTACATTATTACAAACTCACTTTTAACTAAATTTAAGTTTGTAAACACACTTTCAATCAAATTAAAATTTACTAACTCTAATCTAAACACACACTTACTCATACTAACTCGTAAAGTATATGTTGCTTTTAATTAATAACTTGTATGTTGGGTTTCTTATTTTTAGGTATCAACTCATGGATTATCGCTAAATGTCACCTTTCAAATTTTTAATCAATTTTTTTTTTGTAAAATTATATTTATAGATGCCCAATGAAGGATGACATATTTCTGCCATTGCGTATAAGAGCTGCCATTGCAATCGCTATAATTGAAACTAGGAAGCTTGAACATTGAGTAGCAACTATAATTGAAGCACAGCTTGCATGATTTTGTATGTCTGCAACTCATTGTACTTGATTATAAATTGTCTTATTGATGTTTTCGTTTTGGGGATTAAGTGTGTGTTTGGTTTGCAGTTTGGCATTCCAAACGTAAGTTCGGCTCTTCCTCGAATGAATCATTTTTCATTTGGCTTTTTTCAGTTTTATTTGTTCCAACTGAGTTTGGTCCTCAAACTTTTAGACAAAGGCAAGATTTTCTTGCTTTTGCATTGATTTTTTGTCCGTTGAGAATTGAATGGAGAATTGAATATTTCTCAACTAATTTTTCACTCTTTTAACCTTCCCTCTTTTCTTCAAAATGTTCGATTCGTTCTGTTACACTCGCCGTATTTCTTCAACTGTTGTATCTCGTTTCTCGTTTGACCGTTGTCTGTAGACTCGTTCGTTGCTCCAGGTATTTTTATCCCTTTTTCATTTTGTTTGGCCTCTGGTTCTGTTTTTTGCATTGTGAGTTTGCTATTTAGTACATTATAACTGTAATTTATGACCTGTAGTTATGTTTCTGATATGGACTTCGTTTCATTTTTTGCTTTTACTCTTTTTGCACATCATTGTACAATATTATTTAGGTAGATTTGCTATTCTTGTAGTTTTTGAGCTGATTTGCATTGTTTAGGCAGATTTGCAAATACACAACAGACTAGAGCAAAGAAATGATTTTCATTTGTAAGAACATGTAATATAGATGCTTACCTAGGAATAAAATGGCTAAAATGAGAAATAGAAAAAGAGGGGTTTATCAAAGCATTTTAAAAATGGAAGACTCCTTACTGTCCCACTGATAGATTAGCCAGAATGTAATTCTTACCAAAACTTTTTAGAAGGAAAGGGTTGCTCTAAGGTTAGGGTCCTTAAGGCTCTTGTTTGGTTTACTTATCTGGATTAAGATCAATGACTTGTTATAGGTGTATTGGCCACATGAAGCTTGTCTCGTGACATTTGTGTGATATGTTTCTGGAATTTGGAAGTCTTTAGGCAAGTGTGAGGTTGCTTGACAGCTTTAAAATAGGCTCTTTCTAGTTTTGGAGGCTCTTTCTATTCGAATATGACTTTTTAAAGAGCAATTGTCACGTATGGAAAGCCAAATAACCAATTACAAGATAAGCCATATTCGGTTATGGCCTTTTAAAGAAATATAAGCCATGATTTGTTTTATGCTTATAACCGAATATGAGTAATCTCATATTCAAATATGGCTTATTGAAGAATTATAAAACATGTTCTGTTTTGAGCTTATAACCGAATATGAGTAATCTCATATTCAAATATGGCTTATTTAGAGACAAAAGATTTTGACAGAATTTCACAACCAAGGTTATCCAAACACTTTCCAATCTTTCTAAAAGAGTTTTACTTAAACTTGAACGTAACTTTCACAAAATGAAAAACATGATTATGTAAAGTCATTTAAGAATGAGTTTTGAAACAATAAAAGAACTTTTTATGTAAATCTATTTTACCTTTACATATGGTCTAGAACCATTACATATGTTGTTGATGATTATTCATCTCCAAAATTAACCACAGTCTCTTCATCAGAGATGGATATTGTTCGAGACTCAATTCGAAATCAAATTATTGAGCACATGCAGCTTAATTAGTAGTATATTTATATTTCAAAATTGCACTATATTTTCCTGTATACTTTACTATTATTTTGTATCTTGATTTGGATCAATCAATTTGCCTTGATGTATTAAAATTTTAGTTGCCTTCATTTATCGGATCAACTATGAATATAATTTAACGTTTTGTTATATAATTTATTCAACTATGCATATAATTTAATATTTTGTTATAATTTTTTTATTTATAATTTAACTCTACCACTAAAAGTAAAAAAAATAACATTTATATAATTTGTTCAATACTTTTAAAAATAATCAAATAAAATAAAAGATAATACTAATATTATAATATAAACTCATACCCTTTTTAGTAATTACACATTTAAAAGTGATTTTGGTTATTTTCATCCAAACAACATTTATTTTGTCAAACTCATTTTTGAAACAAAAATTCTCAAACATAAATCATGTTACTGCAAACTCACTTTTAATTAAACTTAAGTTTGTAAACTCAAGTTAACTCAAACTTAAGTTTACAACCTCCAATCCAAACACACACTAACTCTTTTTCTTTGCTTATTTGTTAATTAGATTTGGAAATTGCAACGCAAGGTTACGTTTTGAAGATCTGGACTTGTTAACGGACAAGGAACATAGTGAAATAGAAGAGCTGACAGATTCTCTTGACTGAATGGATTGATGGGTTACAAAGGGAATTTAAATCTAGAATCGATGAAAAAAATATCATTTACACTGGCTTGTATATGTATTTGTTTTGTTTTGGTTCTTTATGGTTTATGATTGGACTAGCATTTTACATCAGGGCCAATCTATACCTATATATCTATCTAGTATTTTGAATCCGTACAATGCATGGAATAATAATTTTTATTTTATTTTAAACATCTTTATTATTAAACTACGTTTAAAAATATAACTAATTTTTTAATTTTATAATTTATATAAAATTAATAATGTGAATGATAATTAAGAACAATTATTCAATATAAATAAAAGAAAACATAATAGATGATGGTATAATAAAATTTTAGATCAACTTATACTACTTCATTAGGGCTTTACTAGCAAAAACAGTCAACTCTAATATCAAAATTAATAAACATAAAGGATAAATAATAAAAAAATAAAATTAATCTTCATAACAGTAATGAATAAAAACATCAAAAAGTAATCTTCATATTTGACCCTACATAAAAAAAATAAATTAATATTAAAAATGATATAACTAAAAAAATAATTAATTTAAAAACTACACAATGAAAAAATTTCTTTTATTAAATTTTCTTGAAAGTTTTGTAAAATTTAATTTATTTAAACTTATTAATAGTATACATGTTTTAAAAAATGGTGGGAGATTACAATATCTGTGAATGTCACATGTGGCCAAATTTTTTTAAAAGAGCCTTAAAATCTCTCTCTCTCTCTCTCTCTCTCTCTCTCTCTCTCTCTCTCTCTCTATATATATATATATATATATATATATATATATATATATATATATATATATATATATATATATATATATATATCTCACTTGCCTTTGAAATAACTTGTAAAATCAATATAAAGTCTCCATTTAAAACTCCCATAATATTTATGGTTATGTGAGTTAGAAAATCTCGTAATATCTATCATAATCCTATCTAATATATAAAAAATAAATCTCATAGTTTTATTTAACATTCTCCGTATAAATGTATTCCCTCAATCTCGATAGCGATAACCTTTCAAATTTATAAAGAGTAATGTTATATTTGGTATAAAGGAATGTAATGTCATTCTACATTCAATTATGAAATCAGAGGATTTCAATATTTGTTAATAAAAATAAATATGGAATGACATTCTTATTCTAAAAATATGTGGAATTATATTTTTCCAAAAAAAGATGGGATTCCATATTTTTGTGGGATATAATTTTAATTTTTTTACATAATATATCCTTGTTTAATTTATCGATCGACAAAGATTACACTTCAATAATCTACTTAACCCAAACTTATTTAATTTCATCTAACCTAAATCTAGCCTTCAAACTTTGTGCACTCTGCGTTTGAATGAGACAATTGAAGTTTCTACCCTTGCCTAGGAGAGTAAAATAATATTATCAAGCTTGATGAAAAAAATGTTATCATCATAAAAAAAAATCAATGTGTGTTGATCTGAGTGGAAATGATTTAGGTCTCTTAAGCATGTGGTCATGGATTTAATCTCAAAATTCATGTGTATGAAAATAACATCGTTGATAAAGATCTCCACTTAGACATCTGATTGTATCCCGAGAAATTAGTCTCTCGCGTATCAGGTAGAGATACTCTGAGAAACAAAAAAAATGTTGTAAAAAAAATTAATCTTAAATATTATTTCAAAAAGTGCAAATTATATTTATATATACATACATATATGGAAGAAAAAATGATTTTTTTTATTTTTCTTATTAGGGATAATTGTGTCATTTACATTAATTTAGATTCAATTTCATATTATATTCCACATACCAAATTGTATAATTATTTTTTATTTCATATTGTATTACATCATATCAAACTGTGAAATTAAAATAAGATTGTTATTCAATTTATCAATTTTTATTCATATTTATATTCTTATTTCATGGAATTCCATTATTTACACTAAATGTAAGATTTTTTAACTGTTGATAAAAAAACTACATATGTAAATTAAAAAATATAATAAAAAATAATAAATTAATTGATGGACAAAATCCAGTTATAAGAAATTTTAAACCTTTAATTTAATTTATTATGTTTTCTTATAATAGCACAAAAAAATAATAAAAGAACCAAATAGGTGTGCTATTATGTTTACTTTGTCTTGAGAGAACACTCATAGTTTTAGTCAGGCTAAGATCCTTAGTTACATTATCACATCATGTTTACTTTATTTCTACAAACAATTTCTTAATAAAAAATAATTTAGTTCTGTAAATAAGCTTTATTTAATTAATTTAATTATGTTTTTAAGTAAAGTTTTTACTTTGTGCAATGTAGATATTAAAATAAAAATATTTAAATATTTAAAACAATTCATATATATATGAGTAATTTAAAAGATTATATAATTAGTTAATATTTTGAATGATAAAATTATATTTAAATTAATTTTGGTATGTTTTAATGTGAAATTGTCAATCCTATAATGATGAAATTTTTATGTATCCAAAAAATTAGTACATTATCGAGGACTTAAAATGAAAAGAATGTTCTCTTATCATAATTTTGTATATATAAAAAAATATACCTATAAAAGATTCAAAATTATCAATAAAAGAAAATTTTCCAACTTCAATTTGTCAGAAAAATTAAACATCATCATGGAAGACAAAATATCAATGGCAAAAGGCATTAGTTCACAATGACATCAATTCTTATACATTATAAGGCAAAACTACCCACATTTTTTTCTTGCAAATCCTGTGCAGCTCTAGGAATCCACAGTTTCCAAACTACTTTGAACAAATTAAGCTTAAGATATGTGAACTATTAAATAAAAAATTATTGATAACGAACATACAAAATAATAAGTAAGAATACATGTGGGAAACATATAAGAATTCCTCCTTGCATTGCTTTCGGAGCCTTTATAATGTTTCCTACATTCATTTGGAAATAACTCCAAATTATTAAATCTTCAACAGAAGAAATTAAAAAGAAGGGAGAAACCATTATTTATATAAGGTATTATAGGAAAAACTACCCAGCTTTAAATGTACTAAGCCACAGGAAAATTTATAACGAATTTGAATCAAAAGCCATTCTATGACCTGATCATTTGAATTTCTTGATGACCAATTTGAATCATTTTTTGGCACTCCACTGACCTTGATCACATCTTTTGACAAAAATTAATTTAGTATTATGGTAGAAAAATTTTGGTAACTCAAGATTATCAAGCAACTTACCCATGAGTTATGTCCCTCACCCTGTGCCACATACTTGCGATCTTCCATGCTCCAAAGCTGAACTATATCATGTTCTCCTCCCGGTAAAATATATTTTTCACCTATATTGTTAAAACACAAATCATATTCTTCTTTAACAAATCATTAACTCACCAACCACTTTACTTTAACAATTCTTCTTTTTATTAAGAAAAGGCTCATATTAGACATAAATCAATAATCTTTCTCCTGACATTTGCAAAAGTGCATCACCATCAGCATTTCACAAAACTATTTTATGATTTGCTCAAAACTTCTTATTGACCATGGTATTAGTAGTTTAAAACTAAACTATTTTGTCATCTTAATACTTCCAGGTGCTTCAGTAAACGATCATTTACCAAAAGTTGGGAGTGTTGCAATTGAGATATAGTATAGGTGAGTGTTGAGAGTTGAAAATCTATTATTGAGGGGCACAAAGTAATGAAAAACAACACTATCCATTTAATCATCTAGTTAACTAAGTACACAGGTTCAAATCTAACATTTAAAACAAACTCCAAAGTCAAGTCCATAAATCACCAGAGTCCCAAAACAACAAAGAAGACTGCCATAATTATATATCATTACCAAAATGTACTTTCCTAACACAAAAATCCATATTTGGTTGCTAAGGAAATGTAAGAACTTGAAACAATTATTATCAAAGTCAACTGGTTCATGTCTTTTATCCAAAATGTAAGGCAAGTTATATTTACCTGAATTTTGAGAGTTATGAGTTCAAGACCAAGTAGGAATTGTACCTTGTGTACTTATGATAGTGGATCAAAATAGCAACTGTAAAAATAGGATCAAACTAGTATATCAACCTGTTTAAACACTGATTAGGATGTAAAAAAAATGAAAATGAAGAAAAAATCATATTAGAAAAAAATACGTAAAAAGTATATATATGGAAAAAGAGGAAAAAAAATTCAGAAATTTAAATGGATAAACTGTTCATTTACCTCAAATAACCAAACTCAAGCTTTTAAATTATAGGACAGAGCTTTACCTACTCAAAACCAAAAGTCAAACAGTTAAAAACATATAAAAGAAGTTGGTATAAAATAAAAATAGGGATTAAGTAAAATTGCAGAAAAAGGTAGTTCCATCTGTAGGATAAATCATATATAGTTAACATAGGTATATAATAAATTTTAAGTTAGCTTCTTGAAATGAAAAATAAATAAACTAAGAAGATCCATTGCAAATCCAATCTAACTTTCTTTCTTTTCTTTGGGTACTCTTTAGAGAAATAAAGGAAAAGACCATAATGCAATGTCAAGTCAAAAGTCCAGCCAACCACAATGATATATACTACATGTCAACAACACTTTTCAGCAGCAACCTCATGAGACAATAATTGCTTTCTTACTCAATTGGATCATGTTCCAATAACCATATAAGCCAAGAAAAACAAATGAAAATAAATCCATCAATAATAAATTAATGCGAAGTAGGAGGGAGTGATATACATCTCTCACACCTGAAATTTAATCATATGGATGGTATGTGCTGCTAGGATGAGACAAAGACACTGTACATTTCAAGAATCTGAACAGAATAAAAAAGGTTGAGAAAATAATAAAAATTCAACGAAGCATATGATGTTTCACAAAAGACCGAAAGGAAATAGGAGCAAGAAATTTCCACCTATCTTATTACGCATCAATAATAGAATTGAGCCATCACAATATAAAAAGTTGGCAGTGCCATATTAACTATAAAGAATAAAAAAGGTATTGAAACAATCCACATACAAATTGAACATACCTGTGAGTTCTTCCTCCCCGTTGTGATATTTGATGTATATTATCCTTGATGCTTCTTTACAACTTGTCAGCTTCAAAACACTTGTATGGAACAACTGCTGGTTGTAACTAAGAAACAAAAAAAATCTCATTTACATATACAAACCTACTTTCACAGTAACAATGAGTAAAAAAAAGTTACTCCTGGAGCTAGATGGAAGTAGACATTCTTACAGCAAGAAAAGAATTCTCCAGCACTCCCATTTATGCCATTATAAAAAAGAGAATATTGAGAAAAAAAAAAGAAAGACCAAATCAGGAAGCATTGTTTATAGGACTTGGAGGAGTATCAAGGAGTATCTATTAATATGAAGCATTACTAATCAAGTCTCTTAACAAAATCAGGTATCTAAAATTAGAGGCAAGAATGAGTGGTATGCAGTACATATGCAATATAAGGAAATAATGTAGATGATGGTTCTTTGTTAAATAAAAACTGCTTAAGCAGAAGGAAGCCATAAAATTCGATGGATCAAGCATTTGAAAGCAATGGCACATTTCTTCACCTGAAGCCCAAATTAAAGACAGGTCAAGCAAAACATTTACGGGCAACACTTCTATGCAACATTTGAAAGTGATACTAATTTTACGGGTAAAAACAAATAAAAATCATATAATGTGCAGCCTTACAATAAATATGCAAATGATCTAGAAGAAAGGAATGAAGCCTCGACCATGTGGGTCCTCCATAGAACTTGATCCATGGGTGACATAGTACCAAGCTTAGCAAAAACATACTCAATTTGTATGCGACATAAAGCTTACATGTGCAGATGCACCAAAAGGAATGTGTTGGGTACCAATAGTGAAGTACAAATTTTTCCCAGCTATATGACAAAAATAACTAAATTAAACACCAATACTATAGCCAACTTGATAAAATGAGCAGAAAGTTTGTTTAAAATGAAGCCAACCAACAGGTATCATACTAAGTATTCAAAAACCCAAACTAATGTAAGGCTTAAAGAACCCAAACCATAAGGTAACAAAAAAAGGCAAACAAACTCACGAAAAATGGAGCGGGCGGTGGCAAGAAGTGCAGATGGTGACGGCAAGAGGTGAATGGCGTGGTGAAGAGAGAGATACGGCATCGAAACAAACAGAATAGGGATGACCCGAAGTGAGCCTCTGGGTTCTCCTTTGCGCGTCGCTTCTGCCATATGCTCGACCCTGCCCCGTCCCTCTCTCTCGATCTTTGGCACGGTCTTTCTGTACTCATCCCCCTGCATTTCACTTTCAACTTTATCTCTCTATATATCTCTGAGCGTGTCATTCTCTTCGTCGCTCTCCCAATTTCTGAGTGCAACTCCCTCTTGTCCAAGCTCTCTCTATGTTGATGTGTCAATATTTGTCAATCTGCATTTGATTAGAGAATTGGTTTAGCTCACTTTATTGTAGAATTTGCTAAGGAAAGAAATGAGGAGTGGAAGGCTAGCAAGTGATTCAAATTTAAAATTCAAAATAAACATAGCAAGTATCAAAGACAATGGGAATCAGAAGAAGAAAGATGATGGGTTAGCTCAAGAGACAAAACAATTAATGAGAAAAGGAGTTCTAAGAAGAAGAAGATAAAAATGGATTTGGAAAAGAGAAAATGGCTATCGAAGAAACAGAAGGCTCATTAAATGAGTTCGTTGAAAGGATGGAAGGAAGGAGAAAGTTGGATACTGAAATGGTCAATCAATTTTTTAAGTACACCTGTAATAAATTATTTTTCAAAAAGAGGTGTTAAAAATTGAAATAAAGGAATGGTTTGTATGAAATGAAAAATGAATGGAAAGAGGTATAAGAATTGAAGAACCGACGTAAATGTAAATGGGAGAGTAAAAGATTTGTCAAATGCAATAAAGAAAAATAAATACTCGAAAGATATTTTTTTCAGAATTTAAATTTTGAAATTCAAAAACTAAAAACGTGTTAGTGTATTTTAAAACGGTTTTGAAAATAAATAAATGAGGTTAATTTTAAATTTATTTAAGAAGTTTAATATTTGTACTAGAGTACAACTGTATGACATAAGTAAAAATTAATTAAAAATTAAAATTAAACAAATAATTTATGTTTTTAATTGAGAAGATTATTAAAAATAAAAAGGTGTAACTTTTAGTAGAAAAAAATATATCAGAAGTTGACACCTCGCAACATTTTTCCTTATAATGACATCTCAAATATATATATTATATCTATATATATTATAGATATAAAGGACCAAGCAATTGGATTGTATACTTATTTTAAAACGAATTTTATAACGCAAGTCCTTTTTTTTTTAACACAAGTCATTTTTTATTATCCTAATACTATTATGACTATTATGATTGGTGGATAAATTGCTCCACAACCAAAGAGTCATGTGTTGAGAAACAGTAACGGACCAAGAATTTTAGGCAATAAGAATAAAGGTAATATTATCAATTCACAAGTATGAACAAAAAGTTTCAATAATTATATTTATATATTAAAAATATATTAATACAAAATTATGAAAGATAAAATTATAATTGTTTCCTTTACGTTTTCATATTTTAAAAACGTTGAATAATCTTTTTTTATCAATACTATCAAATATTTCACTCTCTATGTATATAACCAAGCAATCATTCAACCATTCATTTCTTATACGATTGTGTACTCAATTCTATATGACATTCATAGCAGAGAAAGTTTTCTCAACTGATATATTTGTTACTGATAAGATCTAAGCTAATTTCAAAAGAAGAAATATTAATCGATAAACAATATACTTTCTAGTCTCAATCAACTTCTGAGAGAGATTACTAATCTCATTCATATTTAAGAATTGATCATCAAAATGTACATCCAATATAAAATTTCAAGTTGACTATCAAGTCCCAAAAAATTAGCAGAAGAAAATTCAGATGGATAAAATTGAGCTAAACGAATTAACTTCTCCTTGCAAAAGCAAAAAATGAATCTCTTGGGTTTAAGCAAGCTACACAAAGAAGTAGCTCGGTATTTACCTCTGTAAAACGATTGTTAAATTCTTGAAGTTGTCTATCAATCACTTGATAGAATAGTTCAACTTGAAAATGATGTTGATTTGAGATCTTTTCAACTTTACGCATTGATCTTCCTTGTATCACAAATATATCATTCATATTTGGAATGACAAAATTGTGCTTGTTACAAAACAATGAAACTTCATTGAGCAAAGGATGCCAACCATCATCTCTCATACTCTCAATTGTTGGGTACACACTTTAACCAATGTCATGACATTTACAATGTTTTGATTAATTCTTTGTAGTGTTTGGGATAACTCAGCAATGACTCGCAATATATTTTTCATCAAGTGCAAGTTGAAAATAAACTCAAAATATTGAATAACATTCAACAAATGACATGCTTCAACTCTTTGTTCTAAATTTATTTTATCTTCCTCAACAATTTCAATAACATCAATCACTGAAGAAAACATAGAAACCAAGCTAAGTATTGTACCATAATGTGAGCCTCATCTTTTATCTCCTGTCCTTTTTAATGTTGTTTATTGATTCAAGTCATGTCTACTAGAAATTTCTCCGCTTTGTAATGCTTCAATTGTCTTAAGCATTTGACTTTCACGGAGCATGTCTCTACGCTTACAAGAAGCTCTAACAACATTACACAAATTAGTAACCAAATTAAAAAGTAAAGCAATTTCAACTTGTTTCTTTGCAACTATCATAAGTGCTAACTGAAATTGGTGGGCAAAGCAATGAACATATAATGCATAAGAAATTTATTTCAAGATCAAACTTTTTGGGCCATTGAATTCTCCTTACATGTTAATAGCTCCATCATATCCTTGTCCACGTATTCTTGCCAAGCTTAAATTATACGTTTCCAATAATGACTCCAAAGCTGATTTTAGTGATAAAGCACTTGTATTAGAAACATGAACAAGGCCATGAAAACGCTTCACAACATGTCCTTCTCTATTCACATAACGTAAACAAACAACCATTTGCTCTTTAATAGAAATATATCTAGTTTCATCAATCAAAACAACAAACATATCTTCTCCAAGATCATCAATAACAACTTTAGTAGTTTCACTAGCAGCTGCTCTTACAATATCTTTTTGAATCTTATGTGCTACTAATTTTAGTTTTTCAATAGCATTTTTTAAAACATGATCAATATCTTCATTATGTTGGGCAAGAAAGTTTAGAAGCTCCAAGAAATTACCTTGATTACTTGAATGCTTTGATTCATCATTACCACAGAAAGCCAGTCCTTGTCATAATAGAAATCTAATGCAATCAACTGTAATCGTCAAGTGAATTCAATAATCATTTTTAAGTTGCTTAGATTGCTTGCAAATAGCAACTTCAATATGTAGCTTTTTGTTCGTGAGTGCGTGACATTTTCTCCAAACTTGATTATGTGCACTATCATGATTTCCAACATGAATTTGTAGTTTCTCTTTCTTTCTCTAATTTGAAAAACCTTCTATTACAAATGCATCATTACCTTAAATCTCATGTTTCATGAGATAACAACAAAGACAAAAGACAATATCTTTTGATATAATATACTCTAACCAATTGCCAAAGTCATCAAATCATTTAGGATTAAATTTATGAAAAGAAGACCCACAATTGGTTTTTGGGAAATTATGGTCTATTAGTTGACAAGGACCTTTTTGCAAATAGGCCATTTGAGTTTCATCTCAGTCATTTGGATGATTATCTGAAATTTTATGTCATTGTCCATGATCTATGGGAAGGTTTTTCACATTGAATTCAATAAACATTTTCTTACTAGATAAGGTCAATAAGGTACTTTGAGCAAGTGCTTGAGACTCTAATGATGATTTTTTTTGAGAAATTTGTCCATTGCTAATAAAACACAAAATTTATGGGCCTAATTAGTAATTGGTTAACAATAATACTAATACTACATTACTCAATTCATAATTTTTCAAAAAACTCAACAAAGCACACACTTCATACAAAACACCAAATTTCACAATATATATAATAATAATAACAGTATCAAACTATTAGTAACAATAGTAGACATAAAGGCAAGTTTCTCATAAAAATTAATGAATGAAACTCTAAACTTACTTCATTAGTATTTGGTAGAATATAATTCAATACTCTACCACTGAAAATGGAAAGGGAACCTACATAGTTGAGCTCAACTAGCAGCTGCAATAAAATATTTTGCAAAGCTTATTAAGCAAAGTTAGGAACAAAAAATTGAAAAATTTAGGGAAAACAAAGAATTTATTAATACGCACAGTTAATTTTTTTAAAAAAATATATACCAACAAGAAAAAAAATTAAGAAGAAAATACTTATACACTACAAGCAATGAGTTCAACAACAAGTTTTGATATTTGAAGCTCAACAATTACTCTCACCTCACTACATCTCTCACGCAGGGTGGGAAGGAGATAGGGACTTTCGATCATCGCGTAGGGAGAGATGAGAAGTGTAGCATCCCAAATTTTCATATCTCTTAAACAGTAATTTTGACAGTTAATAGAATTTTACTGTTTAGTAATTTCTGTGCACTGTAAAATTATTTTGTTTATTCCGTCAGCGTATTTGATCGTTTTGAGTGATTTACTACGTGTCGGAAAATAAAAATTTTCGGTAGGGGAAAAAACTTTACGTAATTTAATTTTTACCGTTAGGTAATTATTTTACGTAATCTGATTTGATATTTGTGCATTTTATAATTTTTGTGATTTTTGTGGATGATTATGAATTTTTTCTGTTTGTGGGCCCAGGTGGCCATACGTGGGCCCAAGTGGGTTCCACAAAGTGAAAAATTTTTCTACGCATAGAAAAATTTGTACTGTTTAGACAGAGACAGGATCTTACTAAACTTGAATCCGGAAACAGCTTTTAGAAAATTTCTTGTATTGTATTTAATTATTGGATGATAAAAATACAAATTTGTAGGATCTGAGAATAAATATTAAACTCAAGCGTAGTCAACAAAGAGAGCTTGACTTGATTTATACTTTGGATAAGAATATTTAGTTTGAATATTAACTATTGATTTAATCAAAGGTTAAGAAACAAACTTAATAAAAAGCGCTTGGATAATAACTTGATTTAATCAATGGTGTGAGAATAAGCTTAGTTAGGAAGGCTTTGATATCAACCATAGATGTAATCAAAGGTGTAGAATTGGTCTTGAAAAATGACAAAATCATTTATAACCATTGGATTTAGATTAAATCAAGGGTGGAGATTTAATCTTAAAAAGTATGTTAAAGACATTTATGACCATTGGATGAAGAATCAATCAATGGTGGAAATTTGGTCTTCTAAAGAAGAAAGACTAATTAGGACCATTGGATTTAAAGTTTGAAGGAAGCAATCTTGACCATTAATTTTGGAGACACATCTAAAATTTAGAATTTAAAGAAGAAAGATCCATAAATTTCTTGCAGATTTAGTCTTACAATAAAAAAAATCTACCTAAATCCTAACCATTGATCTAATCAATGACTAACAATGGTCAAGAATAATGGCTTGACTATTTAAAGACCAATAGGAAACAAGTCATTAAATAAAATTTTGACTCCTTGAATTACATGTTTCTACGGTGAAGGAAGAGCAAAATTGCTCTAACAAGCAATTCACTTTGTAATATTAGAATGCAATTCAAGTAAAACAAAGTAAGACAAGTCAACAAAAATGGCCACCTTTTTGAAGAAGCACCTACGGCCATGCAAGGAAAAAGGGGGACCAACATCATTTCATTCATTTGCTATCTCACTTTATCACCTTTTCCCTCAAATGAGTTAATACCAAATAATTGCTCAAATAATTCACTCTTTTCTCTCTTCACTCTATGGCAATGCATAGGAGAAAGGGGCCAAAAAACATTTCATTCATTTGTTATCATAATGCATCCTTGTCTCCTCCAAAAAGCTAAGACTTCATCAAATATTTTCTCCATCTTCCTATGTGTCTTAGTTTCAAGCACACCATTGATATGGCTTCCATCACTCAAAAATTTCATCCAACTTGATTTTCTAAACCTAAACATCATTCTAAGAACATCTCTAGTTATGAGTTTTTCCAAAATCATTCATCTTGATCTTCAAATCCAAGCTTCAAGTTTCTATCAAAAATCAAAAATTTCATCTTTGTGCTTCAAGAGAAACCATTCGGTTATCTACCCTAAAATCACCATCCAATCTCTTTTAATTTCATCCAACCATAGATCTTGAATCTATATGATGTTCTAAGCAACTTTCATGTTGGAGATTTTCTCTAAATCATTCATCTTCAAGGAGTTTCTTCAAGATCAAAGTTATTGGGTTTTTGAGGTGAAGTATAAAGAAACTTCATTTTCTTCTCTCTTTTTCATGATCTAAGCCATGTTTGATCCATGGTTCCTCTTAATCAAGCTTAGTATACTAATTTTTATGTATTTTGTTTTGTATTTGAGAAGCCCTTGGTGATGAAGGACTTGGAAAAAGAAGCAAAACAAAGAGTTTTTGAGGATCTTCAAGAGGTAAGAGGAGATCATCTCACCAACCAAGCGTGGTGGTGAGAGATGGTATTTTATTTGATGGATGTGGAATCCATGTGAGGATTCATATCCATGGTCATGTAATTAATTTGTGGGTGTTTATGAGCTTTGATTAATTTTCTATGCTTGATATGCTTTGCATGATTTTATAAACTTTGATGATATCTTGATATCTATACATGCTTTTATGGCTTATGGTATGCTTATATTATTCATGATGAAATATATATGTATATCTGCCATGACTTTGGTGGAAATGAAATTGATTTTTGGCTCCAATAGCCAAGGAGGAGCTACTAGTTTTGATGCTTGACTTGATTAGGGTTCAATTGAAAATTTTCAAGAATAAAAGAATTGATTTTTGAAAGTCTTAGAACATGGTGGATTTGAATAAGACACCTCAAAATAGGTGTTCACAAAATTAATATTTTATTGAATGATGAAAATAGATGTTTAGAAAAGTAAAGAAAATAAACAAAAATTTATTTTTCAAAGAACATGAATATGGTTTTAGAAGGATTTTTATTGATTTATTTTGTGTAAAAAGTTTCTAAGTGTTTTACTAAACATGAGATTTAAATGAAAATAGCAATGATAATTTTAAGGATTTACAAAGAAAGTGAAAAAGGATTTGTAAGGAAAGTAAAAATGAATTTGAACAAATGAGTTTGGTTTTTATGACCATCGGTATTTCGTTTTTGAAAACAAAGAATTTTTAATAGTTTTGTTTGTGTAAAATCATATCAATTTAGGAGGAAAATATTTGATGACTTCAATGGCCAAAGACTCTACGATTTTTGGAGGTTGAAATAATTTTGGTTTTTATGAAACAAAGTAATTTTAAAGTGGAAACAAAATGTTTGATCAAAATGTTTTAGTATAAGGATTTTGGAAAGGGAATCAAAGTATTTTATCACTTGAGAAATGAACTTTCATATGAAAATGAAAAAGAAAAGTTGCAAGGGTTTGAATCTTAATTTGTTTTAAAGAGAATTGATTTTAGAATTGATTTGGGAAAATGGAGAATATAATGGTATTTTGAAAATTTACTAACGTATAACTTATTTTCAAGTTTTGAAATACGTTAGAAAATGTTAAGTTTTGAAACGTTGATTTACATCAATGGAAAAGTGATTTTGTGAATTATATTTTGAAAAAGAATTTCTTGAGTAAAAAACTGTGGAAAAATATTTTCCTGAGTAAGAAAATATATTAAATGAAGTATAAAGTTATATTATTTTGAGAAAAGTTAAAAAGGAATTTGTTTAAAGGTCAAGAAATATTTTCTGTAATGAAATTGTGATGAAAAATTATTTACGTATCTTAAAAACTTGATTTTTAAGTTACGTGATATGGAAAAATATTTCTATGTGATTTTAAATACGTTGAAATATTTATACGCGATTTGAATTTACGTTTAAATATTTTACGTGATTTGAACTACTGTTGATAAATCACTACGTGATTGAATAGCGATAAAATATTTTTTTTATACGATTGTGAAAATGGGAGAAAATTGTTATGAGATTTGGAAAGTGTTTTAAATATTTTGAGAATGATAGAAAATGATTTACGTGACGTAAAAGAATGATTTTTAAGTTACGCGATTTTAAAATAGTGGAAAAATACTATGCGATTTGAGAAACGTATGTTTTTACGCGATTGAGAAAAACGTTAAAAAAAATTAGTACGTGGTTTAAAAGTACAACAGAAGAGTTGCAACATTTTGAAAACGTAACAGAAATGTTACGAAATTTTGTAAACGTAACAGTAGTGTTACGGTAGTGTAAAAACGTAATAAAAATGTTTTGAAATTTTAAAAACGTAACAAAAGTGTTACGGTATTGTGAAAATATAAAAGAAGTGTTATGGTATTGTGAAAACATAACAAAAACATTTTTGGATTGCGAAAATGTAACAGAAATGTTACGCGATTGTGAAAATACGGTAAAAGTGTTTTACAACTATGAAAACGTGATAACATGATTTTTCTTTGTTGAAAGTACAAGATGATTCTTGTTGAACCAGGTGTCATCATACATTTTTGTGAGAAAAATGACATATTTGTCTGTGATTGGATTTGGTGCATTATACATGCATTGGAATGGTCCGATGAGAATTTGGATATAAATGATTAATTAGGAGAAACACACCTCTTGAGTGGGTGCGATATGCGTAGTGTAGGTCACTTGTTGACCTTGGGGGCATCGGGGTGCGGGTTGCTTACACGGGTGGTTGGTCGCGCTTCTTCCCATAGGTTAGATCGATCTGCAACACACCGATGATCCTGACCAGAGACACTATTCTTAATCAAGATCGATAAAGATGCGTGTATGTCTTAGATGTGCAAAAATTAAAATGAGAATTAAAGCGTGGTCCAGGCACGTGGTACCGTGATCTTTTTGATCATTTCTCCGACCTGAGTTTTAGCTCCATGGAGTAGGAAATCGAATCTTGTGTACATGCATAATTTGAACACTTATATCTGTATGATATATTAATTGAGAAATATTGGCTATGACAACTGTTTTGAATACTTGGATTAATATATGATTTGATTATGATAGTTAATTAATATTGGATATATTATTAGAAATTTAGTATGATATCCCTGTATGATATTGTTGTTTGTGTTATCTCTGTGCTGCCATGTTAGTATTGGTGTAGGTGATCTCACCTCTTTGTTATGTTGTTTTTTTGTGTACACATCTTGTTAAAATCAAATAATAGAAGGATCGAGTTGTCTTAGACATAATCTAGGCGATGGATACTCGAGAGATTGATGAAAACATTGAAGAGTGGGCTACTCAAGTTTGAAGGTGTTACGAGTAGACAAGGAGTAGAGTTCGATCAAAAAGTTGATCTGAAGATAAGGAATGAGTATGTTAAGTTTTATCGTTAGTGTTATACTGTGTTATTTAGTAGGACCCGTCATGGGGTTTGCTACTGTTAAAAAAAAGAGTCTGTTAATTTTATATTTCTCTTTAAATTGTGAAATATTAATTGGTGTTAATATTGTGTATTAATCAGTTTTAATATATTTTCAGTAATACTTATGAATTTCAGTAAGTTTATGTTTCAGTAAAGAAAGAAATTTTAAAACCCATCTTTTTATAACTCAAACCTTGTGTGAACTTCTTTACAGATTTTGAGTCGGGAGTCAAATATGTGATACCCTAAGGAGGGTGTTACAAGAAGGGTTTAAGAATTTTGGGGGAAGTTGGCAACCTAACTTATTTCACTAAATATTCGGGAATGGCTAGTAGAACATAAATGAGTTGACTAAATATCTGAGTGAAGAACAACTGGTTAAATAAAAGAAAAAAAACTTGAGAAAGCTGAGAAGTACCAGTGTAATAATGAAGAGAAAGAGGTGGGAAATGACTTTGGTGTTTTGAGTATTTTGACAGACTTTGCCACTTTAATACTCTATTAACTTCAAATCACATAGGGATGGTGAGGTGTTTTGAAAAGTAATATTAAAAAAATAGATTTTACTTTCTATGATTATAAATTTACTAATTTATCTATATGAGAGCAAAAGTTACACATACAAAATGAAACTAATTTATTTATATGGCGACAAAAGTTACGCATACAAAAAGATAAAAAAAACAAATACATATATATAATTAAAGAAAAGTTTTTAAGTTGAGTAGGGGCATGTGTCCCTACTCCATTGTACGTGTGTTTATCCCTGATGAGAAACTAATAGAGACAAACAGAACCTCAATTAAATAAACATAAAAATACTAAGAAAAGAAAATTAATAGATGACAATACGAGTATATATACACAAAAATCTAACATAATTAGGCAAATCTCGTATCTACGTCCTATCCAAAAAATAAAACAACTATATTATTTTTATATTAGAGGATAAAAACAACTTCATTATAAAAAAATAATTTAAAAATAATAACTGAATTAAAAACTTAAGTCAATTCCAAATTTGCCTGTACACTATCTCTCAAAACATGAAACCTCCTCTCTCACTTGTTCTCTCTCTCACACACTTAGGTCATTTATAACAAAGACTCCAGGCTTTTTAAGCAAGACTCCTTGACTTCTAAGCTTCCTTAACAAAACTTATTGCTTTCAAGCTTTCAAAAAATAAAAAATAAATAAAACTAATTATAATAAAAAATAGCATGAACCAATTTCCTAACATCATGAATAAGAATCAAATTTAAAGCCTTTTTATAAACGTAGGTTAATCTTACTAATTAAGTTAATCCTTCTTTCTTTTTTTTGTCTACTAATTAAGTTAATCCTTCGAACAAAGTAGGAAGCACGACTAATAGGAGATAGAAAGTGGGCTCTATTCTCAGCCCATTAAAGCCCATCAAGAGGAAAAATAAAAATACAGTGTTCCATCTCTACTGCGCGCGCTGGAGACAATTGACACACACGACACCACCTTTCCCTCTCGTTTCTGAAAACGGAGAAAGGAGGGAAAGAGAGAAATAAGAAGACACATTTCGGAAAGGAAAAGCTCCCATTGTTGTGCAAAAAATGGCCGTACGCCGCCTTAAGCTGGAGGACTACTACGACGACGACGACGACGTAGAAGAAGTAGCGAATGAAATACAAGGTGAAGTTCATCCCCAGCCACACACAGTCCCAGTCACATTCCAACCTCCAAACCCTACCAATTTTCCCTCCGAGCCTCTTCAAATCTCTGACGACGACGACTTCATCGATGTCTCCGACAATCTCTCGCCGCCGTCTCCTCCACCGGCGCCGGTTCCCGGACCTCAGACTCCCGGCTGTCCTATCGGCGATTCTCTTCGCCGCCTTGGATTGGGCCTGAAGAGAGAGTGGCTGGATGCTTGTCTTCGCGAACTCGAGGGCTCTATAAGAGGCTTCGCAGGGTTCGATGTTACCACAAAGGCAAAACTGTGTTTCGAGCAATTTCTGTTTTCTGATATGAACTTCTGTGGAAGCGGCGTGCTTCCTGCGAACGTGGATTCAATGCATCTCGTTGATCTCCCCGGTCCCTATGTATTGCAGGTGTGGCTTTCTTTATTTGTTTGATTGCTTGCAACGATTGGGTTAATTAGCTATATTCTTCGTGTTATTACAGTTATTGCATTTCAATACTATTATATTTTTGTTGAACTCTGCTACTTACCAGAATTATTATATTTGATGTTTGCAAAAATGCTTAAATGACTGCATGACTCAATTTTATTATTTTGGGCTCAAGGTTGGTTTATGTAACTGGAATTTAATGCTTCACCTTGCTTGGTATAAATTTGTTTATGTTTGGTTTTGATTATTTAGGAAAAAATCATTATTTTTTTTTTTAATTTCAAAAGCTCTCTCATTTTGGTTATAAACTGTTTTGAACACAAAATAAGTTAATCCAAACACACACTTAATGTGTTTTAGTAACAAGAAAGTATTAATTGAATTAGATCCTTCCTTTGATCATTTCCCAGAACATCCATAGCATCTCAGGTGGATAAGATCCAAATTATGCTCTTAAATGATGGATGGTGGGTCAAGCAATTTTGCTTAGATGGTTGCTGACCAACCAGTAACCATGATATGCATTTTCTGCCGATTGCTCATTGCTATCAATTTCATTAGTGGAACCTGAAAACTGCATGCTCATGCATTTTCATCACAATATTCGATTTACTGTGGATTCACTGGATTGCATTGGTAGGTTGATGAAATAATTAATATCAGTTGCCCTCTTCGAGGCAGATATCAACAAGCCCCTCCAGGACTTAAAAGGTGCCTGAAGTTGTCGATGACTGATGGCGGTCAGAGAATCTTTGGAATGGAGTACAGGCCCATTCAAGCTCTTGAAGTTTGTGCACCTGCTGGTTTAAAGGTTTCTCTGGTGCCACCCCTTCTTTTAATTTGAATACATAGACATGGTGCGCTCCAGAAAAAACGCTTCTTGATATTCCCCTTGAATGCATGCAAATTAAGATTGACTTATGGAGATTATGGTGGTGGTGTTATTGTATAGTATTCACGTTTGTGACTGTGATTTAGCAAGACGTATTTTAATACTTGGATTGTGCAAAACCATGCCCAAAATAATACTCATCTTGCATATGTGCCACAATTTTGGCCTTAAGAAATAAGTTAATTTCTATATTGACTATTAACCTTGTGCTTACTGGATTGCTTTTGCACATTTTATCACAAATAAGTAATTTCTGAAATGTACTAATTTGGATATAATACTTTTAGTGAATTTAATGCTTCTGGTATATGTGGTATCAGCTCAATCAAATAAGTATTGATCCATTCTTAATTTTCCTATTTTCGTGTGGCTTCCTCTTGCTTTATCACTTCCATCTGCTATCCATGTGACGCACAAATTATTTGCTTTGTTTCCTTGTTAGTAAGGGTGAATTTGAGGAATCTATTTGATACCTGTAGGTTGCTATATCTAATGTACATGTGCGTCATGGACTTCTTATGCTGGTCCCTGAAACCATTGAAATTTTGGGGGGATTAGTTGAGCGGCTGGATGCAGCTCGAAAGCGGCTGGTTGATGAATTGAATAAGCCACCTAGGGGAAAAAGGTACAAATTATTGCAATAGGATTATTTGGACTAATATATGTAATGAAAAGTTATATCTTAATATGGAAGTCGCATTGGTGCAAACTTTCTTGTTATTTCTATATTTCTTGCTGGCTTCTACTATTATAATTTGTGATTTTACTGTATATAGGCAAACCTTGATAAGTTAGTCTTCATTATGCTCATGCAGAACAAAAAATGGAGTGCTTCCTCCTTTAGCAACTAGAGCAACTCTTGCTGCATGGCCGTCTAGTGGAGTTGGTAATCATGGGCACACTAGCTCAACGTTGCAAAGTACTGATTCTGTCCAGGCAAACAACCAAGGTACATCCTTATCTTACAGATAAAAATACATTTATGTTTGTGTGGATGGGGGGTGTATACCAACGATGAAGCCAATATCCATCTTAGTTTTCTTGATTTTGTTCTCATCTGTTCTCCATGTATGCATTTAACTACAGGTGCTGCTGGCCTGAGCATGTCTGGCACTGGTAATAGCTTAATAACAGAAGAT
Organism: Ormosia emarginata; assembly: GCA_029884605.1. Classification (NCBI taxonomy): domain Eukaryota; kingdom Viridiplantae; phylum Streptophyta; class Magnoliopsida; order Fabales; family Fabaceae; genus Ormosia; species Ormosia emarginata. The sequence continues at coordinate 29,704,367 of JAQQTP010000076.1, read as the reverse complement.
ACTTTGCTCATGGGTGTACAAAATGATGCTACCAATTCAATACCCCAAATGGTTTCAAATGCTGAGGCCATGAATATGGATATGCATGGGGATACCAATCCTGTGTCCTTTGCTAATTCTATGGCTAACCAGTTCTCTTCTATCGTAGCAAAGGCTGAGGAGATGCATATAGATACCGCTAACATAACCAGGGAAAATTCTGTTAGCAACCAATCTTCTCATATGTTTTCAAATGTTGCAGTGGCACGTAAAGACACTGTTCATGTAATAAGAGAAAGTTCTGTGGCTACCAAGTGCTCTTCTGTTGCTGAAAATGTTGAGACAGACAGGGATAGAATTCTTATAATCACGGATAAGGTTCTTCTGAGAGGATCCTCCTCTACTGTTTCAAACACTGATGATTTTCATATGGTTGATGCCAGTGACCACCCACTCATACCATCTGGAGACCAAGAAGTCCCTTTCACGTACTTAGCTAGTTTGTCAGCCAAGTGGGCTGCAATGAAGGAGAAAGCTCCTTTTGTTCAGGGTAAAATTAAGGTAAAAAGTAAAAACTAACTACTGTTTCTTTCTTTGGGCATTGATTTTTACTTGTGCATATGTCAGTACTGAAATTGCTTTTATTGACCCTTCAGCCATTATGAGTAGATGGAATGGCCTGACTACCAACATATTTTACTACAATATTGTCAAAAGTTCTTGGAGCAGAACCCATGTGTTTTGTCTTCTCTCCTGTTTTTGTTAAGCTTCATATTGTTTGAGATTTGAATATCAGGCATTCATTGCTATTCTATAGTGAAATTGGTTCTTGGATGAAATTTTCTGGCGAGCATGTCATAGTGTTACTACTTATGTTTTCTTCTGAGTTTTTGCGATCTTATTTTTTTCCTCAAGTGTAAATGCAAATTTTTTTTTTGGTAGTGCTTTTTGACTGGTGTGAAGGGATTCCAGTATAAGAAAAGGACAACATACGAGCTTCAGGCATATGTAGACGATGGTAGCCTTATCTCTGAAATCCTCATTGATCATGATGTGAGTTTGCTCTAGAATTTAAGCTCTTATTATGTGGGCTTTATCTTTTTACCGTACAAAGTTGATCAATGATAGAATTTTTTAGGTTGTACAGAAAGGAATTGGTTATTCTCCTGAGGAGGTCACTGCAGCTCTTTCTTCCCCTGACATGAAAATAGTCCACAACATGAAGGAGACTATGCGTAAATTCCAAGCTTTTTTAGCAAACTTTGAGGTAATACAAATCTCTCTTTCTTTGGACATAAGGGCATCCTACAGATTCCTGCCAAGTTGTATGCAGTTAGCCATGAGAATTGGCTGCAAATTAATAATTGTTTCTTCATTCTGTTAATTCATATCTTCTTGCTTTTTCTCTCTAGGGAGTAATACTTGTGGAATTAAATAGAAAATCTTCTCTTCCACTTGCCCTAGAGATGAGTCAAGGCTGTCCTCATTCTGATGCGTGGTTACTTCTGAGAAGGCTGAAGTCTCTTCACCCTGCCCAAGTTCAGAAACATTTCCCTTCGGATCCAATTGAATTATCCCCTTAATTATCTGAATGGCTAGCATTTCATAATTTGGCGGGACAGAGTTGGGCACTGAAAATTTTTACACCAAGCTAACATAATGTGAAATAGCAATATGCTGTTAGAGGGTATTGTGGCTTCTTCGGGTCTTAATTAAAAATATTCGCGAGGACACGAATTGAATAGTAGTAAAGTCGAGCAAGTTTGAGATTGATATTTGATACCACATATACTTAGTGTTAAGTTTTAAGACAATTGACAAATTTTTTCTAATCTAGTTAAACAAGAATAATTAAGATGGAAAAACTAAATTAAAACTAAAATTAATACAACTAAATTATTTAATTAAATTAACCAAATTTAAATTGACTAAGGATCAAAATTCACTTAGATTAATTTCAACACTAATATCAAATTATTATATTTAGATAATTTATTTCATGAATATTTAATGACAAAATATGTATTTATGAAAGATCAACATTGAAGCACTAGAAAACAATAATTAATTATGTGTTTTTATTTTAGTTACATAATTAATTATGTGTTTTACTTTCTTGATTGAAAATAACTTATCAACTCATTAATTGTATTTAGAAACTATAATTGATATCCAATAATTACTATCAAAGCTCATATAATATAAACAAATTACAAATCATGAGACTTGAACTCATCTAAAATTTATTTATATTACTGAGATAACAATTGATATTTAATAATTACTATTAAAACTCATATAAGAATTGAATTCATCCAAAATTTATTCAGACTATTGAGAGGTAAATAAAGCAATAAACATTAAAGATTCAAAAACTAAGTAACAATAAATTAAAAATAGTTTATGCTAAAATAATCAAGGCTTTATCTTCCCCTAGTACAACAAAATTTAATCGGAAATACCCATGCCCTTGCATTGCTCCCCGTGCGTCCCTCTTGCAGCCCTTTGGCAACTTGTGTTCTCCCTGCAGCCTTCCCCTGCCTCTATTTGTACCAGTTGCTGTGACAGACTCCTTTCTCAATTAGATTAGGTAATATCCTATGGATAAGTATCTTCTCATGTTAGTCTCATGTTTCTAATTTAAAGAAAATTAATTGAGATGTCACTAAAACTATTAAAGTTATCTATATTGAATTATAATACAGCCTATTTTTATATATAAAATATGCATAATTTGACTTATTATCAGAGGCCTTGCATAAGATAAAAATAAAACTGTTCTCCATACTTCACCAAAATCCTGAAGTCCTCGGCTCTTGGCATAAATAAGATGGGCTTGGAAATGTGGGACAGTTGAGGCCATTTTCCATAACTTATGGCTGATTGACTTGGGTTTTTCTGCCGTGCTCGAGATTCTGATTGGCTTTATGAGATAGCATTTGGTGCTAAACCAATTTGAGTGCTGCCAACTGGCCTGAGGTGAAGGTTCAAAGTTGACCTAAAGGTGTAAGAAAGGCGATATATGTACAGGTCCAGAGAAAAGTCGATAAGATGTTTGGTGTTCATTTTCTTCAAAACAAGGAAGGGCCTTGTCTTTGATCCAAGTTCAATAGAAGAAACATGGTGATTGATGGACCTCAAGTGGCATTAGTAGCCTACATTGGTGAAAATAATGAATGATTCTTGGGAAAAGGAGGAAAGAAACAAGATAATGTATGTGATTAAGGTTGTCTGGTTTATACACCAAGGCGAGGCAGGAATTAACCTTTGCTTATTTTCATCATCATTCGTATTCCCATAGGAGGTTTATTTGTAGGATGAGATGTCTGCTTCTTCTGTTAGGATGCCTTATTAATTTAATTTGAATTGTAAATCTTCTGTCAGTGAATTTAGCTTTGCTGCTTTTTAGCTAATTAGTTTTGTAAAGTTTATTCTGACATTTTCATCACCTTATTTAAATAGCTACAAATGTAGATCTATAGAAACAGGTCTGAAGATTAGTAGCAACTGGTTGCAGCTCTCCTGTATTGTAAGGCCAAATACCTATTGTGTTTGGATAGAATGTCGTTCTAATCTGTCAGTTCTCAAGTATTGCTCACCATGGTAGTGTTATCGACGAATGCCTCTTTCTAACCAGAATTAATACGAATGCAACTTCAATTTTGAATTGCACTTGTGGAAAGCTAAAATAAATTCTTTGACTGAATTTTAAATTTTTAAGCCATCAAAATGAAGCAGGAAGATAAAAAGTGAGATAGGTGAAGTGGGAGGCTTGCAGTTGATCAAGTCATTCAAGTGTTGTTATGAAAATAGATTCTGCAGAATTCTATCGGAAAAAGAAAATACTATTTTGAGAATGCATTGGTATTAGTATTTTGATTTGAATCTGATACAAGCCTTATATAGGCATTACAACCAGCACTAATTACTTAATCAAATCGGGTAACTAACTCTAACTATCTCCTTGAAACCCATAAAGTCCCCAAGCCATTATTAACAATTTCTCCACCTTGGCTTGACTTTATGCTATTCAACTTTAAAATCTTCAAACAATGTTTGAACTTAGGCCACTAGGCTTTGTAAATGCATCACATCTGTGCTAACCTTCTCCAGAATCACCTCCCCTTTTGCAACAACCTCCCTCACAAAATGGAGCTTGACATCAATATGTTTAGTTCTCTCATGGTAGACTTGATTTTTTAACCAAGTGTATCCCACTTTGATACCTTAGGAATTGCTTTTCTACCTTCAAACTTGTTGCCATTCCCTTCATCCAGATCGCTTCCTTTATTGCTTCAAGATGCATAAATTCACTTCGATGGTGGATAGAGAGACTACATGTTGAAGATTGCACTTCCATAACGGTGTTACCATATTAACTTGAAAACATAGCTGTCAAAGACCTTCTGGAATCCAAACAAATGGAAAACCAAGTAACATTAGCAGAGATATGCCTTGAATACTTTGGATGTTCCTTTCAAATATCTCAAGATCCATTTCATAGCCTCCCAATGCATTTCCCGGCTTCCCCATGTACCTACTCACCAAACTCATGGCATAAGCCAAATGGGTCTAGTGCAAATCATTGCATACATGACACGCCTTATTTGCATATGGAACTTTATTCATATAGGATTCTTCCTCCTCTGTCTTAGGTGAATCCTGCCGAGAGAGTTTGAAATGTTGCGCCATAGGAGTCATCACTGCCTTAGATTGATCCATATTGAACTTCTTCAAAACCTTAGCTATGTAGCCCCTCTTGATGAACAAGGTTCCCTTGGACCTATCCCTCGTAATCTGCATGCCCGTAGCACCCCATATTCTTCATTTCGAACTCAGTCACCTTCACCATCTCAATTTCGCATTTGTTAATCAATGTCATCTACATAGAGGAGAAGGTAGATGACAGCTCTTAGTGTTCTTCAAGTAGACACAACCATCATACTCACACCTTTTAAAACCATTCTTCACAATGAATGTATCAAATCTTTTGTACCATTGCTGAGGGGATTGCTTAAGGCCATAGAGAGACCTCTTCAATAAGCAAACCTTCTCTTCTTCGCCCTTCTTGATGAAACCTTCTGGTTGATTCATATGAATCTGCTCCTCAAGCTCTCCATGCAAGAAAGCTGTTTTTACATCAAGCTGCTCCAATTCCATATCTTCTTGTGCTACCAAGGCTAGAACAATTCTAATTGAAGAGTGTTTTACCACAGGAGAAAAAACTTCATTGTAGTCAATGCCCTTTCTTTGTGTAAACCCTCTAGCCACCAATCTTGCTTTGAATCTAGCCTTCTCCACTCTTGGAATCCCTTCCTTCAGCTTGAAAATCCACTTGCAGCTGACAAGTTTCTTCCCTTTTGGCTTATCTACCAGCATCCAAGTATCATTCTTATGCAAAGAACTCAATTCTTCATTCATGGCAGCAACCCACTCTTGAGATTGCTTGCCATTCACAGCTTCACTATAACTCCTAGGCTCATCTCCTTCAACTTCCTCTGCTGCAGTAAGTGCAAAAGCAACCATATCTACATGGCCAAATCTGACTGGTGGTCTGATTTCTCTTCTATCTCGATCTCTGGCTAGTAGATAGTCTTGCAGATCATCATTATTCTGCACTTCAGTATCTGTCTCAGCTTCAGCTTCTATGTTCCTTACTTGAGTAGGTTCTGGAGGACATTCCTGAAAATGAGGAGTAGGTTGCCCCTTCAATGTCTCCACCTCCAGCTGAACTTTCTCATCACCCTCTTGCTGTTTCTGACTTGAAACCTTCTCAGAGTGATACATTTCAGACTCTCTGAACACAACATCTCTGCTAATCAATACTCTTGGATGACCCTTCTCCATGCACCATAATCTGAACCCTTTAACACCTTGAGGGTATCCCATAAACATGCATTTTAGAGCCCTTGGATTTAACTTGCCTTGGTTAATATGAGCATAAGCCACACACCCGAACACTCTCAAGTTTCCAATATTTGGAGGATGACAATAGCGGTAGATGGACATCTATTTATCAAATAAGCCACTATCACGAAATAAAACAATTCATTAGCTGAAGACCTAACCCTCTCCATGATATTCTCTCAAAGCCTATTCTGATAAGGTTCCTTTAACTGTCTTATGCCTAGCAATACCATTCTCCTTACAAAATTTATCAAATTCTTCATAACAAAACTCCAAACCATTATCAGTTCTAAACCTCTTGATCTTTCTACCGATTTGAGTTTCAACTAAAACCTTCCATTCTTTAAATTTTGCAAAAGATTCACTCTTATTCTTGAGAATGTAAATCCATACCTTTCTTGAGAAATCATCAATGAAGGATAGAAAATATCTTGCTCCCTTGTGAGAAGGAACTCTTGATGGCCCCCACAAATCACTATGACTGTAGTCAAGAGTACCTTTTGAGTGATGAGCAGCAGTGACAAACTTCAATCTCTTTACCTTCCCAAAAATGCAATGTTCACAGAACTCTAATGCATCAATACTATCTTTGCCCAAAGTAACTCCTTTAGTCCTCCTTCACTAACATGACCAAGCCTTTTATGCCAAAGACTTGCTTGAGATTGAACTTTCTCAGAAACTGCAGCAGCAACAGCTCCTACTAGAGTACTCCCTTGAAGAAAATACAAACCATTATCTAACTTTCCTTTCATCAGCACCATAGAACCCTTGGTGATCTTCAGAACTCCACCTTCAACTTTGCACACATAGCCTTGTGTATCAAGCATTCCAAGAGAAATCAAATTTCTCTTTAGTTACGTACATGCCTCACCCCTTGCAAGATCCTTATGGCTCCATCAGCAAGTTTCAGTTTAATGGCACCAATCCCAATCACCTTACAGACCCAACAAAACCCTTCCTCCATGGCTATCATCATAGGAAATGAACCAGTCCTTGTTAGGACACATATGAAATGTGCATCCTGAATCAAGAACCCACTCTGATTTGCCCTTTTCTTCTGCAATGCACATGACTTCAGCACTTTCGTATCCCACTGAAACAACATCAGCATCACCACTATTACCCTTTTGATCTCCGTGCTTCTTTTTCTTTTTGTTTTTTGGGCATTCCTTCTTCAAGTGCTCCTCACTGCCATAGATAAAACACTTCCTCTTCTTGCCTTCTCTTGACTTTGATCTTGGACCTTTCTTGTTTTTAGAATCTTTCTTTTCTGATCTGCCTCTTGTATACAAACTTTCAGCATCTTGATTTTTTCCTACCTCAGACTTCCTCTTCAGTTCTTTTGAGAACAAAGCAGACTGGACCTCCTCCAATGACAAGCAATGAGCGTGTCAGAGAGTATCAAACTCACTGGGTAACGATCTCAGCAGCAACAAGGCTTGGTCTTCATCATCAATGCTGATTTCAATATTCTCCAGATCAAGAATAATCTTATTGAAATCATCTAGGTGATCTTCCAACCCCTTTCCCACTGGCATCTTGAATGTATACAATTTACTGCTTCAAATACAACCCAGAAAAGATTTGGTCATGTACAAGTTCTCCAATTTGAGCCAAATCCCAGCAGCAGTCTTCTCCTTTGAGACTTCTCTAAGAACCTTGTCCCCTAAAGAAAGAATCAATACACTATGGGCCTTATCAAGCATCTCCTTCTTCTCCTTATCAGATAATGTGGCTGGCATTTTTGCTTCACTAGAAATCTTCAATTCCTTGTTGAACGAGAAACGCTCTCATCTTCATTCTCTAAAGGCTGAAATCATTCTTTCCCGTGAATTTTTCGATATCAAATTTTGCAGAACTCATCCCCATTCTTTGATTCACAAAGAACACCTCCAGGAATATCCAAACTAGCTCTTGATACCAATAGAAAATAGATTCTGCTATCCTATTTTGAGAATGCATTGTTATTAGTATTTTGATTTGAATCTGATACAAGCCTTATATAGGCATTACAACTAGCACTAATTACTTAATCAAATCAGTTACATTCTGTTATAAAAAGATAACAGAATAACTCTAACTTATAACTCCCTGAAACCCATAAAGTCCCCAAGCCATTATTAACAAGTGTCCATAACAGAAACGGTAGGAAGGAATCTTGGGTACTCTCTCCTTACCAATTACAATGTCACTTTTAGGACGGCTAGGCTTATGAACGAGTAGAGAAAATCCATATTTTTTTTAATAGCTTGTAGTTTAATTCAGTAGATATTATTTCCATACATATATATATATTGGTACATGATATTATTTCCATATTAACATGGCATGAGGTAAATTTTGAGAGATATTCTTGTGTGCATATAAGATGCATCATGTCATATTTATACACACAAGAATATGATTAGGTCTTATTAAATTCACTTATCATAAAAAATAATATTTTTTCTCTAATTTTATGTGTGTGTTAGTGCATTTTTAATGCACACAAGAATATCTCAGATTTCAAAGGGCGTATATATCTGGCTGACTGGGCATACCGATATGTCTTTAAACTTGGTAGATCAAGGAGCCTCTTGCTAATTGTATCCCTCTCTGAAGACCCCGACATTGCTAGACAGCGGAAACAAAACTCTACTACTTCAGGGCAAAATATCTTCCAATACAACGTCGTCTTAACCCATGCTGGTTCTGTCAAGTACGAGTCTCCACGGCAGGCGCTATTCACAATTGATTTGGCAGCTTTTGTGACTAATCTTATGGGCCACAAACTAACTTGAACCTGTTTTCAACAAAATAAAAATAAAAATAAAACGTTCATAAGCTGAGAGAACTAGATATTTGGCATGATAAGTAAAGCTAGCTTACATCTCTCATTTCTGGGTCAAGAACCATTCGGCCTTCCTTGGATAGGACCCTCCCTTGGGTCAGTTCTGGCTCAATAAACCCTGGAGTGACTATAGTTATTCCTATGTCCCTTCCCAATTCAGTTCTCAGATTCTCATACAAGCTGAACACTGCTGTTTTGCTCGCCTGAGGTTTTTGAAAAATATAAATTGGTTACTGGATAATGACACGAGCAAGATATCTTAATGGAAGCTTAGCTTATTGATGAGGTTTCGTGTCTTACATTGTAGATCATCTCTCTTGGCGCAGGCAACCATGCATTCGCGGAAGCTATGGTCACGATCTTACCTTTGCATTTTCTGAGGTGGGGGATTGCAAAATAAGTGCCACACGCCGAACCCCAGAAGTTTATGTCCTGTTAAATATAAAGAGTTGTCATCTGAAAATAAGTTACAATTGCAAGAGTTATCCACTGAAATCCATTCAATTCAACATTGAAATCCTATGAACATTTTGTGCTCTATCTCTACTAGTCTGCTCCTGGATGAGGAACTAAACTAGTGAGCAAAGTACTTCCAACACCACCTCACCATGAAGTGGATGTAAATATTCATAAATAAATCAACTTAACCTGCTGCAGAGAACAGTTATTGATGATAGACCCGTTACCATTACGGGTGCAGAAATAGTGATACAGTGGATTCTTCAAACAACCAGAGAGGAAATATTCCAGCATTGTTCACAAGATGATCCACTACAATGAAAGGTACAGTCATATTGAGTGATTAACCAAGCACTCCCAAAAACTTAGAAATCAAAATCTTACAAAAATATAAATTTTATATATATATATATATATATATATATGGAGACATATCTAGTCTCTAAGAATTTTTATTGTGAGAAGATGAGAGAGTAAATCTTGTTCCATACAACCAATACATACATGAATGGTCGAAGATTAAAAGTTCTTAAAGGTCGTGTGATCTTAAAAAAATGTCGAATGTATTTATGTTCTAATCTTGATTATTCATGTAAGATCCAATACAATATTTACTTTCCTCTCACCTCTCATAATAAACACTCCTATCATCGATCATCCTATATATATATATATATATATATATATATATATATATATATATATATATATATATATATATATATATATATATATATATATATAAATTTTGAACTCACATCGTCCAAAGTGTTTCACTGTCAAGTCAACGAATCGTTCAGAGTCTTGGACTCTTGAAACATCTGCAGGGATCGTGATCACATCAGGGGATCCAAGGGACTTGGCTCTGCTGGCGACCTCGTTGAGTCGATTCTCTCTTCTGGCAACAAGAGCTAGACGCGCTCCTCTCCTACCATACTCATATGCTAGATGCTTTGCATCACAAATCAAAAAAGAAAAACAATTCCACTTATTAGTTATAAGAACAGATTGTTGGAGCTTTAAATGGTTTAAAACCTTAGTATGTGCAAGAACCTCTCCTATGCCTGAGGAGGCTCCGGTAATGAGCATTACTTTTCCTGCTACGTTCTCACTAAACATTGATCTTACGACCAAGTGGAGAATCTTGAATAACATACAGAATAAAGATCATATTGCACCCCTAAAAGGGGTGTAACTACTATTTACATCATTTTTAAGTGATGTGATTGAGTAAGAGAAAGTAATAAGAAAAAATATGTACAATGAATGATATTAAATAAAGTGTGAAAAGAAATGTATACAGTATTTAATGATGTAAGAATATAAGGGTTGAATGAAAACATAGTTTCAGTTGGGCCTCTCTACCTTCTCGGGGAGAGAAAAAAAAAAACGTGTGATGGAAAATGAAGTTCTGTATTGAAACTGACTCAATAACAGAGAGGAGAGGATACAACATATATTTATACACGTTGCATGCACCATGACTAAGGTAATTGTACAATAATTAATAAAGTTATTAAATAGATTTAATTATAAAAAAATTTAAACACATTAAATTATATCTTTTATTAAAATACTCAAAATATTTTCACTTTATTAGTATTTTCTTTCATTTCATTTAGTTGATATATTAAGAGACAATAATAAAATTTAAAAAAATTAACGCTTTCTTAATTTTCTATAATGACATATATATTAGAACATAATTTTTTTTATTGCGATAAATATTTTAAAATAGAGAAAATATTTAAAATAATGATATGTTAATTATTTATTGATTTAATCTACACAATGTAAATTAAGTTAATACAAAAATTTCTCCTAATATATAGCCTATCAAGGTTTACAAATTGATATCCGTTCTTTAACTATTGCTTATCTATTTTTACTTTGCTCTGGCTTCTTTAAATTTTAAGGGGAGTTTGAAAACTAATTTAAAATGGTATATGATGAAATAGTTACATAACTCCAAATAAAAACAAACTATTTTATAATTAAGGTTAATTTTGTTTAAACCTAATTCAAAATTAATTTTAATATTTAGAATTTTTAGCCGGATGAGTTAACATACTTATTAATTTTTGAATAAATGTATAATTTTTATGAAAAATGATGATTTTATATTATTTTTATCTCACATAATTTTTATTTTATTTTTTAATAATTATAATTAAGTGAAAAAGTGTTGTAATTAATAATATAATAAATAATATAAAAAATAATGTAAAAAAATATGATAAAAAAATTATAGATGAATTCTTATCACTTTATCATATTCAACAATTAAAAAACATGTTGCAAAATTGTCAAATCATGAGGTCATTAAATTATTCAAAGTTGCAAACGTTAGTACCAACTTTCAAGCACCTTGGGCAGTTGGGTTCCTTACACAATTAATTTTGAATAAGCAATGATACGTCATGGGAGTGAGGCTTTAATTCTTGCAAATGTTCGTATTAATGTTGAAGAAGCAATGATACCTTATGGGTTTAATTTTTTTATTAAATTTGAAATATTTAAATTAAGTACACTAAATTAATTAATATTTAATATTTTTATAAATTTTTATATTTTTAATTATATGATACAAAAATTTATAAAAATATTAAATATTAATTAATTTAGTATATTAAACTGGTTAAGCATAGAAAAAAATAGTTTAGGCAATGTGTTTGAGTTGTTGTTCAGCAGTAGAAAAAAATAGTTTAGGCATTTTGGCTAAGCACAATGTCGTTTTTAGTGAATTATATCAACAAGGGAGGATGCTAATATGGATTCAATAAATTTGGGTCTATCAATGATTACTTTTTTTTTTAATCTGATATTATTTATATGTAAGGTGTATTAAGAAATTATTAATTAAAATCTGTAAATTATTTGTATGTATAATTATTTGTTAAAAAAAAAATTAATTTAATTAAATTTTTATACAAATCTGAGTGTTATTAATTAAAATTTATTTTTTAATATAAAAAAGTTATAATCCATCTATAAACCACTTTGTAAATGGTCCATATTAGATATTCCAATCAACAAGTACATATAATTTTGTTTTCTTTATATGTTAACTGTAAGTAGTTATTAACAAAGATTATTCGCTATAAATCTATTTTAAATAATGTTTTTTTTTCATAATCAATCTATTAGGAATAACTCATCAAGTAATATACCGTCTAGCATATACTATTGCAAAAAAAAAAAAATTAAGACTGTGATCTATATACGTAAATAAAAGAAATTAATAAGTATACATATATTTCTCAATAATGAAAAGATTTAATTTTCTCATATTCTTCAAAATATCCTATTATTTTTTAATAAACAAAATTTATATTTTTTTCCTCTAACTTATTTTTTTTTAAATTCATCTTTTAACTAATAAACATTTCAAATTCATCATTCAACTTATAAAAATCTAATAAAGTTATCATTTTGTCTAATTTTGTTAGTTCCATTAACGGAACAATCTTAAGTGACGTCTTAGTTAGCAATATAACGTTAGTTCCTTAGACTCAAAATGACCTCTTTTTGTGAAGGAAAATTGAGGAGGGAAATGCTTAAAACAAAAAAGAAAAATATTCAGGGTGAGAATCTTTTTTCTTTACCTCAACATAACTAAATCCCTCTCATCAATTATATCCTTGTTATACCATTCAAAAAACTCAAAAACAAGAACCTTTCACACCTTTTTGGAAGCAAAGCAAATGGTGCCCAATTAGTCAACAAACAAATTGAAGAAATTAGGAGAACCCACCACTAATAATAACTAAATAAGAATAAATTCTCTTACTCATCAGTGCCTACAACTCCAAAATCTTCTTTCAAATTAATTTGAAATTTGTTCCTATAGTGTCAACCACGATCTTATTCTCACACTTATAAAATGGAGCCCATCAGCCCCTTATGTTGTCAGTCATAGAAGAACTATTTTCAGATTTTATTAGTCTTTCTGGATTCTGTATAAAATAAATGTAACAACTTGTAATATGAGTTCTTATTTGTGGAAACGATATGGAAATGGACAAAAAATAGATAATTCTTATATTCTTACCATAAATATTGTATATATATATATATTCATATTTCTTTCAATATCATTCATCATACATACTTTTTCTTATTCACCTTCTTTCACTTAATTAATACTCTTAAAAATAATGTTAATAGTTTCTACATTTTTAAAAAATGTGTAAGATCATCATTTTTCAAAAACATAGGAATCACGATAGTGAGAAGCAGAAGAAGAGACAATTGAGGCGGTTTTTCATAATTTATGGCTGATTGATTTGGGTTTTTCTGCCGTGCTAAAGATTTTGATTGGCACTATGAGATAGCATTTGGTGCTAAACCAACTTTAGTGCTACCATATGGCCTGAGGTGAAGGTTCAAAGTTGACCTATAAGAAGCGCATTAATTATAATTTTTATGTACAGGTCTAGAAAAAAGTAGATAAAATAATGGGTGAAGTTATTGGGACTTTTATTTATTTATTGACATTTCTTTTAATTATTTAAAATCTTGATTATCTAAATTGACTTTTATTAATTTATCTCTTTAATAAGTTAAACTTTTTACTCTTTATACTTGACTATTTATTATTTAATTGAATTTTTAATATTTATTTATTTTTACAATTAATCTTTATTCATACAAATAAATTTTTTAATCATATAACAATATTTTCTCTTTTCCTCCTTGTTTTCTTTTTGTTCATTAATTTTTACTTTTAGTTTATTTAAGTTAAAATATTTTTTTTACTTTTCATTAATAATAGTAATTTCAAATGTCACAAACAACTTTTATAATATTATATTTAAATAAGAACAGAAGCATGTTAATATATTTATAATTTTACAGTTAAAAAAATATGTTTATATTTATAATATTCTTAATTTAATTGTCAAAGTTATATTCAATGTTTTTATATATGAAAAATGATTTTTTTTCGTAAGTTTTTTTTATTTTTTAATATATCGATAAAATATAATAAAATACTCTTTGATAATTTACGTAATAGTTATAAAGAGATTTTTTTTTATTTGATATAAAAATATTTATTAATATGATTTACAACCTTAAAATATATTTTTATTACATTTAAAAAATTACAAATATTTATATTTTTCAAAGTAGTTAGATATTTAAATAAATTTTCATGTCACGAAAATTTAATATACCTAATATTTATTTTTTTTAATTTCCTTTTTCAATTTTAATATTTTGGTTATTTTTAAGATTTTTTTGGAAGTAGTTATCGCCTTTTATATGAAAATACATTATTTTTTTTGTACAAATATGTAAGTATATTATAATTTTTTTGGTACATAAAGAAAGTATATTCTCGTTAATAATAATACAAAAATAAAGTAATAACATAAGTATATATTAAATTTATAAAGTATATAAATAATTTTTTTTTTGGTAAGGCAAAGTATATACATAACTGAAAATATAAATAACAAGAAGTTTGAATTAAAATATTTTTGTACAATAACATTTTTTCTGTTTAAAATTTTCGTGTAGGAGAGATTGTCTTATTTCAAGGCCAAGATAAAAAAATTAAATAATAAATGAAATAAATATTTTAAATTTTTAAATAATTAGATATAAGTAATAAAAAGTTTAAATTATTTATATAAATTAATGAAGGTCAATTTAAATAATAAAATCTTAAGCAATTAATAGGTAATGTAAATAAATAAAAAAGAGTGTGAATAGTCCACGTTAATTTTCTTGAAAACAATGAATTGTCTTCTCTTTGATCCTAATTCTATAGAAGAATAAACATGACGATTGATGGATCTTAAATGGCACTACTAACTTTTGTGTGTGTTTGTATTAGAGTTAGTAAACTTAAGTTTAAGTCAATTTGAATTTACAAACTTAAGTTTAGTTAAAATGAGTTTATAATAATATAATTTATGTTTAAAAATTTTTATCTTAAAAATATAAGTTAGAACAACAACTTTAATACCAAAGTAAAATTTTCTGACTTTTCAACCAACTTACATTTAGCTAAAAATTGTGTTGAAGCAAATGAGAATTCAAAAAATCCAAACCTCATTTTAAGCCATTCAAAATCTTCAAACGCCAGTTTGTTGGTGCAAACGGTTTCCAAACATCCACTTCATTGGTGAAAATAATGAATGATTCTTGGGAGAAGGAGGAAAGAGAATTAGCCTTGCAACTTTTCATCATCATTCATGCTCCTATAAGGAGGTTTATTTTTAGGATGAGATGTCTGTTTATTCTGTTAGGATGCCCTGTAGTTCGTGAATGCATATAACAATTGTTTTATTAATTTAATTTGAAATTTAAATTTAAATTTTCTGCCATTGATTTTAGGTTCGCTGCTCTTTAGCTAATTAGTTTTGTAAACTTTATCATTTTCATCACCTCTTTTAAATAAAATTAGCTACAAGTGCAGATCCCTCTCTGGAAACATGTCTGAAGATTAGTAGCAACTGGTTGCACCTCTTCTGTGTTATAGGGCGAAAGAATACATTTTTTTATGAGATCACGTTACATATTAAAAATACATTCAATCTTTGTTGGAGTCCAGCCAGCGGGATCCATTCATGTGACCCATGTGCAAAGATTGCAAAGTTCAATAATTGCAATTGCTTTTATTTATAATTGATGCTGCAATTCGATGGTTGGCAGCTGTTTCGGTGTATACGGTTTTGCACCTTACAACACTCAATTTGCTTTTATAAATAGAAGCAATTGAGAAAAAGGAAGGGGCATCAGATCCTCATACCAAACTGAGCCTCACAAGAGAAAGAGAGTGAGAGAAAAATTAAAGAGAGTCTTAGAGAGAGTTTTCTAAAAGAGAAAAATAGTGAACTAATTTGTGAGAGTGTTATCCATAAATTAAGGATACAATATTCTTGTATTTTTGTATTCCCGTTATTTTTATAGTGGAGGTTTAAGTGACCTACGGGTCCCGTAATTTTTCCTTACTCACATTGGGAAAGTTTTTTACGCTAAAAATTTTCTGGTATTGTTATTACACTTATTTTACTGTTTCGCGTAGTCTTTTTTTTTTTTAGTTAGAGAGGAGAAATTATCTTTGGCGTTTCTCACCAATCTTAATTAGCATGTAATCAAATTTACATTTATATTTTAATATGTAAATAACCTAATAAAATAAAATATATTAAAATAAATGTGATAAAAAATTATGTTCCTAACACTTTTTTGAGACCAAATACAAGTTTGGATAAAATTTTGTCTTAGCCCGTGTCAGCTCTATCAAGTACTGCGCACCGGTAGTGCTATCGACAACTGTCGAACCAGTGTTAATATGAATGCAAATTCAACTTTGAATTGCACCTATGGAAAGTTAAAATAAATTCTTGGACTGAATTTTAAGCCATCAAAATAAAGTAGAACGATAAATTAATTCGTAGCTTATGTCATTAGATAATATTTTCATCTTAACATGAGATGTCCTAAATTTCAAAGGCATATATAAATTAAAATTGATGGTTGCCCTAATTGGAATTAAAATTGGGATTTCTGACGGACTCGGGATACAAATATTTTTTAAAGCTCAGTAGATTAAGAAGCTTCTTGCTAATTGTATCCCTATCTGAAGACCCTGACATTAGTAGCCTGCGGTTACAAAACTCTAATAGTTCAGGGCAAAATATGTTCCAATAGAACGTTGTCCTAATCCATGCTGGTTCTGTCAAGCATGAGTCTCCACGGCAGGCGCTATTCACAATTGATTTGGCAGCTTCTGTGACTGATCTTATGGGCATCAAACTAACTTGAACCTGTTGCCAACAAAATAAAAGAAAAAAGTAATACGCTAAGAACAATTGAATTAGTTTATAAAGAACTTATGATCAAAATATTTCTGAAAGAACTTTTAAAAAAAAGTGATTTTTTTCCCAAAAATAATCAAGGCCAAAACCATGCCATGAAAAGTAAAGCTAACTTACATCTCTCATTTCTGGGTCAAGAACCATTCGGCCTTCCTTGGAAAGGAACTTCCCTTGGGTCATTTCTGACTCAACCAACCCTGGAGTGACAATGGTTATTCGTATGTCCCTTCCCAATTCAGTTCTCAGATTCTCATATAAGCTGATCACTGCTGCTTTACTCGCCTGAAGATTTTGAAAAATATAAATGACACGAGCGAGATATATATCTTAGCAGAATTTTAGCTTGTTGATGAGTTCTCATATGTGTCCTTACATTGTAGAACATCATTCTTGGCGCGGGCAACCATCCTGCAGAGGAAGCTATGGCTGCGATCTTACCTTTGCATTTTCTGAGGTGGGGATTGCAAAATAAGTGCCGTATGCCGAACCCCAGAAGTTAATGTCCTGTTAAATATGAAGAGTTGTCATCTGAAAAAGAGTTGCAATTGTAAAAGTATTCACATAAACCAATTCATTTCATTTATGCATTAGTTTTTGCTCTCTCTCTCTCTCTTGGTTTGCTGCTCCTGGATGTGGAACTAAACAAGTATCTAGTAAGCAAAGTGCTTCCACTTGCTTTCATACTCACCATGATGTGGATGTAAATGTTCATAATTTAATCCTCTTAACTTGCTCCATACAAGAGCTCCATCTATGCAATTAAGGCTACAACAATTGACAAGATGACAAGAGAATATCCACAAGAGAAATGTTATTCGAGAAGGTGTTTTTGTTATAGGTATTCTTACGCATCATAAGCAGATGCATTGTCAGCTTTAGCATCAGCAGCACTGATCAATGGATACAACTTATGAGATGGTAGGCTAGACTCAGAAAGAAGGCTTTCTCCCTAACAATTAAAAAGAAAAGAAAAGAAAGAGAGAAGCTATGTTAAATGCCACATGAGCTTCTTAAGCTCCTGATATAGATTTAGTGCTTAATTGGTTATACTTGGATATTGAAAATCTTGACATTAAAACTTCAGCCAAATTCCTTGGGAGGGGAATTTGGTACAAGATGATTGTAACTTGAACATTAAAAGTGATATAGGTTTTCATATAACAAGAAAGTTAAGGTGTGAAACACAATATACCTTGAGGATTTTCTTGTCACCAAGCGTAACATAACTAGTGAACTTTCTATCAATTGTGCTAGCTGCAACTGTGAGCATCCATGGTTCCAAGTTCGATACAGTAGTAGGAGATGGTCCTGTATTTCCACCGGAACTCACTATAATTATGCCGTTGGCAACTGCATGGAAGGACCCTATGGAACTGTTAGTTGTTGGCTTTATCTCAAAGTCAACAAAAGGACAAATTTTGTTTCCTCACTTTTGGTGCAATTGAAGAAATTTTGCAGAGTTGGTGGCTTGCATTTCTTTTGGAGGAAGACTTTCTTGCAGATTCAGTGGAGTGATTAGAAGGAACTTTTCGGTGGAGTTGTTAGAAGTCTTGCAAGGCTTGAATGGTTCTGCTTCATCCGAGAAACACAATGAGTAGAAGCAACAATTAGAGCTTCTAAGAGTGAGAGAAAATAGAGTGTGAAAAATTTTTAAGAGTGTAGCGTGTAAGTATATACTGAAAATTTTTGGATTTATTTTTTAGTCTCTGTAATACTACAAATTATAGTAGGATAAGGTCATTGGGAAACATTATATTTTGTACCTCTTGTGTGAGAGAGTGTAGATAGGATATTATAATTATCCTTTTATATAGTAGAATATTTTTTGGAGTTTGTCTCGTGGTTTTTTTCTTAGTATATGAGGGGGTTTTCCACGTTAGATATTCTTGATCTATTTTTCTGCAAATAATATATCCTTTATATATAGTAAATTTTTTATGAGTTTTGTCTCTAGTAGCTTTTTCTCAGTAAAGACTTTGTCAAACTAACTTTACTGGGATATTCAATGATGTTCAAGCTCTCGGGAGAAAAACCACTAGAGATTATAGTGATCTTTGATGTACAAACGATATTGATCATATTGTTTATGATCTTATTAACATTACTACCTCCATCCTATGATAATTTCTATGATACCATGATGTATGGTAGGTCCACCATCTCTGTCAAAACTGTCAAGGAGGCATTGATAACAAAGGAGTATCAGAAATTGACATCAAGATCCTGTTCTCATAATCCTGCAGATGGGTTGCTCGTGACGAGAGGGCGTAGTCAAGAAAGATGATCGGGAAGTAAAAGCAAGGAAATATCAAATCCAAAAATCACAAGTCCTTAAAATGTTTTCATTGTCACCAACCAAGGCATATCCGAAAAAATTGCCCTGAGAGAAAGGAGAAACCAGGAAATTCTGCTAACATAACAATTGGAAGTTCTGATGATAGTGATGTTGAATTTGTCCTAACAGTTTCCACTAGTGACTAGGGCAACGAGTGGATCCTGGATTCTGACGCATCTTTTCACATGACAGCTAATAGAAACTTTTTCTCTTCATATCAAAAGCGGGAGGGAAAGGTCTGATTGGGAGACAACAGGGTAATTGCTGTTGTAGGTGGAGGAGAGGTATGAATCAGATTGGATAATGGTACTGCAAGGACAATTCAAGCATGGCATGTACCAAAGCTGGGCAAGAACCTGATCTCTTTGAGCGCCCTAGACAACCAGGGGTACAAGTTCTCTGGAGAGGGTGATTTTTTGAATGTGACCAAAGGCTCAATGGTGGTGATGAAAAGAAAGCCACAAGGCAGGATTTATCTATTGCTGGAGAGCACAATTAGTGAGGCTACTGCTGCTTTATCCTCTGAAAGATCAAATGATGATGTTACACAATTGTGGCACATGCGACTTGGTTATATGAGTGAGAAAGGAATGGCAATACTTGTTGGCAGAGGACTACTGAAGGGTATAAAGAATTGTAAACTCGATTTCTATAAAAATTATTTATTTGGAAAACAGAAACAAGTGAAGTTCAGTTCTGCAAAACACACCAACAAGGGCATTCTGGAGTATGTCCACTCAGAGGTTTGTGGTCTAGCCCCTGTTAACTCATTGGGTGAGGATGAGGTGTTTGGAAAATTCAAGCAGTGGAAGGCCATGGTCGAAAAGCAAACTGAGCGATCAGTCAAGCAGTTGAGAATCGATAATGGCGGGGAATTCTGCAGTAAAGAATTTGAGGAGTTCTGCAAGAATGTAGGTATAGTAAGGCACCACAGTGTACCTAGAACACCACAACAAAATGGAGTTATAGAACAAATGAATAGAATACTCCTGGAGCGTGCACGATGCATGCAGATTAATGCTAAACTTTTCAAAACATTTTGGGATGAGGCGGTCAATACATTTGTATACTTGGTAAACAGATCTCCATCAACTGCAATTGATATGAAGATTTCACAATAGGTATAGTTCGGTCGACCTGTAAATTATTCTAATTTGAAGATATTTGGTTGTCCTGCGTATGCCCATGTGAGTGATGGTAAACTTGAGGCGATGGCAAGAAGATGTATATTTCTAAGGTATGCACGAGGGGTGAAGGGCTATAAATTGTGGTGTATAGAAAAAGCAAGCTCACCCAAGATCATTGTTAGCAGAGATGTCACATTTGACGAGGTGACAATGGTGAATCAGAAGCGAGAATCAAAAGGAGATCAGACAGAAACAAATCGTGGTGCTGAGAAATAGGTGGAGCTAGAAATTGACACTGGGAAGATGAAGCAAGAAGAGGACACAAGTCAGCCAAGTACTTCAGGTGTTGCTCAACTTGAAGAAGAACAACAAGATGAACCTAGAGACAAGGGTGCTGGTGAAGAAACCAAAGGAGTAGAGCCATACAATATTGCTATTGGCAGAGAAAGGCGACAAATTTAGAAATCTCAGAGATATCTAAATTCTGTTGCTTATGCACTTGACTCGTCAAATGCAGATCCTATAGCATTTGCATTGGCTATGGCGAATGGTGCAGTATGAGATGAACCATCTACCTACCATGATGTAGTAGATAGCAAGGAGTCAAAGGAATGACTAATAGTAATGAATGAGGAGATTGAGTCTCTATAGAAAAATCAAACATGGGAGCTGATACAACTTCCAAAGGGGAAAAGAAAAATTGGTTGCAAATGAGTTTTCAAAAGGAAAGAGGGAATCCCTGACATTGAACCTCCACGGTTTAAGGCAACACTAGTAGCAAAGGATTATACTCAGAAGGAGGGCATTGACTTCCATGAAGTATTCTCTCCTGTGGTGAAGCATAGCTCTATCCGGATCCTATTAGCTATTGTAAGTTGTTTGACTTGGAGCTGGAACAGCTTGATGTGAAGACAATGTTCTTACATGGTGAGCTAGAGGAGCGGATCTACATGAGTCAACCGGAGGGGTTCGTAGTTCCTGAGAAGAAAGATCATGTTTGCATGTTAAAGAAGTCATTGTATGACTTGAAGCAGTCCCCAAGACAATGGTATAAGATGGTTTGATGCATTTATGATTAGTTATGGATACAACAAAAATCAATATGATAATTGCATCTACTCTAAAGAGCTTTCAGATGGTTCTCGCATTTATCTGTTGTTGTATGTAGATGACATGCTAATTGCAGCTCATAAGAAGGCTGAAATTAATATATTGAAAACTCAATTGAGAAAAGAATTTAAGATGAAAGACTTAGGTGCAGCAAAGAAGATTCTTGGCATGAAGATTCATAGAGAGAGGCATTGTGGCAGATTGTGTTTGTCACAGTAAAATTACATTATGAAAGTGCTATAACGCTTCAATATGAATCAGTCTAAACCAGTTGGTACTCCTTTAACTATCTATTTTAAGCTATCTTCAAATAATTGTCCAGAAATTGAGGACGACGTGGAGCATATGACTCATATACCTTGTTCAAGTGCAGTTGGTAGTCTCATGTATGCCATAATGTGCACAAGACCGGATCTTTCACATGCAATAAGTGTTGTGAGCCGATTTATAAGCAAACATGGAAAGATGCACTAAGAAGCTGTGAAATAGATCATGCGATACTTGAGAGGTTCCACAGATGTCTGTTTGGTGTTTGATGGTCAGCAAACCCGTGAGGTCGTAGACTATGTAGATTCTGATTATGCAGGAGATTTGGACAAAAAGAGGTTATTAACAGGTTATATCTTTACATTTTTGGATGTATTATTAGTTGGAAGGCAACATTGCAATCCACAATTACATTGTCAACTACTGAAGCTAAGCATATGACATTGACTGAGGTTGTGAAAGAGAGCATATGAGTGCAAGGTCTTTTGGATAGTTTTGGATTGAGCAAAAAGGAACCAATCGTACATTGCGATAGTCAAAATGCTATTCATCTAACAAAGAATCTAGTCTACTATGAAAGGACAAAGCACATTGATGTTAGACTTCATTTTGTCAGAGAAAGCATTAACAATGGTGCACTTGCAGTTCAAAAGGTAGCTACAACTGAGAATCCTGCAGATATGATGACGAAATCATTGTTGGTTGACAAGTTCAAACATTGCTTGGACTTGGTCAATATTTGCAGAGGTTGAAGACTCTTGAAATGCAAGCCAATGTGAAGAATTGTTAGTTGTTGACTTTATCTCAAAGTCAACAAATGAATAGATTTTGTTTCCTCACTTTCGGTGCAATTGAAGAAATTTTGCAGAGTTGGTGACTTGCATTTCTTTTGGAGGAAGACTTTCTTGCAGATTCAGTGGAGCGGTTAGAAGGAGCTTTTCAGTGGAGCGGTTAGAAGTCTTGCAAGGCTTAATTGGTTCTCTATAAATAGAGAACCATTGCTTCATCTAGGAAACACAACGAGTAGAAGCAACAATTAGATCTTCTAAGAGTGAGAGAAAATAGAGAGTGTGAGGAAATTTTAAAAGTGTAGTGTGTGAGCATACACTGAAAATTTTTAGGTTTATTTTCTAATCTCTGTAATACTACAAATTGTAGTAGGAGATGGCCTTACTGGGAACACTATATTTTATACCTCTTGTATGAGAGAGTGTAGATAGGATATTGTAATTATCCTTTTATATAGTGAAATATTTTTCGGAGTTTGTCCCGTGATTTTTCCCTCAGTGTACAAGACAGTTTTTCACGTTAAATTTGGTGTGCAATTCTTAATCTATTTCTCTGATGCAAATAGTACTGACAAGTGGGTCCCACTATAAAAATACTATTCATGTACTTTACAATTTTATACGTTCTTTTTTACGGATCTGAGTACACTTTTACTCACATCCATAAAGTATTTAAGATACTTAAGATGTATCAAACATTGATTTCCTAACATGGAACTACTACTTTGAAAAAATTCCAAGGGATCTCCATCGAAAGTTATCGAAAGCACATCAACCCCATCACTTATGGCAACATCAAAAGTGACGTTTAGAAAACCCTAACAAGAATTTGAAGATTAGTGCTCCAATGAAATTACCTATTATAGCAGGTAAATAAACCTTTGACTCTATTTTTTTTAAAATGTAAGTTTTTTATAATTACAAAATTAACTTAAATTTGTTATTATTCACTCTCTTTAATGCTTTCTCTCTCTACCATAGAATAATTTTATCTCTCTAAAACCATTGTTCTTTTCTCTCTCTAAAACCATCGTTCTTTTCCCACTATTTGTCTTTGTTGCAAATCTTTGCAAACAAAAGTTATTTTTCTTTTCTTTAAACTTGCTTTCTTTGAATTTTTCCTCTTTATCTTTGTTGGTAACTACAAATATAAATTGCTAATAAATAAAATCAATAATGGAAGAACAAGAGGTTGCAACAAATGAAGTAAATTTGATAAACTTAGAGGAAGGAGACGACAGGGAAGGTTATGAAGCACAGACGACTAAGAAAGTTATGGAGGAAGGGGTTTCTGCAAATCTTTGCAGTTTCTGTAAAACAAAAGTTTTTTTTTTTTTTTAAACTTGCTTTCTATGAATTTTTCCTCTTTATCTTTATTGGTAATTACAAATATAAATTGCAAATAAATAAAATCAGTAATGGAAGAACAAGGGGTTGCAGCAAATGAAGTAAATTTGATAAACTTGGAGGAAGGAGATGACGAGGAAGGTTATGAAGCTGAGATGATGGAGAAGGGAAAAGGCCAAAAAAAAAAGAGAGAGAGAGAAAGATAAGAGAAAAAAAAAAAGAATGAAAAAAATATACATGATGAAGGTAACTTGTATGACAAGTTACCTGTAACATTTTTCAGTTATTAATCATTTTTATAGTATTTTTATAACAAAATCTACAATAATAAATTATGAAATATAGATGATCTAAAGTTATTTAAGAGCATCTAATACGTTACCCCAAAATGTCTGCATCATAACATGATGGAAAGTCTGATGGCCAACACACCATATAGGCAGCAACACGGGCTTTTGGTGATCCACCGCTTGCTGTTCCATTGCCATTGCCAAATACACTTGCTCCACGAACAAAATTACCGCCAGCGGTTGATAAAGTATGGGAACCATGACCACTAAAGTCACGTACACTATTAAACGAATCATTGAGTTTTTTACCGACAACTGCCTGATAACCTTTGTAAAAATATCTTGCTCCAATAAGCTTCCTACATATCGTGAAAAAGTCAAAATAGGAGTAGCAAAGAATAAATTGAAACATAAAAAATAGTTAAAACTCAATGAATCTTTTCATCATGCAACTGATGGAAATCACACCGTTAGTAAAGTGAATCTAAACTTCTACTTAAGCTTAGACTTCGTTGTGTATATGCAGCTTTCTTTTCCCCAAACATCTGTCATAAAAAACTTATGCATGATGTTAAGCCGTTTCAGGAAGTTAAAATCCTTGCCACGTAATGCGCACACAACTATATTTATTACAAAAGCTAATGGAATAAATATTAACATGGAAAGAAACAATTAACGCGATGTTTTTTACCTAAAAGAGTCTGCATATATTAGTATGCTTATCTGAGTAAAAGGTAACATATCTTTAATATTTTTATTAAATGTTATAGTTTGGAGGAATTAATTATAGCAAGAGATGAACCTGTTGCTGTGAAATTTATCTGAATTCTTATTATCAGTTTGACAGATTCCACGCCACCTTGTTGGTACTGGCCCCTTCATCACTAAAACTCTTGGATTCAGGCCAAACACCTATCACAAGTCACAGCATCAATAAAAAGATGGTGGGCACTAGGCATGAAAATTTGATTTTTTTTTAAAAAAAAACTAGCAATTGATGGAAGAACATTCATTGCCTCCTTAAAAGTATCATACTACGTATTAACAAGAGCAAAAAAAATTGTTTGAGTTTAATAGTCAATCTAATAGATATAGGGTGATTGATTAGAAGACAAAAAAATGCTATCACATAGAGGAAAATAAATATATAGCAAAAAGAAAAAGCAAAGTAAATCATCACGGTTGATGAGTTGACATGCTTCATTCAAAGTTATATTCTTGGTCATTTGTTGCAATGTGTTTTTATAGTAGTATCTTACTGACTTCAATTCTTTAGTGGTCCAAGATAAAAAGGCTAATGTAATTGAAGCAATAATTTGGGTAGACACTATAGATTCCAAACACTAATTTGTAAAACAAAAAACTAGGAATTGGCCTCCTGGAGCATATTAATATACTTCAAGAAATATTCCTACTATCAAGTTTAAGTTAGTACCTAAAGTTTATGAATATTTGTAAGTTTATTAAGTCTGTAAATTCTAAAGTTTAAATTAGAAATTCTTCTTAGAGCATACATTAATTGTACTTCAAGAACATGTTAGAATATCTCATAATTATGAAATTTGGGTTTGTTTCTTTTGGCACATGATAATTGACACAACATATGGTCAAATCAAATCAATAAATAAAAATCAAATTGATTAAGTTTAGTTGGATTGTGTTGACTTGAATTTAAATACAATTTTTTATTGAATTAGACTAACCTAACCCGATCATTGTTAGGTAAGTTTGGATCAAGAAATCGAGTTGACATTTTTTTATTCATTTAAAAAACTCTACTAGAATGACATAGTTTTATAATTAAATTTTGTAAAACTAATAAAAATAATAGTATTTTATATTAAGATATTTATAAGAAATATAGATTAAGGTGATTCGTGAATGAATTGGTTCAGGTCAAAATTCAATACTCTAACCAATTAAGGCCGAGTTAGTAAAGATTGAAAGAAAATAAAAAGCATTATCTAACTCCACTCATAGGTTAGTTCAAGTTGAATTAGTTACGTCATCAAACCAAATCAAACCCACAATCACCCTACATGTATTAAATAGTAGGAAAAATCTATGTAAAGCAATAACATATCATCAAATAGTTCAAATCAAGTCTTATAAGGTGAATCAGATGCAAAGGCATAAAGAAATTCTTCATCCTTCATTACCGGTGTCAATATTTGCAATAATGATATTTTCACCAAATCTCTTGCTCCATATTGAGTCATTTGGAATTACACCATTTCTCTCTAATCCAAGGAAATCCCAAGAGTGGCTTGTGAGCAGTTTTCGTCCTTTGTTTAAGAAAACTGATACTACATTTTGATGCTCTGCCCCAGTAAAAAAACATCAGTTAGAAAATTCATGTAAGTAACTATTTGTAACATGTCCCCAGTATGCATTATGTGGAGGATAAATTTGAGAGAAATGTATGAATTCAAACTACATACTTGCAACCTCCACTGCTTCATCTTCATCAAGTATTGCAGCAAAGCCATTGATATATCTAGTATAAGAGTAAAAGATTGCATCTTTGGCCTTCTCAGTGCTGTGCAAGAAAATACAACCCATTAGTTCATACCGGTTTTGCCACCAACGAATTTCAACGAATTTCATGGCTTGAGGTTAATTCTATACCTTCCAACATATGATCCAAGTAAATCATAGTGAGAATTCGTAACAGATTCAACATCAACGGATGAAGGGTTTAGACCAAAAGGATGTGATCCTAAGTATACATTAATATAGGACTGACGAAACAAAACATGAATGATTATTACGCCACGTTTAAACATTCAAATATGAAAATTAAAATAAAGAACTTCAACGAACCCCAAGATAAGTAATGGCTACAATAATAAGCTTTCCACCATCACAAAAAACAAGGAACCACTTTCATGGTTAGAATCAGAAAACTAGTGAATAGTGATAGATGAAGCTTGACACATGCAGAGCTTGCCTGTTTGATTGCTTGGGAAGGTTCTTGCAGTAGCAAGCAAAGAAGAAGTGACAATAGCACATGATAAATGAATGACGACATTGTGTTCATCATGAATGATGTTTGTTTAAAAAATAAATATAAGAGAAGATGTGTAAAGGGTCTATGCTTTCCCTTACTTATATAACCCTGTTGTGTGACTGCTTCTGAAACCAAATCAATCTTCTCATGTTAACAACCATTAGCCATTCCAATTAATGGAGCCAACTAAGTTGGGAAAATCAATCAACATTTTCCAAAATATTACTATTAAATAAAGAATTTGAATGAATGATGGCAAAATAATTTTTTGAAAGTAAGAAATCATGGAAAAATATGGGCAATAATAAATATATGAACTCAATTGTTAATAAAAAAATTGTTGAAATGATATCATAGGTAAAATTTAAGGAAAATTAATGATAAGGACCATTAAGAGTAATATTTAATTTAAAGGAATAAAAAAAGTTAAAATTATTAAGAAATATTATTTAAATTTTAATTAAAGAGAAGGTCATTTAATTTTACTTAATAGTCAAAATAGTCCTTTAATAAAATCTTTATTTAAAAAGTTAATAATTCAAAAGATAACAAATAATCAGTGAATAACTTATTTATCTATATATATAAGTAAAATTGCCATGAAAGGCAATTAAAAACAATACTAATTAATTATTAAATTAAATGTCATATTAAAATAATATAAATTTAAAATTTTAACTATGAAATTAAATATCATTTTAATTAATTATTAAAAAGTAAAATTGCCTTGAAAGGAGATTAATAACACTACTAATTAACTATGATATGATATTATTAAGGCTAAAATGTATGGAACCCCTTTCAACTATTCATATATCAATTTCAAAAAACTCTCCGTTGTTTAAAATTTAACAATTTGACTTCTTAAACTTATTAAATTATACATATAGACTTCACACATGGGGTTTTTTTGCATGCAAAGCAGGTTAAATTTACACTACTTTGCATAGTTTATGAAGTTCAGAAAGTTAAGTTGTTAAATTTTAAATCATAAAGATGTTTTTTGAAATTGACTTATAATTGAAGGGGATTCTTTGCATTTTAGCCTATTATCAAATTATTAAAATATCATATTAAAAAAAATATTATTATAAAATTGTTAAATTGTCTATATATATAAAGGTAATTAATAACATTACTAATTAATTGTAAAATTGAATATATATATATATATATTTATATATATATATAAAAGTAAACTCCTGCCTTGAAAGATAATTAATAACACTACTTAATTAATTATGAAATTACATATCATTTTAATTGATTATTAAAAAGAAAAATTCCCTTGAAAGGAAATTAATAACACTACTAATTAACTATGAAATTAGATATATTAAAATTATTTTAATATGATAGTTAATTTCATAGTTAGTTAGTAGTGTTGTTAAATGCCTTTCATGGACCAACATGTCGAGTGAAAAGTACTCAGGTTCTTTAAACATGTGACAGTCTCGGATTCGATTTTAAGATTTATGTATATAAAAAAAACACTATTGAGAAGAGTCATTGCTTAGGTACTTGATCGTATTTCGGAAGATTAATCTCTTTTCTATCAAGTGGAAAGATAATTTGGAAAACCAAAAAAAAAAGGCAATTTCACTTTTATATATATATAGATTTTTTGATTATTTTTCACTGTTAGATTACTTTCATCTAATGTTTGATCGAAAGGATAGTATCTAATTCTGTTGAAACCCAAAAAAAAACTGGTGTCTTTCAAGGCAATTTCACTTTTATATATATATATATATATATATATTTCACTTATTATATATATACCATTTTAATTTTAATTTAATATGATACTCAATTTTATAGTTGATTAAAGTGGTGTATTTTCTGCTCTGTTTTCCAGCATACAAATTTCAAAGGAAGAAGAATAAGAAAGCATTATTTATATTTCTTGTGCATTAGTTGGCTACAAATAATGCAGATAGGGAATCTATCGTGTTTAATTTGTGTATTATTAAAACTTGGCTTTCTAAGAAATCTGCCTTTATATCCTTCCAAGTTCGAATTTTAGTTTAGGATAACCTTTATGTTGTATCAGAGAAGAAGACCCACGTTTTAAGGTAGGAGAAATGCCCCCGCTGTGGGAGAGGCAATCAGATTCGAAATGCAAAGAAGCATCAGGTGACCCACAAAAGTTTATTTAACAATTCTGGATCTGGACAAATGATTAAATTAAATGGCTAGCTAGCATGCTATCATATACTTTTTAAAGTTAGCACGTGTAGATGTTTACGTTCAAGGGGGAAGAGCGTAGTTTGCTTATCAATGAAGTATTTTTGGATGACCAATTGCCGTGCTTGTATTCATAAATCAGAAATCTATGATAAAACGTCCATACTATACGTATTTTATGTGTGACAAGTGACAACCAAAATGGAATCGAAAAAGAAGGAACAAAAGATGAGATTTTGATCAAAATTTGTTGACTCTACCATTAAGCACTTAATAATGCTTTCTATTCTTACGCCATTGACTCTGTTAACCCGCGTCTCACATAGGCATTACACTATGAAAAAAACTGTTGTACCCTTTAGTAGCTTCCATATTGCAGAAGGCTAAGTTCAAGCCTCCTCTGCCTATTGACTCTTGCAATGAAATCATCAGCCCTTTTGTTCAATTCATCAGAAGAAGATAGCAAACTTAGTTCGTCTCCTCCATCTAGATTGTCCTCCTTTTTGGCTGGCCATGCTTCTGTAGCATTCTTAACCCATCCATTGCCCTTTAAGTCCTGACTGTTCAGTCCATCCTCCACTGTCATGTCCACATTCTCCGCCACATGTTTCTCCAATTTTTTAGCTTTGTTGACCTCAGGAGTTGGAACTTGAGGCTTTTTAGTTTGGCTGCTCTGAATGTACTCATCATAGTAAACATCAGTGGTTGAAGAGGAATTGGAAGAAAGGATTCTGGAGTTTACTATAAGGACAAAAATGATGAGGTTGCCTATGATGAATAAGAGCTTTGAGCTCAACAGGACCGGTATTAAACTTGAGATGTACACAAACAAAAAGGCCCTGACTAGTGAAGAAAGGTAGGGAAGGTAGAGAGTGACACAACAGAACAGACTGCATGTTAATGCAGTCAAGGAATAGAAATACAAATTATCCAGGAACTGACGCCTCTTGTACCTGTTCGTGGCATGAATCTTCTTGATCAGGGTAGGATCCATTAGGCTCAAGTTGCCTTTAAAACAGGTTTCTAAGGTAGGCTTAGGGAATATGAGGAAGAATTTATCTTACTGAACTAAGAGCAAAAGAAACAACGAGTTATATAGGCTGAGGAAAGGGATCGATTAGTAAAATTATTCACATGCTACTTTATCATTATTTGATAAGGAATTAACAACTTTTTCAAAAGCCATGGGACATGGCTGCGTGGCGTTTATTGGCCCCCTTTTTTCCTTTCAAATTTTAATCATTTATGATTTAACACCCTCCGCTTCTGTTTGAGTCTACTGATGCTTTCCAATATTATTTTCAATTTTTTTTCAGATCATTGTATGAGGTCAGTTCTTATTGTTCATCTCGTTGGAGCACCTTGTATAATTAATATGTACTAATTGAGCATGTTCCTTTGTGATAACTTAAAAATAGTGGTAGCTAATAAAAAATGAATAAACAAATACTCTTTATTGCTTCTCTGATTGTGATTCCACAAAATGTGAAACTTAGGATTTTTTTGGTGACAAAAAAAAATAGTAGGAGGCCTAGGTTCGACTCTCCCTTCCCCATTGCCTAACTGAATATGTGGTGTACTCAGAGTAAAACGAAGTGGAAAATTGTGCAAATGTGAAAAGATGTGTATGTAAATGTGTGTGCATAATATTATTCAATTTGTTTTACCCCAACATCTTCAGTAAGGAAAGAAAATTTTGACTGGTATTGATTGGCAAAAGAATCTCGTCTAGAAAGCCTTTGTATCTTCTTTTTTTTTTCTTTCTGTGGTCTTACTGGAAGAAAAGTGGGATAGATTTCGATTAAAGGAACTCTTTAACTTTTTCTTTTACATTTCTTCTAGCAGAAGCCTTCATTATTGAGTGGAACAGAGAAGAATATAGCCATGAGAATCAAGGTTTAACTGGTTAAGGCAAAGACACAGAAGAAACATACTTATTTTTTTTGAACGATAAGCTGATAAGGACTCGATGGCAGTAGCTAACTGAGGTTTTGACGGTTTAATCACACATCTTAAGAATGACTACAAGCAAGATGAAAAGGGTAACTTCTTAATGGCAACTTCAGATTTAACATGAGAATAGTATTCGGATTCGTTTTAATTTTACGGATGCCATTTACACAAATTAGATAATAATAATAATAATAATTGCTTGTGTATTTCCGTGACATAAACTCTCAGCAGGTGCTCATATATAGTGCCTAGTTTCATCCTAAACAAGTAACATAATTTGTTCTTATTTGTGATGTGTACAGAACAACCAGAACACGCTCAAAGTTTAAATTTATGTAATTTGGTTAGGTGTTATAACTGCTAACATTTTGCTGTATGCTTAGTTAAGTATCAATTTTGATGAAGTATATCTCCAATTTGTTCCTGTTTTCTAAAAGATTTTAGTTGTAGATATCACCTTCGACACCTGCGCATGCATGGTAAGGGTACCTCTCGCATTATGAAGTATAGAATCATCTATATAATCATGTGCTAATCAGTCAATCAAACCTGATAGAGGAAGAAAACAATATATTATCAACAAGTGTTGGAGTATTTGCTTGATAGCTTAGTCATCTTATTTGCTTTATTAGTTAGTGCAAAGCGCCAAGGGCTCTTCAGGTGTGGTGGGGCATATTTTTTTAGTGTTCTGCAAAAGTTGCCAAATAAAGTATTTTGGCTGGCTGGTAATGGGGCCCGCCCCTCCAAGAAAGGAAAACTAGAGACCATTGAGAAGAAAAGAAGAAAAATCATTATGCAGAAGAAAAGAGAAGAGAATAATGAAATGTCGTTGTTTTTTTAATCAAAGCATTGTTATAAGAGTAATCATTGAACATTGTTCTAATTAAAAAGTCTTCTTAATAATTATTTTTTCTAAGATTTATACTTTAAAGTAACTTCCTGTCTCTAACTTTCTTATTATAATTTTTTATTGTATGTTTGAGATTGAGATTTTAAAGAGAAAAAAAATTTATTCTTTATTTTGAATAAATACTATTTATATTTGAGATTTAAAAAATAAATAAATAATCTATGTAACATTTCAATTATTTTATATTTATTTTTATAAATATTTTATAATTATCTTAATTTAAAAATAAAAAATAAGATTTTTCTTTTCTTTTCTTCTAAAAACTTCCATCCAAACATATCTCTAAGTTAAACATACTTTTGTGTGACAGTTTTACAAAATGATAAAAGAAAAAAAAAAAATGAAAGATGATGGTATAATTCTTAAAATTATTCCTTATTTGTTTTATAAGCATTTTAAAGTTTCTTAAAATTTGAAAGATTTCAAACATCTAAACAAAATGAAAGAAAATAATTACTTTTTTTTCCTTTTGATTTCTTCCAATCTTTTTTTTCCCTAAAATCCTTTATTTTCTGCCCAGTTTTCCCTTTCATCTATTCCCCTTTTTTTCCCTTTTTTTCCCTTTGATTTCTTCTCTCTCTCTCTCTCTCTCTCTCTCTCTCTCTCTCTCTCTCTCTCTCTCTCTCTCTCTCTCTTTCTTCCTATTTCTTCCTTTTTTATTTCATTAATTTCCTTTTTTCTCTTTCACTTGTTTTTCTCTTGATTTCTTCCCCTCTCTTCTTCTTTTTCTCTGATTTTCCCCCTCACTTCCTTTTTCTTTCTGTCCTTCTACTTTTTTTTTTTTTCATTTTTCCAGCGATTTGTAACGTTAAGTCCAAACTTATTACCCTAAAGTTGGAGAGCTCACTCAGCTTAGTTCTCTTTAGTTTGGGATAATATTATGATTTAGTTGTGTCCACAAGTGTTTATAATGTATTTGTTCTGCCACGACTTATGTATGAAGATTACATCAATCTCCTTTGCTTCATGTTCCATCTATTTCTAAAAAGTCAGGTGACAGAATAAACTATAAAGTATATCCCATGTTATACTTTTTAAAGCAATTATAAATTGACTTAGAAAAATTAAAAAAAAATTATAAACAGCTTAAATAGAAACTGTGCCAATAATTATTATAGATGGAGTTTTTTAAAGACAAAAGTATGGAGTACAAGAGGGACTAAAACCTCACAAAGGCAACAGATGCATTATCAGCTAAATGACTCAAAAGTCTCAAAGAGAAACCATGTGAAGGAGAGAAAAGAACCAAATCAAAGATCACAATCACAAGAAGAGGTGCTCATACGATCAATATCCGTTTGGTCCTACTGTTGTCCGGCCCAAAAAAGTTATATTTGAACTTTAAAATTAAGGTCCGAATCAAAATCAAGCTTTTGGGGTTGGGTCCGAATATAATTTGAGATTAGTAAATAGGAAAGAGGTTAGGCTTGACCAGCCCGATTAAAAAAAAAAAAAAAATATACTCTACTTTAAAAAAAAATATTTCACTTATCTTTTTATAAAAATAAAACTTGTTTCTTACTATAAAAATTGTCTCTTAAGACTTGTGTGTAAAATTTAATTTCAAAATTATTTATTTAATTAAAATTTGTATGGAATAAATGATTAGACTCAAATCATCTGAACCTATCTCACATAAAATATGTAAAATACAGTTACAGGCTCAAAATGAAATAATATTATTTAAAAAAAGTGTCAAAATAAGTTTGTGAGACAACTATTCCCACGGGGCAGAAAGCGAGACACAGGTGAAATAATGTTGTGGAGCAGGGTAAGTAACCGGTGTGGGTTTGGAGTCAATTAATTTCATCCTACCTTATCATTTAAATAAGTAACATATATAATTTGGTGTAAAACATGTATATCTTTTTTTTTTTGCCAGTAATAAGATTTTTTTAGAACATAACTACTCTTTATTAGTTTAATATTTTTTTTATCATAGATAATTTATTCAAAAAAACCCTTGAGATTTCAATCGATAAGTGATTTTTTACCTTCATGTTTGGGATGAGAAAAAGTGGTGTGAGATTTGAGGTCAAATTCTTATATTTTCCTGCAAAGGACTTTATTAATTTAAATTTATCTTAAATATGTTTTTAGATTTAAATAAAAAGATGGACTAATTTTAAAATTACAATTGATTATTATTTAACCGGGTAGGGTATGAGTTTTAATATTTTCTTAGTAAGAGAAGTTCGGAATTTCATTTCCAAATCCGACGGGACGGATAAAGAGTTAAAGACCATTTAAGTATTATCTTAAATGGTGCGGGACAAGATCGTATATAGTTAGCCTTTGCCCGCCGTTTCCAAGCCTAGTTGAAAATTATAACCAAAAAAAGAAAAAGTGAAAGTACTTAGATTGAGTTTTAGAATTTTTCGGTTAAAAACAAAAAAAAAAAAGTTTTTGAGCTAGTGGAGGATAGGTACCACCGAACCATCATGAGAATGGAATTGGAGTTTACTTGCGTCTTAGGCTAAGTTGAAAGGGACGTTTATTACTCCACAAATGTGAAAGCAAGAAATCACAATACATATACATGCTATGATGAAACAAGAAGGCGAGGATATGAAATTGTGACAAAAGCCATGCATTGAAGATTGAAATAAACCCAATTAACAAAATAAAAAGTGAAGCTGATCCCAAAACCAAAGATCAACGTTCGCGTCTTCAGTCAAAAGCCATCCACTGCTCAGCATTCCCCTCAGCACCGTCCTTCCAATTCAATATACCTCATGAATCATGATCCCCCTGTGTCCTCACCATCATAACATAGTCACAAATTGCATCAGAAATTGATAAATTCTAAACTCCATCAAAGTATAATTCATTTGAATTTGATAAAAAAAATAAAATTGAAATGAATTAATAAAGTTCATTAACTCACTTTCTTAGGTGTGATGAAGTGCACGAACTTGTTCTTGGCCTTGTCACCGTTGGGAGACTTGTCGTGGTGCGTCCTCTCCGTTACGTACTTCCGAATGTGCTGTCTCACGAACCTTTCATACAAGAAAGCAGCACCTTTGAACTGCGGCAAAACCAGCCATGCCACCACCAATAACTTCACATCGTACCAAATTGGTATCCTACAAATTTAATCAATGTTTTACTAAATACGAATCTAAAATCCATACAGTTCATATCTGTATTTGATTCCAAAGACCATAGTTTACGAACTGAAATTTTATTTATTGTTCATTGGTCCAAATTAATCTCAAACCCACCACTCCAAAAGGGGTTGGAGAACCATTTCCATAAGCGTGAGAAACGAATAAATGATCCAATAAGCAAGCCACTGCTCATCATCCAACTTGGATGTGCTCTCTATCGCTACCACCGATGCATACCTATAATAATAATAGTAATATAATAAAGGTGAAATTCATTAGGGTTTATAAATTACTGCAACAATATATATAATAACACGATGATCGTATTTCCAATACTCACAAAGGGTACAATAACGTGAACACCGGCCTGCAAAAAATGAAATATACAACATATGAATTAGTAATTCAAGATATACATACATATAAAATATCTAATTGAAGAATGAAATGAAGAAAACAGAAGGGAAATTGAGAAGAGGTTGCATGCATAACAGAATGCATACCCAGCAAGGGAATGAAGTTGGATGATCAAGGTCCACAACTTGCCCATATGTAAATTTTAGTCTGTCTCTTGATCTCGATGATTTCAATTTTCAGGGAAAGAAGATGTAAGAAGAAAACCGTACCGAATAGGAATTAGGAGTGAAAGATTCAAAGAGAAAGAATAAAGTGGGAAAACGTTCGAGAGTTACGAAAGCAAACTATGTTGGAACATGGAAGGAAGGGGCAGTTACTTCTTATATTGGTTCTGATTCTGAATTGTGTTAAATGGGAGCATGACCACGTGAGAGAGATAGAGAGGGGGCAGTATAGTATCGGATTCTCCCTTAAAAACTTGTCACGCTTAATTAGCACCGTCCTGTTCAGTGTTCATCTCATTTAATATCAATTATTTCTAGACTATTTTTGTTTAATTACAAAGGTTCTTTGCCCAAAGTACAAGCCACGTGTGTACGCCTCTCAATGCCAGCTGGTCTGTGACACATGTCGCCTGGACGTGTCTCTTGATAATAATTCAGAATTCACATACATTTTCTCTTTATTTATTTTTTTCGTGTTTTGTGGAACAAATAAAGTGAAGTCATACAATCATCATATAAAATTCTAACATTCTATTAAAGTGGAAACAAATGCATGTTGCATAAAGATTTTTACTACTGATTAAATTGGTTTGTTCAAAAGTAAACGTGCTTAAAATTAATGGGTGAAATTTTTCATGGAACATGCAATAATTTTTCCTTACCATGTGCTGATTTATTTACACTTAGCATATCATAATTGTAGTAATTAATTATGACAGACCCGCGGGCTCACTCAGGTACCAATCAGCCTATGACACCATATGGGGCCAGCGTTCTCTAGAAACCACAGGCTTCTAATAGGCCCAATAATCAAATAAGACCCCACAATCCTTTTATTAGAGTCCAGTCAAGAAGCCCAATTCATAAAATAGGGCCAAAATTCTTTTATCGTAGTCCACTTAAGGAAATCACCTCCAAGAAACCTATAGACTTAAATCTGTCAGCCTTGACCCAATTCTAAAATCCAGAGGTCCCTCATTTTTCTTTTTCTTTTTTTCCCCTCGCTCCTTCTTTCCTCGGCCTTCCTTTCTAGTCAAGATACATTGTGGTCTATTCAAACTTGACCATCCCCACGACAAAATTCAAATGCTTGATGTGCGTCATATTCTTGATTTACCAGCCTACGTAGAAGGTTTATGGAGGACAGGTTTGTATATAGGAAGATTTTTGTTATTCAGGGTCTACCAAATTGGATCATATTGCATTATGGTAAGCTGTAAATCTTTTGGTTGTGTGTGGAATAAATAAAAAAGAGATTTGATTTGATTTGATTTAAATTAAATTGATTTGATTTAAATTAAATTGATTTGATTTGATTTAGAAATTAAATTTGATATTTAGAATTTTTAAAAAATAAGATTTGAATTGATTTAAAAAATAAATTTTGTGTTTAAAATTTATTAAAATAAAAATTGATTTGATTTTATTTTATTATTTTACATGTTAACCCTTATGAACAATTATTAGAGGAAGTTATTAAAGATAAAATAATCTATTTATTTTAAATCAAATCCTATCAAAATTGATAAATTTTAAAATAAAAAGAATAAAATCCATAATATTTTAGAAATTAAATTATTTCTCATTTTTAAACATTCTAAATACAAAATTTGATTAAATTTAATTTATAAATCAAATTATTTTATATATATATATATATATATATATATATATATATATATATGTGTGTGTACGTAATGCGTGTGCGTGTAATAGTGTGTGTATCGTAACATTTTTTAATTTATAGTGTTTTTATATTTGTATATGTGTTATATCTCGTGTTCATATCTGTCTTTCTTAAGTTATTTATGATATACTATGCTTTTTTTGTACAATATGATGTATTATTTATGATATATTGATCATATATAATATCATTTTTTTTATTAGTGTCATATGATGTTTAAATAAATTTATACATATTTTGATTAATCTATTTTTTAATTCAATTAAAAAAATTATTTACATCAAAATTATAAAATTTAAAAAATATTCTTATAATTAAAAAAATTAATATAACTAAAATTCGAACTTGATAATCGTGCGTCTACGATTTACCTATGCATTATATGCTCATGTTCAATTCCTTGGGTTTACTTATCATAATATCATTGGTGTACGTGCATCAGGACAAACAATATATATTCAAATACACGATAGATACCAAAAAACAAAAATACATGATAGATTTGCATTGTTTTAATGACTAATATGAAATGGTTCAGGAAACTGCTATGATGATATGTCAGCAGCTTTGGGGTGGGTTGGAACGTTTTTGGATCTACCCACGAGATGACACTCCTAGGTCCTACCTAAAGCTTATTTGGGTTGTTATTATTACTCCACAAACCACATACACGAATATAGATATATGAGATACAATATAAACATGAATATGAAAATATATTAAATTAAAAAATTATAAAATATAAATATGATATATATATAAAATTATAAAATTTAAAAAAATTATAATTTATTAATATTATTTTTATAAATTTAAATATTTATAATATTTTAATATATATTATATTTGTCAATATTTAATACTTAGTAAGTTCTTCTTAAAAAATATAGAATATAATTTCTATTGATATATTTTAAAAAATTTACTGAACCAACTTATAGCAGAATTAACCATGTACAAGTACATGTGTATAAAAAAAATTAACTAAAGAGAATATTAGTGTGAGACAAACTTCAGTGACGACGAAGTAGACGACTTGGTACGAGTAGAAGTAGAAGGAGCAGATAAAAATAGTAGTGTATAAAAATATAAAACTTAAAAGTCTAATAGTGACATATAAAAAAATAAAACTTAAAATATTAGTATGTAAAAATAG
Source organism: Ormosia emarginata (assembly GCA_029884605.1). NCBI lineage: Eukaryota > Viridiplantae > Streptophyta > Magnoliopsida > Fabales > Fabaceae > Ormosia > Ormosia emarginata. The sequence continues at coordinate 29,665,502 of JAQQTP010000076.1, read as the reverse complement.
TAGCTTGAGACATCAGTTATGTAATTAGATTTTGGTGGGTTACATACTTACTAATTGAACGTTAGTCATGGAAACTAATTTTTTTAAAAAAAAATATTAATGTGTCGTGTACAAACCATGTCTTAGAAGTGTTCAAGCTTATCCGAGACATGTTCAAGCGTGTCTAAGATGTATCCAAACGTGTTCGAGATATATCCAAATTAAAAAAAATAATTTTTTAATCATACACATTCAAATATTCATGATACATGTATCATACAAATATTTTCATATATCTAATACAAATACATATCCGACACGTCAATATATCTAAAAAATGACGTATTCGAATTTCATAACTATTATTCTATCGTGTATTCCGATTCAAGTTCGAGTTTAGAGGTATGGCAGGTGGTAAAGAATGATGTTTGATTTACATCTTTATCAATTACATCATGTCACGTCTGTATAAAATTATAATATAAATATATAAAAAATAAAATAATATTAATTATAATTAAATAATAAAAACTATGAATATGAAGTAATTATTACGTAAGTAATGTGAGTAATATTATTCATTTAGTAATGATTAACTTGTTCTGTGAAAGGTACACATAACCATTTGACATGACGATTTTCCTTGGCGCAGAGTGTGCCAATACAAGTAGGGGTGCACACGGGTCGAGTTGGGTCGGGTTTGGGAAAAAAATATCCAAACCAATTAAACGAAGACGGGTCGGTTCGGGTCGGTTTGAGGATTTTTGGATGATACCACCATGGCAATCGGGTTGGTTCGGGTCGGGTAATCGGGTTGAACGAATTTCAAACAAAATTTTTTTTTATTATTTTTGGGTGATCGGGTTGGTCGGGTTGGTTGGTCGGGTTGGGTGGGTTGGGTGGTCGGGTTGGTCATTGTGCGTGAATTACTTAAAACGACGTCGTATTCGGGTAATCGGGTCCATCGAATCGGCCATCGAATTTGTTAGTGAAACCCGCCACCCGAACCGACATATGAATGGATTGGTCGATTTCAACCCGATCCGACCCGATGACACGACCCGAATATTTTATGTTGAGTTGGGTCGGATTGCTCGGGTGTTCGGGTCGGGTTCGACCCATGTGCAGCCCTAAATACAAGTCAGAAGATTATTATCTGACAATACTCAATAGCATGACATGGGTAAAAGAGTTTCGGCGTGAATGTAGGCAATCGAATCCGTTGGAGACTTGGAGTTCTTGACTAGTCCAACAGTAAGGATAGATGATCAGTGCCCCTAAGAGCAAATTCATCAACCATTCAACAGGAACCCCGACCTGCAATACACACAACACAACTGCTTCATCTGCAAGGCCATAACATAAAGCAGAGGTAGTCCGAGCCAGAACTGAGTAGTGGATGGCATTTGAAGCAATACCAAAGTGGCAAATACCATGGACAAACCCCCCCCCCGCCCGGCATTTGTGGACCCCATACCTCACTACGTTTCCCGCTGCTAGCTTTTCAGTCGTCTAGTCGTCTGTTTTTGCTTTCCGTGATCCTTTATCTCTGTGTTCATTAAATTTGTCCATTATTACTTTGTACGCTTCAACTGAGACTAGTGATGATGATGAGAAGTGCTATTTGCGATGAATAGTAATTTATTGTAAATAAAAACATGTTGATAACATCTGGTTAAAATATTGATAAGCTTCAAAAAGAAAATAAGCAGGGGTTGATCAACCAAAAATACTGATGTCTTCAACCCTCACAGGCAGTAAACGAGTCATCTAGATTCCAGCAACAAGGCACAAACCACGGAAATATTGAAACTACCAAGGCAGGAAGATGAGTCAATAGACTATGAAAGACAAGCCACAACGCAGTCAAGCCGAACAAGAATCACAAAGTGTAACAATTACATATGTCTCAAAATTTGTACTAATTTTTTTATCTTAACTGATATGATATAATTTAAGTTAATATTAACGATTAGATAATTTAAAGACAAATTATAAATACTTCTAAATATCTGCCTTAAGGTATACATAAGAAAAACCTATAAATAATAAATTTATAATTTAAAATGAATGAACTAAGACAAGATTTTTGGATACAAGGAAATGTGCCATTACCTAAAACGATAAGAAGCAGGCACAACAACTTACAGCCACTGAGCCACCTGACAAGAAGGCTTATTCGAAAGCAGGCATTCCTCGGAAGAGAATAATGAAACGCTGGCTGTGTTATTCACTTAATGTTAATCAGCGACTTTTTCTTTTTTTGGTGCATTGTTAATGAACAACTCTTTAACTTTGCCAAGGAGCAAAACTATATTTGAAATTCTGGTCAAGCCCATCGCAGGTCCATGTTACTTTTAACTAGTCCACGTACATACTAAGAGCCCAAGTGCATAAAAGGGTTTTTCTTTGTTTTAGGAGTTGTTTGTGCATGCAAGGATCTCTTTTACTTTTTGCCTACAATCTGAGTTTCTTCTTTTAAACATACTTATATGTAGTAATCTAGTAACTCTGGTGAATAGGGTAACAGGTAGTGTCGCTATCTGAGTATATCTGAGTGCGTCAAACTATTCTGTTTCTCTAGTGAGTAAAAGATATTGGTTAATTTCATGAGAGATTCTGGTGTAAACATAGTACACATCAGGGGTATACTAGACCTATAAAATATCGATAGTACTTATGTACGCAAAAAATATATATTGATACTCCTTGTATACAATAGTAATATAATCAAGATATGTGTCAATAATTTATTGGTGTATACAAATTATTTATACTATGTGTTGTGCCCAGGGTTCGATACCTAAGCAGGGCACTAAGAAAGCCATTAGATTTATGAGTCTTTTTTATTTATATAATTTTTAACTTGTTTATTTTTTATCAATGTGGGACTTTAATACTCACACTTGAATTTTTAATATTCTTCTCTTCAAGTGTAAGTCATTCACATACGATCATTTTCCCTGAAGCGAAAGCCTTTTAAATATTTGACGGTGTCACCAAGAGAGCTCAGCCTGCATCCAAGAGTCTCATATCCTCCAGATCGAGTTACACACGCTCTTCTTCGTACTTGTACCACCGTCATCTATCATCTACAACGGAACACGCCACTTAGCCTCCACATTGCTATGAAGACTTTCGACACAAGGGAACCATTTACATAGATCTATCAATCATTGTCATCCACATCAATACTTGTCCAAGTTAAACTATTGACTCTGATACCACTTGTTGGATCATAGGGGAGCCCAATAATAGGGGAGATCTCCATCAATGAACTAAGTGAATAATTACATAAATGGACTTGACACCACGTCTTGACTCAAAACCTTAAGGCATTAGGTGTATGAGTCTTTTCCGCTTATATAGTCTTCCTTCAACTTACCTATTCTTTACCAATGTGAGACTTCAACACTCACATTTAAATTTTTAATAGAACTAAGTTAGATCATAAAACTTAATTGGACTTATCTAAGCTAATTGAGTTCATCTTTACGCCTAACCCGACCATAAAGCTTGGTCCGCGAGGAATGGAAACACAGACCAACCATCAAAAGACAGCCAGAAACAAAAGGCGGAAAGAAAGGTATGTACCCTTGATGAAAATTAGGGGTGCACACGGGTCGGGTCGGGTTTGAAGAAAAAAATGTTCAAACCAATTAATTGGATTCGGATCGAGTCGGGTCGGGTTTTGAGGATTTTTTCGTGTGACCCGACCTGAACCAATCCGATGGCAATCGGGTTGGTTCAGGTTGGTCACCTGGGGTTTGTTCGGGTCCGATCGTTGGTCGGGTTAAGTGGTCGGGTTGGTCGTGTTAGATCGATCTGTAAACATTTTTTTTAATAAAAATTACTCAAAATAACGTCGTATTTGGGTTATCGAGTCATCAGGTCAGGTTATCGAGTTGGTTCACCAAACCCGTCACCCGAACCGATAGCTAGACAGATTTATTGGATCTGATCCGAACTGACCTACTAATCCAAATCAACTCAAATATATATTATCGAGATAAATCAGATCATTCGAGTTCACGGATTGACGGGTCGAGTTGTACACCCCTAATGAAAACTCACGAGGTCTAGTAGACAAGCCTCCATTTATATCATTGACTAGCGCTAATAGACCAGAAATATAAAAGAGATTCCATATATATCATGTGCTACTTTAATTTTTATGCTATTGCTACCCTATGTGAAATTAAAATCATGAAGTTAGTGTACAGTGTCCACTGCCAAGCATAAAGCAAAGAACTTGGACTTGCACCAGCTTTGGCGAGTTGTCAACGAGGATTGGAGACCACTTTGAACCTGTCATCTTGTCAAAAAGTGTAATCAATGTAGGCAATGAAATTTATGGACGCCAAGAGGAAGCAATTGATCAATTATTCTGTAATGAATTAATGATCAAGTAAGGTTCTATGTGCCTGGCATTCTCATCCAACCAAACTCTGATAAGACATGTGACACTGAATAATTGATTATTGCATATCCACGGCAGGATCCAAATTCTTCTCATAATGGAATATAATCAAAATTGCCCAACACACAGACACACACACACAATAAATAAAAGAATTTATGTCTTTCATTCCACATTTATGATCAAACGAACAAGCTTTTTCTGATCAAGCGTATGACTTTCAAAATATAGATGATGATATTTATAAAAATGGAGCCCAATAGCAGTTCTTCTTTAGTAATCATGATATTCAAATTAATCTAATTTTTCCCTCACCATTCTCAAATTGGAACACGAGTTGATTACTGTAATTCGCAGTGACATATATTGAGCTCAATTATTTCAAGAATGACAGAAATCGAATAAAGAAGCTACTTCTCTCAATATCTTTCAATGCTTTCCTTCCTTTCTGTACGTGTCATTGATTCTTTTTCTTTTGGTTTGTTTTGGGCCACCCTTTACAGTGATTCCACTTCTAAGCATATTTTTGGTTTACTGTTTTCACTAAGGAAGCATGAATCCATAACACAAATACCATATAACACGAATACTTAAATATAATTATTTTTTTTCAAATAATTTAAAAATATATAAATAAAAAATAATTAAAAATATCAAAATATTTAATATAATATATATTAAATGCCAATATAATAATCATTTTAAAATATCAGTACATAATAAGTTTGCACACTCTAAAATATGATTCGATGGATACAAACTGGTTTTACTTTTCTTCTATGTTTGATAAAATTATTTTTAAATTATTTATAATTAGATTTTAATATCCAAATCATAAAATCATGGTTTGAGGAGAGGTTAAGAAAAATTTTAAGTTTCGTTCATCTAAATTAAGTTTGGCCAAGTGCCCTAAATGCAATAGGTTTTTAGAATGAGAAATAATTTATTTTTTTTATTAATTTTTTAATTATTAAATAAAAAATATTAAATATTTTTTATATTCTCAAAATATTAAATATTTTTTATTTAATATTAAAATAATTATTACAATAATTAAATAAAAAAATATACCATTATTCTCTTGAAAAAAGTTATAACAGATTGCATAGACACAGTGGCTTGTGGCGACTACATCAATACGTCCTTGTCATATTAAATTCCTTGAAAGTAGGGATGTATTGTACCCCTTATTTTTGTTGTGAGATCCTCCATTTTTTATTTTTTTTGAATACCATCACCGCATCTGATTTCTAAACTACAGTAGAATCCCAGATTCTTGCAATAATGCTTGACAAAACAACTATATATTACTCACATGAAGGAAGCAAACATCAAACCTCTTAAATACTTTTATAAATTATAATATATGTTATGTACACACAAATTTATTTTGGTAATAGTTTCTCAAAATGGCAAAAAACTGCACGTTTATCTAACTCAATCCCATTAAGGTAAAAGAGTTTTCCAAAATGTTTGGCAAAAACTATGAATGAGGCGATTTCAACTGTCAACACGTGACGACCACAACCTACCTACCTCGCCGCCGGGAGGCGATACTGATAGAATGAAATTGGGTTAGGTTCCTGGCCCGGGGCAAAGCTACACTAGTCTAGTCTAGTAAATAGTAATTAACTGCACAATCTCACTCAGATTGAAAACTGTTTCTGTCTTGCGTGTAGAGCGGAACAAGAAAGTGGCCAGAGAGGTGTCACATGGTGGAGTACGAAAGACGGTGTGCCATGATGTGCCTTGCGTCATTAACCCATTCCGGTTCTTAACTTCCGACTATTAGAGACAAAAAGTAATAGTAGGAGATATCAATATGTCAATTGATGTGCTTGTCAAGATTATCCAATGGGAATGGAATATTCTATTTCTTTAGGCTGGCGTCACTCATTACTCATTACTCATCGAGGAAGGGTAGCCTCCTCGATCATGGCTGTGTTATTGGGTGGAGTGGAGAACTTAGCGGCAGTGGTGGCGACAAGAATAGGCTACGAAAGTAGAACAATTTTATGTAAATATTTTAATAATTATAAATTATTTTAAATAATGCTTTTATACTATATTAAGTTAAATATTATATATAAATAAATTATTAGAAATTATTATTTTATTTCTAATTTTTATTCTAACAAAGCATTATTCTTATTATTTTATAAACTAAAATATGTACTCATACAATATACGAAATAATATTAAAAGGTATAATTAATTTAAATAATGTACAATAAATTAAACTAACTATGAATAATTATTTTAATAATTTCACATTAAAATATGATTAATAACTTATTTAACACAAGCAATCAATAATTTATTATGTTTTTTATATGAATAAATAGTTGATTAAGTTATATTATAATTATAAAATTAGCTTTATATATATAATCTAAAAATAATTAAAAATATTTACATTTTTAATTACTAGTATTGGTAGAATCAGATAACTGCATTATCTAACACAAGTCTAGAATTGCATAAGCAATTACTTAAGACAAAAAAAAATTGCATAGTGCAACAAAACATTGGTTTTTTTGTGAAGTGTATAAGTAAGAAACAATCTTGAGGTGTCATTTGGTGCATGAAAATTAGGCTTGAAATTAAGTTTTAGAATTGGAATTTAACCTCCCAAATTCAATTATCTTCTCTGGTATATACGTTAGAATTGTAATTCTAATTCTAATTCTTATTCCAATTCTATTTCTATGAGATTCATTTCTTAGCCTAAATTATAAGAATTACAATTCAAAGCTTAAAAGTTAAAAATAATATATTATAATTATTATCCATTATTTTTTTTACATACTCTAACAACCATTTGCCTTGATGTCGGCCAAGTCGTTGGCGGCATTTTCCGATCATCGTCGTTGGCAACATTTTCAGACTACCATTACTCACAATGTCCACCGACTACTGTAACAAAAGTTTATATATACAATTTCTAAATATGATATTTCTTATTTGGTTTTTATATTTAATTTAATATGTAATAATTTAAAATAAAAGTTTTTTCAAAAAAAGTTTGAAACTAAAGAACAACATTTATTTGATAATAACATATAATAAATTTCTTTTAATTTAGTATGTGACATTATTATAAAAGAATTTTAAAAAATGCCAATAATTGCTCTATATTATTAATTAGAAAGTTTTCTTCACAAAGTTAACATATAAAAATGATGACAATATATACTTAAATTATTGATTTACAGGAGGATTTGTAGGTAAATTTAAAGCAATTGTACCGACTTCACATGTGTATGATACGCCCAAAAAAAATTTGATTATTGAAAAGAAGAAATTCAAACCATAAGTGAATTTAATTTAAATTAAATAGAATTCTTGCAATAAAATTAACTGCAACATATGTAAATCATAAATTAGGAAACAATCAAATGGAGTTTCTATTTTTAATACTTTTTTAATTTTTTATTTTTACATATAATCACTTACATTATTCATTACATTTAAAGGGAATTATATATTTTTAGAACAAATTTTAATTTTTCATATTCAATTTTTAAAATTTATTATTACATTTTTTATTTATTATTACATTTCTCATATAATTTTTTACATGTATTTCTTTTTTTCATAGAAATATATAATATTAAAATAAATAAATTATTTAACACATAATAAAAAATAGAACTTTATTTGCCACCTAATAAAATTAACACAAGATAACTTTTTAAATTGTGTAACTTTTATATATTGATTGTATCTGGATGGAGTTTAGTAAAGTGGGGTGAAAGTCAAATCCATCCTACTCATGGCAGATCCGCAGATAGCACCAGCATGGCTGCATGGCACAGGATGCCAATTATAAACGCAACCTTTCAATCTTAGGAAAAAACGATCCTATATTTTTTTTAAGGTTGTAAATAATATACATATTTTTTTAAATATGTGATTAAAACAAATAATAAAAATAAATAAATATAATAAATGATATTAAATAAAATATAAAAAATATATATACATTATTTACAATAAAAATATCAGAATTATTCATCTTATTTACCTAGCTACTAGCTTCTCTAAACGGAGCAAATCTATAGCTTTATTTAAAGGAATATGTTAGTTGCACGTAATTCTAATTTACATAATATAAAGAATTGTGAATCATTAATTCTGGTGGAAAAAAAAGGAATAATAAAAATAATTGATATCATGTAAACTACGCAAAATAATATATATCTAAAATTGGATTGTATTGATCATTTTTGAAGAGCAGCAACCAACTAGGAAAGTAACAAGAACATGCGCTGCTTCATCATCCTTAAGAAGTTTTGCACACGACACACTTTGTGGTCTTTGAGAACAAAACACAAGAACAGATAGAGAAAAGGACGTTTCTCCTTAGTTAGAAATCCTCCACAAGTTAGATACAATGATTTTGATGTCATCTTAGAAATAGATATAAATAGATAAATATTAATAAAATATTATTGTATATAAAGAAAAAATAATAAAATATAATTATATATTAAATTATTCTAATTCTATACTAAATCAATTACAATTATCTTTAAAATTATTCATGATCAATTATAATATCAATTATAATTAATCATGTTAACATTCCTCTCAAACTCAAGTGGATATAGAAGAAATCAACTTGAGTTTAAAACTAGAGTACGAAATCAATTCGGATGATGATTGAGTCCAGAGTCTGAAATCCAAAACGAAATCTAGAGTATGAAATTTAGGACGAAATTTGGAATATGGAGTCTGAAACCTATGATGAAGTTTAAAGTATGAAATATGGAGTCTAGAATCTATGATGAAGTGTAGAGTTGGAATCTAGAATCTAAGATTGGACCAAGAGTCTAGAATGAAGTCTGAACGGAAGTTTGAAACAATGTCTGAACGGAGATCTGAAACGGTATCTAAATTGAACAGACAATGGTAGTCTGGAGTGGTATTTGAGTGGAGGTCTAGAGTGATGTCTGACCAAGAACTTATGATCTCTAATACAAAATTAAAAATTATTCTCAAAGTAGATAACATGACTTTGATAATATATTAGAAATAAAACAATAAGATAAATATTGATAAATCTATATATATTTTTGAATAAATATATACAAAAAGATTAATCTCTATTTATAGAAGAAAACATTGTATAAAAAATAAAAATAATAAAATATAATTATGTATTAAATTAATCTAATTTTATATTATATTAATTATAATTATTTTTAAAATCAATTATAAAAAATTATAATATTAATTATAATTAATTATGTTTTATTAATATAGCAGATCGAGGACCGTGCAACTATGCAAGGCTTTGCTAAATTGTTGGTTTGCATTTTCAAGTTCACAATATGACGGGGTGCAAGAAGAAACAGCAATTGTCCGCATAGTGTTCATTTATTACGCGATCGGCATGCCTGGCTCTTGAAACATGTCTCCATTTTTCTCTCTCGCAAAATGTAAAGTAGAATGTTTTATCTTTTTACTTAATCTTTTTATTAATTTTTTTAATTATTAAATAAAAAAATATTAAATATTTTTATATTTTTAAAATATTAAATATATTTATTTTTTATTTAATATTTTTTATTTAATATTAAAAAAATTATAAAAAAAATTATAAAAATATATAACATTACTCAAATGCAAATTGAGATACTGGCGGACAAGTCTCTTTGCGCAAATCTGATTGCATCCCACCTATCCATGCCTCCTGTTCTATTTGGACAATAAGTAAAATCAATTCGATGTGTTTAATTATTATGAGGCGTTTAATGAAATCAACAATGAGCTCGTTTAAATGAGCTTTTAAATTTTTTGTATTTAATTTTTAAAAAATATTTTTATAAAAGTAAAAGTTATTTTATTTTTTAATATAATATTAAAGAAGTATTTTTTTAATGTTAAATAGTTTTTTATAATATAAAAAATATCTTTTTTGAGAAGTATTACAATCTATCTTAAAAAGTATAATTTGTATTTTTTAATATTTTTTTAAATTCATCCAAACATTTTAAAATTGAGTAAAAGTACTTATTTTTTTAATAAAAATATTTTTTATCTAAAAAAGTATATCCAAACAAGTTCATTATTATACTTTGATTTAAAATTTTATTTATTAATGCTAAAAGAATATACCAACAAAATGGTATTAAATGTGGAAACATGTTATAGAAAAAGGCTTAAAAAATCGGAGACGTTTTCCATTCTAAAATGGATTTCCTTTATTGAGCCACACTTGCTGAGAGTAAAATACATCTGAGCCAAATCAAACAGAAAGGCATGGTCTAAAGGCTTTGAAGAAATGACAAAAAGCACATTCAGTCTTGTCTGTGTAAACTAAAATGAACTAACTGGGTGTGAGTGTGATCTATCCAGCAATTTAAATCTATAGTGTACCCAAAAAAAATATAAATCTACAAAGTGTATTTATTTATCTTTTTTAATACTTTCCCCATCTCCCCCTCTCTCCCTCGCCAAAAGTATAAGAGTGTGTTTGGTTAGAGTATGTTTGATTTGTAGTTGGAGCATTTTAAAAATAAGTTTAGAGCATTGAAAGATATGTTAATATGTTTGGCAAAATTTTTTGTTAGTGAAATTCAGTTAACCTCAACGGAAAATAGTTCTCAAACCTTAGTTGGAGTGAAAGTAAGAATTTCTTTTTTTTTTTTCATTACGCAAAAGTCCGTTTGAGAGCATTTTCTCTTTCAATCTTGCTTCAAAAGTGATTTTAATCTTTAATCCAAAGAATATTCATTTTGTCAAATTCACTTTTGAGATAAAAGTTTCCAAACAAAAATTACGTTATTACAAATTCACTTTTAACTAAACTTAAGTTTATAAAATCAAAGTTGACTCAAACTTAAGTTTACCAACTTAATCCAAACACATACTTAGTGCATGTTTATTTTTACGTTTGAAGCTTCAAACATACGTTGAAGCTTCAAACATACGTTGAAGCTTCTTGAACGGCACAACAAATTGTTTGGGTGTATTTTTTTGTGCACTGTTTTAACTGAATTTGTGGCTCCAACGTACGTTTGCTTCAAAGCAAGATTTTCTTGCTTTGGGGTTATAATTTTATATGTTAGAGATTTTTATCTTTAACATTTATTTTTTCAAACTCACTTTTGAAACAAAAATTTTTAAACATAAATCATGTTACTGCAAACTCACTTTTAACTAAACTTAAGCATACAAACACACTTTCAACCAAACTTAAGTTTACCAACTCTAATCCAAACACACACTTAGTAGTTGGAGCATTTTAAAAGTAAGTTTAGAACATTGAAAGATGTGCCAACATGTTTTTAAAAAAAATTTGTTAGCAAAATTCAAGTAACTTCAATGAAAAATGGTCTCTAAACCTCAGTTAGAGTGAAAACAAGAATTTCTTACTTTTCTATTGGGAAAAAGTTAATTGGAGAGCGTTTTTTCTTTCAATCTTGTTTCAAAAGTGATTTTAATTTTTAATCCAAATAACATTCATTTTGTTAGATTCACTTTTAAGATAAAAGTTTCCAAACATAAATTACGTTACTACAAATTTACTTTTAACTAAACTTAAATTTACAAAATCAAATTAATTCAAAGTTAAATTTATCAACTATAATTCAAACACATACTAAATAGTCATCTATCTTTAAAATTTTATTTTTATTGGTTCGCACATTAGGCCAGAACCGGAACACTCACTGATCCACTACCAATACATAACCAGATCGCAAAGCCTTAACAATATTCCCCTCAGAAGAAAACAAAAACAAAGCTCTCTAAGCTGGAATGATGAATTTAGCATGTGAGATCGAATCTTTAGGCACAAACAGTCATAAAACCTTTTCATATGAGAATTTTGAGTTAAAGAAAGACTTCCATAATCTAATATATGTTGCCATGACATGATTAACTTATGTGTTAATACTGTTGTTGGCACAACTCTCGACAATACCACTTTGAACACACACTAACACCAAAAGGCATTGCATGTGCAAATTTCCGGGCAATTATAGTAGTTATGAGTCTTACACTCTTACTCGTATTATTTGGTCTACTAAACCCACCACCATTACCTACTTCCACTTTGACTGGCAGCAACTTTGTCAGAGTTCAAGGGCTTCTTTTTTTCTTCTTTTTTATTTTCTTATTTTTTTAAAAATGTCTTTTTATAAAAGCCATTAAAATTGATTGAATTCAGCTTCAAATTTTCCTTTTCCCCTTTTGCTTTTCTTTTCCAGGCTACATTTTTCTCACCATCCAATGCACGATAGAATTCAAACTCATAAAATTATCGAGTTATATAGCACGATCACATTTTTCAAACTCATAATTTATTAACTTACTATACTTAAAGGATATCAAGTTTATACATAAATTTATCGTTATGCAGGCTCTTTCCAAGTAATCTTTGGTTTGCAAATAGCAAAGTATATGAAGAGAAATAATGGCAGGATTGGCATGGGGCCTGGAAATGGGGGGCCATTTAGTACAATAATACGCAGGCCATGAAACAACAATAATAATCAAAGATGCTTTTGAGTTACGAGCTTTCCCAAAATCTCAATCAATTCCCTCATCTCACCCAATTCGGTGTGCTTTTCAGCTGCTCATTGTGGAGTGATTTTCTATTCTACCTGGGAAAAGGAGAACCACTACTTGGGATGAAAAAACAGTTTGGTTTGTTTCTGACTCCGGATTAATTTTGAGGACAAGTGGTGTGGTCTTCAAAAAAGTGGCATTTACAAGAATCTTAGATGAAAACTATGCAGAGTTGAGTACATCCTAAGGAGAAAGAAAGCCATTTTAAGGACGATACTATCGTAGAAGAAAGAAACAAACACATAGATGCACAAGCCGACGCAGGCAATGGAAACATTTACCCGATAAATAAGGAGGCTTCTGCCATGCACCCTCTCTTGTTATGGTGTACCTATGCACCGCAATTTTACCTGTGATTACAAGTTATGGTACTTCTTAAACAAAATTTATATCATTAGAATTTTTTTTAAAACAATCTAACCACTCCCTTCACTCTCTTCTATTACCATCACCCCTCTCTGCCTCTCTTATCGTGATTGAACTCACTTATTATTCGTTATTATTTTATTTTATTTTTATGCTTCAATCTGAGTTTTTAGTTGGCTCGAATGAGTTTCTATGTTGAGAACGAACCTAAACCAAGAAAAATGGTTGAGTTGCTGTCTTATGGAGATTGGCCGTCTGCCATTAATGGCGGATCAAGCTTCCCGTGGGTCACTGCAAGACATGAAAAAGGGACGCTTTTCCCTTGAACCACCCACTGGGCTTCTAGTTTTATTGTTCCTTGTTTGATTTCATGCGGAAATTTGGCTGAAAAATGGTTGAAGTTCTCACTGCAAAAGCGTCTTGAAGAAGGAGATGCACCGGTCAAGTTCCCTTTTCCTCCGTTGCGTTTGTGGGTCTGCAGACCCATTTCAATTCTTTGGTTATTAAAAAAAAAAAAAAGGGAAAACTATATCACTTTTTACCTGTTGAATTAGTTTCCCTTCTTACTTTTTATTTGGTAGATCACTTTTTACCTTCTTTTCTACCATATTAATAGCCACTATTTGAGCTGTATCGATGTACTCCACTAATGGCTGGTGCATGTAAGACAAAGTCGAAAAGTAATGATACAATATTCATATAGCTAGCGACGTAACAAACCGAATTAATAACGCTAGAAACCGTCGAAAAATTTCAGTCATATGGTTTTATCTTCCTATTCTTATATTCTTTCAAACATAGCCAATGGCATTTGCTGGTACTCAAATTGTATTATTTCCTAAAATCATCGTTATCGTGCTTTTACCGTTCATTCCTGTTAGAGATATATAATAAATTCATTCAATCTTATCAAGTGGCATATCTGATAAAAATAAATTTAAACATTATCCAAGCTTCAAATCGAAAAACTCTATGTCACGTAACTAGTCAAATATGTCTAATAACAACAAGTTTGATTTTTTTACATTTTTTTTATATCTCTGTTTACACTATGACTATATATTTTTTATTTAATAACAATCATTTAAAAATAGTATGAAAAGATATGTATAAAAAAATAATAATGTATAAACATTATTTTTCTAATAATAAAACTATTTATATACTTTAACTTTAAAGAGTTGTTCGTGACCATTCCAAAAAGCACACTGACTAGAGTAAAGATGAGCCAATGCCAAGTCATTTTTGAAACTCCTACTCACCATATGAATAACCCACAACACTCTCATTCTCACGTAGTAACAATTTAACAACAGTATCTCTCTGCACCCCCTCTTACCCCCACTATAATTGGTCTGGTTATTTTAGGTGCTGGAAAGTAAATAAAACTACAATTTTTCTTCTTCCTTTGCTAAACAACGTTAAAAAGTTTAGAGTTAGAGATCTCAGATCCATCCACTTCCCCTTGCATTCATCTTTGAAGCTCCAGTTAGTTGTTAGCCATAAATGCATATAATAAACCCACTTGCTGATACAGTAGCAGAAAGAGCTTCTCCCAAGAAAGTTAAGGACAACATAGAAATGAACAAAATAATTAAAATCAGTTTCTTTTTCTTTAAAAAGTCAAAATAACAATGGAAAAAGGACCATGGAAACTTAAACACAAGGTGATAAAAAAAAACTATAATTATTTATATTTCCATATATAACAATTAAAACTTAAAAAGTACAAGCGTTACAAAATTCTACAGCTCATCTGTAGATTATACTTATACTTTTATATAGCAAGAAAAGTACAGAGGGCACATGTAACACAGGATAGGGCAAATCACCCAAATTTCCACAATTCTCCCAAATTCCAATATTACCCCTGAAATTCCCCAATTTTTACATGACGGAGCAGGCATTGGGGTTCTCATCACTGAAGATCTGGGGCGGGTATGCTGGGCCAGGGTATGCATAGAACTCCATGCCATACCTTGGTGGGTTGTAGTAGTAGGAGTATTCATTCCTCTTCAGCTCCACCACCATGTTGGTCTCTTCTGCAGCTGCTGCCTCAGCTGGTTTGGCCTCACCCTCTCCTTCTTTCTTCTCCTTCTTCTCCTCTCCTTCACCACCATTGCCCTTCTTGTCACCAGCTTCCTCAGCTTTCTTCTCCTCTTTGCCTTCTTTTGCTTCCTCTTTCTTCTCTGGCTCTTGCTTCACGATCACTGCCTGCTTCCCAGTCCTCTTGTACACGTATTCCACCAACTTCTCAGCCTCAAACACTCCCTTCACGCTCACTTGCGAGTTCTTCAGATCCGGTTCCGCTGATTCCACTCCTGCATATATAATTATATTTTATTATATTTTCAAGAAAGTCTGATTTAGTAAGACAATCTTCCATAAAGCACATGAACCCAAATTAGCTGGGAATGAGGGGATTTAATATTAAAAGCAATTTTAAATGAGATTAAAGTTATAAGATTTGACCTTAACTGGACCACTTTCACTGGAATCACAATCACAACTTTAATATTTTATAAGTTGAATTTTAAGGACTGGAATTATTAATAATAATAATCTCTTTTATGTAGGAGTTCCAAACTGTGAAGCCGATTTTGATATATAGTTTATTCCAATTAACTGAATCACAGAATAAAACGGACAAAATTCCAGGGATTGGACCTTGAGTTGCATAAACAAGTGAAGCGAATAAAAAAATGCAAATCTGAATTGAAAGGTGCAAAATCGTTAGAGAGTAACGCACCCTTCATTCTCTCTATGCGTCTCTTGATTTCCTGTGAGCAAGCTTCGCAATGCATGTGAACATTCAGAAGAACTGTGATAATCTGAGGCTGCACAATAAAAAATAAATAAATTTAATTTGATTAACCAAAAAAAAAAAAAAGAGATCAACGAATTCAAAGAAATTTAAGGTAAAAAGTTTTCTTTTTTTTTTTTTAAAAAAAAAGAACCTCTTCTTTCTTCTCCTCTGGCTTTGGCTTGTCTTTCTCTTCGGGTTTTTTGTCCTCCTCCGCCGGTGGCTTTGGAATGGGAGAAAGAAGCTCAACCTGTCTGTGACTCTTCCTCTGCACTCTCTCCAGAACCTTCAATGGATCCGCTTTTTCTCCTTTAACTACCACCTTGTGAGACTTGCAATCCGTGATTACATCTTCAACCCCTGAGAACTCAAACACCCACAAAACAAATTCAGATAAAGCCTTGAATCACATAACGGAAAAAGGGTAAACAAAAGTGACACTTCCTCACCTGGGAACCCTTTGAGGGACCGACGAACCTTGCGAGCACAACCTTCGCAATGCATGAACACTTTCAGTACAATTTCTGGCGGCGGTGCAGCTTGGTCTTTGGATTCTTTGCCATCTTTTGATTCCTCCAGTTTTTTCTCTTCAGCCGGTTTCTCAGCTTCCTCTTTTCCTTCCTTCTTCTCCTCTTCTGCCTTCTTGGGTTCCTCTGGTTTTTTCTCTTCCACTTTGCTTTCCTCTGGTTTCTTTTCTTCCTATAAAAAAGATAAAAAATCAGAACCCAAAACGATAAAGATGATAATTTGAGGACAAAAAAAAGATAGATGAGAGTTATGAAAACCTCGCCCATTGTATACAAGGCTTCTTCAAGTTACTAAAGAGAGACTCTGCGGAGATAAGCTTGGTAGTGCTGCTGCTACTTTTAATTTGCTGTGATAAATTTTCGCTCTTTCATTTGTGTAGTGTGGGTTCTCTCTTTCTGTATCCTACTAATATAAAAGCTTCGGGTTTTCTACCTCAATTGGCTCAGGACCATCTGATCTGAACCCACTCATTTCTATGACTATCATCATCACATGACGTGGCATCTTTTAAGAGGCACGTGCAACGGAGGAGGTTCCTGTTTCAGACACATGGGACTCGCAGTTTACACTTTAACAGTTACTACATTACATTACATTACTGCCTTGGCATTTCCTAGGTCGACTTGGACAGTTTCGGAAATGTACAGAATTTGTTCTCCTGTGCCACTCCCCACTTCACTCTCCCACTTCTGCCAGCATCAGCCGTTATACATTTTAATTCAACGGAACAGATTCAACAAAATTACAATTATTATTATATTTTTTGGTACATTAAATTACAATTATTATTTATTAAGGCAATTTACGACAATCTGAGAATCCTTCAAGGAGCCTCGGTTGGTTACGGATTCGCAGTTAATTTAGCATCCGTTACCTTTTTTTGACTACAATATATTCAAGATGGTTTCATTAATAAGCAAAGGTTGTTTTGTTTCACGTTTTGATTGAATGGGGCTGGAGCCAAATATTGGCTTCAATCCCATGCGAGAGCATTGTTCGGTATTGAGGAAAAATTAAACAAACGAAAATGAATCCCCGATTGGCCAATCTGTCTAAAAACGTTATGGCTTTTGCTTTTGACGTTGCTTATACTTATTATTATCTCCACATGGTAGTCAAACAAAAAACAATCATGAAATTTTAGCATCAACCGCAACAAACATGATGAAGATAAGGCAGTAAGTGGTGGGGCATTTGGGTTATACGATCCAAGCAAGTACTTCGTATATGAATTTTTTTGTTTTTAGACCATGAGCTCTTTTCGTATTCTTTGGACGTGGAACTAATTTTGCACAAATGTTCATTTCATCATAATCATAAAGTACAGTTTTGAACTCTTGTGACACAAGTAAAAAATCTTTCCACATAAAGTTTAATTTACAAATTGAGTTATACCTCATGATTATATTTAAAATATGAATTACTGACTAAGTAATGTTACTGTGTGAAAAGTTTGTATTTTAAATTACTCACTTTTAACTTTGAATTTGTAGTAAATAGTTATTTGTGATTTTATTTTTGAGAATTAATTCACTCAGATTTTCAATATTTAGCACATAATCACATAGGGTAATTTACAATATATTTAAAATCATAGTGGTTTTTTCTTCTAAATTAATGTACTTCAAAAGCAAAAATTTATTAAAAAAACAATAGTGCAAAATAAGATACTTTTTTTAAAATTTAAAATTATATTTTAAAAATCAAACTGAAGATCTAACCGATAAAAGTTCTAAGTCAATTGGTTCATTTAGTTAAATCTATGATTTAATCAAAGTTAAATTAAACAATATAATACAAAATAATTAGACCAAAAACATTGCCGATTTACGGTACCAATCAATTTGGTCAAATTTTCAAAACATTACTAAAGAGTGGCACAAAATAGTAAATTCTTTTTTAAAAGCCTAAATAATTTCATCCACACATTGTCATGGGTTTCTTCTTGAAATCTTGTCATCTGAGTATATGAATGTTACCTCATTTATTTGTCTTTAATTTTTTCATTGAATTTAAAATTAGAAATTAAAGAATTTATACCTTATTCCACATTTAAAAAAGGACATAAAAGAGATAATAAAAGTAACTGCTGCACAACTCGTACCGAATTTTATTATGGCTCTACATAGCACTTACGTTGCAGAATTGTGTTGGGTCCATCGACCATCAGCTTGAACAAGACATGGCTATTGGCTAGTTACGTTTTCCTTTCATAATAACATTCCAGCCAACCTAGCCCCTTCAATTTCATCTTTATTGCTTCGCAGTTACAAGTTAGGAAAGAGTGTAAATGCTCAGTATTTATTTATTTTATTTTTTGTGATTATTTATTTATCACTTTCTTATAAACCAAGGGCAAAAACAGTCCCCTCAAAAAAAAAAATTGCAAAATCAGTAAGTTGACTGGGCAGAGGGTTTTCCACAACCATTGGGGGCCGTAGAATTGTAAAGAGGATCATAAGTTGAGGATCCTACAGATGGAGACATGGCTTGTCAAAACTTTATATACGTATTTGGGAGCAGGGAATACAAAGTTGTAGGGTTGAGGGTTACAATATATGCTTCAGCACTCTTATCACCAACCCCAATCAAAACATGGGTACTGGAATCACATGCAGGTTTATTCAGCAAATCGAATACAATTAATGACTTGTTTGTACAGGTTTCATCACTTAAATAATACATTGACATGATACTTTTTTAAAAGAGCACCACGAGAAAAGAATCCGGCATGAAACAAAGTTTATATCTCCACTGAATTATTAATATAAAACACAAATGTACCGGTCAATTATAACTGACATATTCATTTTAAATTGTAACTGATAAGGTTTCATATTTTCTATCTTTTGAGTGTGATTTATATATTTATGAAGTCATTTTATTCAATATCAATTAATTTTAAGTTAAAATCTCATAACAAAAATATTTTTTAGTGTATAAATGAATTTCAAAAAGATCTTTTATTACTTTAGTAAAAAAGTTCTTCAAAAAGGAACAAAATATTAACATTAAAATTAATAAAAAAAAAGTTTAGAAAAACATCTGATATATGATTTTTTTTAAAAGATAAAGATTCTTATTTTGTTGTTAGTATCAATTTGGGAACCCTAGGGAAGAGGATAGGTTTAGGGTTAGAGTGCATTTGCTGCAAGGGTTGGGATGGGTTGGTGAATGTCTTAAAGTTTTCGTCACAGCGCAATGATAAAAGTGGTGTTCATTATAATGAAAGCAGATAACTTGTTTTAGGTGATGTACCTAACTAACTTGAATATATATTGGCCCTCGGCATCATGATTATCAAATAGAGATCGGGAGTTTCATTTACAGATAAAGTACTACCTAATTCTTCTTACATATCTTGCATTTTATCAATTGCCCCTGCACTTGAAGAACAGTATGATTTTAATGCTCAAATTGATTATCACGTGGCAGCCTTGAGCTGAACCTTGTTTATCCCGGTTTAGCCTGAATAATGCAGCTTATTAACACACAGAAGGAAAAATTGGTGTAAACTGCACGGAACTTGCTAGAATGAATATCGTTTCCTCCAAATTCTTCTTGTGAAGACTAATCAAGAAAATCGGGAGAACTTTGATCACTTCATTCCTTTGATTCTTTTCCCACATTTATACACATCACATATCAAACGGAAGAAAACTCTGATTGAATTCCCAACAACGGATAGCTAGATAGTTCGCCATAATTGACGTCATCGATCATAACTTACGATCATATAAATAAAACATGACAAAAGTGGTATACGAATTTTTCAAAAGGGTGGGCAATAAAGTTGACTTGAGGATGAGCTACGACAAGAGCCCTTGACGTGAATGGTGATTAAGGCTGGTAGGGATAAGGGGAATTATATGGAAGCAACATTGGCTCCGATTCATAAATCATAAATCACAAGATAAGCAATGTTAGGCAAAGAATGTAATTAGTGCATGCGTGTGCGACATGACTTTTGATTTTTTTTTTTTGACGGGAGACATGACTTTTGATTTGACGTACAAAGTGTGGTATTACATATGTGATAAGCCAGTATATAGCTAATTGGTACGCTTATTAAGCCCCATCAATGATTCAATGCTATTAATATCAAAAGCTTTTAGTACTCCTTTATTATTAATCGATGTAACCCCAAAAGGAAGAGGGTAATTTTAACTAAGGAAAACTACTCTCTAGAGGATTTTTTTTTTTTTTTATGGATATGTCTCTTTTTTGCAGTCATGATTGGCAATTTAACTTAATAGCGAGATTATCACTCTTTTCTTTCACACCCTAGATATATAAATATTAGGTATTTTCTCATTATGAAGATACGCTCATTCTCGTTGGTTATACTCCGCCTAATAAGATAGGGTTTTGCTAGGGTTTTCTAGTGCTCCACTCCAAGTGCAGCCTATTTGTTCAATGGCATTGTCTCTGACTATGGTGTTTGCCTAGATTGTAAGATTCTAGATTTCTCTTGTTTCAATCAAATCATCTTGCTTTATAATCTTGAATTGATCATTTATTGGTGTTCTGAACGTTACTTATCTCCTTAGGACATCATCTGAATCGACTCGGCTTATCTCTGTCAAATCTAGATTCAGCCATATAAATCGAGCCCAACTGATCCAATTTGGATTGCGTTGCCACAAAATCACCAAATCATCCAATTTGATTTGTGCAAGAATCTCACTATTGAACACAGTTGTTTGCTCTGTCGGTTTGCTGTTGTGACTATGTTCAATGATTATCCCAATCGGTGTACGTTCTCCATCGATCATTCGTTGTTCCAGTTGTTACCTCATCGCCTCCAAGAGCAACCTTGGTCAATTCGGATCAATGCTTTTTGATCTAGATATGACTGGTTTCGAGCATCGACCACATTTGATCCAATCTTTGGTTGACTTTTCTCCTATTCCGGGTATTGTTGTCATGCCCACTTGTCCACATGTGGTCTCTCTTGTGGGGACTGACATCATCCCTGTTCTAATGTTCTTTGTACCTTCCAATCCTACTAACTGCTTTGGTGGGAGAATTTGGAGTATGATGTCATCGAGTTCAGCTATAATCCACAACGAGGAAGACGACAAGACCGTCATAACCACATGGTATGAACTTGATGGATTCTACTGCGAGGGGATCGAACCAACATTCTATTGCCTTTATTTTATGGAAAAAGAAATAGGATTCCGTCAATGGATAGTCATATCTTTATGATGTCGAGTTAGGGAGTATCACTGATGGCCTGACTACTGCTCTAAAAGAAGAGCGTGCAATATCCGTTGGGTTGAACCTCAAATTCAAAAAGTCAGAGACATTACCTAACCACTCAAATGTAGGGATAACTAATAACTCCACAAAATAAAGTTATTTTAGCCTCAAATTGAATGAAAATGTGAATGCTAGCTAAGTCAAAATTCACCCTAGTTCATAAGAAGTTGTGCTTATTTTTATACACTTTGGTCATTCTTAGTTAATAGTCAATTTCACCTTGTCTAATTGCATTTCATGCAATTAATGGATTCATTTTGATACTTTAATAAAAAAACTCATGGATTGTTGGAAAATGCTCAATGACTAGAGAAAGTCACGTATCAATGTGAAATTCCACGTATAGGTGTGAAAAGGTTTCTACATATATATGTAGGATTCTACATATGTGCGTGGAAGTACAATTGAGAAACGTACAAACCAAAGGCTTCTATGCACATACGTGGAAGTTTTACATCTATACATGGGGGGATTGTAATTGATAATAGTATGGGATCAGAGGCTCTTACGTGTGTACGTGGATTTTCTACATCGATGCGTGGCTCCGCGTGACTTTCATGTGATTGCACTACAAATAGTTATGCTAAGATAGTACTTGGAATTTTTCATTTTTTGGAGATCTTTTTCGTTACTTTTGGGACTTTTCTCTTATTCTTTTTTTTTTCTCGTTTTCTCACCCATTGTCCAGGTCTAGGGCTTCAACCCAAGGCTTAGGAAGTGAAAATCTATTCTCTCCACCTCCATGGCTTTATGGGTTCATTTTTTCCCTCTTTTTTTCTTTCCATTTTTCTGCATGGGTAACTAGATCTCCCATAACTAGGGGAAGATCTAGCTTAACCTAAACCTTGATGCAACTAGATTTGAAGTTTAATTCTAGTTTCTTTTCATTCAATTGAGTTTTTATCTCTATGATCAATGATTTCTTTGAATTGGCTACTGATTGAATGATGTGTTGAGTATCTTGAAAATTGGAAAATTCTTTGATATTGTTTGCTTTTTGTGATAATTGCCATGATCTTGCAATGATCTAGGAATAAACATTGGGTTTGTGTGATTTGTATGGGAATCTTGTGCTTGATTCTTTTGTTTTCTTGAAATTAACTACAAAATTGGTAATTTGGGTAATTAAAAGAGAGTTAATTGACCAAAGAATTGTGTTTTGACTATTTGAGTGTATTCTTGCCATCAATTGTTGAATTGAACTATGTTTGAACATGAATTCAATGAACTCAAGTAATGAGTTAAGTGAAGTCAACCTCTCGCTCCATCATCACCCTTTTCTTATCATATTTCTCGTTCTAGAAACTCAAAAACAATATTGCTTTTCATTTAATTCTTTGTTTTTATGTCAATTTTGCTTTCTCAACTCATATAGATCGCCTAGATAGTATTCAATAAATGAAATTGGTACTTAAAAACTTCTCAATCCCTTGGAAAAACGTTATTTGGACTTTCTACTTTATTACTTTTGCGACTTAGTATACTTGCTAAATTTGCAACAAGTTTTTGACA
The DNA here is from genome assembly GCA_029884605.1 of Ormosia emarginata. Taxonomy (NCBI): domain Eukaryota; kingdom Viridiplantae; phylum Streptophyta; class Magnoliopsida; order Fabales; family Fabaceae; genus Ormosia; species Ormosia emarginata. The sequence continues at coordinate 29,642,049 of JAQQTP010000076.1, read as the reverse complement.
TCCTTGTCCAGGATTGAAAGCCATTATCAATATCAAAAAGTAAATAAGACAATACTAATCAAGGCATTTGTTTTCCTTTGTTTAATATTAATATCAAGCTTCTTTTCTTTACTCCAAATGTTAATTTTTGTGTTTGATAAGTAGTTCTTCATTGCATGTTCTTTTGTTTATTTGAGTTTTTCTTTCATTATTTTGTTTTACTTTGTACACCTTGTGCTTAAATGGAGGATTATAAATGTGAAGTGTATTCAAGTTCTATGCATCCTCCATGTTTATGTTCATATAATCTCAAGTGTCATCATTGTATCAGAAACATGATATCCACCATGATGAGAGTTTCTTCTTTTTCGCTATGTAGAGTTCGTGGAACTTATTAAAATCGTTACTAAATCACCATCAAATCCAGATTTAATTTTGTTGTTCTCATCATCTTTGTCCACTCTGGTCTAATCCTTTAGCTCACCGTCACTGTTTTTCCATTACTTCATTCCAAACTCTGTTTTAGACTTCGTCTTAGATTCCAGACTCTATTCTTGTGCCAGAATTTGTCCTAGATTCCATACTCCATTTTGATGTCAGACTCTGTTTCAGACTTCGTCCTAAATTTCAGACCCCGTTTTAGACTTCGTTCTAGATTCTAAACTTCGTTATGATGCTAGACTCTGTTTCAGACTCCGTCTTAGATTTCAGACTCTGTTCTGATGTCAGACTCCGTCATAGATTTCAGACTTCGTTTTAGACTTCATACTAGATTTCAGACTCCGTTCTGATGGTAGACTTCGTTTCAGATTCTGTTTTCATTGTAGATTTTCACATATGCGGATGATTTTATCCCAAATGCAGTTTAGGCATGTTGGCTTCTCCAAGATCTTGACGTTCTATTTTTATATTATTTTTAGTTTATTTTATTTTCGTGTGTCTAATTGTAACATGATAATGCTTAGCAGCTTTAACTTGAGGAGGAGTGTTAGAATATCTAGAACACATCTTAGGATTAAATTAGGAATGATTTTGTATTATCTTAGGGATTTAGTTCGCACATAATTTTGATATACTATTTTGATTATATTTGATTGTATTTCTTTCTTTATATAGATTATTTATTTTACAAATAAGAAATTCTCTTGTACACACTAATTAATTTAGATATTCAAAGATATTTCAGAATATATATAAACCTTCTCTAGACTTTTTTGCGTCTCTATTTCTCTATTTTCTAACATGATATCAGACTCAATATCTCACTTCTGTCGCCTACTTCGCTAAGCTCTCCTGTTTTGTCTAAACATCTGTGAAGGGAGGGTGTTAATAGTCTCATATCACGTGCATCAATCTTTCGAGTGCGATTTATATATCTGTTGAGTCACTTCACTTATTACCAATTGATTTTAAGTTAAAATCTCACATATATTACGAGTTAATAAGTTGAATTTATAAAAGCTTATAAGCTCGACTTATCTATTAAATGAGTCAAAAATTCTAGCTCAAGCTCAATTCATGAACTCATGAGTCTAGTTTATTGAGCTATTAACAAACCAAACCTTAAGCAACTCACAAGTCAGCTTAGCTCGTTGCCAGCCCTACCTCCAACTAAGAATAGCTAGAAAATTTCGGTTATTAAGGAGAAGAATCTACTACAAATTAAATGGGTTGGGTATTTGGTGGTGACCCAAAATTAGTTCTACCCAAACACGAGTGATAATTAAGATCCAAATTGCCATTTCAAAATCGTTTATGGCTGCTCCAGTTTAAGTTACGAACTTAATTAACCCACTATTATATATCACGTCGTTCAACTTTTCTCCTTCCCACCCCAAAAACCAGAAACCAAGAAACGAATGGAACCTGTTTCTATTGGGTTATAAGAGAGAGGTCATTGCCTATTTGACTTGCATCACTACTAAATTTTCATACCAGTAACCTGTGAATCCTATATATTTTGAGTTTTGTTAAATTTTTTTTAAAGATTTTCCGGTTCTTAATAACTTTAAAGATTTTGCTAACAATTATCTTTAAAGATATTAAAATAAAAAATAAGATTTTTTTAATTTTCAATATATTAAATACTTTATTTTTATCTAAAATTTTTTATTTTAATATTTTTAACAAATTTTTTATTTAATATTTTTTATTTAATAATTTAGTAATTAAGAAAATTATTAAGAAGATTACATTAGAAAGATTTATAATTATTGATATAATTTTACCCGTATTGGGTTATATCTGATTGTCCCCATGATCCGATTCGACTACAGCGAAACTAAAGTAGCTAGATATAGTTCAGCTTCAGTGTGCATCATTGTTTCAACAATTTCAAACCATGTTTAAAGGCATTATTAACCAGTCATGGGAGTTTTACACGCACACAGATGCACATTAACTAGATGCTCAACAGCCAATGCAAGTGAATAGTTATAGCAAACTGGGAAGCTTAGAGCATGTTTGTTTTATAGTTGAAGGTTGTAAACTGACGTTTATTTTTCTTGAACGGACCAAATTTATGTTTGGCTTATTTTTTTTACGTTTTCTTCAACTGATTTCTTGCTCGCAACGCACGTTCAGCTGAAAGTAACAATGTTTTGTTTTTACGTTCAGTTTTTATCCGTTCTAAATTTCAGTTTTTACGTTCTCTCTTTTAACCTTGCTCCCTTCTACGTTCACTCCTTCCTTCTGCACTGTTGGTTCCAATCTCATTGTCGATCGATCCGCATATTTTCCGATCTGCTGCCCACCGATCACTCTTCTTCTTCTTCTTCTTCTTCTTCTTCTTCTTACCATTACCGAACCACTAATCAATCTAATTCTTTTTTTTTCTTCTTCTTCTTCTTCTTCTTCTACCACTACTACCGATCCTCGTTCTTTTCTTCTTCTTCTTCTTCTTCTTCTTCTTCTTCTTCTTCTTCTTCTTCTTCTTCTTCTTCTTCTTCTTCTTCTTCTTCTTCTTCTTCTTCTTCTTCTTCTTCTTCTTCTTCTACCGATCTGCTTCTGCTCCTTCTTCTTCTTCTTCTTCTTCTACTCTTTTCTCCCTTCTTCTTTCTTCTTCTTCTACCGATCTACTCTGCTCCCTTCTTCTTCTTCTTCTTCTTCTTACCATTACCGAACCACTACTAGATCCTTCTTCTTCTTCTTTTTTTTTTTTCTTCTTCTTCTTCTTCTTCTTCTACCTCTTCTTCCTTTTTTCTTCTTCTTCTTCTTCTTCTACCGATCTTCTCTGCTCCTGCTCCCTTCTTCTTCTTCTTCTTCTTCTTCCATTACCGAACCACTACTGATCTCTCTTCTTCTTTTTTTTTTTTTCTTCTTCTTCTTCTTCTACCACTACTACCGATCTATTTCTTCTTCTTCTTCTTCTTCTTCTTCTTCTTCTTCTCTGATTTGCTCTGCTCCCTTCTTCTTCTTCTTCTTCTTCTTCTTCTTCTTCTTCTTCTTCTTCTTCTTCTTCTTCTTCTTCTTCTTCTTCTTCTTCTACCGATCTGCTCTTCTTCTTCTTGACGAACATGACCAAACCCAGGTACTCGGGATCGGATCGATGGGCTGGCCCCATTCCTTGATGGCCTTTGTTCTTGCCTCTTTTTCCTAACTTTGGTACTTCCACAACCACCATGTCTTGCCTTGCATCCAATGAAGGTGCCATATACTCACATATATTGGGATTCTCCTTCAGGATCTCTTCCGTCAAGTGCATGTATTGCTTCTTAATCATTGACTTTTCACCTGAAAAATAATATGCAGTTTAGTCTTAGTGTTTTGTGCATGCTACTATGATCAGAATCAAGAACCAAAACTAATTAAACACATTAAATAATAAATAGAATAGAAGCAGTCAGGGTAGGTACTCTGCTCCACGCAGTTTGGAGGAGTTGCGGTGCCAATTGCCAAGATCGTGGCAGGGCCTTCTGCAAAAAAATAAAACGTCAATTAATTATTGATAATGGAATGGTTGGTGCTTAGCACGATGTAGCTAAGCTAGCAAAGCAACTCGCTTAAAATATATGATGGGGTGTGTTAAAACCCGGTCCTGAAGAGAGTGTATATATATATGTTTTCAAAAAAAGGGAAGAGAAAGAGTTAGATGGAGATCACATGCTTAACAAATTGAAAATAAGAATAATTGAACAAGCATACTAGTGGGCGAGGCTTTGCAATTCAATATTAGTGTGTAAAATCTTACTATTTCTTGCTTTCTTGTTACTAGTTTAGTATTATTGATTATGATAATTAGCTATTAATATTTTGTAATAGATCAATGAGTAACAACAAAAACTTAAGCAAAGGCTCACTAAAGACAATCGCATTTTATCCAAGCATGCGGACCAAGTCTATAAGGGGGAACCTACCCACCCTTACAAAGAAAGGGTGGAAAGGCTGTTATGTCTCAATTTAATGAAAGAAGTAAAGCAATATGCTAGAAAATTTCGGTTATTTAGGAGGAGAAGAATCTACTACAATCGATTAAATAAATAAATATGGGTTGTTTTAGATTTATTTTGTATTTGGTGATAAGTGACCCAAAATTATTATGTTTAGGTACCCAAACACGAGTGAACCATATTGTTCAAAGATGTGATGGCTACTTGGAAGATCCAAATTGCCATTTCAAAATCGTTTGGAGTGGCTGAATTTCAACATATTAATTTAAGCACTTCTCAAGGAAACAAAGAGCCAAAACGACACGAACTTAATTAATGACCCACTCAAGAACAATAGGCGATGCAATATATATCACGCATCGTCACGCTCAACACACTTCTCCTTCATCATTGGTGAAGTGATGGTGAGCTTCAAAACATTGAGTCTAAACCATTGGCAAACGAATGGAACCTCCTGAAAGGATTTCGGGAGAGATTATTGGATTGGCTATTGGGTTATAAACTAATTGAGATTAAGTTTCGTTAGGCTTGATGTATTTAAGTGACTTATGTATGCTTATGTATTATATTTACTTGCTTTATGGTGCTTTTTTATTCATTACATTTTCCATTTTCAAATTTACGTTTCAATTTCATTATCTTGCAGTCAATGAATGATTGGAATGCAAAGATTGTGATGAAGAATCTAAAATATATATAGATGATTTGAGTTTTGTTAATTAGTGAGTATTTAAAATATATATGTAAAGAGCCACGTAGAACCGGTGAGCAAACAGGTCATTTTCCGAAGTTTTGCAAGGGCATCTTAATGTTTCGGATGGAAAAACATGTCTTCTTTAAAGATTTTGACACTAAAAGAATGAGGATTCAATTATCTTTATAGGAAACAGATATTAAAAGGTTTCAACACTAAAAAAGACATTTTCATAAAGATTTTTTTAATTTTTAAGCCCCAAGATCAATTTCGATATTAAATAAATTTATTTTTTCATCTAAAATTTTTATCCCATTTGGTTATATTTTGGAAGAAAGGGACATCCGAACAAATGTAATGGCTTGTGATTGGAACATGTGCTTCATTTTTGCATTTGGACGGGAAGGCAATATTTTTTTTGAGAATGCCCTTACAACTTAATGAATTTCCCAGTTCTTTCTCAATCTATAATTAATTTACATTTCCATTAAAATTATAAATATATCTGAAGATTACATTATTAGAAATATTATTTGATTTATAATTATTGATATAATTTTACCCGTATTGGGTTTTTGGGGTATATCTGATTGTTTAAAATAAAACACCCCATGATCCGATTCGACTACAGCGAAACTAAAGTAGCTAGATATAATGTTCAGCTTAACTACAGCTCTCTTCAGTGTGCATCATTAGAATCAAATTTCAACAATTTCAAAATTGCATTACATTTTCCATACTTTTTTATTTTGTATTTTGATTTGGCATTAAACTTTAATCTTCAGTCATGGGATATAATTTAACATTTTGTTTATAATTTATTCACGCACATAATTTAACAGATGCACATTAAAAAAAATTATATAATTTGATGCTCTTAAAAATAATCAGCCAATGCAAAAAGTGAATATTTTCATAGCAAACTGGGAAGCTTAATCAGTTAGCTCCCGTTTGAAAACGATTCCCACGTGGCACCTTAAACTTGCAGGATCCTTAAAAGAGAACACTGGATCGAGGCATTCCCTTTCAAAATACAAACAAACCCACACTGCCTTTGGCCCGTTAGAACGGCGTTGCGTTGCCCTTCTCATGTGGGTTTGTCCGATATATATCATCATCCATCAAAGATTCAAAATCATCACTACATAAATGAATTAAGCATAAATTCCATCAGAAAATCGACTATACCTCATTTAAAAATTAAAAAAAAAAGAAAAGAAAAGGAAAAATTGACTGTACCTCTGCTCCTCACTTCAACATGAATTTAATTAAAAGCCATGACCCCGCGCGACACTGACACACCTTTGTATTTATTTAATTTATTTTTGGGGTGGAAGCTTAGCATCCTAGCACGTAAGCCAGTTTCTCCACGCAACTATTTAGAAACAGTGCTTAAATTAAGTGCAACAAATAGCTTTAGAAGCAAGGTTACGGTCACCAGAAACAACGGTGTCCCCTCAGTGCCACCCAATTTTTTATCACCACAAATCTTATTCAAATTGACAAATTATAGAGCATTGCATATGACCTGTCAGGGTAATGCAGAGAGACCAACTAACAGAATGGGAAGAATTGCGGGGAATTTGGGCCTCACTGTTGGGCCCAGCGCCAACTGCAAGGCCTGTTGCCAGAAATATGCTGCTCTTGGCGGCAGGTATATTATCCAAGCATCCCCAAACTGGTTGTTAGAGGAATGTGGAAACCAACAGGGACCAGTGTAGGTTACTAGGTCGTTAACCATTTTCCGCTGAGCCATCAAAT